>CM061555.1:187736320-188391832 GCA_030864225.1 Capsicum baccatum var. pendulum
TTGTTAAGTGAACACCTCTGCTTAGAATTTTGTCATATGAACCCCTCAACTCAACAAAACTCAATATTTTAAATCCTATTTCGGTGTGTGAAACACAATTGTTCCACGTCAGCTTTCACGTCATTTTTAAATGTTGCATTAAATTTCACGTCATTTTTAAATGCCACATAAGAAATTAAATATTAAAATAAATTAAATAAATAGTTTTTACAAATTGTAGAAAAATTTAAAATAATCATGTTCTTATGTTTATTCACAAATTGAGCATCAAATCCTTCCAAATAATTGAAATTCTTCTCCAACTAATTTTCAACTATACATTCATATATACAAACATAATGAATTTTCATTTTTAAAATTTGAATATCTTTAACAAATCCACAAAAACTTAAAACTTTTTTAAGCTTATCCATGAATTTTACTAATTTTTCAATATCCACTATCACTCACTTTCAATTTAAATTTAAATTTTAATCCTAAAAAAATAAAAAGATTGAAGTAAGAAAGGGAATTAAAAAAAGTAAAGGCTGTAGGAGGTGCTTTGGGGGGGATGATGTGAAGAAAGGGGGTTGGGGAGGGCCATAGATGGTGCTGGGGAGGGGGCTGATGCGTTGGGGGTGGGGAGAGAGTTTGAAGAAGGTGTTGGGGAGGGGGCCTGGTGTGAAGGAAGGAGGGTTGTAGGTGGTGCTGGGAGGGGGGCTTGGTGCTTGGGGTGGCCTTTTTTTAAAAAAAAAATATTTTAATGTTAAAATGACCCTCACTCGCACCCACGCGCATGTAGTCACACGCTTTATCCAACTCAACCTCCTTTATGCTGTTGGGATTAAAAGTATATGAAAAGTGTAAATGAAAAAAATGGAGGAAAAATGATGGAGAACGGAGACACCAATTTAGAAAGTGTACTCCCAAATTAGAAAGTTCACTCTTTCTCCCACATTGATGGAAGAAGAAAACTTGTGAGTGTTTAAAATAAGGAACACTTACTCCACATGGTAAGTGAGTCAAGAAATAAGAGATGTCTCGCACCATCGTTGTCGTCGCCCGCTCGGCTCGGCTTTGGATTTGGATTTGTTAAATGATCAATCGATGAAAACTATTTTTTTACACAAAATTTATTCGACAGAAATTTAATCCAAAGAGAAAGTAAGAATGCAGTAAATTTTTTTATGTTTTGATCCTCCAACTATATGCATTCATGGCACTATGTCAAACTGATGCTTCTGAGAGATGCACTATTTTGAACAGATGCTTCAGAAGGATGCAATCTTTCAACAAAATGACACACTGATTCATGAAATGTTCTGCCTGTTCAGAAAATATGCAATCTTTGGACGAACATACATGATTTTTCAGGAAATGTCACACCTTTTAAGTGAACCATTGCCACTTATTAAAAGAGGCATATGAAGGCTATATAAACCCGCTTTCATCCACAGGTTTAGAGACAAAATTTTTCTAAAATAAAAAATCTCTTTTTGTCTTAAAAATATTCTATGTGATCAATCAAACTGTTGAGTGAGTTTGTAGAATCCGACAATTTGAGGTACCGCTATTGTTCGGATTGTAGGCCATTTTATCCTGAGAGAAAGATTCCATAACCTCGGGTACAGTGAGGGGAATTATTCCTTAAGGACACTCTGTGAAGTCGGGGGACTTGGCCTTAAATTCTATTTCATCTATTTTCTAAAATCTAACACACTTCTTGGATAAATTATTAAGTAATCTTGTGTTGAAGGTGTTAAAGAACTTCAAAGGTGTTCTTCTTTATACATGAACTATTGTTGAAGTTAGTGTTGCAATTATACGGATTCTTGTACACAAAACTATATAAAATAACAATCGTAAGTAATAATTTGCAGAATCTGTAGTGCTTGTATTTGGAGATTAAAGCTTTAAGATTCTACTCCGTTTGAACTTAACTAGTTATTCGAAGACATGAAATCTTCATCACAAGTTAAATATCACTTGGTTGATGATTGGAAGTCATAAAAACTTCATCATTAAGTAGAAACAAGAAGAAGAGTTTAAAGTTTATTAACTTTATAAGTAGTATTCTGAAAATACTAAATTTTATTGTCTTGTGGTGACAGGAAAAATGACTAACAAAAGTCACATGCAAGATGCGGCTACGACTGTGGGGGCAACTAGTATTTCCTCAACAAGTCGAGCAAATGCTCTGCAACTAATGGCACCTGCAAAGAAGCTCGGAAAATTTAGGGGCATTGACTTTAAGCGATGGCAGCAGAAGATGTTCTTCTACCTCACAACACTATGTCTTCAAAGGTTCACAAGTAAGGATGCTCCTGAGGTGCCCGTGGGAACCTCGGACAAAGAGATTTTCATAATTATAGAGGCTTGGAAACACTCAGACTTCCTTTGCAGGAATTATATCTTGAGTGGTCTCCAAGAAGACCTCTATAATGTTTGCAGTGGAACAAAGACATCGAAGGAATTATGGGGGCACTAGAAGAAAAATACAAGACAGAGGATGCGGGAATTAAGAAATTCTTCATTGCAAGGTTCCTGGACTTTAAAATGATAGATAGAAAATCGTTTGTCTCTCAAGTGCAGGAATCACAAGTAATCATCTATGATCTCCCAGCGGAAGGTATATCTATGAAAAATACCTTAGTTGAAGAAATTGAAAATGTTCTTAGTACTCACATAAACTATTTTATAGGTTTGATTGTGAATGATGCATTTCAAGTAGCAGCGATCATTGAGAAGCTACCACCTATGTGGAAAGACTTCAAAAACTACTTGAAGCACAAATGCAAGGAGATGACTGTCGAAGATCTTATTGTTTGACTACGTATTGAAGGGGATAATAAGACTGTCGAGAGAAGGTCAAAAGGGAATTCTACAATTAATGGAGCACATATTATAGAAGATAACATAAACAATTCTAATAAAAGGAATAAAGTTGAACAAGGAAACAATCAACCTAAGAAGAAATTAAAGGAAAAGTGCTTAAACTGTGGAAAAATTGTCCATAAGTCCATGGAATGTCGTGCCCCTAAGAAAGGCAAGTAAAAGGACCAAGCTAATATGGTTGAGTCCAACAAAAATATGATGATCTGTGTGCTATGTTCTGAGAATGCAACTTGGTGGGGAATCCTCGTGAGTGGTGGATGGATTCTGGTGCCACCCTCCATATTTGTGCCAACAAAGAGTTATTTTCGCCATTCACTCTGGCTCAAGTAAAAGAAATGATCTACATGGATAACTCCGCTACGGCTAAGCTAGAAGGAACAGGAAAAGTGGGCTAGAAAATGACTTCAGGAAAGGTCTTGACACTTAACAATATCTTGTATGTTCCGGAGTTACGTAGGAACTTAATTTCTATTTCACTTCTAGATAAGAACAAATTCAAATGTGTAACCGTTTCTGAAAAAATTGTAATTAGCAAAGGAGAAGTGTATGTAGGAAAAGGATATCTCACCGAGGGCCTTAATAAGATGAATGTAATGAATGTTGAAATTAATAAAAATTTAAATTCTTCTTACTTGCTTGAGTCTTATAATTTGTGACATGAACGTTTAGGCTATGTTAATTACAAAACATTATGAAAACTGATTAACTTAAAGGTTCTGCCAAACTTTGAGTGCAATAAATCAAAGTGTCAAACATGTGTGGAATCAAAGTATGCAAAGTATCCTTATAAGTCCATTGAAAGGACTTCCAACCCCTTAGACTTAATACACACTAACATTTGTGATATGAAATCAACACCATCACGTGGTGGGAAAAAGTATTTCATAACTTTTATTGATGATTGCACTAGATACTGTTACATCTACTTGCTAAATAGTAAGGATGAAGCAATAGATGCATTTAGGAAATACAAAACTAAAGTAGAAAATCAATTAGAGAAAAAGATAAAAATGATTAAAAGTGATAAGGGCGAAGAATATGAATCTCCCTTTGCCGAAATATGTGTAGAGAATGAAATTGTCCATCAAACTACGGCCCCGTATTCACCTCAATCTAATGGAATTTTAGAAAGGAATAAACCAAACTTTGAAGGAAATAATAAATGTATTACTTATAAGTTTCAGTTTACCATAAAACTTATGGGGGGAGGCTATCCTTACAGCCAATCATATACTCAATAGAGTTTCCCATAGTAAGAAACAATAAATTACTTATGAAAAATGGAAAGAAAGGAAACCCAACTTGAAATATTTCAAAGTGTGGGGGTGTCTAGCAAAGGTCAAAGTTTCTATGCCTAAAAGGGTTAAGATAGGACCTAAGATGGTGGACTGTATGTTCATAGGATATGCTAAAAGTAGTAAAGCATGTCAGTTTTTGGTTCATAAATTTGAACATCAAGATATAAATAAGAATACGATAATTGAATCAGATAATGCTGAATTCTTTGAAAATATTTACCCGTATAAAACTAGACATGAACAATCTAGTGGAGGATCTAAACGACCTCTAGATGAACCAAGTGAGAATGTACATAATGAAGAGAATCCAAGATGTAGTACACGTCAAAGAACCTCTACTACGTTTGGATCAAATTTTGTAATATTTCTCTTAGAAAATGAGCCTCTAACGTTTAAAGAAGCGAGTCGTCATCAGACTCATCCTTTTGGAAAGAGGCAGTCAATAGTGAGATTGATTCAATCTTAAGCAACCATACGTGGGAATTGGTTGATCTTCCTACAGGAAATAAACCTTTAGGTTCTAAAAGGATCTTCAAAACAAAAATAAAAACAGATGGTACTATTGACAAATACAGGGCAAGATTTGTAGTAAAAGGCTTTAAGCAAAAAGAAGGTCTTGATTACTTTGATGCATACCCGCCAGTAACAAGGATAACATCGATTAGAATGTTAATTGCCTTGGCGGCAATATATAGTCTTGAAATCCATCAAATAGATGTGAAAACCATATTCTTAAATGGAGAATTGGAGGAAGAAATTTACATGGAACAACCTGAGAGTATTGTGGTTCCAGGAAAGGAGAATAAGCTGTGTAAACTTATTAAGTCATTGTATAGACTAAAGCAAGCACCTAAACAATGGTATGTGAAGTTTGACCAAACCATGATGTCAAACGGGTTCAAAATAAATGAATGTGATAAATGTGTTTATATTAAAGACACTCCAAATCACCAATTCATTGTCTGTTTATATGTAGATGATATGTTGATCATTAGTAGAGATATTTCTGACATAAATTCAATGAAATGAATGCTCGAGAGCAAGTTCGATATGAAATGCCTTGGAGTTGCGGATGTGATCTTAGGTATAAGAATCCATAGAACTCCATAAGGGTTGGCATTGTCACAGTCTCATTATATCGAAAAGGTACTTGACAAATTCAAGTATATGGAATTCGGTATTTCCAAGACTCCATTGGATGTGAGCTTTGAACTTTGAAAGAATGCAGGTAAAATTAACTCACAATTGGAGTACGCAAGAGTGTTGGGATGTTTAATGTATATAATAAACTATACACGACTAGATATAGTATGTGCTATTAGTAAATTGAGTCGGTACACGAGTAATCCCAATAAAACTCATTGGATGGCAATGAAAAGAGTTTTGAGGTATCTTAAATACACACAATACTATGCTTGCATTATAATAAATATCCCACAGTACTTGAAGGATATAGTGATGCAAATTAGATCACCGGATCGAACAAAGTAAAATCCACAAGTGGATATGTATTTACTATTGGTGGAGGTGCAGTCTCTTGAAAATCATCCAAACAGACATTTATTGCTCTCTCTACAATGGAATTTGAATTTATCGCATTGGATAAAATCGGTGAAGAAGCAGAATGACTCCAAAATTTCTTGGAAGATATTCCTTATTGGCCTAAACCAGTGGCACCAGTATGTATACACTGTGATAGCCAAGTGGCAATAGGTTGGTCAGGGAGCATGATGTACAACGATAAATCTCGTCACATACGACGGAGACATAATACCATTAGAGAACTTCTCTCTAGTGGAATTATTAATGTTGATTATGTTAAGTCAAAGAAAAATGTGTCGAATCCACTTATAAAAGGTTTATCTAGAGAAGAATGGAAAGGATATCCAAAGGAATGGGTTTAAGGCCTAGGACAAGTCAGCATGGCGGTAACTTTACCTAGCAGACTGGAGATCCCAAGAGATAGGTTCAAGGAGATCAAACAAAGTTGTGTCTGACAGGTTCAACATTGTCAATTACCCAACCCATTCTCATGATGTAGACAATATTTAGTAAACAAGAATAAGACTTAAGGTGAAAAGTCTTTTAATGATTATCTAAATTTGGCAGATTTGACCAAATAGTTTAATCTATAGGATTGAACGTATAGAAATTACTTATGTGAGGGCGAAGTGGAAGCCGCTTCAAGGAGAATGTTAGTAAAGGTCTACTCTCTAACCTCTCATGAAACCGGAATGCGTTCATGGCTGAAAAGAACAAAACCGTGAGAACCATAAATGGTAAAAGGCTGGTTGTATGACATGTGTTGTCTAGGTGTACACTAAAGCTCGAAGGTTCAAAGATATCAAATCTACCAATCTACCGAGTGCATTTGATGCACGTTCACTACGGAAAGTTCAAAGGAAAACCCACTTATCCAGATGCAATCAGTCTTTTCTTGATGATCATATACTTGTCCATAAAAATTTTATGAAAAATAGTCATTTCCCATTCATGTGGGGGATTTTTGGGTTCAAAGTATATGAAAAAGTGTGAGTGAAAAAATGGAGGAAAATGGTGGAGAAAAGGGACGCCAATTTAAAAAGTGTACTCTCAAATTGGAAAGTTTACTCTTTCTCCCACATTGGTGGAAGAAGAGAACTTGTGAGTGTTTAAAATAAGGAACACTTACTCCACGTGGTAAGTGAGGCAAGATATAAGAGATGCCTCACGCCGTCGTCGTCATCGCTCGCTCGGCTCGGGTTCGGATTTGAATTTGGAAAATGATCGATCGATGAGATCTATCTTTTTGGACAAAATTTATTCGACAAAAATTTAATCCAAAGGGAAAGTAAAAACGCAGTAAATTTTTCTGTGTTTTGATCCTCCAGTTATATGCATGCACGACATTGTTTCTAACTGATGCTTTTGAGAGATGCATTGTTTTGAACTGATTCTTCAGAAGGATGCAATCCTTCAACGAAATGACACACTGATTCATGAAATTGTCTGCCTGTTCAGAAAAGATGCAATCTTTGGACAAACAGACATGATTTTTCAGGAAAGGTCACACCTTTTAAGTGAACCATTGCCACTTTTCAGAAGAGGCATATGAAGGCTATATATGAAGGCTATATAAACCTGCTTTCATCCACAGGTTTAGAGACAAAATTTTTCTAAAATAAAAAATCTCTTTTTGTCTTAAAAATATTCTATGTGATCAATCAAACTATTGAGTGAGTTTGTAGAATCCGACAATTTGAGGTACCGCTATTGTTCGGATTGTAGGCCATTTTATCCTGAGAGAAAGATTCCATAACCTCGGGTACAGTGAGGGGAATTATTCCTTAAGGACACTCTGTGAAGTCGGGGGACTTGGCCTTAAATTCTATTTCATCTATTTTCTAAAATCTAACACACTTCTTGGATAGATTATTAAGTAATCTTGTGTTGAAGGTGTTAAAGAACTTCAAAGGTGTTCTTCTTTATACATGAACTATTGTTGAAGTTAGTGTTGCAATTATACGGATTCTTGTACACAAAACTACATAAAATAATACATGCCACATAAGTTTGGTTAATGGTTAGAGGGACATAAAATATTATATTTTATTGATTTGAGGGGTTAGATGACAAAAGTCTAAGTAGATAGATGTGTTCACTTTACGAACTTGGACAAGAAGGTCCACGAGACCATTTCACCTAATAGAAATGAATATCTTATATAAAAATTTTGAGTCCCTTTTTTATTGATAATACGGAGGTAAGATCTCTCTCCTAATTCTATATAACAAGGAGAATAAAACAGCATCACGCCTTAACTTGAACAAATAAGAAAAAGTCGGTATCAGCAACTTATATCATCATCAACAATACTTTGATACTTTTACTCTCTCATGCTAATTGGCAACTTTGATTGGATCTAGAAGAACTCTAAAAATAATCAAACACGGTATCTCACAAGAGCATCCTTAAGAAGACGTTCGTGATAAACTCGGCATGCATAATCCTCAAAAGAAAATGAATTGAACATTGGACTTTCCTCCTCCAGTGCTATGGTTTTGGAATTGTTATCGTCAAGACATTCATCTTCGTTGTTGGGCACCGCATCAAGTGGTGGCAATTTGAGGGGAAGCAACGGAGAGACGGTGTTGTCATAACCAAGTGTAAGTAACAATGTTATTAATACACAATGCGAGTTGCTACTACTGTTGTTGATTGCCACAGCATCATCACTAGTACCTGGTACTAATCTTCCTTTCAGTTTTTTTACCTTTCCATTACTCCATACCTGTTCCATTATCAATTTTTGTCATACCATCAAGTTAAGCGAGTTTGTCTCTTTAAAAGGTCATGAATTAGGTGAATTATCTATATAGCAAAGTTTTTGAATGTTGTTTTGTATCAATAAATCATCACTCAAATAAATTTGACATTACAAAATAAATTATGTTTTATGACATCTAAACATGAACCCTACAAATAAACAAATTTTTTTTAAAAAAAACATTATGCCTCTTCTCCTTTTTTTTATTTCTCCAAAGACTCACCAAAAAAAGTCTCTTAGAAAATTCTTTAAGATTATTCATGAGTTATTATAAGGGGATCTTTCAGAAATAACTACACGTTGTTGTAAAACTCACCTTCCATAGTCATATTTTATATAATTACCATTTATCATCGTTGTATTCAATTTACGCCCGCTGTCTTTGGTTTATCAATAGTATGTATTCATATAAAATATAAATACAGTACCTATTTAGCCATTGTATTCACTTTTACTCAGTGGTCAGTATTCATAAAAAACATAAATACACTACATATTTAGTCTCGCCAAAAACACTACCATTTTTTTTCTTTTTATTTTTTTATATTTTTTCTTTTTCGTGTTTTCCTCGTTTTTTCTTCTTCTTTTTTCTATTTTTTCTATTTTTATTTTTGTTTTTTCTCTCTCTTCTATCTCTAACTTCTATTTCTCTTTCTTCTTTGTTTTTTTTTGTACTTATTTTCTTTATTATTTTTTATTCTATTTTTTATTTTTTGTATTTTAAAAAAATATGACTACTAGAGTACAAGTCATGGATGATAACATAAATACCAAAATTATTTCTCATATTTGTAGTCACACCGTTATTTGTATTTTTGTATTCATTGATACAGCTGTATTTGTATTTTAAAATTTGTGCTTGTATTTGTATTTTGTAGTTGGCACTTATATTTGTATTTTATAGTTCGCACTTGTATTTATATGTGTTAGTTTACACCATCATTTATATTTTATATAATTCGTACTTGTATTTTAAAGAACTGTTTTGTGTTTATATTTTATAATTGACTGTATATTATATTGGATTATATTTGTATTGTGATTTTATTGTGTTTGTATATTTAGATTATATTTGTATTTGTATTCTATTTTCGTCGATGCTTTTTTATTTGTAAAGAATTATGTTGTATTTGTATTTGTAAGTTGATTGTATATTGTATTTAGATGTGATTATGTACAATTTATTATTTGTATTTGTATACAAACAAGTAAATGCATTAATTATATTTTCTTGATTCTAAAATATATAAATATGTAATGTATCATTTGATACAAATGTACTGTTTTGCATTTGTATGTCAAAATTATCATTCGTATTTGTAAATAAACAAATATCACTTGATACAAATATAATTATAAAGAAAAGAAACAAATGATTTTACAATACAAATAAAATATGTACTTGTATATATTGTATTTGTATAAAAATTTAAATTGTATTTATTAGTATCAATAAATACAAACAAGTATTCGTAGAAAGAAAATCAATCGTTCCTTTTCAATAATTAAAAAATACAAATGACAGTGCACACTTGTATCTGTATGTTATAGTTCACATTTGTATTTGTATTTTATAGTTCACACTTGTATTTGTATGTTATAGTTCGCATTTATATTTATATTTTATAGTTTGCACTGTATTTATGTTTGCTAGTTTGCACAAATGAAAAGAAGGAGAAAAAAATGAAAAGAGAAAAAAAGAAGGAGAAAGAAACAAAAAAAAAGGAAAGAGAGTAATAGAAAATACAGAAAGAAAAAAGGAGAAAAAAGAAAAAAGAAAAAGAAAAAAAAATGAAAAAAAATAAAATAAAAAAGAAAGAGAAAACAAAAAAAGAAAAGAAAAAAAAGGAAAAAGGAAAAAAAAGAGTAATAGAAAATAGACAAAAAGAAAAAATACATGAGAGAGACTATGAATTGTAATTAGGAATAATTAATAGGCAAGAGGGGATTATGAAATATAATTAATTAAAATTTAGGCTAAATAGGATAATTATGTCACGACCCAAAAACGAGGGTCATGATGGCACTTGTCGCGACATACCTTGACAAATAAGTCTATCACCCAAATTGATAAGAAAAAAAGAAAAGACAAAACAATATCCCAAGGTAAGGCTTCTAGAACGAAGCCGAACCATATAAGTAATCACAACAATGCGGAAAGAACTTATCTAAAGTACCAATCATGCCCAAAATTAGGTGTCAATAGTGTAAGAACTACTAATACAATCCAAGAGTCAAGTACATCGGAAAAATAACCATAAAAGGAATAATATCTGTCTCCGAATACTAATAAAGACATAACTACTTTAGAAAGATAGAGGTGAACTTCGGACGCATGAATATCCAACCGCTACTTTGGAAGCTCCAACAATCGCCCGAGTCAAGAAATCTGAGGCCCACTCGAGCTAGGACCTTCACCGAAAGGGCGCAGTAGGCATAAGTATGGTCCACTTGTACTAAGTAGGTATCATACGCCGACCAAGCAAAGTAGTAAGTAAATCATAAAAAATACACACTAAGGGCACGTCACCTGTAATTAAAAAATATCCCACAACGGTATCCCACACCGTTTGCACTAACAGTTCTACTCCCTACGTCCCATTTTATGTGTCATCATTTTCTTTTTTGTCCTTCCCAAAAAGAATGTCACCTTTCCTTATTTGGTAACTATTTAAAGACACAATTACACTTTTACCCTTATTGGTCCCACTTATAAAGGACCACTCAATTAAAAATAATAGTAGTACATTATTTTAATAAAGGATAATTTGGTAAAAAGCATCAAGTCTTCACTTGTTTCTTAAACTCCGTCCCCGGTCAAATGGTGACACATAAAATGGGACAGATGGAGTAATATTTATCACATATATTACAACGACACACCAAGATATAGAACACAAGTATACATTATATCACATATAAATAGAACAATAGAGAACATGTAGATACAAGATCATCAAATAAAATTAAAAGAAGATAAGACAAACACATAGATGACAAGTCAATAAGGCAATACAACACAACATAAACACAATAAAGTAAGTGCAATGTATGTTATGATGATGATGATAATGATGCACAATGTCGTTGCACAACCTCCAGGATCGTCGCACAATCCCTGTATACATCTACAGAGCTAAAGCTTCCCGACGTAGGACCCATGGGGGTTAGTCAACCCATATTTAATCCACATATCTCATATCTCTTTTATGGCACATCTCTCGAAAAAGGGTTTTATAAGATGTTACCATATCTTTCAAAAAGGTGTTGCCAGTGTTTCTCAGATGTTGTCACGGTGGTACCAATGTTTCATGAATGAGTATGATATAAAGATATAATGCTCACAGCCAATCACAATGACTATTTCCACAATCAACCACATGATATATTTCCACAACCAACCACAATGATATATTTTCACAACCACATGAGTCAATATTCACTTATTATTTTTGTTTCATCCATGAATTTCCACATGTCCCATATGCCAATAAAGTATGAATATAATCACAATACACCGATGGTACCACATTAAGAATTTTACCAACATAATACAATTATTCACATGTATTCAAGGCTATCAATATCACATAGGACCCTACACGGTCACCTATATCACATAATAACTCAATTTCGACAATTCCATCACATATAGGCCCCTACACCGGCACAACACATAAATTGTCATTTTCATGATTATATTTCACCCTTAACATGCATTTTGTATCATCATTTACTACCCAACTCAGTCTGAAAGAGTTAAGTCATAACCTACCTCGAAAGCCGAAATCGGTCCGCTACACTTGAACCTGCAACCTTACTTTTCACGAACAATTCTAAACTTGACTAAAAGCATCAAATATGAAATCTATGCATTAAAACAAAACGAACGACACCCATATTGACTACTTTTGATTCGGGGTCAAAACGGACCCCCAAAATGGCTTTCCAAAAAAGAAGGGTAAAAATTGGAACTTTACTTCAAAAATATGTTTCCAATATTTTTAGGAATGTATAGCTGAAAACCCAAGTTAAATCGAGTCCAAAACGGGGTTCAAATCGAAGAAAAACCATTTTTGAGCTTTACCGGGTAAAATCTTTGAAATCCGAGTTAAAATCAAGAATCGAAGTTATTTTGAAGGTTAAATTGATGAAAAACTAGTAATTATGAGATAAAAATATTATTCAAGTGAATAGAGTGAAATTATGGTTTAAAATCATGCCCTAAGATTTTTGGGGTTTTGAAGAATTTATCAAGAAATTATTAAGAAAAGGGTGAATTCTTACCTTACCTTAAATTCGTAATAAAACCAAGAAATAGATGTTAATCTATCTTCCCAAGCTCTCACAAGCTTCACTTTTAAGCTCCCAAACTATTTAGAGTTTAACTCTCAAGAGGCAAGATGAAAAATGAGAAAAATGACCCAAAAACTATTTATAAATGCAGAAAATATGCACTACAATGAACCAAAAAGCTGCAGTTTTTTTTTTTGTTAAAGTTCACTCTAGACTTCGACAGGGTGCCCGAAATTCGTTCGGAGTCGATACATGTAAACGAACTATGCAACCACACTAAATTCGACGTTTCAGACGCGATGGCGATATCATATTTTCAAAAAAAATATCATTTTCACAAGTTTACCCCCGAAACCCAAAATTATAATTTTCCAAATCGAGGGTCGAAATGAGATTTAAAAGCCATAAAATCATACCAAACATGCTAACACCCTAAAATAGACATTCCGGATCTGCTAGAGAAGTTGGATTTTCCATCCGAGGTCGTTTCAATTAAATGTGGATCCCACACCCATATTTCCAATTTTCCAACTTTCAACCAATAGGTCGAAATGAGCTCGGGTGCACCGAGACCCGAATCAAAGGTCTATCTAGCCTAAAATCGATATTTCGAAGCTGCTGGCATAGTCCGTTTGGCCATCCGTCATATGGATCAAAAGATATCCATATAAGTCAAAAATAAGGCTCTCGTAGCCATAAAAAACCACAATATTGGATAAATGATATCAAAATGCATAAAAAATTATGTCAATCATTCCCACACTCCAGAAATGTCATAATGCAACTACGGAGAGGGGTAAAACAGTTAAATCACAAAAATTCACAAATTTCACATACTTCATCAAATTTTTAGGTCGTTACATCATCCACCACTAAAAATCTAGTTCGTCCTGAAACTAAGCCAAGGAATTACCTGAATCAATGAAAAGCTGGGGATAGGAACTACGTATATCAGACTCAACCTCCAAGTAGCCTCATCTACAGGTCGATGTTGCCACTGGACCTGAACCACAAGGATCACTCTAGAGCGCAACTACCTAACATTCCTAACCAAAATGGAAATTGGTTCCTCAACAAAGGAAAACCGCTAATCTAACTGAACCGACTCCCAATGAATGACATGGGACTTTTCTGGAATATAACGATGAAGCATAAAAACATGAAAAACTGGAGAACAGCTGATGGATCAAGGGGAAAAGCCAACTTATAATCCATATCACCAACAGTCCGAAGAATCTCAAATGGACCAATATACCTGAGGCTAAGTTTGCCCTTTTTTTCAAACCTCACCACACCCTTCATGGGTGAAACTCGAAAGAAAACACGATCACCAACACCAAATCTTAAGGCATGAAATCTATGATCAGCATAATACTACTGCCTACTTTGAGCCACTCTAAGTCTATCCTGAATGATCTGGACCCTATCCAAAAAATCACAAAGCAAGTCCGTACCTCAAGGTCTCACCTCTGAAACATTGAGCCAACCTACTGGAGAGCGACAACACCTACCATATGACGCCTCAAAAGGAGACATATCAATACTAAGATGGTAGCTATTATTATATACAAACTCTGCTAAAGCCAAATGTTGCTCCTACTGGACACCGAAATCCATTACGCATGCGCGAAGCATATTCTTCAAAACTTGTATAGCCCGCTCTGTCTGGCCATCAGTCTGAGGGTGAAACACTGTACTAAGATCCACTCGAGTACCCAACTCATCTTGAAAATTCTTCCAAAAGTGAGATATCAACATAGGACCTCAATTTGAAATAATGGACACCGGCACACCATGCAGACGCACAATCTCATGAATGTAGATACGGGCCAACTTTTCAGCACTGAATGAGACCTGAACCGGAATAAAAAAAGTT
The DNA here is from genome assembly GCA_030864225.1 of Capsicum baccatum var. pendulum. Lineage (NCBI taxonomy): Eukaryota > Viridiplantae > Streptophyta > Magnoliopsida > Solanales > Solanaceae > Capsicum > Capsicum baccatum. The sequence goes on from CM061555.1 coordinate 187,750,971, forward strand.
GACTTGGTCAATCAATCCACGATGACCCAAACACTGTTAGAACCATGAGATGTACGAGGCAAACTAGTCACAAAGTCCATAGTGATGCGTTCCCACTTCCACTCAGGAATGGGTAACCTCTGAAGCAAACCACCAGGTCTCATATGCTCGGCCTTCACCAGCTTATAATATAGGCAACGAGCCACAAAATCTGCTATATCTTACCCCATACCACCCCACCAATAGTGTTGTCTCAAATCATAATACATTTTAGTCACACCTGGATGGATGGAATATCTAAAACAATGGGCCTCCTCCAAGATCAACCTAATCCAGTCACCCACTTTCAGCACACAAACTCGGCCTCTAATCCACAAAACTCCACCTGAATCAAGTGAGGCTTCCTTAGCCTCTCCACCCAATACCTTGTCTCGAATCAACCTCAATCCAACATCATCAAACTGATGAGCTCGAATCTGCTCCATCAAAGAAGATCTAGCATCCACAAATGCCAAAACACGCCTCGATGTCGAAATATCAAGTCTAACTATCTGGTTAGTAAAAGACTGAACCTCAAAGGCTAAAGGCCTCTTCTAGGTCAAAAGATGCGCCAAGCTACCCATGCTAGTCGACTTTTGGCTCAAGGCATCTACAACAACATTAGCCTTGCCCGGATGATAGAGAATAGTCAAGTTATAATCCTTAAGCAACTCAAGCCAACGACGCTGCCTTATATTAAGATCTCACTGAGTAAAGAAGTACTGAAGGCTACGATAATCTGAGAAGATCTTACAATGGACTCCATACAAGTAGTGTCTCCACAACTTCAAGGAAAACACAACTGCGCACCGCTCCAAATCATGGATAGGATAAATTCTCTCATGAGGCTCCAATCTTGATGAGACGCATACACAATTACCTTGCCCTCTTGTATCAACACAACACCTAACCCAACACCTGAAATATCAAAAAAGATAATAAAGCTCATGCCCTCCTTAGGCAAATCTAGTATAGAAGCTGAAGTCAACAAATCCTTGAGCTTTTGAAAGCTCGCCTCTTAACATCTTACCACTGAAAGAAATTCTTTTTCTGTGTCAACTTGGTTGACAGAGCTGCAATGGAAGAGAAACCTTCAACAAAACACCAATAATACCCGTCCAAGCCAATGAAACTCCGAATCACAATGGGCAAAGTAGGTCTATCCCAATCACAAACCGTTGCAACCTTAGCTGGATCAACCATAATACCTCCTTAGTCATCCCATGATCCAAGAAAAAAACTGACTCCAACCAAAACTGGCACTTAGAGAACTTAGCATACAACTTCTCATCTCTCAATCTCTGAAGCACAATTCATAAATGCTCCTCATGCTCAATCTCACTCTTGGAATAAACCAAGATGTCATCTATAAATACCATAACAAAGGAGTTAAGGTATGGTCAAAACACCCAGTTCATCAACTCCATGAACGCGATAGGGGAATTGGTCAACCCAAAAGACATGACTAAGAACTCATAATGACCATATCGAGTCTGAAAAGTTTTTTTCAGAATATTCAAAGCTCTAATCCTCAACTGATGATAACCAAACCTCAAATCAATCCTCAAAAATGCTACAACACCCAAAGCTGATCAAATAAGTCATCAATGCTAAAAAAAGGACATTTATTCTTAATCGTCACTTTATTCAACTGTTGATAATCAATTCACATCCGCATAAAATCATCCTTCCTCTTCACAAACAAGACAGGCGCACCCCAAGGTGAAATACTAGGTCGGATAAATCCCTTATCCAACTACTCTTGCAACTGATCCTTTAGTTCCTTCAACTCTGTTGGGGCCATCCTGTAAGGAGGGATAAAAATGGGCTTAGTGCCCGGTTCAACATCAATAATAAAATTAATATCTCAATCCAAAGGCATACTAGGTAAGTCCGTAGTGAACACATCCATAAACTCTCGGACGACACGGACAGAATCGAAGAAAGGAGGCAAAATAACACTGGTGTCACGAATATGGTCCAAGTAATATAAACATCCTTTCTCAACCAATTACGAGCCTGGACATAAGATATAATCCTCTTAGGACCCGAACGAAGTGTACCCTTCTAAGCTATCCTTGGCATATCCGACGAAGCTAAAGTCACAGCCTTGACTTAATAATTTAGGACAGCATAAGAAGGAGACAACCAATCCATACCTAAAATAACATCAAAATCGACCATATTTAATATAAGCAAATTTTACCAAAGTTTCATCACACCCGGCAAAAGTCACAACGCAAGATCGGTACACCCAATCCACTACTAAAGAATCACCTACTGAGGTAGATACATAAATAGGCATGGTAGGAGGCTCAGTAACAAAATCAAAACCCAAAGCAAAATATATAGACACATAGGAGAAAGTCGACCCGGGATCAAATAATATAGATGCAGGTCTGAAATAAACGACGAAGATACTTGTAATCACAATATCAGAAGCCTCTGCCTCAGGTCTGGCTGGTATAGCATAAGACTATCCACAACTACCAACTGGCCGAGTAGCCCCATGACCACCACCATGGGCTCCATTATATTTACCTCTTACACCTCTGGTAGAACCCCTATCCCTCATAGATAAAATAGGAGTAGCTTTAAACACACGGCGAGAACATCCTTTCACCATATAGCCAATCTCATCACACACATAGCAACCTCTACGACTAGTCTCAACAAGAAAAAGTACAACTGAGCCCAAACGGCCACCTTGAACTGCTAAACTAGAAGATCCACCAACTAAATCACCTGCACTAGCCTACCATGGTGTCCACGAGAACCTATAAAATCTCTACCTCAATAGGTCTGACTCCTGAACTCACAAAAACGATGCACCCTCTTGGCGCCTCTCTGAGATGCAGTAATAATACCCTTTATCATCTTACCATGATCCACAATACTCTAAAGAGGAGCTCCAAGCATAATCATCTAAGATGTAGCCAACTAAAGAGAAATATCCAAACCCTTTATGAACTTTTGAATCTTCTCAAACTCGGTGGAAATGCCATCATAGGAATATCTGGACAGGGCATGAAAGCATGCCTTATACTTAAAAAAATTGTCTTGGAGCCCTTCTCCAAATGATCTAACTCATCCCGCATACAATCTATCAAACTGAAAGGCACAAATCTCTCCAGAAAGGCATTAACAAACTGATCCAAAGAAAACTCAGGAGCATCAACAGGCCTATAACCGATAAATGACATCTACTAATTTCTCACAGCATCTCTCAATTAATAGTAGTATAAGCCACACCATTGATGCAGAAAGAGAGAAACACAACTTAGAACATAAGGTATGTAAGAACTTCACATGATAAAGAATAAAATGAGGGAAGTTTCCTGAAAATGTCCTATGGCCTCTCGAAGATAGATATGGACGTCTATATACCGATTCGCGAGACTCTATTAGACATATCATTCTTACACCGTTAAGACCAATGAAACCTAGCTGCTCTAATACCAATTTATCATGACCCAAAAACTAGGGTCATGATGGTACTTGTCGCAGCATACCTTGACAAGTAAGCCTATCACCCAAACTGATAAGAAAAGAGGAAAAAACAAAAAAATATCCCAAAGTAAGGCTTCTAGAACGAAGACGAACCATATAAATAATCATAACCCTGTGGAAAGAACTTATCCAAAATACCAATCATGCCCAAAACTAGGTGTCAATAGTGTAAGAACTACTAATAAAATCTAATAGTCAAATACATCAGAAAAATAACCACAAAAGGAATAATATCTGTCTTCGAATACTAATAAAGACATAACTTTTTTTAGAAAGATAGAGGTGAACTTCAGACGCATGAATATCCAACCGCTACCTTGAAAGCTCCAATAATCGCCCGAGTCATGAAATCTGAGGCGCACTCGAGCTAGGACCTGCACCTAAAGGGCACAGTAGGCATGAGTATGGTCCACTTGTACTCAGTACGTATCATAGGCCGGCCAACCAAAGTAGTAAATAAAGCATACAAAATATACACTAAGGGCATGTCACCTGCAATCAGAAAATATCACACAATGGTAGCCCACACCGCTTGCACTAACAGTTCTAATATATATCACATCTATTACAATGATACACCAAGATATAGAACACAAGTATACATTATGTCACATATAAATAGAATAATAGAGAACATGTAGATACAAGATCATCAAATACAATTAAAGAAAGATAAGACAAATACATAGATGACAAGTCAATAAGGCAATACAACACAACATAAACACAATAAAGTAAATGCAATGTATGTGATGATGATGATGATGCATGAGGTCATCGCACAATCTCCGGGGTCGTCACACAATCCCTGTATACACCTACGGAGCTAAATCTTCCTGACGTAGGACCCATGGAGGGTTCGTCAACCCATATACAATCCATATATCCCGTATCTCCTTTTCGGTACATCTCTCGAAAAGGGTTTTATAAGGTGTTACCATATCTTTTAAAAAGGTGTTGCCAGTGTTTCTCAGATGTTATCATGGTGGTACCAATGTTTCATGAATGAGTATGATATAAAGATGTAATGCTCACAACCAATCACAATGATTATTACCATAACCAACCACATGTTATATTTCCACAACCAACCACAATGATACATTTCCACAACCACATGAGCCAATATTCACTCATTATTTTCGTTTCATCCATGAATTTTCACATGTCCCATATGCTAATAAAGTATGAATATAGTCACAATACACAAATGGTACCACATTAAGCATTTTAACAACACAATACAATTATTCACATGTATTCAAGGCTATCAATATCACATAGGACCCCATATGGTCACACATATTACATTATAACTTAATTTCTGTAATTTCATCACATATAGGCCCCCATACGAGCACAACACATAAATTGCCATTTTCATGATTAGTTTTCACCATTAACATGCATTTTGTATTATCATTTACTACCCAGCCCAGTCTGAAAGAGTTAAGCCATAACCTACTTCGAAAGCCGAAATCGGTCTGCTACACTTGAACCCGCAACCTTACTTTTCACGAAAAATCTCAAAATCTACTAAAAACATCAAATATAAAATCTACGCATCAAAATAAGACCAACGACAGTCATATTGACTACTTTTGATTCGGGGTTAAAATGGACTCCCAAAATGGGTTTATGAAAAAAAAGGGCAAAAATCAAAACTTTACTTCAAAAACATGTTTTCCATATTTTTAGGAACCTACAGCTGAAAATCCAAGTTAAATCGAGTCAAAAACGCAGTTCAAATCGAAGAAAACCCATTTTTGAGCTTTACCAGATAAAATCTTTGAAATTCGGGTTAAAATCAAGAAACGGAGTTGTTTTGAAGGTTAAATTGATGTAAAACTAGTAATTATGAGATAAAAATATTATTCAAGTGAAAAGAGTGAAATTTTGATTCAATCATGCCCTAAGATTTTTGGTGTTTTAAGGTATTTATCAAGAAATTATTGAGAAAATGATGAATTCTTACCTTAAATCCATAATAACACCAAGAAATAGATGCTAATCTATCTTCCCAAGCTCCCACAAGCTTCACTTTTAAGCTCTCAAACTATTTAGGGTTTAGCTCTCAAGAGGCAAGATGAAAAATAAGCAAAATGACCCAAAAACTATTTATAAGTGCAGAAAATTGCACTAAAATGAACCAAAAAACTGCAGTTCTTTTTTTGTTAAAGTCCACTCCGGACTTCGGCAGGGTGCCAGAAATTTGTTTGGAGTTCGATACATACAAACAGACTATGCAACCACACAAAATTCAACATTTTGGACGCGATGCGATATCAAATTTTCAAAAAAACATCATTTTCATAAAGTTGACCCCCGAAACCTGAAATTCTAATTTTCCAAACCGAGGGTCGAAATGAGATTTAAAAGTCGTAAAATCATATCAAACATGCTAACACCCTAAAATTGGCATTCGGATCTGCTGGTGAAGTTGGATTTTCCATCCGAGATCGTTTCGATCAAATGTGGGTTCCACACTCATTTCTAATTTTCCAACTTTTCAACAATTGATCGAAATGAGCTCGGGTGCACCGAGACCCGAACCAAAGGTCTACCTAGCCTAAAATCGATATTCCGGAGCTGCTGGCACAGTCCTTTTGGCCATCCATCGCACGGATCAAAAAATATCCACATAAGTCTAAAATAAGGCTCTCGAAGCCATCAAAAACCACAATATTGCATAAATGATACCAAAATGCATTGAAAATTATGTCAATCACTCCCATACTCTAGAAATAACATAATGCAACTACGGGGAGGGATAAAATAGTCAAATCACATAAAATCACAAATTTCACATATTTCATCAAATTTTTAGGTCGTTACAAATTAGAAGTCTATGTTTGCTAAGTTATGTGGTTATTCCATTTTAATACATCCTATGTATGAATTCAAATAATATTTTTTTAATCAGTTCTAAAAAAAATTGATATTTTTTATTTGGTTAGTACTTTATAAGATTATCAATATTTTAGTCATGTTGAATTTTATGTATTTGTCAAAAAGTCCACAAAGGTATACTCTTCTATTTAAAATTTATTTATTTTAAAGATAATTTAAAATATTGTGAAGTTTTTTCATGTATCTTAAATTTGATGTTTAATCAAAATGATATAAATTGAAATAAGGGAAACGTAGTTTATAGGAGGATGTGCAAATACTCAAAGATAAAAAAGTGAAATTAATTGTGGCTGCACATTCATAAAGTAACTATTACTATATTATAGTAAAATAAAAAAAAAAATACTCATAAATATTGAATAAATGTTTATCTATCAAACACAATAAGGGATTCCTTCATAATTCCAAAACTTCACATGATACATATCATTACAAAGATTTAAAATACATATAATTTATGAAAATATAATTATTTATTAATCACCTATTAAAATTATTTTAAACAACTAATTTAAAATGTAATATTAACTACCTCAGGTTAAATTATTATAATATATATAATGTTAACGTTTCTTGATACTTTTGATTCTCCTTATTTGAGGTAGTAAATTTCCTCATCAGGTAGACAAATTACTTTAAAAGAAATTTCTTGCTTACTATATTAAATTGGTCTCCTAATTGTGATGCATGTAAGACAAGGCATAAAGACAATCATTTAACATCATGATTCATTAAAATGTTCATCTAGTAAGTACTTATCTTCGTTTGTTAAACACCCATAAAATAAATTTAAATATATTTAAAATTAATTTATGTATGGATTAGTATCCTTTATTGCTTCGTATGATTTTGTAAAAAAAATGTTGATAAATATATACTTAAAATGTTAAAGCATTAGAGTGTACGATATGTTAATGATGATTATGAAAACTTAAATAAGTCATAAGTTATTATTTGATTTTATAAAAATAAAAAGTTATATTTTTATTACATAGTGTCATGTCTATTTACAATTTTTTAATTATGTTTATTCAAAAATACTAATAATTATTTTTTAAAAAAAATAATTAAACAACTATAAATATATTTAAAATTATAATATTGGGTCCGTAAACGGGCCCTTCATTATCTAGTTTTTTTATATAGAAGAGTGAGTAGTTGAAACGATCAAGGGCATTTTTGTTATTTCAAAAAAAAAAAGTACATTGTTTGCTTATTTTGTAAGTTTTAAAGTTTGTACATTAATTTGTAATGACAAAAAAAATCAAACCTCTTTTTGTAAATGTCAATCCTATCTCAAAGTTGTTTAATATCTCACGTAGACCCCAAAGTTTTCTTTACAACTTTCTATAAATATTTTTTATAGGTTCTAATATACAGTACTCATTTCTATTTTCTTTTATAAGTGGTGAAGTTTCAATTTCATTTTATTCAAATGAAATGTCCATAGACAAGTATGAATTAAATTTGGTTATAGTAAATTATTTAGTAGAGCAATAAAGAAATAAAAAAAATTATTACTCCCTTCTTTTTAAAAAGAATTACCCATTTTAACCTAACACGGAGGATAAGAAAATAAAGAAAACTTTTGTATCATGTGCTTCTAAACATGATACGTGAAAAGTTGAAATTAAAGTATTATAAAAAAAAAAGTCCATCCTTTTTTAAACAAATAATAAAAAATAGTTCTTTATTTTTAAAATGGAGGAAGTAACAAAGGTCTATAAGGCATTCATCTATTCACAATTCACAACATTAAAAAATAATTTCAAGTTGAACCTTTTCATAATATCTAAAATAATTTTAAAATATAATTTGTTAAACCTTAAAAAGAAATTTAAGAACTGAATTTTATTCATACTTTATTATGATATATGAAAATTTATGTGATTATTTTTTTATTAAATGTAAATTAAAATAAATATACTTGAATAAAATGAGAATAATAATTTTAAATTTAAAGAGAAATTATATTTGAAGTTTGTTCCTTTAAATATTTTTTTCAACCGTGGACCATGGTGTGCAAACGAGCTTTCTATTCTCTTAACTAAATCAACAATAAACAAGTTACTTTTGAATGTAAAATTCATTGTTATTTTTTTTATTCTTTTTCCTAAAACTATTGATAATTAATTTATGTTTGAGGTAACACTTATTAATATAATCAAGGGTATAAGGTTTTTTTTAATAATTTTCTAATATTTTCATAATTTTTTTATGTGGACTCCACTACTTTATTTTAAATTAAAAAATTTAAATATAAAGGCCATTTCATTAGAATCTTTTCAATGTCACTAATGGTGTAATCTTTTACATGGATCCCACGCATCTCACTATAAGTCTATTTTTATATGTAGTAAAAAAAATACATTATATTAGAATGTCTATTTTAATACATCTTATTTCAATTCAAATGATATTTTTTTTTCTCTTAATCAGTTCTAAAAAAGATTTGACAATTTTTATTTGATTAGTGTTTTATAACATTATCAATATTTTAATCATGTTGAATTTTATTTATTTGTCAAAAAGTCCAGAAAGGTATACTTTTCTATTTAAAGTTTATTTATTTTAAAGATAATTTGAAACATTGCAAAGTTTTTTCATATATCTTAAATTCGTTGTCTAATAAAAAATAATATAAATTAAAATAAAGGGAGACGAAATTTATAGGAGGGTGTGCAAGTACTCACATATGTTTCATAAAAGATAAAAAAGTAAAATTAATTTTGGCCACACATTTAATTGCAAAAAGTAATTATTACTATATTAAAATAAATTAATAAAAAATACTCATAAATATTGAATATGTTATGAAATATAAAACAAAGAAGAAGAAGAATGGAGAGAGGAGAGAGAAGACTTCTTTATTTCTCTTGAGAGGTACTCTTGATGGGTTCATTACAATGAAGAAAAACGCTTTTATTTATAGAGAAAAACTAACCTTAGGGTTTCTAACTTTTCTATAAATATACATTCACTATATATGGTAAAGTAGATATTCACAATATATGAGAATATATTTATAACACTCCCCCTTGAATGTCTAATTGATAGATAATGTGTCTCGTTAAAATCTTGCTAGAAAAAATTCAGTGAAAAAAAAATCTAGTGAAGAAAAAAGAGTATATATCTTTAACAATACACATATAGGCTGCCTCATTACAAACCTTACAAGGAAAACCCAGTGGGACAACTTCGTAAGGAAAAAAGAGTATAATGCGTATTAACTCCCCCTAATGATAATATCCTTGAGCCTTTGCATCCCGGTCTTGTGCACCATCTTCTTGATAGTTGCAATTGGAGGAGACTTGGTGAATAAATCAACCACATTGTCACTTGAACAAATCTGTTGCACGTTAATATCACCATTTTTTTGTAGCTCATGTATGTAGAAAAGTTTTGATGAAGTGTGCTTCGTTCTATCTCCTTTTTTGAATCCTCCATTAAGATGTGCTATGCATACTGCATTATCTCTGAATAAAATTATGGGTACATTATCGCATTTCAAACCATATTTTTCTAGAATGAGATGTATCACGGACCTCAATCATACACATTTTCGGCTTGCTTCATGAATAGCTATTATCTTAGCATGGTTTGATAAAGTGGCTAGATAGACTGTTTTGTATATTTTTAAGATATGACAGTATCCCCACATGTGAACACATTGCATGTTTGAGATCAAGATTTATGTGGGTTAAATAAATACCCAACATCAGGATAATCAACAAGATCGAGACTACAAGCTTTAGAATAAAATAAATTCATGTATTTTATCCCCTTTTAATGTCTCCTAGTCGGAGCAGAAATATGCCTTGCTTAACAAATTGACTTAAAAGGCTATATTGGGTCTTGTAGTATTTGCAAGATACATTAGTGTTGTGCATCAACTGTACTAAGATATGGTACTTCATATTTCTCATTTCAGCAAATAATCTTATTGTTTTTGAAAACTCTCCAAGAGTTTCAATAATATTCAAACCATCAATTTATCTCTTATGTTTCACGTATTTTGAATCCTGTAGGGATTTTCATATGGTTTTTTGTCAAGTGACAATATCAATGTGCATAACATCTTCAAGTGTCTGGACTGAAAATCAAATAAATGTTATGCTTACCAAGATGCATCATTTCATGTCACTTGATAAATGTTTCTATGTCAGTATGATTAAATAAACGTAGAATTCAGATCCTCTTAGCCTTTTATAATATTGTGTCAATATTGTATCAAAGATATCATCGATGATATATCATTTTATATCGGTACACAATGTGACATAACATTTTGAGATCTCATCACTTCATTATTTTTAGGTACCTGAAACTCTCATAAGGTTTTATGAAGTATTATGTCGTAGACTCTTCAAGAACATATTGCCTTCTTATTATGATTGTTTTCTCCTTATTCTTTTCAAGAATTATTTTATTTGGAACCGGTTGGTCTATCATGCTTCACGTATGCATAGACTTTGTCCTTTATGAACATAAAATATGAGCACTTTCAGCTTAAATATGAGATGTTTTTCACATTTGACTTGAATTATCTTTTGAATGAGGATATAATGATAATTCCTAATATATTTCATAGTTGCTTATAATATCTCCCTTATGTTAGGAAAACTGGCATGCATCCTTCATCTTCTTTGAGGAATTCATCTTTGTGCATCATGGTATATTCATTAATCGTATACTGCACATCAAAACTATTACATGGAATAGTTGGTTCCTGGCCTTGAACCAATTGAGAGGAAAGAACTAATCATAATTTATTAGTCTAATGCATACAAGTGTTATTGTATGCAACATATCATATTTCAGTCTAACACATGAAGCTTTGTTCTTATTAGCAATAGTTTAGCTATTTATCGAAGGCATTCAATGTCAAATCATCATCATCAAAATAATGGTGTTGATTACACAATCTGAAAATTATGTTCTTAAATCAATTTTATTGAGCAAGCAACTTTATGAATGTCAAATTACAGGTTGACAATAAATGTACATGTGATTATCTTATTGATGCATCATTTCAACATATCATACTATAGGTGAACGAGCCCTTATTCACCCTTTTTATACTTTTCAAATTTTAAGGGATCCAATCCTAAAATTAGTTGGTCCAACCAATTTATCATAAGAACAAGCAACATTAAAAATAATGAAAAATTTTCAATTCTTCAATATATGTTCAATACTCAGTATGCACATCTTTGGGATGTCCCAATCATTCATGTCAGTTTATGGACTTTTATTCTAGAAAACTCCAAATTTACCATGACATGTACTTTTTACTTTAGTAAATTTCAAATATACTATTACATAAATAAATTTCAGATTTACTATTTTAGAAGTAGATTTCAAAAACAACTCTTCTCAATTATTCAACCTCTTTCAGAGGTGAGTTATGATACCATCATAATTAAATGCACGTTTGCATTACAAAGTTTCTCATTTCCTAGGATTGGAATATAATCGTTTCTTAAGCCTATCAAATTCTAATAGTTTATAACCTCTTTCAAAATATTGCTACTTCAGGAGAAAATCGAGGCATACATATGATGTAGAGAATTTTTCTCTAACATATCTTATGATCATAATAAGCGTGTGATCTGATCATTATCATATTGTCTGTTCACGCTTATATTCGTGCATTCAATTGTCTTCTTTCAGGCATATTACATAATGTTACCACATTCAATGGACATGTCTCATGGATTTTCACCAAATAACTATTATTTTGCCTTAGCCATCATAATATCATCAATATGGTGCATTGAGATTCAAACTCAACGTCTTATCCATTTAAAGACATCTTAGGCATAAACCGATGGGACTTGAATCCAACATATTATCATCCTTTTTAATAATTTTATTCTTGAGGAATAAACTTATGACATAAATGGTTCCAAACTAATTATTTTTTCCCAAATCCAACAATAATTATATCATTAGTAGCAAAAGACAAATAACATAAGGAATTACTAACCTTGAAATTACCTTTAGATTTATAATCTTACCTTGTTTGACAGAGTCTTGTGTTGATAACGTATTATAAAATAACTAAGAATAAAGAAGAATAACAATGGAGAGAGAAGAAAGGAGACTTCTTTATTTCTCTTGAGGGATACTCTTGATGGGTTCATTACAATGAAGGAAAACCCTTTTATTTATAAGGAAAAACTAATCTTGGGGTTTCTAACTTTTCCATAAATATATATATTCACTATATATGGTAAAGTAGATATTCACAATATATGATAATATATTTAGAACAGGTAGGTGTTTATCTATCAAATACAATAAGTGATTCCTTCATAATACTAAAACTTCACGTGATACACATCATTACAAAGATTTACAATATACAATTATTTACTACCTGTTAAAATTATTGTAAACAATTTATTTAAAATGTAATATTAACTATCTCATGCTAAATTAATTCAATATATATCTTGTTAATTTTTGTTAATTATTTTGATTCTCTTTATTTAAGGTAGTAGATCTCCTCAGGTAGACAAAGATCTCCTCAGGTAGACAAACCACGTTAAAAGAATTTTTTTGCTTACTATATTAATTTGGTTTCCTATTTTTGACATATGTAAGACAAGGCATAAAGGCAACACTTTAACGTTATGATTCATTAAAACGTTCTTCAAGTAGATCCTTATTTTTTTTCGTTAAACACTCGTATAATGAATTTAAATGTATTTAAACTCAATTTATGTATGAATTAGTATCTTTTATTGCTTTGTATAATTCTATGAAAAAATGTTAATAAATAGATGCTTATAATTTTAGTCTATTCTCTTGTATGATTTTCAAATAAAGTAGAAAAAGAAAAACACTAAAATTAGTTGTTTAATCTAAGAGAATGTGTTTGATCTGATGTTAAAATGAGCAATAGAATATATGATATTTTAATGTTAATTATAAAAACTTAAAGAAGTTAGAAGCTATTATTTATTTTATAAAACAAGAAGTTATGTTTTATTATATAGTGTGATTTCTACCTACATTTTCTATTGTGTTTATTCAAAAATATTAATGAATATTTTTTTTCAGAAAAACTAATTAAATCACTATAAATTTTATTTAAATTTGTAATGTTGGGCCTGTAAAGGGGCCCTTCATTATCTAGGAATTTTTTATATAGAAAAGTGAGTAATTGGAACGATCAAGGACATTTTTCTCATTTAAAAAGAAAAGTACGTTGTTTGTTTATTTTGTACGCTTCAAAGTTTGTACATTAATTTTTAAAGACAAAAAAGTCAAACCTCTTTATGAAAATGTCAATCCTCTCTCAAAGTTGTATAATATCTCACGTGGACCTCAAAATTTTCTTTACAACATTCTATAAATATGTTTTTGTAGGTTCTAATACACAATACTCATTTCTATTTTCTTTTATAAGTGGTGAAATTTAAATTTCATTTTATTCAAATAAAATATCCATAGGCAAGTATGAATTAAAATTTTTCTTTGTACATTTGATTATAGTAAATTATTTAATAGAGTAATAAAGAAATAAAAAAATATATTACTTCATTCGTTTTAAAATGAATGACCCATTCTAACTTAACATGGAGGACAAGAAAATAAAGAAAACTTTTGTATATTATGATTCTAAACATGACACGTGAAAAGTTGAAATTAAAGAATTATTAAAAAAAAAAAGTTCATCCGTTTTTAAACAAATAAACGAAAAAAGGTCTTTATTTTTGAAATGGAGGAAGTAACAAACATCTTCAAGACATTCATCTATTCACAGTTCACAACATTTAAAAATAATTTCAAGTTGAACTTTTTCACAATATCTAAAATAATTTCAAAATATAATTTGTTAAACCTTAAAAGTAATTTAAGTAGTGAGTTTTATTCATACTTTATTATGATATATGAGAATTTCTGTGATTCTTTTTTTTTATTAAATGTAAATTAAAATAAATATACTTGAATCAAATGGGAAGAATAATTTTAAATTTAAAGAGAAATTACGTTTTAAGTTTGTTCTATTTAAATATCTTTTCAATCGTGGTGTGCAGACGAGCTTTTTTTTCTCTTAACTAAATACACAATAAACAAGTTACTTTTGAGTGTAACTTTTGAGTGTAACATTCATTATTATTTTTGTATTGTTTTTGCCTAAAAGTATTGATAATTAATTTGTGTTTAAGGTAACACTTACAAATATAAGCAAGGATATAACGTTTTTTAAATAATTGTTTAATTCTTTCATAATTTTTTTATATGGACTCCACTACAATTCTATTTTAAATTAAAAAATGAAATATAATGGTAATTTCATTAGAAAATGATGTAATACTTACATGGATCCCACGCACCTCACTATAAGTCTATTTTAATATGTAGTAAGAAAAACAAATGCATTATATTAGGATGTCTATTTTAATACATCTCATGTCTCAATTCAAATGATATATTTTTCTTTTAATCAGTTCTAAAAAAAGTTGACAATTTTTATTTGGTTGGTGTTTTATAACATTATCAATATTTTTAGTCATGTTGAATTTCATTTATTTGTCAAAAAGTTCACAAAGGTATAGTCTTCTAGTTAAAGTTTATGTAATTTAAAGTTTATGCAAAGTTTTTTCATATATCTTATATTCGATGTCTAATCAAAATAATATAAATTAAAATAAAGGGAGATGAAATTTATAGGAGGATGTACAAATACTCACATATATTTCCTAGAAGATGAAAAAAGTAAAATTAATTTTGACCACACATTTAACTGCAAAAAGTAACCATTCTATATTATAGTAAAATAATAATAAAAATACTCATAAATATTGATAGGTGTTTATCTATCAAACACAATAAGCGATTCCTCCATAATTCCAAAACTTCACATGATATATGTCATTACAAAGATTTACAATACATATAATTTATGGAAACACAATTATTTACAAATCATCTGTTAAAATTATTATATACAATTTATTAAAAATGCAATATTAACTACCTCATGTTAAATTAATTCAACAACTATATTGTTAACTTTTGTTAATTCTTTTGATTCTCTTTATTTAAGGTAGTAGGTTTCCTCAGGAAGACAAATCACGTTGAAAGAAATTATTTGCTTGCTATCTTAATCTACTCTCTTGTATAATTTTCAAATAAAGTAGAAAAGAAAAACACTAAAATTAATTATTTAATCCAAGAGAATATGTTCGATCAGATGTTAAAAGGAGCACCAAAGTATATGATATTTTAATGTTAATAATGAAAACTTAAAAAAATTGTAAGCTATTATTTAATTTTATAAAAATAAAAAATTATATTTAGTGTATAGTGTGATTTCTACTTACATTGTCTATTGTGTTTATTTAAAAATATTAATAATTACTTAAAAAAATTAAATAGCTATAAATTTTATTTAAAATTATAATATTGAGCCCATAAGTGAATCCTTCATTTATCTGCTCGTACTTAAATATCCGAAATACTATTTGATTTCATGAATTAATTACTTTTGCTTTTTAAGTTTATACCAAAATAATATAAGTGATGTCACAATCATTACTAACGATTTTTCCTAGGGCATAGAACACAATGGACGCTGAATTCTCTCCCTTCAGTTCTCTTATTTATTTAATAAAATAAGATAAAATAAGTGGGAGTTAAGGGGCTAAGCAAACAGTAGGTTAGGGAGTGCAAAAACTGAATCGACCGATAAATTGAACCGATAAAAACATTATTGATTTATTGTTATTGACTTATTGAGTTAACAGATCTTTAATGGTTTTATAAAAAAAAATATTGGGTTATTGGTTCGGTTCGATTTTTTCTTATTGGGTTATTAAGTAATTCAAAATGTAATAACTTTGGGATAACTCTATATCCGAGACCAACCCAACCAAATCAAACCATCCAAATTAAACCAACAACCATAACATAATCATTCCATTCCATAATATACCCAAGTCCACAGTTTGTCCATACAAAGCCTCTAAAACAAAGCAAGAATATCCAGTTGGGACATGCCCCCGACCATAGCCAAAACCAATATCCAGTTCTAAACCGATAAAGACATAAGAAAACTTAAGAAAGAAATAGAGCCTTCCGAAGTATGGAAGCTCACCACTTCAAGTCAACACAAGCTGTCCCCAAATCCAAGTCACTGAGTAGGAGGTGTGATAGTATGACCAGTCCCTACATCGCGTGGCGATACAACATCTAAAGACAGTTTGCGGTTGGAGATCTAGCATGTAACTCAAGAATAAGGATAATATAATGCCAATAGTTCAAAACCAATCAACCAATTCACATAACCAATACAATACATATATATATACATATATACCATACCCGAGATAGGGAACGAGATTAGCATGAACCTTGAAAACATTAACCTGGGCTATATAGCATAACCGTCCTATTCCAAGGAACCCATGGGCTATATGGGCCCAACTCTCCCCTAGCTAGAAGGGTCCCAGTGCGTGTTGCCGTACGAACTAGAGAATATCCATAACCGTATATGCCTATATGGGGGACTCAAACCTGCCAGAATAATCAAGGTGGCTTAAGCATCAATACATGTATTATGGGGGACTCAAACCTCCTATTTATATATTCATTCGAGGGAGTCAAACCACCCAATAACATGGACAGCTACACCAACTAGCACGATTTCCAGTGTTAGTCCTTCAAACTTCCACTTTCATGGCCCGGCTACACATCCCACTTTAAAGCCCAATTAAAACAACCATTACACATACACATAAATTAAACTAGTTGCTTACCAAGGCATCCTATTAGTATCATCATACCAACCCCACTTGCAAGCGTACAACATGCCATAACCATTAATAATTGATTATTCATTCAGGACTCGAACCCATTGTCTAACGAAGACATTAATTCAATTCGATGTGTTGGGACTCGAACCTATTTATCCAATTAAACCACCAAGGTTACAATTCAAATCAATGTATATCCAACAAGGCCTTCACAAAACCAATTACCAATGATTTACAATGTTTAGGCCTACATGTTAGTTCAAAACACAATTCAACATGTGACTAGTTTGTTCTCTTAGACATTTCCACAAACACTTTGAGGGCATACCATTACCAAGATCAAAACTAACGTAAAAACCATCAAGTTTAGGGTTAACTATGACCCAATTGTTAAACCACAATTACGAAGCACCCACATGTGCAAAACCATCATTAAAACATGTATAAACACAATTTAAACCAAGAGTAAACAATACTCAACTATATGCAACAAACCCTCAACATTGGTTTTTAAAACCACCATTAATGATTCATAATCAAAGATTTTAACACATGATTTTCATGATCTAATAATGACGGAAGAGTCACTTTCCTTATTCACGAAGATTCACGAAAATAAATTGACTTTTGATCCTCTATATGAACACCTTGTAGAAACCCTAGCCCAATCTTCCAGAGAGAGTTTAGAGAGGATTTTGAGTGTGTTTTGATCTTCTAAAGTAAGTAATGAGAGACCAATTAGTGTTATAGGATATGGGGTCTTAAGGGTTTCGGGTGGGAAATATCTAAAATGTCCTCAGCTTAAAAGCTGAAAAATATATGCAGGGGGTACGACTTGCCCCACTAACTCATACACATAACATATGAATGGTACCTACCACTCGTACCCCAGATAGAAAGTTTGACTTCCATTATATTGAACATACGAGTTCATGGCCTAACTCGTATCCACTTCATATGATTGGTACCATAGAACCGTATCCTAGGCAACCTACTAAGGGATTGACACATTAAGCAACATATAAGTCGCTCTCCTATATCGTACCATCAACATATGACCATTATGATGTCCATTCGTACCTTGGATAGAAAAAATCAAAACCACACTGAGTAACATATGACCAAGACACCTAAACTATAACCTTATCATACGACAAGTAAGCATGAGTTGTATGATTATCAGAAAGCTCGACTCAGGAAATTTTCTATGGGTCAAAAGCCAAGGTGTTTCAATTCTCCTTCACTAGGATCATTCATCCTCGAATAATGGGTAAAGGTATGCACAAGCATGAGTTCCACAAAATATTACCCATTAAACTTCCCTTTAACAAAGATTAGAAAACAAATATACAAGGAAATCAATCTTTCCTTTAACTAAGAAAACAAAGATGTGACGAAGACTACATACCTTCCGCCCGAATTTCCGGAGTAGAAAATAAGAACGGATACTTGGACTTCATGTCCTCTTCCGCATCCTAAGTAGCTTCTTCAACCTTATAGTTTCTCCGAATAACCTTTACTGAAGCTACATCCTTCATCCGCAAACGACGAACTTGACGATCCAAGATCTCAACCGGGACTACCTCATAAGATAAGGAATCTGAAATACCCAACCCTTCCAAAGAAACAACTAATGATGGATCACCCACACATTTTCTCAACATAGAGATATGGAAAATCGGATGAATAGAGCTCAAACTAGAAGACGACTCCAACTTATAGGCAACATTACCAATCCTCTTCAAAACTAAATACGAACCAACATACCAGGGACTGAGCTTTCCATTCTTACCAAACCACATCACTTTCTTCATGGGAGACACCTTCAAGAACACCCAATCGCCAACCTTAAACTCCAACTCTCTAAGTTTCACATCCACATAGGACTTTTGGCGACTTTGAGTAGCTCTCTACCTATCACGAATTACCTTCACCTTTTACTATGCTTGGTTAACCAAATCAGGGCCAAACAACTTACCCTCACCGACCTCATACCACCTATTAGGAGAATGATATCTCCTACCATATAACGCCTCAAAAGGGCCATATCAATGCTAGAGTGATAACTATTGTTATAAGAAAACTCTATAAGAGGCAAATGGTCAACCCAACTAATACCATAGTCAATCATGCAAGCACGAAGCATATTTATGTCTGAATGGTCTTTTCTGTTTGTCCATCCGACTGTGGGTGAGAAGTGGTACTAAGGCACACCTTAATTTCCAAATGTTTTTGAAATGATCACTAAAAATGAGATGAGAATGGAGTACCATGATCTGAAATAATAAAAATTGAAGCACCATCTAACTTTACGATCTCCACAAGATACAACTTAGAATAATCCTCAGCCGAATAACTAGTCCTCACTGGCAAAAAGTGAGCGGATTTGGTCATCCTATCCACGATGACCCTAATCGAATCACACTGATTCCGAGACCGAGAAAGGACGGTAACAAAATCCATATTAATTAACTCCCACTTTTATTCGGGCAACTCAATTACTTGATACAAACCTTCGGGTCTCATATGCTCAACTTTCTCTTGTTGATAGACCATGTACTTAGCCACATAATTAGCCACATCTTGCTTCATATTATTCCACAAATAGAACTCCTTAAGATGATGATACATTTTTGTTGAACCAGGAAGAATAGCATAACGAGATCTATGCACTTCAGCCAAAATCCTTTCCCTTAAACCATCCACATCAGGAACACATAGCCTACTTTGGTACATCAAGATACTATCTCCACCAATCACAAAGTCAACAACCTTTTACTGACCTATATTTCCTCTAATCTTCATCAAGTTAGAATCTAACTTTTGCTTTTTCTTTATCTTAACAACAAGAGATGACTGTGATACCTAATGCACAAAAATACTACCATCCTAAGGGTCTGTGAGACAAATCCAAGGTCAGACAAATCGTGAATGACCTTCACCAACTCTCGCTTATCATCATCCACATAAGTTAGTCTTCCCATGGATAACCTGCTAAGATCATCAGTAACTACGTTCGCTTTACTTGGATGGTAATAAAGACTCATATCATAGTCCTTCAATAACTCAAGCCATCTCCTTTGCTTGAGATTTAAATCTTTCTGAGTAAACATATACTACAGGCTCTTATGATTAGAAAAGATATCAACATAAATCCCATAAAGATAGTGACGCTAAATCTTTAATGCAAATACCACCACCAACAACTCCAAATCACGAGTAGGGTAGTTCTTCTCATGAAATTTCAACTACCTAAAAGCATAGGCCACCACCCTACCATGCGACATCAACACACAACCAATCCAAACATGATAAGTATCACAATACACTATAAAGCCATCATTACCCTCAGGTAGTGTCAAAGTCAAAACTAAAGTCAACTTATCCTTCAACTTTTCAAAAATTTCCTCACAAGTATCGAACCACAAGAACCTCACCTTTTTCTGGGACAACTTAGTCAATGGGGCAACCATGGTTTAAAAACATTCCACCAAACTCCTATAGTAATCGGCTAAACCAAAGAAGTTCGAAATATTTATTGGAGTTGCGGGTCTAAGACACTTCTTAACCACTACAAACTTTTGTGGATACAACATGATCCCTTCACTAGAGATAACATGACCAAGAAAAGTTACAACTTTTAACAAAAACCTACATTTTGAGAACTTAGCATACAAACACTGATCCTTCATGGTCCACAACATAACACAAAGGTGATTGACATGATCCACCTCACTTTTAGAGTATACCAGAACATCATCAATGAATACAATGGCGAACAAGTCTTAAAACTGATAGAAGACCCTATTCATCAAGTCCATAAATGCTACTGGAGCATTGGTCAACCCAAAAGACATAACTAGGAACTCATAATGACTGTACAGGGTCTTGAAGGCAGTCTTAGGGATATCCACTTCCCTAATATTAAGCTAATAATAACACAACCTATGATCAATCTTAGACAAATACTTTGCACCTTGAAGCTGATCAAACAAGTCATCGATCCTAGGAAGATGATACTTATCCTTTACAGTAACCTTATTCAACTGATGGTAATCAATATACATCTGAAGAGAACCATCCTTCTTATGCATGAACAACACAAAAGTGCCCTAAGGAGACACACTAGGATAAATAAAGCCTTTATCTAAAAGATCCTTCAATTCCTCCTTAAGTTTTTTTAACTCAGCCAGAGCTATTCTATAAGAAGGGATAGAGATAGGATGAGTGTTCAAAATAAGATTAATGCCAAAATCAATTTCCCTATCGGGAGGAACACCAAGAAGATTATCAGGGAAAACCTCAGGAAACTCATTAACCACATGATAGATTCTAGAGAAGGACCTTCTGAGTTAGAATCTTTAACCTAGACTAAATAATATAGACACTCTTTGGAAATAAATTTTTAGGCTATAAGATATGAGATGAACCTTTCCTTAGGCACCAAAAAAACCCCTTCCCATACAATGACCAGCTCATTAGGGAATTTAAGCATGACATTATAGGTCCGACAATCTAAAGAAGCATACATAAATGCAACTAATCCATCCTTAATATGACATCAAAGTCAATCATATCCAACTCTATAAAATCCACAAGAGTTTCTCTACCACTAACAGATGCCACACACACCCTATAGACTATTTTAGCAATCACAGAGTCACTAATTAGGGTAGATACAAAAAAAAGGATCAGAGATAAACTCAGGGCCAAAACCAAAATACACAGCCAGAAATATGGTCATATGAAAAAAAGTGGACCCTAGATCAAGTAAATAGTACACACTGTGGGAGAAGAGTTTCAACATACCAGTAGCAACATCGGGGGATGCCTTAAAATTTTTACAAGATGTAAGAGTATATAAGCAATTCTAGCCAATGCCAGTCGTAGAAGTAGAAACAAATGTAGAAACAACACCCTTTGGTGTAGGATTAGATGAAGAGGCAACACATACCTTGTTATCCTCAGAAGCCATTCTAGCATGACAGTCATTCTGCATATGACCAATCTGACGATAATAGAACATATGTTCTTCCTTTTCTCACAGAACCCACAGTGCGACTGCCCACAAAATCTACAATGAGAGTTGGATAGAACTGACTAAGCCCTACTAGATTGAGATTAGGCACCCTATGCCTAAAACCCACCATCATGCTGAGATTAATGATTACTCGATAGCTTTGGGTAAGGAGAACTAGCCACAGAGAAAGAACTAGAACTCCCCCACTTCTTCTTTGGCCACTTACCACCATCTCTACCACTTTGCTCAGAAGGCCTAAATTTCTTTCCCTACCTCTCACTAAAATCAGCTGCTTTCTCTTCTCTTTCTCTACCTGCTATAAGTACACAACTAACTTAGAGATATTTATGTCCTCATTTAACAAGGCGGACTTACTTTCAAGGATCAACTCATGAGCTAATCTCGATGCAAACTTACATATTCTAGCCCTTATGCTAGAGACCAACTCAGGAGCATACCTGGTCAACTGATGAAATTTTAAGGCATACTTCTTAAAAGACATCCTACCTTGCCTCAATTTTACAAACAATTCCACTTTTACCTCCCTCAACTTATGCAAAAAAAAGTGATCCAAAAATACACTAGAAAAATCCTCCCATAAGGCAGAACCAACATCCTATCCCCTTGACTGTTCCTACTTTTTGTACCACTAGTACTATATTTTTCAATTGGTAGACAACAAACTCAACACCTTCAACCTTTGAAGAATGCACAAACCAAAAGATTTTTTCCATTTCATCAATAAAACTTTGAGGATCCTCCTTACCTTTGTACCAATAAAGGTTAGAGGATTCAACCTCGTCAACTGGCCAACACTTATGGCCTTAGAAGATGGAGTAACAAGAGCACTACACCCAGACTGAGTGTCTACAAATTGTGCCAATATATAAATAGATTGATAAAACTCAACGTTCATCACTTCAGCCTGAAGAGTTTGAGAAGGACTAGAGGGAACCAGTGGAACTCAGGAAAAATCAAAAACTGGACCCCTAGACCGGGTCTGGACTCCATAAGTAGAGCGTACCCATCAATATTGTCCCCAGTTGGGACAGAAGAGTTTGCATGAACATCAAATCTTCTTGGAGGCATAATCTAAAAAATGATCAAATAGAAATTAGAAGAATCTAAGACCTCAGACTTAATAGCTCAATGTTAAGACAACAAGAAAGTGAAATGCTTTTAAATGTCTTATAGCCTCTCTCTTATAAGTGTGACGTGCTACACACCTATAAAATAGAGCCTTTTGAAGTATGGAAGCTCACCACTTCAAATCAACATAAGCTATCCTTGAATCCCACTTTGAAGCCTAATTAAAACATCCATTACACATACACAACCATTAAACCAATTACTTACCAAGGCATCCCATTGTTATAGTCATACCAACCACACTTGAAAGCGTATAACTTTCCATAACCATTAATAACCAATTATTCATTTGGGACTCAAACTCATTGCTTAACAAACACATTAATTTAATTCATTGTGTTGGGACGCAAACCCGTTTAGATAATTAAACATCAAAGGTTATAATTAAAATCAATATATAGCCAATATGGCCTTCACAAAACCAATTACCAATGATTCACACTTTAGGCCAATGCCTTAGTTCAAACAAAATTCAACATATCACTAGTTTTTTCTCTTAGACATATTCACATTTTAGGCCAATGCCTTAGTTCAAAACAAAATTCAACATGTGACTAGTTTGTTCTCTTAGACATATTCACAAATACTTTGAGATCATACCATTACCAAGACCAAAACCAAAGTAAAAACCATCAAGTTTCAGGTTAACCATGACCGAATTATTAAACAAGAATTACCAAGAATCCACATGTGCAAAACCATCAGTAAAGCATGTATAAATATAATTTAAACCAAGAGTAAACAATACTCAATAATATACAACAAAACCCTCAATATTGGTTTTTAAAACCATCATTAATGATTCATAATAAAATCTTTAAACATATTATTTTCATGAACTAACAACGAGGAAAGAGTCACATGCCTTATACATGAAGATTTACAAAAAGAACTTGACTCTTGAGCCTCTAGATAAATACCTTGTAGGAACCCTAGCCCAATCTTCAAGAGAGAGTTTAGAGAGGATTTTGAGAGTGTTTTAATCTTCTAAAGTAAGTAATAAGAGACTAATTAGTGTTATAGGACATGGTGTCTTAAGGGTTTAGGGTGGGAAATGCCTAAAATATCCTTAGCTTAAAAGCTGAAAAATATACATAGGAGGGTACAACTTGCCCCCTAGCTCGTACACATAACATACGAGTGGTACCCACCACTCGTACCCTAGATAAAAAATTAGACTTCTATTATTTACAACATACGTGTTCATGGACTATCTCGTATCCACTTTATACGATTGGTACCCTAGAACCATACTCTAGCCAGCATACTAAGGGCTTGATACACTAAGCAACATATAAGTGACTCTCCTATATCATACTATCAACATATGACCCTTATGATCTCCATTCATACCTTGGAAAAAAATAATCAAAGCCATACTGATTCACATACGACTAAGACACTTAAACCATACCCTCATCATACGACAAGTAAGCATGTGACGTATAATGATCAGAAAGCTTAACTCAGGAAATTTTATAAGGGTCAAAAGCCTAGGAATTTCATAGCATTCCTAGGGTCCTTTTATTAGATTTAGATGACTTATTCATGGTTCAAATAGTTGCTTACCTTAGGTTGGATTTGAGGGGCTTGTAGTCAGCATTTTCATCCTTTTAAGGTAAATACCCTAGGCAAATATTCTTTTCATACTGTAAATATCTATAAAATACTTAGGTGGATTGATTATAATGATTGAATTGGTTTTCTCTTTATGTTTTTTTGTTTGATTTGGTATCCTTGACATTATAACATTTTGACTTTAAAACACTATTTCTGACTCGATAAATGAAATTTTGAAATACTTTTAAGGACTTAACTTTATAAATGAAAAATAAACTATTTAGATCTGGTTTGAATGTGACATCTAATTTTACTGGTTAACATATATTTAGGATCGATTTGAGTCCGACATACATTATTACTGATTTTTGATTGGCAATTCAATTTGAGTTTGATATGATATATGCATATGAATGGAGTAAGAGCATATGATACGTTCATTGTACATCATGATTTCTTTTCATATTCCTTACTATTGTACTTGGTTTCTATTAGTATTACCTATTATTTGCATTCACCGAGATAATGGGGCCTTGATTGGGTTTGTGTAACACCCCATATTTTTGGTCCTTGAAATATTTTGAAATTTCTACAACATACCCTATAATTCGTGGAGAGTCTTGACAATTTGTTGTACTCAAAGTATCCTAAATAGTGGGTGCATGGCTAAGTTCTGTTCTGAGTACGTGTGGCACACTACGAGTCATAAAGACTCATTACAGGTCATTGTGTGCAAATCGTAGGATTTCCAGTATTACCCCGAAAGAGTTTTGTTTTGACTACGACTGGACCCTATGAGTGATAGGGACCTATTACGAGCCATGGTATACGAGTCATAAAGTCAACAGTGTGTGTGCCTGGTAACACTGTATTAACAATGACTCATGGAGACCTCAACCTTGATGTGTTATAGAAAATAGAACTTTTGATGCATAAAATAAGGAAAATAGGCCTTTTTCTTATATATGATGCCTTTTGGGTATGTTTTGCAGGAAATCATATCTATGATGATAAGTTTATGAAAAAGGTCAAAAAGGTGTTTTGTCCATATTTGGAGTAATTATGGATGTTTAGGACACTTTCTGGTTTGTTCATGATCAAAGCATATTCAAAAGTTGAAAAAGAGCTGAAAAATTGACTCCCAACACCTACCAAGTCAACCCACAGATTGATCGTAGAACCTATGAACTGCGGGTAGACAAAGTAAGTACCATAGGTTGAAATATCTAGGGATTCATACTTGTGGTCTGCAACTACGCCCAGTGTCAGGACCACAGGTACTACCTGCGCCTGTGCCAGACAACAGGTGCAGAGAGTTGGTGACCATTGACTTGATTTTCTCCTATTTCATTCGGGCTTTGGTTTTAGGGTTTCTTTTGTTCTATAAATACCCCTTATTTATTTTATAGTAGGAGTTATACACTTTTGATATTCAAATATATATTTTCATTCCAAGATCTTTCTTTGATAGTGGGATTTTCTTGTATTCACTTCAGTTGATTTTTTAGCTTACAGTTGTTGGTTTTTATTCATATTATCATTGTGATTTAGTCTATGATTTCTAATATGTATTTTATTAATTTATTCACAATCATGAGAGGCTAAAACCCATAGCTAGGGTTGTGGAAACCCTGTAAAATTAATAAAGTAAAGAAAGTGTGATTGTTGATCTAAACCAATACCAATGGCATACATTTGTTTATCTTCATTATGTTTGATTTTTGATGGGTTCACACATTAGGATCCCACCTAGATGTTTCTATTTACTCCAAAAGAGGATTAGTGAATAGGAAAAGATTAAGACAATAGTAATTTAGAGTTTAACTGTCGATCTATGCTTCTAGGTTCTATCTACATATGATGGTTAGGTTTCATCTAATAACTAGAGACTCAAAAGGTAAAGGGTGAATTCCTTCTACTCATCCAAAAGACTGTAGAAGTTAAATAAATTATTGATTCTGCATGCAAGGTATTGGGTTGGTTTAACAACACATGATAAGCCTACAGACCTGAGAAGCCAGGAAGAACACAATTTTAGTGTTCACTTATGACCAATTTCAACCAAGTTAGTACTGTTATTTGCTCGAGATTACTAGAAACTATCCCTCATTTTCTTTTATTGTTCTGCCCACAGACTACAATTACTAAATTTGCAAGTCCACGTATTCCCTTACTATATCTTGAAAATTATTGGATCATCATCTAATAGGAGGTGTTTCTTGGACGTCATCAAGAAATTTGTTGCCATTACCGAGGAACACAATATTGATTTGTGGATTGAAGTCATTGTAGTTTTTAGGTCTTTCTTTTTGTTCTTAGTTGGGCATACGCCGATATACCTAGAACATAGAGTAGAGGCAATTCCCTACTCCCACTGATTTTAAAGAAGCTTCTATAATTACATAGTAGGATATCAGAGCCAAAGAGAGATAATCTCTCTGAAGATAAAGTTCAGGATAGTGTTGACAAATAGACTGGTGAGCTATTAGATCAGACAAACTTAGCAGAGCAGAGATGGACAATAGATCGTCGAGTAGTACTCGGTGGAAATCAGAATAGAGGCCGACCTGAAGTGATCCTAGCATATCAATATGTTTATCCATATGTTGATAATGAAGAACATTTGGGATATAATGAGACAACTAATACAGGAGCTATTATTACTCCTTTCTTACCTCCTGATGTCAAGTTTAATATCTCGGTGCAATGATCTAACTTTTATACATAAAGGGTTTGTTTATGGGATTGCCTACAGATGTCGCAAACATGCATCTAGCTAATTTTATTGGAATTTGCACTTTATATACACATCCAAGGGTGAATCAAGAGGCACTTAGATTGAGGTTGTTCCTTTTGTCACTTATAGGAAAATCATCTTTTTGGTTAGGGGAACTTCCAAGAAGATCTATCATAACATAAAATAAGTTGCGTAGAAAATTCTTGAACCGGTTGTTTCCTCCATCCAGGATATTGCAGCTTAAGGATGAGATCTATAATTTTAGAAAGTTGCAATCTGATCCCATGTGTGAGGCTTAGTTCAAGTTTAAGAAGAAGATGAATATAGTGCCCAACCATTGGATTTTAGGATCGAAATAATTGGGATTATTCTATAGAGTCCTAAACATTAGTTCCAAAGATGTGGCAGATACCATCTCTAGAGGATCTCATATAAGACTACATTGTGAGGTAGCTTCTTTTATTATGGATCATATCCCTTTAACTAGTTAAGGGTGGTGAACTTAGGTGGTTGAGAGGGGTTCTGACACTTATGCTATTGATGCCCCCAGTGACCAGAGAGTAGCTGATAATTATATGGCATAAGAGAATACGTGAAGCATCCCAGGTTTGGACCCTTAGAAAAATTTCTCGGAATCTCATTCTTTAGACCAATTATGACTCATGGTATGAGACGTAAGCTGAGGTATAAGTGGTGAAGACCTATCATAAGCTAACCAATGTTAGTTGGTTGGATGGTTTTGGAAAATAGAATGGATACGACTTGAGGGTATGAGTCATAAGGCATAGGTACGAGTCATATATGTGACTCGTAAGGCGGTCATTATTTGATCCTCCTAGTGTTAAAATCTACCAGATATACGTATCATGGGTACGGATCGTATGCTGAGGTTGCGACTTGGTTGGATGAGTTGTATATTAGGCACTGTATGATCCATGGTTGAAGATTAGTTATGATTAGATGGGTATCAATCATAAGCTAGATTACTACTCGTAAGGAGGTCAGTCGTAACCCTATGTTGGGTTTTTATGGGATTTAAGTGGGGGTATTCTGGATATTTCCCTACTTACTCTAATAAGGATCCATGACTTCTAGTACACTTAGGAGGTTATTTACCCTATTATTTTACTCTTAAATACTTAGAATCTCTTTCAAAACATACCATAATTCTCTCAAGAGCTTTTGGGGCAAAGAGCTGGGGTTTCAACTAAGGGATTTCTTTGGGGCTTATCTTGGTGAATTATTTCCTTTAATATTCTTGGTTTAATTCATGATTCTCTTCCCTTCTTGTAATTTTAATTAAAGGCATGTTTATATGGTTTATTTCATAGTTTTTACTTTTGCATAATTTTGGTATTCAATCATTGATTTGGGAGTTTTAATGTTAAAGGCTTGTTTATGATTTCTTATGGTTTTAATTATGCTTTCTATGTATTAATGGTGTTTATGGATAATGGAATCGCATGGTAGTGGCTAAATGGTAATGAAATTTAATTTTGGTTGTACTATGCCCCAAAGGTGTTTGATAAAATGCTTATAAAGATATGTTCATTGCAGTGACGTATGATAATGGAACGCTTGCTTGTTTTTAGCTTATATATGAAGCCTTAAATATTTTTCAATGGTTTACAAAGGTTAATATCTTATTGGTAATGCTTGTGGAGAACATGCTAGTCTCCCAAGAGGTTAATATAGTAAATAGAAAAGGCATTGAGAGTCCATTAATCTAAATGGTTTGGCTATGGGTAATGCTTGCAAGTATGGTGGTATAATGATACCACTAATTTATCAAATAACCTTGGCTAATAAATGTATAATTGGATTATTTGGACTTAGTTTTAAGTAGGCATTAATGGCAAAAAGTGTAAGCTAAGCCGCAGAAGATGGCGATCCCGAAAATGATCAAAACCAGAAACTCATATTTGCCGATATGAAGGGTCTTCATGCCAGTGTCATATTTATATTGGAAAGATGTTCTAGCAATCCAAGGTTTATTTCCTGGTCATATGGATACACATACTAGGACCTTTTCTGCAGGTGGAGCTGAACCCATATGGTTTGTGGGTGGTAGGACGACTAAGCTACATGACGCAGGTTAAGGTTTTTAAATGGCACGCTAAATCCAGTCCCTTATCCCAGCACTTATATATATGTTTGGTTATTTGCGTTGGATAGTTTTCACTTGATTTTAATAAATGGCATTACTTTATCCTTATCTCGAGATTCATTTTAGTATTCACCCACTTACCCATTTACTGGAGGCTAAATACCCACGCTATGTAGGAACCAAATATTTGACTCCTCCTTCATAGTACTTGATTCGAGGACAACTTATTAGACTTAAGTGGTGATCTTCCATCCTTTCAGAAGGCATCATTTCATGTTGGACATTCTTAGATATTTTATTTTCTTTTTGGATATTAGTTTTGGCCATGGTTGGGGCCCTGTCCCAACTGAATATTGGTATTCTTTTGGATAGAGGCTTTGTGGTACTTTTGGGGGTTGGAATGGGCGGGATTGGTATTGGTGTTGACCTTGGCATCAGGATGGATTTTGGGGATTACACCCTTGGATGATATTATTAGTTGTTCCATCGTATTATTTTTTGGGTTTGACTTTTATGTTATGTTTTGATATTCTCTTGTTTTGGTATGGTATGGATGGTTGGTTTGGTATAGATAGACTTGGTTGAGTTGGTCATGGTTGTGAACCTATCCCAAAGTCTTCATGAGAGCATTGCATAATCTTGTTATATGCTCAAAATTCAGCTCATCTAAGGTTGTATAATATGGTTGGGTTGGGTTATAGGGGTGTTCCCCGGTACTAGGTGGAATTGGGATGCCCATTACGATAAGGCCCTGGTCCGGGCTATGTCAAATTGGTATCAGAGCTTAGCTTTACGATTAATTAGGAGTCCACAAAGCCATGTTGAGTAGAGTCTCTTTTAGGAGTGTGTAGCTGGCCATACTCATAAGGGAGAGGATGAAAGACATCTACGAATGTTTCACTTTCTATGTATTCTTTCTTAAAGTTTGACTTCTCAATCCTGGAATCTTCTCTAATCCTTGTTTCTTCATCTTTCAGATCATGCCTCCTAGATCTGGAACACAAGGAAATTCCTCTATCCTATCTCGGGATAATGCTTAAAGAGTACCTCCTACGTTTGGAGTACATCTGATGTACAGGATTTTTGTAGCACATTTAAGACTTTTAACTTGAAATAATTATAAATTCTTAAGTAATTATTGGTGTTTTTTTATGTTATTTCTTAAGATTTTGTAGAAAAGTCAAGGATGGGAGTAAAACATAGGAAAGATGAACAAAATAAGTAAAATCTGGTACAAGTGAGCTGATATGAGTCTGACGGCATTTCTTGAAAGCTGTTAGAGATGTGGTGAGCTACCAGAAAAAGGCATCAGGAAGAATAGTGAAGAAGAGTTGCTGGATGAAGGTGACGACATTCTCAATATATTGTCACAAGTGTGGTAAGCCGTCAGAAGATGCCATCAAGTGGGAAAGAACATGGTGAAATAAGCTAAAGGTCTGATGACATTTTCTACACTCTGTCACTCCTCTGGTAAGTCATTGGAGGACATCATTAGAGTGAGGCAGAATAGGTTAAGAAGGCACGACTTCTGACAATATATCTGAGACGCCATCAGAAGCCTGACGATCAACACCAATATGCCGTCACCTAAATCCGAGCCCAACTGTGACTTTGTTATTTTATTACCTTAATTAGGATTTAGTATAAATAACAATTTTGAGGATTTTTAAATTATCAAGTTTTCATTATTCAGAACAAGAACTTTGGAGAGAGAAACACGTACAATGTTCTTTTTCGTTAATTATTCTTAGTTTTATTTCTTATTAATTATTCTTGGGTTTCTAACTTGGGATTTAATTGAAGAAATTGCTTGTTGTTTTCCATCTATACATAAATTTATTATTATCATCATGAATTCAACTTGTGATTTCTTTCATAAAATCATGAGCGGCTAATTCTATTAGCCGAGGTTATGGGATCCAAGGATCAGGGTTGATTTGATGCTAGGTGTTTAACGTATTCAAGGAGTAGTAGAACATCTTGAAATTCTGTGGTTTTAACTGAAATCTAGTGGTTGCAAACATTAGATTATATCTTAGGTTTTATTTGCTTCTAATGGAGAAATAGACTAGAGGACGAGAATTATCAACAGGGACTCGAAAGCTACCAACCTTCTGTTTAATGATTAATGACGTAACTGGATTAATCTACTTGAGATAACATCCGTTTGGATATAGATAAATTATCTAAGTTTGAGAAAATTAGATAATAAATTGCCTGGTGAGGTCAAGAGATAAGCCAGATAGTATCATAGTCAGAGATATTTTGTTGTTCTACTTATTTCGAGGGTCTCTAGTATTACCTAGTATCTGTCAATACTCGAAACCTTTGGTGATCATAACTCTGATTTTCCATTTATATTGATTACAAACATTAATAGTAGAACCCTATTTTATATTTTTGTATCATTTGTTTGAATTTAACTTGTAGCTATAATTTCAAACTAGTTTAATATCCACTCACATTATTCCCTGTGGATTCGACCCCAACTCCAAAGTTGGGTAAATATATTGATGACAACCGCCTTATACTAATTTGAGGTGTAAGTTGAGCATTATAAAAAAGGACGCCGTTGTCCGGGAACAATTTGGTGTATTGAGTTGGTTTGGAATTTTACCTTACTTTCTTGAATTCAAACTTGTAAACATTTGTTTATGATTTCCTTTATTTCGTGTGTTAGGTAGAGTTTCTTTATTTTTGATTATTTCTTACTATGGCATCATGGAATGAATGTGAGTTTGATGGTTGGAAATCTTATCTGGATGATCCATGTCCATATTGTGGTGGATCCCACTTTTGGCATGACTGTACATATGTTCCCTGGAGAGAGATGTGTGCACCATCTCCATCCTACCGAGAGTATAATTGTTCTTTATGTGGTGGCCAAGATGATGCCCCCTCCCCCTATTGCACTAACCCAAGTTCTAGTTCTTCTTATGAGTATTACAGGTCTTATGGTTAAGAAAAGGAAGAACACAGCACTGGAAAGAGTGACATTAAAGCTATGCTTCAACTAATGTTGGATCATATAGATACAACGAATGATACCATATGTGACATACATCAAGACATTAGGACATTTAACGAGGGAAGAGAAAGAATAGAAGAGATGGATATCGAGGTCAGTTATCCAAAACACTTTTCTATATTATGTTTAGATGATATCTTGTTTGTGGAATCATTTAAAATAATGGAAGAGTGTAACGATGAAGAGCAAGATTTCTATATTGATGATGAGCTTGATGTTGATCAACCCTTGGAGATTTCCCAACCAACCAAGCCAACCATCAGGGATGATGCCAAAATTGAGGAAATGGTGCTAGAGGCAAAAGAAAAGGCCAAGACAATCTCTTATGAAGACTCTAGCCCAATTCAAAGTAAAAACGTTGAGAAGATGAATAAAAGTGAGTGTGTAGAGGATAGTGTAAATTTTGAAGTAGGATTTGTTGGGCCACACTCGAAGCATTTTTCCACATTATGTTTAGATGATATCTTGTCTGTGGAATCATCTAAAATAGTGAAAGACTGTGAAGATGAGGAATAAGAATCCTGTATTCTTTATTTTACACTTGATAAGCAACACAAAAACACACCTCACTTTAAAGCTGAGTTGTTTACCATGCATCAGCCATTACTTTGCTTCTTAATATTTGTACCACCTCCCTATGAGTGAGGCAAGAATATAGACTCTAAGTTGGGGGTGAAATTCATATCCTCAAGATGGAGGAAAAAGCTGAATTGGGTTGTGCCGCGACACTAAATTAGGTGCTTCTTGGGAGGCAACCCAAGGTATTTTGTTATTTGTATTTGTATTGTGTGATTGACATCAGATCTTCGCACCCATGGTGCCAAAAGTATGTTTCTAACTCTCTTGTTTTAGATTGATGCGTTGGGAACACTACATGATATTAAGTTTAGGGTGGGGCTACTTGTGGGTGTGATGTCCTCCTGGGGTTTTTTTTGCCGTGCCTATTTTCCCTAGAGTCTTGTTCCTAGTAGAGCCGACATGTTTAGGCGTATTATTTTTTTGTTGTGATATTTTGTGGTTAACTGGGAGAAAAATAAGTATCTACTACAGTTGACAAATTTTTATTGATATTTCTTGGAATGATAAATACCTCTCCAATTGTCTATCTGTTAACTGTGTGACATCTATATGCGACTATTGTGAATCTTTTTATGGCATTTGTATTGGCGACATGATAATCACTGCTAATAATTGCACGAACTGGATGAGTAGTAGCTGGTAATATACTTGTGTGCCATATGTGTGTGAGATCTTACTCAACTCCCTGTGTGTGTTAAATCTAGAACTTGCTCGGTTAGTCTTACATTGGTTGAAAGATAAGGGTTAGGAAAGAATCATAGGCCGTTTGGATTTTTAAGTCACTTTTTTTTAGCCTAAATGACCTTCCTTGTATGCATGATATCTCTTGATCCCTATTTTGAGCCTGAATTGACCATTTCTTTCTATGACACCTATCACCTTCCCATTTAGATCATAATGAACCTGTTTTGGCCCTGGTCCTCTTTGGATACTATGCACCTTGACTTAGAAAAACAACCTAAGTTGAGAGTGGCTATCATAGGGGTACGTGATGTAAACTGGGTATGAAGAAAGGCAGAATAAAAGGAAAATAATAAGTTAAAAATAATAAAAAGCTTAGTGGTGTGGAAGAAGAATAAGAAAAGAAAAAGAATGAAAAAGAAAAGCCTCATCCATCCTGAATAATGTCTGATCAAGAAATGGAGAAAAAGTAGAAAAAGGTTAATAAGTGAACCCCAAAAGTTAAGGTATTGCCAAGGAGGCTTAATCACTCTAAATGCCATTGATTATCATACCAACCCATAGCTTACATTACAAGCCAAATAAAAGACCTATAGTGATCCTAACTTACCTGTCTGGACACCTTGGTAATGAAAATAAGGGAAAGCATATGGTATTTGACATGCATTGATTGGAAGTTCTTTCTGAGAGTGAGTGTATCTTGACCATCCCCGTATTGACATACTTGAGTTCATAAATGAGTGAGGAGGGACTTCTTTATTGTAAGGGCACATCGGTTGCATTGCTAGCTGTTTACTTATTTGGGTAGTGTAACTTGTACATATGCATGGTTATTGTTGCTGAATTGATGTCATATCTTGATTTCTTTGGGTCACATTGTTAATCTTCATTGATATGCACAATTGGATTTATAAGTAATTGAACGTAGAGAGTGGCATGAGTTTTGAGCTAAACTTGATAATCAATTGTGATAGGTATCTTATGTGTCTCTTGGTTAAGCATCGTAGTATGGTGTTATATAGTTGCTTGAGGACAAGCAATTATTTTAAGTTGAGGGTGTTGATGTGCTAGATTTTTGTAGAACATTTAAGACTTTTCAACTTGAAATAATTGTAAGTTTTTAAGTAATTATTGGTGTTTTTGATGTTATTTCTTAATATTTTGTAAGAAAGTCAAGGATGGGAGGAAAATATAGAAAAGATAAACAAAATAAGTAAAATCTAGTACAAGTGAGTTGATATGAGTCTGACGGCATTTCTTGCAAGCTGTTAGAGATGTGGTGAGCTACCGGAAAAAGGCATCAGGAAGAATAGTGAAGAAGAGTTGCTGGATGAAGGTGACGACATTCTCAATATATTGTCACAAGTGTGGTAAGCCGTCAGAAGGTGCCATCAAGTGGGAAAGAACATGGTGAAATAAGCTAAAGGTCTGATGACATTTTCTACACTCTGTCACTCCTCTGGTAAGTCATTGGAGGACATCATTAGAGTGAGGCAGAATAGGTTAAGAAGGCACGACTTCTGACAATATATCTGAGACGTCATCAGAAGCCTGACGATCAACACCAATATGCTGTCACCTAAATCCGAGCCCAGTTGTGATTTTGTTACTTTATTACCTTAATTAGGCTTTAGTATAAATAGCAATTTTGAGAGTTTTTAAATTATCAAGTTTTCATTATTCAGAACAAGAACTTTGGAGAGAGAAACACGTACATGGTTCTCTTTCATCAATTATTCTTAGTTTTATTTCTTATCAACTATTCTTGGATTTCTAACTTGGGATTTAATTGAAGAAATTAATTGTTGTTTTCTATATATACATAATTTGATTATTATCATCATGAATTCAACTTATGATTTCTTTTATGAAATCATGAGCGGCTAAATCCATTAGCCGGGGTTATGGGATCCAAGGATTAGGGTTGATATAATGCTAGGTGTTTAACGGATTTAAGGAGTAGTAGAACATCTTGAAATTCTGTGGTTTTAACTGAAATCTAGAAGTTGCAAACATTAGATTATGCCTTAGGTTTTATTTGCTTCTAACGGAGAAATAGACTAGAGGACGGGAATTATCAATAGGGACTCAGAAGCTACTAACCTTCTGTTTAATGATTAATGTCGTAACTAGATTAATCTACCTGAGATAACATCCGTTTGGATATTGATAAATTATCTAAGTTCAAGAGAATTAGATAATAAATTATCTGGTGAGGTCGAGAGATAAGTCAGATAGTATCATAGTCAGGGATATTCTGTTGTTCTACTCATTCTGAGGGTCTCTAGCATTACCTAATATCTTTCAATACCCAAAAA
This sequence comes from Capsicum baccatum var. pendulum, assembly GCA_030864225.1. NCBI lineage: Eukaryota > Viridiplantae > Streptophyta > Magnoliopsida > Solanales > Solanaceae > Capsicum > Capsicum baccatum. The sequence continues at coordinate 187,787,357 of CM061555.1, forward strand.
CTTTGGTGATCATAACTCTGGTTTTCCATTTATATTGATTACAAACATTAGTACTAAAACCCCATTTTATATTTTTGTATCATTATTTGAATTTAACTTGTATCTATAATTTCAAACTAGTTTAATCGCTACTCACATTTTTCCCTGCGGATTCGACTCCAACTCCAAAGTTGGGTAAATATATTGACGACGATTGCCTTACACTAATTTGAGGTATAAGTTGAGCGTTATCAATATCTTGAATCTCATGGTCCTATTCCTGATTGTACCAAAGTTTCTCCTATTCTTTCTACTGCTCTTCATGTCCCTCAAGATAATATGATGAATGCAAAGTTTTATCAGTCTATACATGCTATGCCCAACTGGTTGTTGCTTAGGCTGAGCGAGGTACAACCAGTATTGTATCTATTAAGGCCTTTGGTCTTGGATAGTTTATGAAGATGTGTCCTCTGACTTTTATGAGAGTGAAGGTGGAGGAATACCTATAGGGATTTCTTAATGAGATGTTGAAGATCTTTTGGTAATGAGGGCTACTAATGTGGGAGGAGTGAACTTTACATCTTATCAGTTCAAAGAGGTTACTTATCTATAGTATAAGGAGTGGACTGAGATAAGGGTGATATAGAAGATGATGGTTTGTAGGAGGCCTTTTCTGATCCTTTATGGATCAGTTCATTCCTCAAGAGTTGAGAGAATCCAAGATCTAGGATTTTGTGAACCTTAGGTAAGAAAGAATGTCTGTGAATGAGTATGCTTTGGAGTTCTATCAGTTATCGAGAAATGTTTCTAATTTGGTATCTGATACAAGGTTGAGAATAAGGAAATTCTCATTTGGGCTGAATAGAGATCTAATTTTGGAGAGAATAAATATTTTGCTTATAAATAGTTGAGGCTAACTGTTCATATGTAACGGGTTAAGGATGAGAAGAAAAGACAGGCAAAATATGGAGAGAGGCAGGGTAAGTAGGGTAGGTTTTCTGATCAGGGAGGTGCCCAGTCTCAAGGTGGTAAAGATGGTGGGAAATGCAAAAAAAAAAAGTGGGGAAGTTCTGGTTCCTTCTATACTACCAGTGCTCCTTACCCCCAACTATCGAGCGACATGTGTCATCATAGTGGTGACAATTCTTAGGTGCAGAGAGCCCAGTATCAGGCAGGAAGAGGTTAGTCTATTTCTTTATTCCCTCCTTGTCGATTATGTGATTGTGGGGAAGGTAGGTATAAGTGCTTCAAGTGTGGCCAAGTAGGCCATCGGCTCAAGGATTGTCCATCTAACAAGGTTGCTATGGGGTATAATAAGATTCTGGTGGCTTTATCTTCTATTCCTACACCTGGTGGTGTGGCATCTGCTTCTGTTACTGTTGTTAGTTCCAGTGTTGGTCAGAACAGGTTGTATGCTTTGGCGTCCCATCAGGAATTTGAGGCATCACCTGATGTTGTTACTGGTAAGTTACAACTTTTTTCTCATGACATGTATTGTTTGCTTGATCCAAGTTCTACCCATTCCTATGTGACTCCTTATGTAGCTGTGTCTTTTGGTTTTGATTTAGAAATTATTTTGGATCCATTTTTTGTTTCTACACTAGTAGAATATCCGATCATTGTTGAATGGGTCTATAGGGGGTGTGTGGTATTTGTGAGTAGTTGGCAGACTTTGGCAGATCTGTTTGAGTTAGGTATGGTATATTTTGATGTAATCTTGGGCATGGATTGGTTGCATTCTTGTTATACAAATTTGGATAATCTAACCCGTAGGGTCATATTTAGGTGCCTAGTGAGCCAAAACTAGAATGGGAAGGTTGTTCCTTAGCGCCTAGGTGGAAGTTTATTTCTTATCTTAGAGACCAAGGTTAATCTCTAAAGGTTTTTTTTATCACTTGGTGTGAGTTAAAGATTCTAATTAGAAGGTCCTCCTTTGCCTTCGGTCCCTATGGTTAATGAGTTTCCAAAGGTCTTTTGGGATGATCTTCTAGGTGCTTCTCCGGATAGGGAAATAGATTTTGGTATTGATTTGCTTCTGGACACTTGTCCAATTTCTATTCCTCCATATAGAATGGCTCCGGCTGAGTTAAGGGAACTCAAGGAGCAAATTAAGGATCTTCTAAACAAAGGTTTATTCATCTTAGCGTTTCCCCATGGGGTGCACCGGTGTTTTTCATATGCAAGAAGGATGGTTCTCTTTCTATGTGCATCGACTACAGATAGTTGAATAAGGTAACAGTCAAGAACAAATATCCTCTCCCTTGGATAAATGATTTATTTGACCAATTGCAAGGTGCAACGTTCTTTTCTAAGATAGATCTTTGGCCTGGGTACCATCAGTTGAATATTAGGGAGGTGGATATCCCTAAGATAGCTTTTCGCACTAGGTATGGGCATTATGAGTTTCTGGTGATATAATTTGGATTAATAAATACTCCGACAACATTTATGGATCTGATAAATAGGGTGTTTCGGTAGTATTTAGATCTCTTCATCATTGTGTTTATTAACAATATTTTGGTGTATTCAAAGAGTAAGGTGGATCATGCTAATCACCTCCGTGTGGTGTTGCATACCTTAAGGGAACAACGATTGTTTGCTAAGTTCTCTAAGTGCAAGTTTTGGTTAAACGCTATGACTTTCTTAGGTCACATCATTTCTAGTGAAGGGATGATGGTGGATCCGTAGAAAGTAGTTGTAGTGAAGAAGTGGACTAGACCTATGAATCCATCTGATATTTAGAGCTTCTAGGGTTAAGCCAGGTATTATAGGCAGTTTATGAAGAGCTTCTCATCGATAACTTCTCCTTTGATTAAGTTGACTCAGAAGAAGATTAAGTTTTCTTGGTCGGATACGTGTGAAGGGAGTTTTGAGAAGTTGAAGGATAAGTTAACTTCATCCCCAGTTCTGACTTAGCCAGAAGGCAATAATGGGTTTGTAGTTTTATTGTGATACATCTTGGGTTGGTCTTGGTTATGTGTTGATGCAGCATGGAAAGGTGATAACCTATGCTTCCAGGCAGTTAAAGGTGCATGAGAGGAACTATCATACTCATAATTTGGAGTTGTTGGACATTGTGTTTTCTTTTAAGATATGGAAGCATTATTTATATGGGGTCCATGTGGATATCTTTTTTTTATCACAAGAGTTTGTAGTTTATGTTCTCACTGAAAGAGCTTAACCTCTGGCAGAGAAGATGGCTTGAGATTCTCAAAGACTATGTTATGAGTCTTCACTACCATCTAGGTTAAGCGAACGTGGTTGTTGATGCTCTTAGCAGGTTGTCCATGGGTAGTTTGGTTCATGTGGAAGAAGGAAAATGAGATATGCATCGCTTGGCAAATCTTAAGGTTCTCCTGGACTCTAAAGATGGTGGTGTGATAGTGCAAAAAATAGTTAGATCATCTCTTGGTGCGGAGATTAAGGAGAAACAAGTATTGGATTCTGCCATGACAAAAATTAAGGGTACCGTTGGTTAGCAAAAAGTGGCGGATTTCGAGATTAGCAGTGATGTTAGTTTGTGGTACCAAGGGAGGTTGTGTGTTCTTGATGTAGACGATTTGCGACAAAGGATCTTGGCTTAGGCTCACAACTCATGCTATGTTGTCCATCCTGGTTCTACTAAGATATACCATGATCTCATGAAGTCTATTAGTTGAGTGGCATAAAGCGGAACGTGGTTGATTTTGTGTCCAAATGTTTGGTGTGTCAACATGAGCCCTGGTTGGGTTGTATTAAGAGATTAAGTTGCCTAAATGGAAGTGGGAGGATATCAATAAGGATTTCATTACCAGACTTCCTCGGTTTCAGAACCAATTTGATTTAATTTGGGTCATTGTGGATAGGATGACGAAGTCTACACATTTTTTTCTTTGTGGACTAGCTTTTTGATGGAGGATTATGCAAAACTTTATGTACAAGAGATTGTGAAACTGTATGGGGTGCCTATTTCAATTATTTCCAATTGCGATACGTAGTTTATGTCCTACTACTGGTGGTCTTTATAGAAAAGGTTGGGGACTAAGGTTGGTTTGAGTACGGCTTTCCACCTGTAAGTGGATGGGTAGGCAGAAAGAACTGTTTAGACATTGAAAGATATGCTTCAAGCCTGTGTGATTGATTATAGTGGCAGTTCTGTAGAGCATTTACCTTTGGTAGAGTTTAGTTACAACAATAGCTATCATAAGAGTATTAGTATGGCTCCTTTTGAGGCATTGTATGGTAGGAGGTGTGGATCTCCTACTAGTTGGTTTGAACTCGGCGAGGCTGATTTGTTTGGTTTGGATTTGGTTCGTCAAGCTATGGAAAAGGTAAAGGTGATTCGAGATAGGCTCAAAGCTTCCCAGAGTCGTCAAAAGTCATATGCGGATGTTAGGCGTAGAGAATTGGAGTTCACAATTGGGGATAAGGTTTTCCTTAAGGTGTCTCCTATGAAAGGAGTAGCGTGGTTTGGAAAAAAGGGAAAACTTAGTCCTCACTACATTGGTGCCTATGAGATTTTATGGAGAGCGAGCAATGTTCCGTATGAGTTGGAGTTACCATCTAGTTTGAGTTTGGTTCATTCGGTATTTCATGTTTCTATTTTGAAGAAGTGCGTTGGTGATTCATCTTTAGTCGTGCCTTTAGAAGAGTTTGATATCCCGGATTCTCTGTCTTATAAAGAGGTCCCAATTGAGAAATTGGATAGGCAGGTTCATCGGTTGCGGACCAAGGATGTGGCTTTGGTTAAAGTTCTATGGTGGAACAACAAGGTGAAAGAGGCCACGTAGGAAGTGGAAGAGGACATAAAGTCCATGTATCTGCCCTTGTTTTCTGCTCCTGATATTCATGCAGAAGGTATGTGTTCTTGAACACATGTTTATTTTCTGAGTTTGTTAAAGAAAAGATTAATATCTTTGCCTCTTTGTTTTCAAACTTTGTTAAACAGATGTTTGATAATTGAAATGACTCTGTCTGTGGTTACCCCTACCTTATCCGTCATTCAGGGATGAATGTTTCTAGTGGGGGAGATTGAAGCATCCCAGGTTTGGACCCTTAGGAAAATTTCTAGGAATCTTATTCTTCGAACCCATTACGACTCATGGTATGAGACGTAAGCTGGGGAACGAGAGGTGAAGACCTGTAATAAGCTGAGAAGTGTTATTTGGTGGGATGGTCTTGGATGCTAGAATGGATACAACTTGAGGGTATGAGTCGTAAGGCATAGGTACAAGTCATATAGGTGACTCATAAGGTGGTAGTGTTTGATCCTCATGGTGTTACATTCTGCCAAGGATACGGATCGTATGTTAAGGTTAAAACTTAGTTGGATGAGTCGTATACTAGACAGTATCTGATCCATGGTTGAGGATTGGTTACGATTGGGTAGGTATCAATCGTAAGCTAGGTTACGACTCGTAAGGAGGCCAGTCGTAACCCTATGTCGGGTTTTTATATAATTTAAGTGGGGGTATTCTGGACATTTCCCTACTTACCCTAATAAGGATCCACAACTTCTAATACACTTAGGAGGTTATTTACCCTATTATTTTACTCTTAAACACTTAGAATCTCTTCCAAAATGTATCATAATTCTCTCAAGAGCTTTTGGGGCAAAAAGTTGGGGTTTTAACTAAGGGATTTCTTTGGGGCTTGTCTTGGTAAATTCTTTCCATCAATCTTCTTGGATTAGGTCATGATTCTCTTTCCTACTTGTAATTTCAATTAAAGGAGTGGTAATATAGTTGATTTCATGGTTTTTAATTTTGCATGGTTTTGGTCTTCAATCATTGATTTGGGGGTTTTGATGTTAAAGGCTTGGTTATGATTTCTTATGGGTTTAATTATGCTTTCTATGCATTAATGGTGGTTTTGGATAATGGAATTGCATAGTGATAGTTTAATGGTAATGGAATTTGGTTTTGGTTGTACTATGCCTCCAAGGTGTTTGATAAAATGCTTATAAAGATATGTTCATTGCATTGACTTATGATAATGGAACTCTTGCTTATTTTCGGCTTATATATGAAACCTTAAATGTTTTTCAATGGTTTACAAAGGTTAATGGCTAGTTGGTAATGCTTGTAGAGATCATGGTAGTCTCCCAAGAGGTTAATATGGTAAATGGAAAGGGCACCGAAATCCCCCTTAATCTAAATTTGGATATGGGTAATGCTTGCAAGTATGGTGGTATGATGATACCACTGTTTTATCAATTAGAATTGGTTAATAAATGGATAATTGTATTGTTTCAACTTGGTTTTGATTAGGCATTAATGGCAGGAAGTGTAAGCTATGCCGTGGAAGGTGGTGATCCCAGGGGGGATCAAAACCAGAAACTCATATTTTTCGATATGAGGGGTCTTTATGCTAGTGTCATATTTATATTGGATAGATGTACTAGTCAATTAAGGTTATTTCCTCATCGTGCGGCTACACGCACTAGGACCCTTTCAGTAGAGGGAGCTAAACCCATATGGTCTGGGGGTGGTAGGACGACTAAGCTACACAACCCAGGTTAAGGTTTTTAAGTTGCATGCTAAACCCGGTCCCTTATCCCAACACTTATATATATGTATGGTTGTTTGCATTGGATAGTTTTCACTTGGTATTAATAAATGGCATTACTTTATACTTATCCCAAGATTCATGCTAGTATTCACCCACTAACTCATCTACTGGCGGCTGAATACCCACCCTATGTAGGAACCAGATATTTGATTCCTCCTTCATAATACCTGATTCAGAGATAGCTTATTGGACTGAAGTGGTGAACTTTTATCCTTTCAGAAGGCATCAATTCATGTTGGACATTCTTAGACTTTTTATTTTCTTTTTAAATATTAGTTTTGTCCATGGTTGAGGCCATGTACCAACCAAATATTGGTATTCTTTTGGATAGAGGCTTTGTGGTACTTTGGGGGGTTAGAATGGGGGGATCGATATTGGTGTTAACCTTAAAATTAGGATGGATGTTGGGGCCCACACCCTTGGCTTATATTAGTGGTTGTTCTATCGTATTACATTTTGGGTTTGACTTTCATATTATATTTTGATATTCTCTTTGTTTTGGTATAGTATGGATGGTTGGTTCGGTATGGATAGACTTGGTTCGGTCAGTCATGGTTGTGACTCTATCCTAAAGTCTTTATGAGAGTATTGCGCAATCTTATTATATGCTTGAAATTCAGATCATCTAAGGCTGTATAATGTGGTTGGGTTGGGTTAAGGGGGTGGTCCCTGGTCCTAGGTAGACTTGGGATGCCTATTACGATAAGTCCCTTGTCCGGGCTATGACAAGTTGGATTTGAAGACTGATAGCACTGTGAGCGATGATATACGTGAGGTAGCATCTGCGAAGTTGACATATAGTGATTGTGATTTTAAGTATAATAGTGGTGAGGATTGGGTTGTATAGCCCAATGATCATGTGCACCCTTATAATGCGACCCCTTTCTTACCGTTATTAGAAAATAAGCAGGATCCCAGAGCAGTCTTGGTGTTTTATTAGGCCTTTCTATTCCAAGAGAGTTTTATATGACTGGGGATCAGGAGTAAATGTTATTCCACTGGGTATGTACAAGTTTTTTCCAATGGGGGAACTCAAACTTATATCCATAAACCTGCTGATGGCTGCCTCATCCATGAAGAAACCGGTAGGTGTTTTATATAATGTAGAAGTAGGGGTGGCATCCTTTATGTTCCCCGCTAATTTCATTGTTCTTGATTATGAGGTTAATTCTCAAGCCCCCGTTATATTGGGTAAAGCCTTCCTATCCATTGGTAGGGTGTTGATTCATATGCATTTGGGGAAGATCACCTTTAAACTGAATGATGAGCAAGTAGTTTTTGATGTGTGTATGACAATGCATCAGCAAGATGATACGCGAGAGGTGTCTGTGATTGACACTATTGCTGATGATGTTGTTACAAAGGTCAATGTGCCAGATATACCAGATATTGAGGAGAGAATAGAGGTGATGACCACTCACCTACCAATTGTTGATACAGAAGTGGTGACATTATATAAGCAGATCCGGCCATGTGTCCAAACTACACTAGAGATTGCTGAGGCTAGACTACAGTCCGCACATCAGGCTGTAATGTTAGAGCTACGAGATGAGTTGCATGCATGATAGATGCTCTTGTGACTTGAGTATTGACTCAGTTCAGCAAGATTAAGATGCCAGATCTAGAAGATATTAGGAAGGAGGTAGACCTACTTACAACAAAGGTACGCTCTCTCAAAGAGAGACACATATCTTCTATCCCTCCGGTTACATCCCTAATTGTTCAGCCATCACCTTTTTATGGCCCCAAGAACTTTTATTTATTTTCAAAGGATGATGTGGTGGTTCTCGTAGTTGGGACCAAGAGAGGCCAAGAGAGGGATCTACAGAATCCAGACATGCCATATGAGTAAGCCCTAAAAAGGGCCACCCATGATTTGATGTAGACTGCTTTTGTTGATAGGATGGGACATGTCGAGCTAGCTGTGGGTGCATCTTATTATAGTGTACCACTACCACCATGGCTCCGCTAGTGGATATACCCCCATCCGGGGAAAATCATGACACGAACGCTTAGTGCATCCTAGGTATGTTCTCACTTCCCTCTGTTTTACTTTATTTTAGTATATTGAGGACAATGCGTAGTTTTTAGTTGGGGTGGGCATACCATGCCGCCATGGATTTTTGTTGCCGTGCTTCTTTATCTATCAGCCGCAGTATAGTTGTAGAACCAGCATGTCTAGGATAATTTTGTGTTGTATTGTGTTTTATTTTTATATTGTGTGTATTTTTGTATAATTAGGAGAATTTTAAGCATTTAGGGCAAAAGTCATATTTTTATTGACTTTTGACACCCCTCTAAAAATTTTATATTTTAGAATTGTGTTTATGTATATATGTGTGAACTTTGTGGATCTTACTATGGCATTAGTATTAGGGCCATGATAACCATTTGTTGACAATTGTATGAACTGGATAAGTAGTAGTTGGTAATATTGAGTCGGTTCTATGTGTGTGTAAGATACTACCTAGTTCCCTTTGTGTGTCAAATTAAGAACTTGCCTGGTTAGTCTTACCTAGGTTGAAGGATAGTTAGTTAGGAAAGGATTATATGTCATTTTTTATTTCAGTGCACGTTTAGCCTAAATGACCTTTCTTGTGCGAATTGTATCCCTTGATCCCTATTTTGAGTCTTATTAGACTATCTTTTTTGGTTTCACCATTTACCTTTTTATGTATAGTACAATGAACCTATTTTAGCCCTGGTCCTCCTTGGATATTGTGCACCTCAATACAGGCAAAATGCCTAAGTTGAGAGTGACTATCATTGAGGTACGTAGTGTAAAATATGTATGAAGAAGGGCAGGGTATGAAAAAGTTAGTAGGGCTGGGTGTGGCAGAAAAAGAAAAGAAAAAAGAAAGAGAAAAACAAAAACAAAAATTATGAAAAAAATAAAAAAGAAAGAATAAAAGACCACACCCAAACTGACTATGCAATAAAAGAATAAAAGTGAGAAATAAGGGTAGAATAAAAAGGTTATTGGGTAGTGAGACCCCAAGGTTAGTGTAGTGCCAAAGAGGCTTAGTTACTTGATATGTCCATATGTACCATACCATCTCCCAAGCCTATATTAAAAGCCTAGAAAAGTCCTATAGTGATCCTAGCTTGACTCTCTGAATGCTACGGTAACGAAAATAAGGGCAAGCCTATGGTATTTGACATGCACTAACTGAAACTTCCAAGATCCTTCTTTAATCTTGGGATTTCCTTGTATTGACTTCAGTTGATTATTCAGTTTACAGTTGTGGGTTCTTATTCATCTTATCATTGTGATTGCATCTATGCTTTCCAATATGAATTTTATTGATTTCTTCAGAATCATGAGCGGCTAAAATACATAGCTAGGGTTGTGGAAACCATAGTGAATTGACAAAGTAGGGGAAGTGCAATTTTTTATTTGAACTAATACCAATGGCATGTATTGCTTTGTCTTCATTATGATTGATTTCTTAATGGGTGCACACATTAGGATCCCGCCTATATATTGCTACTTACTCCAAAAGAGGAGTAGTGACTAGGAAAAGATAAAGACAATAGTAATTTGGAGTTTTACTGTAGATCCATGCTTCTGGGTTCAATCTACATAAGATGGTTAGGTTTTATCTAATAACTAGAGACTCAAATGGTAATAGTTAATTGGGATCAAGATAAGCGTTAGTAGTGCGACACCTTGAGACTCAAAAGATAAAGGATGAAGTTCTTCTGCTCGTCCAAAAGATTGCAGAAGGTACATAACTTATTAATTTTGCATGCAAGGTATTGGGTTAGTTCAATAACACATATAAGCCTATAGAGTTAAGAAGCCGGGGGGAACACAATCCTAGTGTTCACTTACTACTGATTTTAACCAAGTTTATATTGTTCTTTGCTGGAGATTACTACAAACAATCTCCTCATTTACTTTTCTTGTTCTGCCCATATACTACAACTAATAAGATTTGCAAGTCTACATGTTTCCTTGGGATTCGACCCCAACCTTTGTTGGATTAGTATATCTTGATAGCGATCGTATACTCATCTAATAGGAGGTACTGCTTAGACGTCGTCAAACCCCATATTGTGAAATTGGTTTTGAATATGAAAAGAATGTATATTGAACTACTTTTAAGCTATCGCATAAGGTGAAAAGTCAATAAAGTATAATGATTTTGAATTGAACCTTATGGGGTTGTGTAATTCCCCAAGTCAATGCATAATTGAACCTAGAGGGCTATGAATTTTCCTAAATAATGAAATTGTTTTGGAATGTTTATGTTACCTTGCAAGTGTTGTTGGTATGATGATACCAACAATGTATGCCTAAATGTGTATCATGAATCAATGAATGTAAATGTGTGATAAATGGTTTAATTGGGCTTTAATGGGGGTTGTGTTGCTGAGTTGTGAAAGTAGAGGTCCTAAGGGACAATACTGGAAACCACGATTGCCAATGCGAGGGTCTACATGACCAGGTTGTTTGAGTTCCTTATATTATTATCATATAATTAGGAGTTTTGAGTCCTCCACACTATATTACATGATTGGGTGCCTTTGACACCTTGGTATGCCAGTAGATTTGAGTCCCTCATGATGCATATACATATCCTCTGGTTTGTATGGCCACCCACACTGGGCCCCTTATAACTAGGGGAGATCTAGGCCTATATATTTTATGGGTACCTTCTTATGTTATGACGGTTGAGCTACACAATCCAGGCTAAAGTTTTAAAGTGCATGTAAAGGCTTGTTTCCTATTCTGGCAGGTGATATATATATATGTATTTGCATATGAGTTTATGCATTAGAATTTAACTGATTTTAAAGTATTGATCATGTCTTTATTTTTCTCCTTTACCCCTGAGTAACATGCTAGTGCTTAACCCACTAACCATTTTTGGAGTCTAAATTCCCATGCGATACAGGCACCGGAGACAATTCTACTTTTCCTGCATAGAGTTAGGTTGATCTATTGTGTTCGTTGTGGTAAAGTACTGAGCTTCCATTCTCTCAAAGATTTAGACATTTCATTAGTTCTTATCATAGACATGAATTGAGAGTTTACATTATCATTAATATTGTCATTGTCATTATAAGGGTCGGGGGCATGTCCGGTACTTTATTAATTTTGGTTTGGACTAGAAAGCTTTGTTGGGTTGATATTGACTTGGGTGGTTATATTGCTCGGTGTTTTTAGCCATTTTTTGGTAATTTACTTATCCTTAAGTCTTCGAGTTTATCTATGCTATATTTTTATATGTTCAAAAATCATCCGACATTAGGGTATTGTGTTCTATTAGTTAGGTACAAGGGGTGGTCTATGGTCCTCGTTGAACTTGAGATACTTTTCATGGACAAGCCCTGGTTTGAGTTATGGAAAAGTTGGTATCAGAGCCTAGGTTTGGTGTCATTGGGTGTCCACAAAACCGTGTCAAGTAGAGTCTCTTTTATAGGTATGTAGCATACCGCACTTATAATGGCGAGGCTACGAGGCATTTAGGAATGTTTCCCTTTCCTATTGTTTTATTTTAGGCTCTAGAGTCTAAGATCTTTAAATCTCCTCTAATTCTCATATATTCTCTTTTCAGATTATGCCTTCTAAAAGATCTGATGCTCGTGGAAACTCATCTGTCCCGTCTGAGGACAATGTGGATGGAGCTTGTCCTACTCAAGGAGTTTAGACTCGGTCTAGAGTCGTTGCTTCTGATTGACCTAGTGGAGTTCCATTGGTTCCCTCTATCCCTCTTCAGTTATCTCAATCTAGCATGTCTAATGCTGAGTTTTGCCAGTCGATCTATTTGCTTACCCAATTGGTGGCCTCTCCGACTGAGTACGTTGTTTCTGTTGCTTCATCTTATAAGGCCATTAGAGTTGGTCAATTTATAAGGTTGAGTCCTCTGACTTTCAATAGTTCCAGAGTTGTGGAAGATCCTTAAAAGTTCATTGAAAAGATAGAAAAGATTATATGTGTGATGCATGCTACTGATGTTGAGGGTATGGAGTTTGCTGCCTATTAGTTGAAGGATGTAGCATATCAGTGGTATAAGGAATGAGACCAGTCTAGGGGAGATGAAACTGAGTCTGCTTTGTTGGATGACTTTTTTAGTAATTTTCTTGATCACTTCTATCCTTAGGAGTTGAGAGAGATAAAGGCTGAGGAATTCATGAATTTAAAGCAAGACAAGCTGATAGTAAAAAAGTATGCCTTGATGTTTTGCCAGTTGTCTCGTTATGCTACAGAGTTGGTGTCCTCTATGAGAGCTCGAATTAGGAAATTTGCTTCAGGATGATCCCATGAATTTGTATTGGAATGCAAAGTTGCTCTATTGAACAAAGACATGGACATCTCCAGGTTTGTGGTGTACATGGAATAGGTTGAGGAGATAAAAAAAGCATGTGGAGATAAGTAAAATGTAGAGTACGAGGTTTTGGTATTCAGATCAGGGTGTAGGTCAGTAACAGAGTGGTTGATACAGTGGAAAATAGTCTAAGAAGAAGTGGGTCAATTTTGGTTCCTACTCAACAGCTAGTGCTCCTTATCTAAACGTAACACCCCGATTTTTTGAATCGGAATACTACACAGTTCTTATGATCCCGAAGGACCACAAGGTAACCTATGACTAATATTTGTACCTGTGCACTGCAATATATAATGTAATAATGTGGAAAACATGAACATGTAGGCCATAAGGTTCAAATGAATAAAGAATCTTTAAAATAGTAACATCTGTGTGGGTGAAAGATACCCAAAACAACTGAAAACTGAATCAAATCTGAACTAAATCTGAAAGACTCTAAATACTGTCTGAATAAGGAGTTGAAGGAACATGTCTCCAACTAACTCCATCTAGCAAAACTGAGATGAATTAATAAATGAAATAAAATAATATCGTATCATCCTCAAATGAAGAGGACTCACTGCAACTCTGTATACTGGATGCAGCAGCTACTGCTGGTCTAGAACTCGTGTATCTGAACCTATGGTGTAACATGAAAAGAAAGCACCATAGTGCAAATGCATCAGTACAACTGGAGTACTGAGTATACGAGTGATGTAGGCTAATGCAAAGGGTTTATATACATGAATAATGCTAACTGACTGACTGATATGAATGTAAGAGTACAAACAAACATACATAGTAACTGAGATCATGAGTACGTGATAGCTAAATCTGTATGCTAATACATGTTTTACTGATAACTGACATGGCTGAAACAGTAGTTCTGATAGCTTGGGCGACTGTGTCTGACAATATTGAATCTGATGGAAATTTCTGAGTCCTGTGCTATAACTGAATTTGACTGTATCTAAAAGTCCTGGAATACTGATATCTGAAGAACTTTCTGAGTTCTTTTACTGAGACTCAGTCTAAAACTATGGGAGGTAGTTGTTTAACCGACATGCCCCATGTGTGCTATTATGGCTAAGCTGGGGTCCAATATCTGCCCCGACTGGAGGGGTGTCAATACCGCGCCACTGGTAAGGATCATTATGAGTGACCATTAGCTGGTAGGTACTCGAAATGAGAGAAGTGGGAATCCTGAACTGACAGGTTAAGCCACCTCATTGACCCTAATCTGACAGGTTAAGATGACTCAACCTATGCTGGCTACAAAGTTATGGAATGCAAGGATGACTGCTAAGAATCACACCCTAAATTGGTAGGTGAGTTCCCATCCTTGGGTTCACTCGGTACTAACTTCTACTCCCATATGAAAAGACTGAACAAGATTCAACTAACTGTACATGGACTGATTAACTGACTTTCGTTGACTGATGGAATAGTACTACTATATGAGAGTTCTGAGGTTTCCTGAGTCACATGACTGACTGAGTTCTATAGATTATAGCTTGACTGATATTATCAGGACAACATGACATAACTCTAGGCACACAACTATATTTTTCGTGTACAAATACCCCCAGGACTCGATAGAAGGAAACTGACACACATGACATGACTTGATCACAAGATTGGAGTCCACAATTTATAATATCATAAGTAGGGGATATTATACTTCATATAGTTATTCAACATCTTAAACATTGTAGGGATTTCATGGATATATTTCGTGTACATAGTATACATATCCATTATCATACATGCTTCATACCACAAAAATAGCAACACATGTATAGCATGGAATTCATATTTAAGTATATAGCTAACATAGACTTGTCATTTAGATATCATAGAACCATGTAAACATAAATTCCTAGCATCCCAAGAATTTTATCAAACACCTAGCATGCATTCTTTAAGGAATAGGTGTGTTTCACAACCTGCACCATATTACACCACCTAAATTTCATAGTTTTAAACTAACAACCATATATATTCCATGAAAACACCTTTAGATATCATGTTAAAACTTAAAAAACAATCATCAACATGTACATGCTCATATCACCACAAAAAGTTCACAAAATAGTATTTAAAACATGGTTCTTGAGCTCTTTGAATGGATTAGATCCATAGATGAACACTACACATACCTTAGATTAATAATCCATGAAGATAGTAGTGAAATAAGCTTGGAATTGGAAACCCCCAATTGAACCCTAGACTTGTTCTTGAGTAAATTTTGATAAAACGTAATGTGAAGAGCTGATTTGGGGCCTCAATCACATGTTTGGGACTTATATGGGGGGGGAGATGACCCAAATACCCCTCTAGATACATCATTTAATTTCTGTGAAATTTACCCGATTTGGGCCCCCGACGTGATGCGGAGACATCGCGTTGCCACCCATTTGTGACCTGGAAACTCACCGCGACATGCTGGATCGCGAAGAGACACTAGAAATTGATAAACATCATTTTGGCTTACGGTGCGATGCGCCACTGACTGAAATAACGCTGCTGAAACTTTAAATCGCCATAACTTTTTCATCGGGTGTCCGTTTTAGGCGAATTAGGTGCCAACGGAAAGCTTATTCAATTCTATAAAATTTGGAGGGTATAAATCTGCCAAAATACCACCTATAAACCAAGTTTTTCTCGTTCAAAGATGAGCTATATGAAATCACACATGAAAACTTGATGGATTCAAAAGTTCTTAGCTTGGCTTACTCTAAGTGACTCTTATGAACATGATTAACACATTATAAGCTCTATTATCACTAGGATACTCATCCAAATTCATGTACTCAAATATGAATAATAGGATAGGAGGTTTTATGTGTAGTAACAACGGTTCATTTTCTAGCTTATAAATATACGGGGTATTACAATATCTCCCCCTTGGAAACATTCATCCTCAAATGAGACTGACTAAAATGAGGAGAGACAATAAACTAGAGTACATACAAGACATACACTACTGGAACATGATCCCATGACGGACATGACTGATAAGCTAAACATAATATGCTGGACATGCATATCTGATGCATAAGTAACTAATTCATAAATGCATAACTGAGACTTCTGATAATTGGGTTCTCCCAATGAGAATGCATATTTGATGCATGATTATACACTGGACTGATACATGAATGCATGAATGAATATGCAATGGTAATAGATACCAAGTTTATAATGGGAACATGAACATGAAACTGAGTACGCTTAAGAAAAACTGTTACCTTTAGCTTGATCTGAATTGGCGGAGAAGAGGTGAGGATACATGGTACACATATCTATTTCTACTTCCCAAGTATCTCCCTCATGAGACTGATTTTGCCAAAAAAACTTGACTAGAGGGCCTTCTTTGTTCCTCAATCTACGAGTCTTATAGTCTAAGATTTCAACTAGCATCTCTTCATAAGAGAGATTATTCTGAATGTCAATGCTCTGAATAGAGACTACAAATGCTGGGTCACCTATGCATTTCTTGATCAAAGATACATGGAAGACTGGATGAACTGAGGCTATATCTGAAGGCAATTTAAGCTCATATACTACCTTGTCGAAACAATTGAGAATCCTGAAGGGACCGACATATCGGGGATTGAGTTTCCCTTTCTTGTCAAACCTCTTCACTCCCTTCATAGGAGAGATCTTGAGGTAGACATAGTCATTGACCTCAAACTCGAGATCCTGTCTATGAAAATCTGCATAAGACTTCTGTCAGATCTGAGTAGCCTGGAGTCTCTCTCGGATCAACTAAACTTTCTCTAAGGCATCGAATACTAAGTCAGGACCTATAACTGAGGCCTCACGAACTTCAAACCAACCGATTGGAGATCTACATCTCCTACCATAGAGAGCTTCGAATGGAGCCATCTGACTACTGGAATGATAGTTATTGTTGTATTAAAACTCAATCAAAGGCAAGTGGTCATCCCAACTTCCCTTGAAATCAATTGCACACGCCCTTAGTATATCTTCGAGAGTCTGAATGGTCCTTTCTTTTTGACCATCTATCTGAGGATGAAATGTTGTACTGAGATGAACTTGGATACTAAGACCCTTTTGGAATGCTTTCCAAAAGTGAGAGGTGAACTGGGTACCTCTGTCTGAAATAATAGATAGTGGAATACCATGTAATATGACCAACTCCCTGATATAGACTTTGGCATAATCCTCGACTGAATAAGAAGTATGAACAGGAAAAAAATGAGCTGACTTGGTCATTCTATCTACAATGACCCAAACTGAATCATGCTGATGATGAGTTCTAGGCAAACCCATCACGAAGTCCATGTTTACTTTGTCCCACTTCCAAGTAGGAATGGTGAACCCCTGCATGGAACCACTAGGTTACTGATGCTCTATCTTAACCTGTTGACATGTAGAGCACTTAGACACAAACTCTGCAATAGACTTTGGCATAATCCTCGACTCCCTGATATAGACTTTGGAATACCATGTAATATGACCAACTCCCTTATATAGACTTTGGCATAATCCTCGACTGAATAAGAAGTACGAACAGGAAAAAAATGAGCTAACTTGGTCATTCTATCTACAATGACCCAAACTGAATCATGTTGATGATGAGTTCTAGGCAAACCCATCACGAAGTCTATGTTCACTTTTCCCACTTCCAAGTAGGAATAGTGAACTCCTGCATGGAACCACTAGGTTACTGATGCTCTATCTTAACCTGTTGACATGTAGAGCACTTAGACACAAACTCTGCAACATCTATCTTCATCCCATTCCACCAATAGATCTCTCGTAAGTTGTGGTACATCTTAGTGGCCCCTGGATAAATAGAGTATCACGCACCAAGTGCTTCTACAAGAATTCGCTGCCTCAAGCCATCTACACCTGGGACGCATAAACGACCCTGACAATGAAGAACACTATATCCCCCTTGGGAGAAAACCTCAACTTTCTGATTCTGAACTGACTCTTTCAGCTTGACAAGGCTAAGATCCTTGTCTTGATTTTCTTTTACCTCAGAAACTAGAGATGACTCTGAACTACTCTGAACATATACACTACCCTCAAAAGAGTCGACTGAGGGAATGCCTAGTCTGTCCAGCTGATGGATTTCCTAAGATATTTTATTCTTGCTATCCTCAACGTGAGAAACACTACCCATGAAGAGTCTACTGAAAGCGTCGGCCATAACATTGGCCTTGCCCAGATGATAAAGAACACTCATGTCATAATCTTTCAAAAGATCTAACCACCTTCTCTGACAAAGATTGAGATCTTTATGATAAAACACATACAGGAGACTCTTATGATCTGTAAAGACATCTACATGAACTCCGTAAATATAATGCCTCCAAATCATCAAGGAAAATACTACGGCTGCTAACTCAAGATCATGAGTAAGATAATTCTTCTCATGGGGCTTTAGCTATCTGGAGGCGTAGGCTATGACCTTACCATACTTCATGAGGACTCAACCTAAACCCACTCTAGATGTATCACAATAGACTACGAAACCGTCTGAGCTGTCTGGAAGTGCTAGAACTGGAGCTGAGGTGAGTTGAGTTTTCAACTCTTGAAAACTTTTCTCGCATGAATCTGACCATTGAAACTTAACCTTCTTCTGAGTCAATTTGGACATAGGAGATGCAATAGAAGAAAATCCCTCGATAAACTATCTGTAATAGTCGTCTAAACCCAAGAAACTCCTGATATCTGATGGAGATACAGGGCGAGGCCAGTTTCTTACCTCTTTGATCTTCTGAGGATCTACTTTAATGCCATTATCGGAAATAATATGTCCGAGGAATGCTATTGATCTTAGCCAAAATTTGTACTTACTGAACTTAGCGAATAACTGATGATCCCTGAGAGTCTGAAGAACAATTCTGAGATGATTTGAATGATCACGCTCAGTGCGAGAATAGACCAAAATATCATCTATGAAGACTATGACAAACATGTCCAAGTACTGCTTGAACACTCGGTTCATCAAGTCTATGAAAGCTGCAGGGGCATTGGTAAGACCAGAGGACATGACAAGAAATTCAAAGTGACCATACCGTGTATGAAAATTTGTCTTTGGGATGTTACATTCTCTAACTCTGAGCTGATGATAGCAAGATCTGAGGTCTATCTTAGAGAAGTAACTGGCACCCTGAAGTTGGTCAAGCAAGTCACTTTTCTAGGAAGCGGATACCTGTTCTTGACCATAACTTTGTTGAGCTGACAGTAATTGATATACATCCTAAGAGAACCATCTTTCTTATGCATAAATAAGATTGGTGCATCTCATGGGGAAACACTGGGCCTAATGAATCCCTTATCTAAGAGATCCTTCAACTGATCTTTTAGTTCCTTGAGTTCTGCTGGTGCCATTCTATATGGCGAAATAGAAATAGGCTGAGTATCTTGGAGAAGTTCTATGCCAAAGTTTATTTCCCTTTTGAGAGGAATGGTTGGAAGATCTTCGAGAAAGATATCTGAATATTCATTAACCACTAGGACTGATTTGAGACTGGGAGATTCAGAACTGGAATCCTTAACATGCTTGAGATGATACACACACCCCTTAGAAATAATTTTCCTTACCCAAAGGTAAGAAATAAGCTGACCCCTAAACGCTGAAGTACTACCCTTCCACTCTACGATGGGCTCATGTGAGAATTGAAACTAAACTATTCTATTTCTGCAGTCGACTGTGGCATAGCAGGAATGAAGCCAATCCATGTCAAGAATGACATCAAAGTCAGTCATCTCTAACTCGACTAAATCTGCTGATGTGGATTTCTAGAATATCATAATCGGATAGTTCCTGCATACTCGCTGAGCTATGATGGCTTTATCCACTTGGGTAGAGACTGAAAAGGGCTATGCTAAAATTTTGGAACTGATTCTGAAATCTCCTGCTATGTATGGAGTGACAAAAGACAAGGATGCACCTGGGTCTAGCAAAGCATAAACATGAACATAAAATCTGTTTAGGCGTTGCCAACTAGTAGCACTGAAAGTAGCACCCTGCTGGTTTGGAAGACCAGACTGAGCTGTGGAATGGTTCTACTGACCCTAAGGACCTGACTGATAACACTCTCTAATCCTGTGTCCTGGCTTGCCACAACCAAAATAGACATCACTACCGGCTCTGCAAATACCCTTGTGGTTTTTACCATAAGTCTGACATAGGGAATTTGTTCAGGAACTGCTAACACTGTCCTGAGATTTAGATCCTGGTGCTCTATATCTGTTGCCATCTCTGAATTTCAGTACTAGGGCACTGGTGGTGGAAGGAGTTGGAACACTGGCGGAAGAATGAGCTGGAGCTGATGACTTGGGATGAAATTGTGAATGGTTTTCTCCCTCTAATTTGGGTTGAGCAAAACTGAAACTGCCTGACCTTGCTATCTTGTTCTGTCTCTCCCTAGTCCTAACTTTCTGCTCCTCTATTTTCTGAGCATGGGTCATAAGCTTGGCTAAAGTCATATCACTGTTCAGTATCACAGATCTACACTCATTTACCATGATATCATTCACCCCTGACATGAACTTACTCATCTTAGCCCTATTGTCTGTAACCACATGAGGGGCATATCTAGCTAGTTGACTAAATCTGAGAGAATACTCTTTAACCATCATATTTCCTTGCCTGAGGTTGATGAACTCTAGAACTTTTACCTCTCTCAGATATTGGGGAAAGAATCTGTCTAAGAAAGCCGTGACAAATTTCTCCCACTCAATAGGACCTGCATCGTCTACCCTCTCATACTTCTACTGTTTGTACCAAGTATGAGCGATATCCTATAATTGGTATACGGCTAACTTAGCACTCTGAATAGAAGTAACTCCCATGATAGCAATGACCTTCTGGACTTGGTCAATGAATTCCTAAAGGTCTTCATCAGACTTAGACCCAAAAAAAGATGGAGGGTTTATTCAGGTGAAGTCCTAAATTCTAGTTGCTACGAAATTGGCTACTAGATTGGCCGGAATAATTGGTGTCGTTCATTTTGGGCAGACACAGACTGAGCAAATATGGTAAATACGGTCTTGAACTCCACATGAGAAACATGATCGCCCAAAGGATCTTCGGGATGAGGCGCTGGTTGGTTTCTTCTATTTGGGGCCATATTCTGAAATAAGAGAAGAACGGATTAGACTGAGAGACTGACTTATGATTATGCTCATTGGCATGACATGAATACTGAAAAAAGGGAAACTTTTCTTAAGAATCTCATAGCCTCTTGTACATAAATATGGCACGCAACACACCCCTGCATAAGACTCTATTAGATGCGACTTTCAGACTTCCTAGGACTCTATTGAACCTTAGGCTCTGATACCAAGTTTATAACACCCTAATTTTCTGAATCGAAATACTACACGGTGCTTATGACCCCAAAAAACCACAAGCTAATGCATGACTGATATCTGTATGTGTACATGCAATATAATGTAATAATGCAGAAAATATGAACATGGAGGCCATAAGGTTCAAATAAATAAAGAATCTATAAAATAGTAACATCTGTGTGGGTAAAAGATACCCAAAATAACTAAAAAGTGAATCAAATCTGAACTAAATATGAAAGTCTCTAATACTATCTGAATAAGGAGTTGAAGGAACATGTCTCCAACTAACTCCGTCTAGCAAAACTGAGCTGAAATAATAAATAAAATAAAATAATATCATATCATCCTCAAATAAAGAGGACTCACTGCAACTCTGTATACTGGAATGCAGCTGCTACTACTGGTCTAGAAATCGTGTCTCTGAACCTATGGTGTAACATGAAAAGAAAGCACCATAGCGTAAATGCGTCAGTACAACTGGAGTACTGAGTATACGAGTGAGGTAGGCTAATGCAAAAGGTTTACATGCATGAATAATGCTAACTGACTGACAGATATAAACATAAGATTGCAAACATACATACATAGTAACTAATATCGTAAGTATGTGATAGCTAAATTTGTACGCTAATACATAGTTTACTGATAACTAACATGGATGAAACTATAGTTCTGATAGCATGGGCGACTGTGTCTGACAGTCTTGAATCTGATAAAACTTTCTGAGTTTCGTGCTATAACTAAATTTGACTGTATCTAACAGTCCTGGTATACTGATATCTGAAGAACTGTCTGAGTTCTTTTACTGAGACTCAGTCTAAAACTGTGGGATGTAGTTGTTTAACCGATATGCCTTATGTGTGCCATTATGGCTAAGCTGGGGTTCAATCTCTACCCCGACTGGAGGGGTGTCAATACCGTGCCACCGGTAAGGGCCATTGTGAGTGACCCTTAGCTGGCAATTACTCAAAATAAGAGCAGTGGGAACCCTGAACTGATAGGTTAAGCCACCTCATCAACCCTAATCTGACAGGTTAAGATGTCTCAACCTATGCTGGCTATAAAGTTCTAGAACGCAAGGATAACTGCTAAGAATCACACCCTAAACTGGTAGGTGAATTCCCATCCTTGGGTTTACTCAGTGCTAAATTCTACTCCCATCTGAAGAGGCTGAACATGATTCAACTGACTGTACATAGACTAATTAACTAACTTCCATTGACTGACGGAATAGTACTACTATTTGAGAGTTAACTGAGATCATGAGATTTCTAAGGTTTCCTGAGTCACATGACTGACTGAGTTCTATAGATTATAGCTTGACTGAGATTATCGGGATAACATGACATGGCTCTAGGTACACAACTATATTTTTTGGGTATAAATACCCCCAGGACTCGATAGAAGGAAACTGACACACATGACATGACTTGATCACAAGATTGGAGTCCGCAATTCATAATATCATAAGTAGGGGATCTTATACTTCATGTAGTTATTCAAATATCTTAAACATTGTAGGGATTGCATAGATATATTTCGTGTACATATTACACATATCCATTATCATAGATGTTTCATACCACAACAATAGCAGCACATCAATAGCATGGAATTCATATTTAAGTATATAGCTAACATAGACTTGTCATTTAGATGTCACGGAACCATGTAAACATAAATTCCTAGCATCCCAAGCATTTTATCAAACACCTAGCATGCATTATTTAAGGCATAGGTGTGTTTCATAACTTGCACAATATTACACTACCTAAAGTTCATAGTTTTCAACTAACAACCATAGATATTCCATAAAAACAACTTTAGATATCATCTTAAAACATGAACAACAATCATCAACATGTACATGCTCATATCACCACAAAAAGTTCACAAAATAGTATTTAATACATGGTTCTTGAGCTCTATGAACAGATTGGATCCATAGATGAACACTACACATACCTTAGATTAATAATCCGTGGAGATAGTAGTGAAATAACCTTGGATCTTAAAACCCCCAATTGAACCCTACACTTGTTCTTGGTTGTTATTGAGTGAATTTTGATAAAAATTAATGTAAAGAGCTGAGTTGGGGCCTCAATCCCATGTTTTGGACTTATATAGGGGGGAGATGACCCACATACCCCTCTAGATGTATCATTTAATTTCTATGAAAATTACCCGATTTGGGCCCCCGACGTGATGCGGAGACATCACGTTGCCACCCATTTATGACCTGGAAACTCACTGTGATGCTCTGGAATCATGGAGAGACACTGGAAATTGACAAACATCATTTTAGCTTATGGCGCGACGCGCCTCTGACTGAAATAACATTGTTGAAACTTTAAATCACCATAACTTCTTCACCGGGTGTCTGTTTTAGGCAAATTTGGTATCAACGAAAAGCTTATTCAATTATATAAAATTTGGAGGATATAAATATGACAAAATACCACCTATAAACTAAGTTATACTCTTTTAAAGATGAGCTATGTGAAATCACATACGAAAACTTGGTGGATTTAAAAGTTCTTAGCTTGGCTTACTCTAAGTGACTCATATGAACATGATTAACACATCATAAGCTATATTATCACTAGGATACTTATCCTAATTCATGTACTCAAATATAAATTATAGGATAGGAGGTTTCATGCGTAGGAACAACGATTCATTTTCTAGCTTAGAAATATATGGGGTATTACACCAAAGACGTTGGGTGATTTTTGTTTCCAAAATAGTGTGGGTCCAATGGTACAGGGTGCCCAGCCCCAGGCTAGTAGGGCTCAGTCATCTCTATCATATCCCCTTGTAGATTTTATGGTCAGGTGTATCGTGGTATTTGTGACGAAGGGAAAAACATGTACTTTAAATGTGGTTAGATTGGTTAGCATCCTGAACCAAAGTTAACTATTCCAAAGGTTACTGAACCAATGGGAACTGGACCAAAGGTGTACCAAAGGTTTTTGGTCATATTTCTAGACTCATGACTCCAATCGATATTCAGAGCTTCTTGGTCTTAGCCAGTTATTATAGAAGGTTTATGGAAAGTTTCATTTCTATTGCTACCCTATTAACAAGGTTGACTCAGAAGAAGGTGAAGTTTTTATGCTCTGATGCTTGTGAGAGCAGTTTTGAGAAGTGTAAGAACAAGTTGACTTCAGCTCCGGTCTTGACTCTACCTGAGGGTACTGATGGTTTTATTGTGTATTGTGATACATCCTAGGTGGGAATGGGTTATGTGTTGATGCAACATGGAAAGGTGGTTGCATATGCTTCTAAACATTGAATGTTCATGAGAAGAACTATTCAATCCATGATTTGGAATTTTTAGCTGTGGTGTTTGCATTAAAGATATGGCGAGATTATTTGAATGTGATTTATGTGGATATTTATTCTGATCATAAGAGCCTGCAATACGTGTTCACTCACAAGGATTTAAATCTCAGGCAAAGGAGGTAGCTTGAGTTTCTAAAAAACTATGACATGAGTCTCCACTGTCATCCAGGTAAAGCTAACATAGTTGTTGATGCTCTTAGCAGGTTATCCATGGGGAGCTTATCTCATGTGGATAAGGATAAGTAAGATTTGGTGAAGGGGATTTACTATTTGTCCAACCTTGGAATCCATCTTTTGGATTCCAAGGATGGTGGTGTGATTGTTCAAGAGCTGGAGAAGTCATCTCTTGGTGCTGAGGTAAAGGAAAAACAAGTGTTGGAACCTATCTTGATGTAAATCAAGGAGGATATTGGTATGCAGGAAGTGATGGCTTTCGAGATTGGTGGTAATGATATCTTGAGGTATCAAGGAAGATTATGTGTTCCCGTTGTGGATGGGTTATGAGAAAGAATTTTGGTTGAGGCTCATGAGTCGTATTATACGATTCATCCTTGTTTGATAAAAATGTATCATGATATTAAGGAGATTTATTTATGGAATAATATGACGCGGGATGTGGACAATTTTGTGGCTAAGTGCATGGTGTGTCAATAAGTGAAGGTGGAGTACTTGAGGCCCGATGGGTTGACTCAAGAGATTGAGTCACCAGTATAGAATTAGGAGGTAATTAATATGGATTTTGTTATCGGACTTTCATGGTCTCGCCATTAGTTTGATTCTATTTGGGTCATTATGGATAGGATGACCAAGTCCGCCCATTTCTTACCTGTAAGGACTAATTTCTTTGTTGAAGACTATGTGAAGTTATATATCCTAGAGATCGTGAGGTTACATGGTGCTCCAATTTTTATCATTTCTGATCGTGGTATGCAATTCTTATCTCACTTTTAGAGGTCATTCTAGCGAGGTTTGGGGACTAATATAACACTTATTACCGCTCTCCACTCACAGATGGATGGACAAGCGGAAAGGCCAATTCAGGCCTTAGAAAATATGCTTTGGGCTTGTGTATTTGATTTTAGTGGTAGTTGGTTTAATCACTTACCTCTCATAGACTTTGCATATAACAACAATTATCACTCTAGCATTAGTATGGCTCTATTTGAGGCTTTGTATAGTAGGAGGTGTAGGCCTCCTATAGGGTGTTTTGAGGTTGGTAAAAATAGGTTATTTCGTCCTGATTTGGTTCACCAAGCCATGGAGAAGGTGAAGGTAATTCGGGATAGGCTTAAGACCTCCCAAAGTCATCAAAAGTCCTATGCAGACATGAGGCAAAGGTAGTTGGAGTTTGAAGTTGGTGACTGGGTGTTCTTAAAGGTGTCTCCCATGAAAGGTGTGATGCAGTTTCGGGAAAAAGGAAAGCTCAGTCCCCGTTATGTTGGTCCATATTTGGTTTTGAAGAGAGTTAGCAATATTTCTTATGAATTGGAGTTGCCTTCTAGTTTAAACTCTATTCATTTAGTCTTCTATGTTTCGATGTTGAGAAAGTGTGTGAGTGATCCTTATTGGTTGTTCTTTTGGAAGGTGTGGGCATTTTAAATTCTTTGTCTTTTGAGGAAGTTTTGATGGAGATCATAGATCAGCAAGTCCATCGATTGCGAACGAAGGACGTGGCTTCGGTAAAGGTCCTTTGGAGGAATCAAAAGTTTGAGAAAGCTACTTAGGAAGCCGAGGAGGACATAAAGTTCAAGTATTCGTTCCTATTTCATATTTTGAAGAATTGTGCTTGAGGTATGTGTATTCCTTAACATCTTTATTTTCTATCTTTATTAAAGGTAAGTGTGGGAGTTTTTCTGTGTTAATCCGTGCTAATGTATGCCTTGACCCATCATCAAGGATGAATGATCCTAAGGGGAAGAATGTAACTCCTCGAATTTTTGGTCCTTGAAAATTTCTAAAATTTTATCCTCACTGTCCTTACTATGTCATACCCTACCAGTAGTAGGGAGTCTTTACGAGTCATTGGACTTAAACATAGCCTAAACAGTATATGTGTGGCTAAGTTTGGTTTTGAGTACTGGTGGCTCACTACGATTCATAAAGACTTATTACAGGTCATTGTGTGCAAATCGTAGGATGTCCAATGTTTCCCCCAAAAGGGTTCTGTGTTGACTACGAGTCATAGGGTCCTATTATGAGCCATGGTATACGAGTTGTAAGGTCAATAGTGTGTGTGCCTACTAACAACTTGTGGAGACGAGTCATAATAACTTGTGACAAGTCATTATGAGATCCATAATGACTGACGATTTATTTTTTCAGCTTTTAAGTAAGCTATTTTTTACATTTTCCTCTATTCCAATTATAATCCACGACCTATAAACCTACTTGCGGCCCTACTTTCATCGATAACACACTCCAAACACTATTTCTTCTCTCTCAGGTATCCCAAGCCTCCGTACTTGGGGTTTCTAAGAAGTGGGTCAAGTAGAGCTTCAAAGGTTGAATTCTCTTCTAAATCTTGGGTATTTCAGGCATGTTACTCTCCTCCAATTATTACCTTGCTAAAATCATGTGTTTTAAAGTATTATTTATATGATTTTGATGTTGGTTTTGAACATGGGTTGAAGGTTTCAAATGATTGTTGTTTATGTGATATTTTATGTTTGTATATGCATTGGTTATGTTTAAATGGTGGTTTTAAAACAAAATTGATGCATGAATATGGTGAATAAATGAGGGATTGTGATTTTCCCCAACTTGTGACTTTTGAAGTGGTAGTGACCCCCACCTCACATTGTGAAATTGGTTTTGAATATGCAAAGAATGTATATTGAACCACTTTTGAACTATTTCATAAGGTGAAAAGTCAATGAAGTATAATGATTTTGAATTGAACCTTATGGGGTTGTGTAATTCCCCAAGATAACGCATAATTGAACCTAGGGGGCTATGAATTTCCCCGAATAATGAAATTGTTTCGGCATGTTGATGTTACCTTACAAGTGTAGTTGGTATGACAATACCAACAAGGTGTGTCTAAATGTATATCATGGTTCAATGAATCAGAATATGTGATAAATGATTTAATTGGGCTTTAATGAGGGTTATGTAGCTAAGTCGTGAAAGTGGAGGTCCCGAGGGACCAATACTAGAAATCGCGGTTGCCGATGTGGGGTTTATATGACTGGGTGGTTCGAGTCCCCCTTATTATTATCATATGATTGGGAGGTTCTAGTCCCCCATACTATATTACTTGATTGGGTGCTTGTGACACCTTGGTATGCCAGGAGGATCGTGTCCCCTATGGTGCATTTAATATTCTCTGGTTCGTGCGGCCATATGCACTGAGGCCCTTCCATTTGGGGGAGAGCTGGGCCCATATAGCCCGTAGATGCCTTCTTATATTATGACGATTGAGCTACACAATCCAGGCTAAAGTTTTAAAGTGCATGTTAAGTCTTGTTTCCTATCCCGACATATGATATATATATATATATATATGTATGTATGTATGTATATGTATTTTTATATGAGTATATGCATTGGACTTTAACTAATTTTTAAGTATTGATCATGGCTTTATTTTACTTTCTTACCCCTGAGTTATATGCTAGTGCTTAACTCGCTAACCGTTTCCAAACGTTGTATTGCCACGCGATACAGGTACTTGAGATACTTCTTCTATTCCTGCACAGAGTTAGGTGGATCGACTCAGTTCATTGGTTTGTTGTGGTGAAGTGGTGAGCTTTCATTCTCCAAAAGTCTTAGACATTTTATTAGTTCTTATAATAGACATCCATTGAGAGTTTACTTTATCATTAACATTGTCATTGTCATTGTCAGGGTCGGGGCATGTCTCGGCACTTTATTGATTCTGATTTTATTTAGAAGGCTTTGTTGGATTACTATGAACTTGGATGGTGATGCTTGGTTATTTTAGCTGGTTGTCGGCCATTGAATTATCCTGAAGTCTTCGAGTTTATCTATACTATCTTGTTATATGTTCAGAATTCATCCGACATTGGGGTATTACATTTTGTTGGTTAGGTGCAGGGAGTGGTCTCCGGTCCTTGTTGGACTTGAGATATCCTTCACGTCCATTTTTCATTTTATCGAACATCATGATTTATTTTAATATTCCTTACTATTGTAATTGATTTATATCAGTATTACTTATTGTTTGCATTCGATGGGCTAATGGGGTCTTGATTGGGTTTGTTTTTCATTGTATGTACCTTTTGAGCTTTAGGGGGTCCAGTTAGGTTATAGCTAGGCACTTATTTATCTTTTTTGAGTTACTTATGATTCTCGTATTTTCTAGCTTTAGCACTTTATTCTCTTTCTTACCCTCTTCTATTACCTTTAGTAGATATTTTCACTTTATTATGCTTTTTTACTGTTTGAGTTCAGTCAGCCTATAATGCCTACTACTGTGTATTTTAGCGCTCGGAGTACACTTCAACATCTTTTTTCCTGATGCAAATTTTACTACAGAGTCATCACCATTGATGATACCTTCGAGCTTAGATATTTATCGGAGATTAGGGTAAGCTTTCAACATCTAGAGCTGATCCATCTCCTTTTGTGTTGACTATAGTCTTATTTTGTATCTTTCGGAAAATATTTTGTATTTTTTACACTTTTCTAGTACTCCTTATATATAAGGACTCTTATAATGGCTTTACTAGGTCTGGTCTTGGGGGACTCCTTTTGTAAATTTTGTCCTTTCCCCTTATTTCGTATGCATGCTTTGTATATTTTTCCTTATTAATCGCTTTAATTATTGTTTTATCCCTGTTTTTCTTTCTTTCGCCAGTTAGTCCGTTACGTACCATTTCAGGCTATAATTTTGGCTTATCTACTGACGGTTTATAGTAGATGCTATCATGACCGGAGTTTTTGAATCATGAAAATTACCTACAAAATTTTTACAAAATAAAATTTTCTTCTTTTCCTATGTACAGTTGTGTCCAATAAAAAGGAAGGCGAGAAAGGGACTTATGTAGAGAAAACTGGAAAAAAAATTAATCCAATGTGCTTTAGTTATTTAAGAAGTATTGTTAAGGATGAATACATATCATGAATTATAAAATTATGAAGATTTTTTTTAGCTACTAATTGAAAAATGGGGTCTTTTAGAAATGGCGAGACTTTGCTGCAAAACTCACCATCCATAGTCACACTTATCAATATTACTATTTATAGCCGCTGTATTCAATTTACGATTGTTGTTTTCAGTTTTACTCAATAGTCTATATTCATATGAAATATAAATACATTAATCACATTTTATATTTTCGAAAAATATGACCTCAACGAATACAAGCCGTGAATGATGAAGGAAAAATCATAACCGTGCATTGTATTTGTATTTACCATCATTTTTCTAATTTTATTCTTTTCTCTTTTTTTATTTTTTTCTATTTTTGTTTTCTTTTTTCTTTTTCGATTCTAATTTCATTCTTTGTATTTTTTCTCCTTTTCGTATTTTTTTTTCTTCTTTTCTTTTATATTTTTGGTTTTTTCCTTTATTTTGTTTCTTTCTTTTTGTTCTTTTTCTTTTTTTTCTATCTCTATCTTCTATTTTTCTTTCTTCTTTTGTTCTTTTTTCTTTTTGGTTTTCTTTTTTGTACCTTTTTTTTTTCTAATCTTATATTTTTTTGTATTTTCAAAAAATATGGCTACTCGAGTACAAGTCACGAATAATAATAAAAATATACAATTGCTTATCGTATTTGTATTCACATCATCATTTATATTTTTATATTCGTTGATACAATTATATTTGTATTTGTATTTTATAGTTCACGCTTATTTTTGTATATATATTATAGTTTGTATTTGTATTTTATAGTTCACACTTGTATTTGTATATTATAGTTCACATTTGTATTGGTATTTTATAGTTTGCACTTGTATTTGTATATTATAGTTCACATTTGTATTTTTATTTTATAGTTCACACTTTTATTTGTGTTTGTTAGTTTGAATCATCATTTATATTTTATACAATTCACACCTCTATTTTAAAGAGTTATTTTGTATTTGTATTTTATAATTGACTGGATATTGTATTTATATTTTGTGATTTTATTTTATTTGTATTTGTGTATTATTTTTATTGATGCACTTGTAATTTTAAAGAACTATTTTGTATTTATATTTGTAAGTTGACCACATATTGTATTTTTATTTGTAATTTAATTTATTTTATTTGTTTGTATTTGAATTTATAGTTGACAAGATCATTTTTATTTTTAAACAATTGTAAAAGAATTTTTATTTTTCTTTCTATGAATGCTTGTATTTATAAAATGATAAATCATACAACTACAAATGTTATATTTGCATCAAATGATACATGCTTATACAACTTAAACCATACACATACAAAATGATACTTGCTTATATACAAATACAAATGATAAATTTGAAATACAAGGACTAACGATAAATTTGCATTGAATGATACATTGCATATTTATATATTTAAGGCCCAAACAAATACAATTAATTCAAATACATTTTTGTATACAAATACAAATGATAAATTGTATATATTCATGGTTAAACTATTCAACTACAAATTATAAATTTATTTAAAATATATAGTATGATAAAAATAAATATAAAATATAAAATATAAAATACAACAACAAAAACAAAAAACTGAGAGAAAAAGTATAACAAATATAAGAAAAGAAAAAATGAAGGATAAAAAATGAAAATAAAAAAATGAAAAAAGAAAAAAGAAAGAGAAAAAATTCGGAGATTAGTATTGAATATATTAAATTTATATTTACGATTGAAGTAATCAAGACTAACAAGAATGTTATTGCAGATTACATATCAAGACAAAGCTACCCAAACTGATATTACAGAAGACGATACTCTAGAAAAGATACTCAAAACCCTAACTACGCTTTTACTGAAAGTGGATAGTATGGAAAATGAGATAGAAAAGCTAAAGACTAATGAAGTTAAACTGAAGTCTGAAGCTATGACTCAGATAACTTAGTAGTGTGCAGAGAAATGTCAATCGAAAGACAATAAAATTCCAGAGATAGAAGGAGAAGTTGGGACACTCCAAAAAACCCATAACGTTTATCAATCTACTTCTGTAGGTACAAGCAAAGGAGTTAGAAAGAACCCAAATATGAACTTGAACAAAATATTTGACAAGCTATTTATACCAAAAACACCAAAAGACCCTTTTTTTATACACTTACAAACTATTACAAATTTAGATAGCCCTAAACAAAGACAAGAAAGCTTATAACCACATAACCAGAGCATATATTGAAAACATCCACCAGATACAAACCTACTTAAACCATAAACCCAGAGCTACAAACATTCAAGAACCAAATACGAATTATATAACCCCAAAGCTACAAGGATATAATAAGTTAATTGCATTACCAAAAACTAACCCAAATCTAGTTAAAAACTATTTCAGTTATGGACTACTCAATACTGTATATACCTAAGACGGAAGTGAATTATTTGCTATACCAGAAATATATAAAGCAATTACTACTTACAAAAAGATAACCAAAGGAAACCTATTTTTTGTAAAGTTCTATACAACAACAACAGAGATATTGTATGATGAAATTAAACCAGTTATACAAGTTGTGAAGATAGGAATGACCCGAGATATGATCATACCCGAAGATGTTGAACAGCAAGTTAAAATACCTAAAATAGATATACCAGATTTTTATGCGAATAAAAGAATTATTGAAATATCCACAATTATCCAGGAATTAGCAAATAACTACCTAAATGGAAATCCAATATGGAGTTATTATTCAAGAGACCAACTAATGATTTATTCAAATTCAAGAGAGTTAAGACAAGTAGATATGGAAGAAGTTAGACAATGGATTATGACGTTGCTCAATCCAGAAAAACGACCAACTACCAGAGCAATTAAGGAAAAATTTATTTTAGACGAATTATTGACCAGATACTGTAAAATAATAGGGCATAAATATCCAGATCATTTATGTTCAAAATATAATGGAGAAAATAATTTAATTCCAGAAGTTCAACTAGAATGAAAGAAGATAAGGACTCCATCTAGAAGATAAAAAATATAAAGCAACACAGATCAATGAAGAAATAAAGCAGGAGACAAGAAGACAAGATATTAAAGTTAAGAAAGCGGCATATGAATGATAACTTTGTAACATGTGAAATATTAGGTGATACGTAAATTATTTATTAAGCATTTATTAGCTTTTACTAGCCTTTTTGACTTTTTTTTTTGTAGGATAGCTTGAAGATTTTCTTTTTGTAAAGTTACTACTTTTGTAAAGATGACAAATGTAAAGTAGGAACAGTATAGAATAGTATACGCGTTTTCTCTTATTAGGTTATAAATAGCAGAAGCATTTGCTAAGTTAAGGCAAGACTTTCTACACGAAAAGCAAGCCTTCTTGTACACAATAAAATTTTCTCTCATATAATCAATAAAGATATTCAGTTTTATACTAAGCTATGGATAAGCAAAGCACAGATTTATCAAATCCACCAGAACAAGTATTTTTATTCATAATTATGAATAGCTAAATTCATAAATTCCTGACAATCATAAGTATAATAAAATAAGCTCATGTTAGTTACTTTATAGTAGAATTATTCAAAGAATAGCATGTTAAGAAGTTTATTAGCAAAGTGGAAAAGGAGAAAAATTTCTAGAACTATGCCATCCTAAAGGTGAAACCGGTGAGGCAAAGAAGCCGTGATAGTAGAGTAACTAGAGTAGAGGCGCTGTTTAGGAAAAAAATATCTAGATTACCATGCTAATAGTGACCGAAGAACATGTTATTTAAGAATAATCTAGTATATAGTGATCTAAGATGATCATATTTTGTTATGTATATGATTGGAGGAAATATTTTTAAAAATAGCATCATATGAAAAATGAATAATTATTTACCTGATGAAATGATAGATGAATTTAAGATACTTGTTTTATATGTACTTAAAGATATAGAGATAGTAGATATAAAGAAAATTATATTGGAAAAGGTATTTGATATTGAAGATGAAGAATTAGAAAATTGGATAGAAGATGAATTAGAACAAATACACTCAAATGATGATAGATACTATCCATACCTAGATAATTACTATTCAGACGGATATTATACAGATTAAAAAAAATGTTAGAATATATTAGAAGAATTAGAGAAAGACAAAGTTGGCTATATGAAGAAATTAATTGCAGAAATCAGCTTAGAAGAGAAAGAAGACAATTAGAAGAAAGATTACTTGGAATAAAGCTAACCTTAAAAAAAAGAGGTACAAATAATAGTTTATATAACCCATATGGAAAATTATCTATACATGAACAACAAATGTTAATTGACGACATAGATAACATAGAATTACATATCAAATATAACATAATTAGAATAAATTATTACACAAAATTTGTAAAATTACAACTACAATTGGATAAAATGATAAACTACGAATACTTAGAATATTGGAGAAAAGATATGGAGAAAATAAGATTAATAGAAACACTAATGAAAAAGAATCTACTTGACTACATAAAACCCACAAATAAGGAGAATATAGTATACCTTAAAAATAATATAGAAGAATTAATAAGGTTAAAACAAATAACAAAGGTATGCTATGACATAGCATTTCAACAAACATAAGTTATCCGCACCCTCCTACAATTTGTATCAGAGCTATGTTATTTAAAAAATGAGAAGTTGTATGTATTTATATAAGGAATGCATATTATGATGTTGAAATGCTATGTCAAAGCATTCCTTTGTTATTTTTTTTAAACTTATTAATTCTTCTATATTTTTTTAAGATATACTATATTCTCCATATTTCTGGTTTTTATGTAGTCAAGTAGATTCTTTTTCATCAGTGTTCGTAGTTTATCATTTTATTCAATTGTAGTTGTAATTTTACAAATTTTTGTGTAATAATTTATTCTAATTGTGCTTTCTTTATCTTTTTCTTTCTGTCTTTTTTCATATAAATCTTTTAGCATTTGTAGTTCTTTTTCTAATTCAAAAATCCTATTATTTTTTATTTCTTCTATTTTCGTATTTCATCTGTAGTTTGTTTTTTATTTTTTATTTCTTTTTTCTGTCTATTTCTTCATTTTCTTTTATTATTCTTACCATAACTATTAATTTATCTTCTAATTTTAATTCTTCTTTTCCTAACATTAAATATAAATGTTCACCTATTTTCTTTTCCAAATCATAATTATCTGTTTCTTCAGCATCTATTGTATTTATTTCTATTTCATTAGTTTCTAATTCTTTATTTCTTTCTTCTAATTTTTCTTTAAATTGATTTATCTCAGATAATAATATTTGTTATCTTTTTCTTTGTTTTGTTATTCTTCTTCTATTGTCATACTGCTAAATTCATCTCTTATAGTTATTTCATATTTTTTCAATTTGTCTATAGGTGTTAGTTTAATTACTGTTGTTCCTTCTGGTTTTTTATCATCCCCTAATACCTTTTTACTATCTTCATTTAAATTTAATAACCACACCTATTTTCTTATATCTTCTTCCTAAATTAGAAAATACTATTCTTATTTTTAATCCTTCATGGTTTTCATATTTTTTTTCATCTATTATAAATTCATCTTTGTTCATTTTATCTACTTGATAATGTATATATCATGTTGATATATGTATTCTAGACTATCTATTTGTGATTCTAAATATGATAGTTCTTTCTTTTGTGCTTTTATTAATTTTTGACATACTCCAATAATTATGTTATATTGTAGTCTTTCTTTTCTTATTTTAAATTCTCTTCGTTTTTCAGATAATATTTGTTTTAGTTTTTTATATTTTAGGGATTGGTCTATATTATTCATTAGTATTTATAATATTTTGGTGGATCTCTAAATCTAATTCTATCATAATATGCATTCCTTAAATAAATACATACAACTTCTCATTTTTTAAATAATATAGCTCTAATACCAATTGTAGGGGAGTGCGGATAACACTACTAGAAAACTATAAATTACATAGGAATTTTACATAGGGAAATATATCACAGGAAATACATGAGGATTTACCTACGCAAATATTAAATTCTTCAACATTAAAATATATTACCTATGAACTCTATATTTGCAACAAATTTCGGAGGTAAATTTGGAGCCATATTGCGCAAATTTTGTACTTGCAACATTACCTAGGGAAATGTATCGACGGGTATTTTATCTCTAGGTAAATCCGCAGGTAAATGGACAAATATATATATTTTTTAAATCCATAGAAAAATTATCAGGTAATTTATTCTACGAATTTACATAAATATATACCTAGAAAATTATTTGGAGATTTTGTGCTGCGAATTTTGCTAGAGATTTATTCTTGGGGATTTACCTGCGAAATTATTACTTGCGACACTACCTGGAGAAGTGTATCACCGGATATTTTATCTCTAGGTTAATCCACAGGTATATGGATAAATATATATATTTTTAAATCCATAGAAATTTTTTTAGCTAATTTATCCTATGAATTTACGTAGAGATATTTTGTGAAAATTTATATAATGAATTTTATTACCTAGAATATTATTTGGGGATTTTATTCTACGAATTTTGCTGGGGATTTATTCTTGGAGATTTACCTGCGAAATTATTACTTGCAACATTACCTGGGGAAATGTATGAGCGAGTATTTTATCTCTAGGTAAATCCGCAGGTATATGGACAAATATATATATTTTTTAAATCCATAAGAAAATTTTCAGGTAATTATCCTACGAATTTACGTAGAGATATTTTGGTGAAAATTTATGTAATGAATTTTATTACCTGAAAAATTATTTGGGGATTTTGTTCTGCGAGTTTTGCTTTATTCTTGGGGATTTACCTATAAAATTATTAATTGAGAAATTATTGGGAGATTGTGTTGCTACAAATTTAGCTGAAATTATTTCGTAGGGATTTACCTACGAAATTATTACTTGGGAAATTATTGGGGAATTGTGTTGCTACAAATTTAGCTGAAACTATTTCTTGGAGATTTACGCAAAATTTTTGTGACTTGAAATTTTTAAATAGGAAAAGGATAAACTTGAAGAATAAAAAACATAAAATAAAAAGAAATTAGACATTAAATCGGTGGACATGTATAATCAAGCAGAAGATGTTCAAGAAATTAAAATTAGTTTGTTGACATTGATGGTTCACAAATGTATTCGAGACGAATAAACTTTAGCTTGACTCGTTATGTTATCACCAAAAAATTAAAGAGGTGAAATTTTGTTGGCCTAAGATAGGGCGAAGAATGACTCAAGATTCAAATGGAGTGTGGTTTTCTATTGGTTAATTTAAATATAATTGTAAAGCATCATACTACACACGATAATATAATATATCAATATAATGTACATTTAGGAATCGTTTGGTGTGAGATAAAAGTATAATAATCACGAAATAAAATAAAAAATTAATTTATTTTTCATTGAGTTGAAAGTATTAGGTAGTTTTAGAATTATATATATGATGAGATTAGGGGTGGCCATTCTATTTGTTCGATTTGCTTGTTTAATATTAGTTCGTTTTTTTGATTTTCGGATTGACAAAAATGACAGCCATAATCAAACCAAAATAAATTCGATTTGATTCGATTTCTATAAATTCGGTTCAGTTATTTTAAATTTTTATTTCAATTTTGAAGATTAAAGTAGTGAGTCCTTCTTTGTCATGACTGGACATTTAAAATTTGTGATTTTTTTTTTGAAAAAATTAATTTTATTCAAACCTTTTTTTTATTTTCAAATATAAATAACTTAACATGGATGAAATGAAATGAAATAACGGGAAAACATTATATATACTAAATATATAAATATAAATATAAATATATATATATATATATATGTGTGTGTGTGTGTGTATGTGTGTGTGTATATATATATAATAATAATAAATATATATATTATTGTTATCGTTGATTTTAAAGTAATATATTATGTGCCATATTTGTAGTTACACAATTTTATTCATAACTAATCTGAGAATAATTATATTATTTATTTTACTATTATTATTGTATTAATTCGCAACCTTAGTCAATTTAATATTTCAATTTATTTATTTTCTAGTCTGATTTTGATAATTTGTAACAATTTTAGCCTAATTTTATCAAATTTATTACAATCCTAGCCCAAA
Organism: Capsicum baccatum var. pendulum; assembly: GCA_030864225.1. Classification (NCBI taxonomy): domain Eukaryota; kingdom Viridiplantae; phylum Streptophyta; class Magnoliopsida; order Solanales; family Solanaceae; genus Capsicum; species Capsicum baccatum. Next base: position 187,825,085 of record CM061555.1, read on the forward strand.
TTATGTCCAATTGAACTCAATTTCAAATTTCATCCATTTTTTAAATCAAATTCTTAATCTTTAGATCTCAGCTGTTGATCAACATTTATTATTATTATTATATTTATTTTTAATATTTATTTTATATAGTTACTATATTGATTAAATATCAATCTAATTCAATTCAATTTTTCTAATTTATTTAAATTCTAGCCATTTTATACTCAATTTGTGTCAATTGAGTTTAATTTGACTCAATCGAAATTCTCAATTCAATTTTTTTAACCCAATATATAATCTTAATTTGACTCATCTCCTCAATTCTAATCTCACTCATTCATCATGTTTGATCAACGACCAATATTAAATCAATTTTCACTAATATTTTTCTTGAAATTAGACAGTTTCAGGCTATTTTTCTTAAACTGAGGGTCTATTGAAAACAACCTATCTACCTTAGCAGTAAGGTCTGCGTACACTTACCCTCCACAGACCCTAATTTATGAATATAAATCGGGTTAGTTGTGTTGACACCCAATTTTGACCTCCTGATACCCCTCCTAGGCTGCTATTTTAGCAAAATTATTAATTTTAAATGTTGATATTTTCTATGCATTATTTTGATATCAAATAAATATTAACGTGTCACATTCATGATTTGAAAAAGATACGATTTATTTTTATATTACTATTTTTTACATTATATAATATTTTACATAATTTTGCTAATATTTATTAAATTATTTCCGCAATTATACATGCCTATAATTTACAAACATTGTCTATTATTATTATTGTTGTTGTTGTTGTTGTTGTTGTTATAATATTATTATTACGTCTTTCCTATATTTATTAAATAGCAACCTAAGTCAATTCTATTTACCCAGCTTATGTAATGTCTAGCCTAATTCTTATTCAATTAATATCAATTTTAGAATAAACCGTAGCTTGACTCAATTTTAAAAATACTTGTAAAGCTCACATGAGCTGATCAAGTACCCACTACTAAAAAAAGGTCAAAAAGCGACGAACTATGTCGCTTTAAAAAGAGACTAGAAAAGCGACAATGTTTGTCACCTTTTTAGTCTAATTTTAATTTTTATTTATTCATTATTAAAATCGACGGCCAACATCTTAATATCTGTCTCTTTTGTTAAAAATAAATAAGAATTAACTTTATGATAAAAAGCAACGTTGTCCGTCGGTTTTTAAATTTAATTTTTATTAAAATCGACGGACAACATCGCTATAATTTTTTATTTTTAAAATATTAATTATAGAAAAGTGACGCTATCTGTCATAATTTTTAATTATTTTTCTTATTTTTTTGTATTTTTACAAAAGTGACGGATAGTGTCACTTTTGTTAAAAACAAATAAAAATTAACTTTATGAAAACGACCTTGTCTGTTGATATTTGATATTTTTAATTTAATATTAAATAAATAATTTTATGTTTAAAAAAATTAAATATATTCAATTATATATTGAATACATTCATATCATATGATCAATTGATCAAGTTAATAATCTACTATTGAAGTTATAATATAATAATATAAGCTAAATTAAGTGATAATTCATCAGAGTATATATTAATTACGTTGTATTACGAGATAACATACCCGTGTATGTGATGTATATAGTACATATTTCGAAGTTGATAGTCGATCAAATATATATATATATATATATATATATATATATATATATATATATATCACTTCTAATTAGTTGTTATAAGTTATTTAAGACATTTCTGATTCATTGTTTCAATCGTGATTCGATTATATCACCCCTAATTAATTTTTATGGTCATCTAAGCATTAAAAAATAAATAGTATTTCATAAAAAATATAAAATACTCACAAAATGATATGTTAACATAAAACATTTGATTGACTATTGTTGACACCCAATTTTGACCTCCCGATACACCTCCTAGGCTTCTATTTTGATAAAAATTATTAATTTTAAACACTAATATTTTTTACATATTATTTTAATATCAAATAAATAACGATGTGTAACATTCATGATTTTAAAATATAAAAATTATTTTATATACTTTTTATTAAGTGCCATTTTTACATTTACTAATTCAATTATAATATTTTACATAATTTCATCATTTTTCGTAAATATGCACACTCATAATTTACAAATACATTGTCTATTATTATTTTAATTTATTTCAAAATATAGTAACGATAATTTTTATGTAACAACTTTTACGTAACATTAATTTTACATACTTAGCTTATTTTTAATGTCAACATCTTATTATTTTCGTCGTTGTTATATTTATTAAATAGCACCCCAAATTCAATTCAACTTTCTATATTTATTTAACTTATAGCCATCTATGTATTCAAATTACATCAATTTTAGCTTAAATTCATTTTAATTTTGACCCCAAATTGCAATCTCTAATCCCAATTTCAATTTTAACCCAAATTCAAACCCAATTTTTAATTTATAATCTAATTCTTTTAGTTTTTAAATCATAGCCGTTGATCTGATATGATCAACGGCTAAGATTAAATCATCCTTTTCTTCTCTTTTAAACAAAACCAAGACTAAACCCTAACATATTCTACAAACAGCCGTATGTACCTTCACTCTCATCTCTCTCTTCTTTTCTTTGCCAGCAGCCATGGCTGCCGCCGACCACCACCTCTTCTACCACAGGCGCAACCATGGCTGGCGAAGCCTCCCCTCTCCCTATACCCTTCTTTTCTCTCTCTTTTTTTCCCACCGGCAAAATAAGCCACCATCACCAATAACCCTCTTCATCAGCCTCCGCCATTTTCCAGCCAACAAATGCCATAGCTCCTGTCAGCCCATCCAGTCGTTGCTACTGATGTAAATAGCGGCAAGCGCTGCCTCCCTCAACGCTAGAGCAGCCGCAACCTCTTAACCAACAAACCCCATGCCGCCACCATCGACCAAAACCGCCGCCAAAACCCAGTTTGCCCCGGCTATCAACATGGACAAAGCTAACCAGCGAGCACTGTCTGGTTTAAACTTTGCCAAAAAATATTGCAATTTATGACGGATTGAATCCGTCCCAGGTTAATTTTATTTTCTACCCCGTCTTTTTATTTTTATCTTTCTTTAGACAGGATCTATGATTCAAACTTGGCGCTAACTTGTCATATCTGATTAGTCTGTCAAATCTTTGTTCGTCTTTGAGTCCTGCTTTTATTGACTTTTCACAATTGCATAACTGTCCGTCCTATATGAAATTGGTGTGTGATGTTTTCAATACTTTAAAATCTCAAACTTATTCTCAGTCTTTCTGTCGTGGACCTAAAAAATAGTTAAAAGATCTGGAGGCTAATTTGATTTCTTCTGTACTTTCTTTCTTTCAAAATATTGGAATTCTATCACCAATTTTATAGGTGTAAATCACAACCTAATATTTTTGATAATCTTATTTTAAGTTGTAAAATTATTCAATAAAATGTGTTTAGCTATGTAAATTGATCCTATTGACCCTCCATAAGTTAACTTAAGTTATGTAACAGAAATGGTTAAGTGTAAGTTACTTAACGAAAACGATTAAGTGTTATCACTTGAAATGTGAATTCATGACTTGAAAATAGTTTAGCCTTGTCACTTGAAATGTAAATTAGAGAAATGAAAACGGTTAAGTGTAGTCACTTGAAATATGAATTTGTGACTTGAAAATGATCAACTGCAGTGTTTTGAAATGTGTACTAGTGACTTCAAAATGATCAAGTGTTATCACTTGAGAAGTGGATTAGTGACTTTAAAATGGTTTAGTGTAGTTACGTGAAAGGTGAACTTGAAAAGGGTTAAGTATAATGACTTGAAATGTGAATTAATTATTTGAAAATGATCAAGTGTAGTGATTGAAAATGTGTACTAGTGACTTGAAAATGGTTAAATGCAGTGACTTGAAATGTGAATTAGTTACTTGAAAATGGTTAAGTGTAGTGACTTGAAATGTCTACTAGTGACTTGAAATCTGGATAAGTTATTTGAAAATTATTAAGTGTAGTGATTTGAAATGTGTACTAGTGACTTGAAAATAGTTAAGTGTAGTTACTTGAAAATGGTTAAGTGTAGTGACTTGAAATGTGTGCTAGTGACTTGAAAATGGTTAAGTGTAGTTACTTGAAAGTGGTTAAGTATAGTGACTTGAAATGAATGATTAGGTGTAGTGATTTTAAAATTGTTGAGTATAGTTATTTGAAATATGAAGTAGTTACTTGAAAATGGTGAAGTATCGTGACTTGAAATGTGAATTAATTATTTAAAAATGGTTAAGTGTAGTGATTTGAAATGTGTACTAGTGACTTGAAAATGATTAAGTGTAGTGCTTTGCAATGTGAATTAGTTATTTGAAAATGGTTAAGTGTAGGGACTTGAAATGTGTGCTAGTGAGTTGAAAATGGTTAAGTGTAGTTACTTGAAAATTGTCAAGTATAATGACTTGAAATGTCAATTAATTAGCTAGTTGAAAATTATTAAGTGTAGTGACTTGAAAATGATTAAGTGTTGTTATTTAAAATTGCAAACTTGTGACTTGAAAATGGTTAAGTGTAGATACTTGAAATTGTGAACTTGTGACTTGAAAAATGATTAAGTGTAGTCACTTGAAATGTGTACTAATAACTTGAAAATAATAAAGTATAGTTACTTGAAAATGATTTAGTATAGTGACTTTAAATGTGAATTAGTTAATTGAAAATAGTTAAGTGTAGTGATTTGAAATGTGTACTAGTGATTTGAATATGTATTAAGTGTAGTGACTTGCAATATGAATTAATTATTTGAAAATGGTTGTGTAGTGACTTGAAGTGTGTAGTAGTGACATGAAAATTATCAAGTGTAGTTACTTGAAATGTGAATTGGCTACTTGAAAATGGTTATGTATAGTAACATAAAATTATAATATCAACCCCACTCTTCTATTTCATGTTCAATTAATGTAAGAGAATAACAAGATTTTTATTGAAATAGATCTTTCTGTTATTTTACTACATTGTTGCCATTACTCTTTTTGTATTTGTCTTTTTCCTATTGCAACTTTAATTTTGTCATTTTTCTTTTGTTTATTTTGTTGTAGCATCAAGCAATTTAGTACAAGCGGCCTCTTGGAGTGGAGAGGTCTTGCTCGACTGTTGGAAGTTAAAGGATTTGTTAAATAATGAACGCTCATCTCAAGAAGACAACCAAGAGGATGAAAGTGATGATAACTCTGACGACGTGAATGAAAGTGATTCCAATCTTAATAACATGGATGAAAGTGATTCTGACCTTGATGGTTGGTATTTTTATTGAGGATTCAAGTTTGAAATATTTTGTTTTGGACCATTTAAGAATCATATATTATTGATGTGGATGTTTTGAAATATGTTTTTTGTTAGCTCTAATTATTTACATTAGACTTGTATTGAATGATGTTTTTGAGACTTATTGAAGGTTTTGAATAGATTTTTGATTAATTATGAAATGTTTTTAGTAATTTACGTGTGAATTATTACTTGAAAATTTTTATGGGGATGTACATGCTAAATATTCATGAAAAAAGTTATTCTTGCAGATTTACTTGGGGCTTTTCATATGAATTTCTTGCGAAATAGTTCGTGGGGAATAATTTGTGATTTTTTTCGTGAAAATTCGCAGGTAAAATCCCTATTTTATAAAATTTTATCAAATAATTAATGAAAAATTTTGATAGTTAATCGCAAATAAATCCACAAATAACGTATCTGCGGAATTATTTTCGCAGCTAAATTACTTAGGAATTTACTTTGGAATCTTTGTGGAAAATAATTTGTAAATTTTTGCGTGGAAATCCACATGTAAAATCCTTTTTTATGAAATTTTGTCAAATAATTCATGCAAAATTTTGATAGTTAATCACAAATAAATTCACAAATAATGTACCTACGGATTTATTTTCGTAGCTAAATTACCTAGGGATTTTATAAATCCGTTGGTAATAATTACCTACGAAGGTATTTCCTTTGAATTCTAATTGGTAAGAAAATTCGCAGGTAATCAAATTACTTAGGGATTTTACCACACTATCCCGATGAAAATCCCAGGTAATAAGCATTTTTCTTATAGTGTAAGAAAAATTATTAATAAAGAGAGCTTTAACATGAAAATATATGTACTTATGAAAATAATAGTAGAAGGATATTATAATAGATACTATACACCTATGATAGATACAGGAGCAGAAGCAAACTTATGTAGGTATAATTGTTTACCAGAAGACAAATGAGATAAGCTAAAAACATCAATAGTAGTCAAAGGATTTAATAATGAAGGAAGTTTAATTACCTATAAAGCTAAAAATACAAGTATGAGATAAGATATTAACAATAGAAGAGATCTATAATTATGAACTAATATCAAAAGATATGCTTTTAGGAATGTCATTTTTAGATAAATTATACCCACATATAATAAGTAAGACACACTGGTGGTTTACTACACCATGTAAACAAAGGGTAAGAGCAAAAAGAGTTATTAATAAAATAAGGAAGAAAGCTGATTGGATAAAAGAAAGTAAAAAAATCACACAAAAATTAAAAAATATAAAAAATACTGAAGACACAATAGAACTAGTTATATTTTCAATAAATAAAGAAGAAATAACTATATTTTCAATAGACAAAGTAGAAATAATAAAGAAAAAATTAAGACAATTATGCAGTAAAGATCCATTAAAAGGATAACTATTGCAAAAATTGAGCTAAAAGATAAAAATAGTATAATAACCCCAAAATTATTAACCTATAACTTTGATGATTTGAAAGAATTCGAAATGCATATAAATGAATTATTATAAAAACAATACATACAAAAAAGTAGTAGTAAATACAATAGCCCAGCAGTTATAGTAAATAAACACAGTGAACAAAAAAGACGAAAAAGTAGAATGATTATTGATTATAGAAACCTAAATGCAAAAATTATGAAATATAATTATCCAATACCAAATAAGATATTAAAATTAAGACAAATACAAGGATATGATTATTTTAGTAAATTCTGTTGTAAATCAGGATTTTACCATTTAAAGCTAGAAGAAGAATCTAAAAAAGTAACTGCATCTACAGTGCCACAAGGAATTTATGAATGTAATGTGTTACCATTTGGATATAAAAATTCACCAGGTAGATACCAACATTTTATGGATAGTTATTTCAAGCAATTACCTAATTGTATAATATACATAGATGATATACTACTATATACAAAAACTAAAGAGGAACATTTAAAATTATTAGAATAATTTGCAGGTATAATAGAAAATTCAGGAATAAGTCTAAGTGAAAAAAAAAGCAGAAATAATGAATTAAAAACCAGGTAGAATTTTTAGGAATATAAATCAATAAAAGTGGAGTAAAAATGCAACAACATATAGTACAAAATATAATAAATTCAAAAGAAGAATTAGATAAAAACAAAAATTACAATCATTTTTAGGATTAGTAAATCAAGTAAGAAAATATATACCAAAATTAGCAGAAAACCTAAAATCATTATATAAAAAATTAAGAAAGGATGTAGAGTATAATTACAACGAAGAAGATAAAAAAGTACAGAAAATAAAAATACTTTGTAAAGAATTACAAAAATTATAATTTCCAGATGAAAATAAAAAATTTACATATATAGTAGAAGCAGATACAAGTGAATATAGTTATGGGGGAGTACTTAAATATAGATATGAAGAAGAAAAATTAGAACATCATTGTAGATACTACTCAAGAACGTTTAATGAAACAGAAATAAAATGGAAAATAAATAGAAAAGAATTATGCTCATTATATAAATGTTTATTAGCATTTGAGCCATATATTGTATATAAAGAATTCATTGTATGAACAGATAACACACAGGTACAATGGTGGTTAACAAGAAAAATACAAAATTCAGTTACAACAAAGGAAATTCAGAGATTAGTATTGAATATATTAAATTTTACATTTACGATTGAAGTAATCAAGACTAACAAGAATGTTATTACAAATTACATATCACGACAAAGCTACCCAAACTGATATTCCAGAAGCCGATACTCTAGAAAAGTTACTCAAAACCCTCACTACGCTTTGACTAAAAGTGGATAGTATGGGAAATAAGATAGAAAAGATAAAGACTAATGAAGTTAAACTGAAGTCTGAAGCTATGACTTAGATAACTCAGCAGTGCGCAGAGAAATGTCAATCAGAAGTCAATAAAATTCCAGAGATAGAAGAAGATGTTGAGACACTCCAAAAAACCCATAACGTTTATCAATCTACTTCTGCAGGTACAAGCAAAGGAGTTAGAAGGAACCAAACCATAATTTTTCTTTTTCTATTAGTGTTATTTCTATATATTCTGGTGTATCTATTGTATTTATACCATTGTCTAATAGTTCTTTTGTTATATATCCTATCCATAATTGTATCGTTTTATCTACAGCTATTACACAGTCTAAGTCTAAGAAATTATAATTTTTATTGATTATTTGTTTTGGTGTCCATTTGTTATATTCATCCTTTAAGTTATATTTTTTAAACTTATCTTTATAATAATATGTAGGTTTTCTTATTTCCGATGTATTAGGTATTATTTTTCATCGTCCTTTTTATCAAGAGTGTTTATTTCCGTGTTTGTATTTTCTAAGTTTTCTTTATTAATTACTTTTTGTTTTTTTATTTATTTCTAGTTTTTCTATATTTGTCAAGATTTCTATATATGTTTCACTACTTTTCGAATCATAATTATCGGTTGCCCTTGGTTACCTTTTTATAAGTGGTAATTGCTTTATATATTTCTGGTATAGTAGATAATTCACTTCCGTCTTGGGTATATACAGTATTGAGTAGTCCATAACTGAAACAAGTTTTATCTAGATTTGGGTTAGTTTTTGGTAATGTAATTAACTTATTGTATCCTTGTAGCTTTTGGGTTATATAATTTGTATTTGGTGCTTGAATGTTTGTAGCTCTGGGTTTATGGTTTAAGTAGGTTTGTATCTGGTAGACGTTTTCAATATATGCTCAGGTTATGTGGTTATAAGCTTTCTTGTATTATTTTAGGCTATCTAAATATGTAATAGTTTGTGGGGGTATAATCAAATGGTCTTTTGGTGTTTTAGGTATAAATGTCTTGTCAAATATTTTGTTCAAGTTCTTTCTAAATATTTTTCTATATCTATGTTTTTGTAACTGTAATCATTGTTATCAATTGTTTTTACAAATTATTCAAAAGGACCTTCTATTTGTATTTTCTTAATTCTATTTTTTCCCATTATTTTATATTTTGTTGTTGATACATATAGATTTTTACATCTAGCTGTAAATATTTTCCAATATAATACTAATAATTTATCTATGTTTTTATCTGTTATTGCTACTGAATAATTCACACTTATTATAAATTTATATTTTTGGTATATTAAATTTCCTCTTATAGCAGTTATTATACTTACCAATTGTAGGGGGTGCGGATAATGCGGATAACTTATGTTTGTTGAAATGCTATGTCATAGCATTCCTTTGTTATTTGTTTTAACCTTATTAATTCTTCTATATTATTTTTAAGGTATACTATATTCTCCTTATTTGTGGTTTTTATGTAGTCAAGTAGATTCTTTTTCATTAGTGTTTCTATTAATCTTATTTTCTTCATATCTTTTCTTCAATATTCTAAGTATTCGTAGTTTATCATTTTATCCAATTGTAGTTGTAATTTTACAAATTTTGTGTATTAATTTATTCTAATTGTGCTATATTTGATATGTAATTCTATGTTATCTATGTGGTCAATTAACATTTGTTGTTCATATATAGATACTTTTCTATACGGATTATATAAACTATCATTTGTACCTCCTTTTTCTAAGGTTAGCTTTATTCCAAGTAATCTTTCTTCTAATTGTCTTCTTTCTCTTCTAAGCTGATTTCTGTAATTAATTTCTTCATATAGCCAACTTTGTCTTTCTCTAATTCTTTTAATATATTCTAACATTTTTTTAATATGTATAATATCCGTCTGAATAATAATTATCTAGGTAGAATAGTAGCTATCATCATTTAAGTGCATTTGTTCTAATTCATCTTCTATCCAATTTTCTAATTCTTCATCTTCAATATCAAATATATTTTCCCATATAATTTTTTTTATATCTACTATCTCTATATCCTGAAGTACATATAATACAAGAATCTTAAATTCATCTATCATTTCATCAGGTAAGTAAGTATTCATTTTTCATATGATGCTATTTTTTAAAATATTTCCTCCAATCATATACATAACAAAATATGATCATCTTAGATCACTATATACTATATTATTCTTAAATAACATATTCTTCGGTCACTATTAACATGGTAATCTAGATACTTTTTTCCTAAACAACACCTCTACTCTGGTTACTCCCCTATCACAACTTCTTTGCCTCGCCGATTTCATTTTTAGGATGACATAGTTCTAGGAGTTTTTCTCCTTTTCCACTTTGCTAATAAACTTCTTAACATGCCATTCTTTGAATAATTCTACTATAAAGTAACTAACATGAGCTTATTTTATTATACTTATGATTGTTAGGAATTGATGAATTTAGCTATTCATAATTATGAATGAAAACACCTGTTCTGGTAGATTTGATAAATCTGTGCTTTGCTCATCCAAAGCTTAGTGTAAAACTGAATATCTTTATTGATTATATGAGAGAAAATTTTATTGTTTACAAGAAGGCTTGCTTTCCGTGTTGAAAGTCTTGCCTTAACTTAGCAAATGCTTCTGCTATTTATAACCTAAAAAGAGAAAATGTGTATAATATTTTATACTGTTCCTACTTTACATTTGTCATCTTTACAAAAGTAGAAAGTAACTTTACAAAAAGAAAGTCTTAAAGCTATCCTACAAAAAACAAAACTAGTAATGGCTTTTTGCCAAAAAAGTCAGCAAAGCTATTAAAAGCTAATAAATGTTACATAACAATTTACGTATCTAAAGTTAAGAGAAATTATCTAATTCTTCATATGCCATTTTCATAACTTTAATGCTTTGTCTCCTTAATTTTATTATTTCTTCATCCGTCTATGGTGCTTTATATCTTTTGTCGTTTATCTCCCAGCTGGCCTCTTTTGTTCTTATCTTCTTTCATTCTAGCTGAACTTCTGGAATCATATTATTTTCTCCATTACATTTCGAACATAGTTGGTTTGGATATTTATGTTCTATTAATTTACAGTATCTGGTTAATAACTCGTCTGAAATAATTTTTTTCTTAATTACTCTGGTAGTTGGTCGTTTTTTTTGGATTGAGCAACGTCATAATCCATTGTCTAACTTCTTCCATATCTACTTTTCTTAACTCTCTTGAATTTGAATAAATCATTAGCTATTTTCTTGAATAATAGCTCCATATTGGATTTCCATTTAGGTAGTTATTTGCTAATTCCTGGATAATTGTGGATATTCCAATAATTCTTTTGTTTGCATAAAACTCTGGTATATCTATTTTGAGTATTTCAACTTGTTGTTCAATATCTTTGGGTATGATCATATCTCAGGTCATTCCTATCTTTACAACTTGTATAACTGGATTAATTTCATTATACAATATCTCTGTTGGTGCCGTATAGAACTTTACAAAAAATAGGTTGCCTTTGGTTATCTTTTTATAAGTGGTAATTTCTTTATATATTTTTGGTATAGCAGATAATTCACTTCCGTCTTGGGTATATACAGTATTGAGTAGTCCATAACTGAAATAGGTTTTAACTAGATTTGGGTTAGTTTTTGGTAATGCAATTAACTTATTGTATCCTTGTAGATTTTGGGTTATATAATTCGTATTTGGTTCTTGAATGTTTGTAGCTCTGGGTTTATGGTTTAAGTAGGTTTGTATCTGGTGGACGTTTTCAATATATGCTCTGGTTATGTGGTTATAAGCGTTCTTGTCTTAGTTTAGGCTATCTAAATATTTAATAGTTTGTGGGGGTATAAATAAAGGGCCTTTTGGTGCTTTGGGTATAAATGTCTTGTCAAATATTTTGTTCAAGTTCATATTTGGGTTCCTTCTAACTCCTTTGCTTGTACCTACAGAAGTAGATTGATAAATATTATGGATTTTTTGGAGTGTCCCAACGTCTCCTTCTATCTCTGGAATTTTATTGTCTCCCGATCGATATTTCTCTGCACACTGCTGAGTTATCTGAGTCATAGCTTCAGACTTCAGTTTAACTTCATTATTCTTTAGCTTTTCTATCTCATTTCCCATACTATCCACTTTCAGTGAAAACGTAGTTAGGGTTTTGAGTATATTTTCTAGAGTATCATCTTCTGTAATATCAGTTTGGGTAGCTTTGTCTTGATATGTAATCTGCAATAACATTCTTGTTAGTCTTGATTACTTCAATTGTAAATGTATAATTTAATATATTCAATACTAATCTCTGAATTTTCTTTGTTGTAACTGAATTTTGTATTTTTCTTATTAACCACCATCGTACCTGTGTCTTATCTGTTTGTAAAATGAACTTGTTATATACAATATATGACTCAAATGCTAATAAACATTTATATAATGAGCATAATTCTTTTCTATTTATTTCCTATTTTATTTCTGTTTCATTAAATGTTCCTGAGTAGTATCTACAATGATGTTCTAATTTTTCTTCTTCATATCAATATTTAAGTACTCCTCCATAACTATATTCACTTGCATCTGCTTCTACTATATATGTAAATTTTTTATTTTTGTCTGAAAATTATAATTTTGGTAATTCTTTACAAAGTATTTTTATTTTCTGTACTTGTTTTTTAAGTTATTGAGTCACTCTATGAAGATTTGGGAGGGAGTGGTCTGGGTGAGGCTGATACGGATAGTGTCTATTTCGGAGAATCAGTTTGGATTTATGCCCAGCCGCTCAACGACGGAGGCAATTAACCTGTTGCGGAGGCTAGTGGAACAGTATAGGGAAAGAAAGAAGGACCTGCACATGGTGTTTATCGACTTGGAGAAGGCATACGACAAAGTCCGCAGGGAGGTGCTTTGGAGATACTTGGAGGTGAGCGGAGTCCCGGTGGCATATATCAGAGCAATTAAGGACATGTATGATGGAGCTAAAACCCAGGTGAGGACGACGGGAGGAGACTCAAAGCATTTTACTGTCTTGACAGGATTGCATCAGGGATCTACTCTTAGTCCTTTTTTGTTTGCTTTGGTGATGGATGTGTTGACGTGGCATATTCAAGGAGAGGTGCCTTGGTGTATGCTTTTTGCAGATGATGTAGTTTTGATTGATGAGATGCGGGCAGGGGGGAGGGAGTATGGGGGTGAATGATAAAGTAGAGGTGTGGAGACACACTCTTGAGTTTAAATGGTTCAGGTTGAGTTGGAGCAAGACAGAATATTTTGAATGCAAGTTTAACGATGTGAGGCTGGAGAATGAGGTGGTAGTGAAGTTGGAATCACAGGTGGTATGTAAGAGGGACAATTTCAAGTATCTCGGGTCAGTGATTCAAGGTAACGATGAGATTGACGAGGATGTCTCACACCGTATTGGGGCGGGATAGATAAAGTGAAAGCTCACTTTGGGGTTGTTGTGTGATAAGAAGGTGCCGCCCAAGCTTAAAGGCAAATTCTACAGGGTGGCAGTCTATTCGACCATGCTGTATGGAGCGGAGTGTTGGCTAGTTAAGAACTCCTACATTCAAAAAATGAAGGTGGCGGAAATGCAGATATTGCGTTGGATGTGTCGTCTGACTAGGGGGGATGGAGTTTGGAATGATACTATCAGGGAGAAGGTTGGTGTGACTTCAGTGGAGAATAAGATGCAAAAATTTTGATTGAGATGGTTTGGACACGTGATAAGGAGGGGCATGGATACCTCGGTTCGTTGGTGTGAGAGGCTAGCTTTGGATGGTTTTAGGTGGGGTAGGGGTAGACCGAAGAAGTACTGGAGAGAGGTGATTAGGCGGGACATGGAGCAGTTACAGCTCACTGAGGACATGACCCTACATAGGAAGATCTGGAGGATGCAAATTAGGGCAGAAGGCTAGGGTCAGTTTGGGTCTCTAGTGTAGGGAATTACTTGGTGGGGGTATTATTCTTGTTATGATACCTTGTTTCATGCTTTATTACGAATCTGTTTACTTTTCTCTGTTTGCTATTACTTGTGGGTGTCGTATTTATGTTATGCCATCTTGTTTTATGTTTTACTATGAATTTATTTATTATTCCGTGTCTCGAGCCAGGGGTCTATCGGAAACAACCTTTCTACTTCTTTAGAGGTAGAGGTATGGACCGCATACATATTACCCTCCCCAGACCTCACTATGTGGGAATACACTGGGTTTGTTGTTGTTGTTGTTTTTTATCTTCTTCGTTGTAATTATACTCTACATCCTTTCTTAATTTTTTATATAATGGCTTTAGGTTTTTTGCTAATTTTGGTATATATTCTCTTACTTGGTTTACTTATCTTAAAAATGATTGTAATTACTTTTTTGTATCTAATTCTTCTTTTGAATTTATTATTTTTTGTTTTATATGTTGTTGCATTTTTACTCCACTTTTATCTATTTGTATTCCTAAAAATTCTACCTGTTTTTTCATTAATTCTTCTTTCTTTTCACTTAGACTTATTCCTGAATTTTTTATTATACCTGCAAATTGTTCTAGTAATTTTAAATGTTCCTCTTTAGTTTTTGTATATAGTAGTATATCATCTATGTATACTATACAATTAGGTAATTATTTGAAATAACTATCCATAAAGTGTTGGTATCTACCTGGTGCATTTTTATATCCAAATGATAACACATTCCATTCATAAAATCCTTGTGGCACTGTAAATGCAGTTAATTTTTTAGATTCTTCTTCTAACTTTAAATGGTAAAATCCTGATTTACAATCGAACTTACTAAAATAATTATATCCTTGTATCTGTCTTATATATAATCTCTTATTTGGTATTGGATAATTATATGTCATAGTTTTTGCATTTAGGTTTATATAATCAATAACCATTCTACTTTTTCCTTTTTTTTTGTTCACTGTGTTTATTTACTATAAATATTGGGCTATTGTGTTTACTATTACTTTTTTGTATGTATTGTTTTTCTAATAATTCATCTATATGCATTTTAAATTCTTTTAAATCATCAAAGTTATATGTTAATGATTTTTGGGTTATTATACTATTCTTATCTATTAGTTCAATTCTTACTGTAGTCTAATGTTTTTCCCATCCTTTTAATGGATCTTCATTGTATAGTTGTCTTAATTTTTTCTTTATTATTTCTACCTTATCTATTAAAAATATGGTTATTTCTTCTTTATTTATTGAAAATATAACTAGTTCTATTGTGTCTTCAGTATTTTTGATATTTTCTAATTTTTGTGTGATTTTTTCACTTCTTTTTCTCCAATCAACTTTCTTTATTATTTTATTAATAGCTCTTTTTGCTATTACCTTTTGTTTAAATGGTATTGTAAACCACCAGTGTGTTTTAGTTATTATATGTGGGTATAGTTTATCTAAAAATGACATTCCTAAAAGCATATCTTTTGATGTTAGTTCATAATTATAGATTTCTTCTATTGTTAATATCTTATCCCATACTTGTATTTTTATATTTCTAGCTTTATAGGTGATTAAGCTTCATTCATTATTAAATCCTTTGATTACTATTGGTGTTTTTAGCTTATCCCATTTGTCTTCTGGTAAACAGTTATATCTACATAAGTTGGCTTCTTCTCCTGTATCTATTATAGGTGTATAGTATCTATTATAATATCCTTCTACTATTATTTTCATAAAGTACCTATATTTTCATGTTAAAGCCCTCTTTATTAATAATTTTTCCTTATTGTAGGTTATGGTTTATTGTGTGTGTTCTATATTGTAGGGTTTTACTTGTTCTAACCATTTTATCCCTAATATTATATTTGCTTTTTGCATATCTTTCATTATTTTAAATTCTATTTTTATTTTTCTAACTCCCATTATTATTTCTTTTCTTAGTTGTATCTTTAATAGTTATTAAACTTCTTGGTAGATCTGGGCATATATTACTATTAGGTTTAATTTCTTCATTTTTCACTAGGTATTTTGCTATATGATTTTCTTCTTGTCCTGTATTTAGGAGTATTAAATATTCTTTTTCATTTATTGTTCCCGTTATATAATATTGAGTTAAATTAACTATTGAAGTTATTTCATAATTTGTTCTTTTCGATGATTCTATTTTTTCAAAAGCTATTATTTCTGTTGTGCTTATTCTATCATTTGTTATTTCTAAATCTTCTTCTATATCTATGTCTTTGTAACTATAATCATTGTTATCAATTGTTCTTACAAATTGTTCAATAGGACTTTCTATTTGTATTTTACTAATTTTATTTCTTCCTGTTATTTTATGTTTTGTTGTTAATACATATAGATTTTTACATCTTGCTGTAAATATTTTACTTCTTGGGGTTAGTTCTATTCCAGATATTTTCCAATATAGCACTAATGACTTATCTATGTTTTTATCTGTTGTTGCTACTGAATAATTTGCACTTATTATAGATTTAAATTTTTGGTATATTAGATTTCCTCTTATAGCAGTTATTATACTTTTTTCTATAGGTTTTATAATTCTATCATCTGCTAAATATAATTCTATTGGTGTATCTATTCCTTCTATGAAACATGCTTTTATTAATATTTCCGTTCCTCCAAGGTGTACATATTTTATTGGGTCTTTACTTTTTATATCGTTTATTTCTTTATTAATTGTTCTTTTTGTTACTATTGGTATACTAGCTCTACCTTTTGCATATCTATAGTCTATTACATGTTCTTTTTGGCTTACTACATAGTAGTATTCTTTTCGTCTACTAAATATGTTTTTTATTGTTGGGATTTTAAATATTTTTTCTACACTTAAATCTAATTCTTTTCCTTTTATCTCATCAAATATATTATTATCAAATATTATTTTTTGATATGTTCCTTCTTCATTTAAATATTCTTCCTTTGTTATTATTTTTATATCTTCTTCAGTCATTTGACTCATCTGATTTACTATCTATTTCATTATCTGTTTCATTTTCTAAAATTTCATATATACTATCTCCACTTTCTAATTTGTAATCTATATAATCTATTTGCATATATTCTGCATTTTCTATCTTTATTTCTGATATTTATTTCTTTTTTGGGCCTTTAGGCATTTTACAATCTCTAGCTAAATGACCTAGTTTTCCACAATTATAACAAGTACATTCTTTTATAGATTTCTTTTCCTTATATGGTCTTTTATATTTAATTTTTTTTACATAATATCTTTTTCTTGGTTTCTTATACTTATATTTTGACTTTCTATACTTCTTATATTTCTTATATCTTTTTCTTTTCTTATAATATTTTTCTTCACATCGAAATTGAGGTGTTATTTTATCCCTGCAACATGCTAAATTCCTTATTAATGTTTTTTCTATTTATTTCTTCTCTGTATTTTTCACATATATTTTTATACCATTGTTGTAGAAATTTTATTCTTGCTTCTAGGGTATCTACTATTTTTGCTTCATCCCAACTCTTTATTATTTTTGAACTAAATGGTTCAGGTAATTTACTAAAATATAATCTTCTTACTTTACTTTCTTCCGTATTGTATGTTCCCTTATAGTAGTATTCTTTAAATGCACACGTATATTCATCTATATAGCACATATTACATATTGCTAGTTTTAACATTAAATTCCCATTTGTATCTTTTTCTTTATTTTGTTCTTCTTCTTCTTCTATTGCCATACTGCTAAATTCATCTCTTATAGCTATTTCATATTTTTTCAATATGTCTATAGGTGTTAGTTTAATTACTGTTGTTCCTTCTGTTTTTTTATCAGCCCTTAATACCTTTTTACTATCTTTAGTTAATGTTCTTTCTGTATATTCTGGTGTATCTATTGTATTTATATCATTGTCTAATAATTCTTTTGTTATATATCCTATCCATAATTGTATCGTTTTATCTATATCTATTACATAGTCTAAGTCTAAGAAATTATAATTTTTATTGTTTATTTGTTTTGGTGTCCATTTGTTATATTTATCCTTTAGGTTATATTTTTTAAACCTATCTTTATAATAATATGTAGGTTTTCTTATTTCTAATGTACTTGGTATTATTTTTTCATTGTTCTTTTTATCAAGAGTGTTTATTTCCGTGTTTGTATTTTCTAAGTTTTCTTTATTAATTACTTCTTGCTTTTCATTAATTTCTAGCTTTTCTATATTTGTTAAGATTTCTGTATATGTTTCACTATCTTTCAAATCATAATTATCTGTTTCTTCAGCATCTATTATATTTATTTCTATTTGATTAATTTCCAATTCTTTATTTTCTAATTCTTCTTTAAATTGATTTATCTCAATTAATAGTTTTTGTTCTTTATCCTTTTCTTCTTTTTCTTTCTGTCTTTTTTCATACAGATCTTTTAATATTTGTAGTTTTTCTCTAATTCAGCTCTCTTATTATTTTTAGTTTGTTCTATTTTTCATATATCTTCTGTAGTCTGTTGTTTTATTTTATCTATTTCTTTTTTCCTGTCTATTTCTTCATTTTCTCTTGCTATTCTTACCATGACTGTTAATTTATCTTCTAATTTTAATTCTTATTTTTCTAACATTAAATATAAATGTTCACCTATTTTCTTATATCTTCTTCCTAAATTGGAAAATACTATTCTTATTTTTAATCCTTCATGATTTTCTTATGTTTTTTCATCTATTATGAATTCTTCTTTATTCATTTTATCTATTTAATGGTATATAAATCATGTTGATATATGCATTCTAGGTTATCTATTTGTGATTCTAAATATGATTTTTCTTCCTTTTGTGCTTTTATTGATTTTTGATATACTCCAACAATTAGCTTATATTGCAGTCTTTTTTTTCTTATTTTTAATTCTCTTTGTTTCTCAGATAATATTTGTTTTAGTTCTTTATATTTTTGGGATTGGTCTATATTATTCATTAGTATTTATAATATTTTGGTGAATCTCTAAATCTAATTCTATCATAATATGCATTCCTTAAATAAATACATACAACTTCTCGATTTTTAAATAACATAGCTCTGATACCAATTGTAGGGGGTGCGGATAACTTATGTTTGTTGAAATGCTATGTCATAGCATTCCTTAGTTATTTGTTTTAACCTTATTAATTCTTCTATATTATTTTTAAGGTATATTATATTCTCCATATTTCTGGTTTCTATGTAGTAAGTAGATTCTTTTTCATTAGTGTTTCTATTAATCTTATTTGCTCTATATCTTTTCTCCAATATTCTAAATATTCGTAGTTTATCATTTTATGCAATTGTAATTGTAATTTTACAAATTTTTGTGTAATAATTTATTCTAAGTGTACTATATTTGATATGTAATTCTATGTTATCTATCTGACCAATTAACATTTGTTGTTCATGTATAGATAATTTTTCATATGCATTATATAAACTATCATTTGTACCTTTTTTTTCTAAGGTTAGCTTTATTCCAAGTAATTTCTCTTCTAATTGTCTTCTTTCTCTTCTAAGCTGATTTCTGTAATTAATTTCTCCATATAGCCAACTTTGTCTTTCTCTAATTCTTCTAATATATTCTAACATTTTTATTTTTTAATCTGTATAATATCCGTTTGAATAGTAATTATCTAGGTATGAATAGTAGCTATCATCATTTAAGTGTATTTGTTCTAATTCATCTTCTATCCAATTTTCTAATTCTTCATCTTCAATATCAAATACCTTTTCCCATATAATTTTTTTTATATCTACTATCTCTATATCCTTAAGTACATATAAAACAAGTATCTTAAATTCATCTATCATTTCATCAGGTAAATAATTATTCATTTTTCATATGATGCTATTTTTCAAAATATTCTCTCCAATCATATACATAACAAAATATGATCATGTTAGTTACTTTATAGTAAAATTATTCAAAGAATAGTATATTAAGAAGTTTATTAGCAAAGTGGAAAAGAAGAAAAATTTCTAGAACTATGCCATCCTAAAGGTTAAACCGGTGAGGCAAAGAAGTCGTGATAGGGGAGTAACCAGAGTAGAGGCGCTATGGTATTAGAGCTATGTTATTTAAAAAATGAGAAGTTATATGTATTTATTTAAGGAATGCATATTTTGATAAAATTAGATTTAGAGATCCACCAAAATATTATAAATACTAATGAATAATATAGACCAATCCCAAAAATATAAAGAACTAAAACAAATATTATTTGGGAAACGAAGAGAATTAAAAATAAGAAAAGAAAGACTACAATACAACATAATTGTTAGAGTATGTCAAACATCAATAAAAGCACAAAAGGAAGAAATATCATATTTAGAATCACAAATAGATAGTCTAGAATACATATATCAACATGATCTATACACTATCAAGTAGATAAAATGAACAAATAAGAATTTACAATAGATGAAAAAACATATAAAAAAACATATGAAATCTCCTTCGATCGAAATGAGTAAGTAGTGGTAAAAAAGAGTAATTAATAATGGTCCAAGATCAACCTCAGTCTAGTTTCCAAAATAATATATTTAGTTGCAGATGTCATAATTCAATGATAAGGGTGGTATGACTTTCATTTTTAAAGAATTAATTTTACAGTAAGAAAAATAGAAATAAATTCCTTTTTAGAAAATATTAGTAGAATCAAAGTTTTAGTGGGAATCGTACCACTAAATAAACATGAACGCATCTAAATGTATGAATGTCATCACTAGTATCCAAACAATACAATCATAAGCGTCTAAGCGTTTGTAAACTAAAACCACAACCTTTCAAAGAAAAGAATACAAACCTAGTATCCAACCGGTATATTAACCCTGACCTTAGCCCTAATTAATATATTAACAAGATATTAGGACTATAAACTAGGATACTAAGGTACATAAGGCATAAAGCTACTAGGAGGACCTAATCGGGGAAAATTGTCCAATTCACTAAGTAATAAGGTAAGTCTCATACTAAAGGATCCATCATGTCAATCTATAGCTAAACAAGTCCATAATCCAAAACAATAAGATCCTATAACCATAACAGGTATTCTAAGCTAAGGCTCGAATTATATTTCTATTCTAGATCCCCTAAATAAGTCAAGTCATGGTATTACTATGTATAAACCTATCCTATAAACCTACCTAGCATGTAATATATATATTACACCATCTCATAGAAAAAATAGACCAGAGCCTACCTCGTAGTTAAACTGCAATTTCAAACCATTCACAAACTGTTCGTCTTTTCTCCATGATATTGGAATGTCATTACATTATCAAAATCATAATCTATGGGTTAATACAGGTAAAATAATACCTATATTGAAATAATGGACTCTGGGTTAAGATGTAGATCTAAAATAAGCCCATGAACCCACACATAAAATCTCAAAATTGGATCCGTCATTAGATCCCTCACAACTCAAGGAACATGTACCCAATATTTAGGCATAATTTGAGCTCATTATCTCACTCAAATAAGCCCCAACATTAGAGAAATCAAGAACTTTTAATGGAGAAATTAAGAGAAGGAAAGCTCAAAACTTAGGAGATTTGGATGCGATAAAGGTTGCCTTGACATTCTTGAGATAACCCCCACCTTATACTAATATTCCCAATATATTTCTTGAGCTAAAAATATGTCCCAATAGGTTTGGAAATGGAGAAAATTTACTTGGGGTCGAGGGGGTTACAATTATAAAAGGGCCAAAACTGTAATGACCCTCTAAGTCATTACCTACATTTTCATGCCTTCTTAATGCTTAGAGCTTTTCCATAGATTCCCCAAGTTGTTTTTGACTTGTCCGGATAGATAGTTCGGCCATCTAGAAGTTTGTTAGTTTTAGAGTCAATATTCTATTTTGGAGATTTCACCGTTAAGAATTAGGAATCAGACCCAAACTTTAGACAAATGGTCTCGGATGCTAATTTCGACAGTTCCATTAGCTTTGAAATATCAATTTTCATCTAGGAGGACCCTTTGTTCGGATTCCAAGACTTTCAGACTCATTTTGGGCTATTAGGTGGAATTTCGTTAAAATGGCTCTTAGGGTATGAGAGCCACTTTTGATAGAAACAACCTTGGTTGGAAATTTTTATGGAGCCATTGAGTCTATAATTTTGAATCTGGTAGGTTCATATAGTTTGTTTCCTCCATGAGATTTTGAATGAATTTTGAAGGTCTGATTAGAAAACTGGTAAATTACAAAGTTTGTTGGTGCAACTTTAACTTGTGACGACCAAAAATAACCTTCGTGTTTGCAAATTTATTATCCTCGTGAAGGCCAAACTTATTATCCTTAAATTCATGATGTGGCCTTCGCATTCACAAATAGTAAGTTGGCTGATCAGTACGGGCTTTCTTTTTTGTGTTTGCAATAGACTAGCTATATTTGCAAAAGGATAGCCCAATCATGAGTATGTTCGTGATGGGGTCTCCACGATTGTGATGAAGGGACCCTGGGTGTATTTAAAGTAGTGAAGCCCCATTTCTCCCCTATTTTTCCTAAGTCTTTCACCATTAAAAAAACTTAGATGCTTAGGACTTTTGTAAAGCAATTATTAGGTGTCAGGAGTGATTTGGAGACGTTATTTTGGTTATTTTCTCACTATTATTTTAGTAATTTTTCATTTATTTTCTTGATTAATTCTCCAATTAACTTTAAACTCCTAGTTTATTGTTAGGGCTGATTTGGGACCCATTTATGCTCAGGTTTCACTAATTTTTAGGTAAATACCCCTTGAACTATGATGGACGCATCGAGTGATTCCACAAGCGGATTCCACGAGGGATTTTTAGTTCGATTCCTAACCCAAATCATTTATATGTAATATGTGCATCTTTATTCTCTTTTTCATATGTATATTAATATTTTGATAGAGTGGTAGTACTCAGAGGCTTCTCGAAAAGAAAAAGCTCAAGAGTATTAGAATTTCTCAGGCTTTTATCGAAATCTATGTATGCTAGGCTTTCCTCCCTCTTAGATTGAGCTTTATTAAAATATTAGTGTAGTATTATGCTAGTTTTGGATGGGTATTTATGTCTTGGTTGATAATCTTAGTACTTATTGATTATTTAGCTGGTTAGATGTAATACCCCGTACTTTTACATAGATTAAATTCATCTCAGAAATGTTAAAAACTTGTTTCATAGATGAATCCACTTTTATACATATTGTATTTTCAACAATTTTTGTCATGTGGGAAATTCAATAAGCTTTCCGTCGATACCAAATACGCCTAAATCCGACACCCGGGCGAAGAGTTAGAGCCCTTTTAGTGAGACAGTGTATCACCTAAGCCATCAGTGCGTCGTGGAGCAGGTCAAAATGGCAATCAGCAAAGTCCAGTGAGCCTCCGCAATTAAGGAGCGTCGCGCCAGGCCTCAAATTCAGAATCGTCTTTTTTCCAGTGTCTCATCCCTATACCACCACGTCACGCTGAACTTCCAGGTACCATCCAGTATTGTAATGCGATTTCACCGCGTTACGCCATCAACCCAGTTCTCAGTTGGCAATTTCCAGTGACACGGCGCGATAGTGCCGCATCACATTAGCCTGCCAAATTGGGAAATTTTTTCAAAAATAATATACGTATCCAAGGGTTAAAATGGTTAATTTACCACCCCTATATATACCCAATAACACGTGATTTAGTCATTATTCACCCAAAATATACTAGTTTCTCTTAAGTTTCTCTCAAGAACAAGCTAGGGTTTCTATTGGGGCTTCAAATTCAAGAAGGTTTCACCGTCAATCCTCATGAAATCACATCCCAGGTATGCATAGTGTTCATTCATAGACTCCTTTCATCCATGAAGCCCAAGAATATCTTTTCTAAAGTCAAGATTTTAGATTTTATTTATGAACTTCATGTTTGGTTTATTTTGTTTATGTTGAGAATGATCAATTGAATTCAAATCCATGTTGGGTGATTAATGTTATGTGGAATTGATTTGTATAGATGTATATTTATGTGAACCTATGATTAAACCCTAGGATGATGAAATTAAATGTTGAATCATGATGTGTAATTGTTGTATAATGGTGTCTACACATGTTATGCCTATCATGTTTTTGATTAAATGCCGATATGAAGGAAAAGTTCCCAAATAGCATGATATTATGAAATCCCCATATTTATACAAGTTTATGTATATCACATGTGTAATGAAGTGCTTCAATATATAAATATGAATTGTGTTATTGGTCATGTGTTCATGTAAGTCATGCTATGTTAGTTTCTTTCCATCGAGTCCTGGGGGTACTTGTACCCGACAATTTAGCTGTGTGCCTAGAGCCATTTCATGTTTAAACGATACTCTCAGTCAAGCTACGATCCATAGAACTCAGTCAGTCATGTGACTCAGGAAAGTTTAGTAACTCACTAACCTTAGAAAATCTCAGTAGTTCAGTAATCTCAATGATTTCAGTACCCAGTGATCTCGGGAACTTCAGTAATCCTAGTATTCTTAGTAACTTCAGTACTTTCAGTCAGTCCTCAAATCTCAGTAGTATTCTATAAGTCCACAGAACTCAGTGAACTTAGCTCAGCTCAGCTAAGCAATACCATCAGTATCAGTTCAGTTCAATTAATCAGTTCAGTTAATCATGATCAGTCTATTTAGATGGGAGTAGGAGTTAGCACCGAGTGAGCCTAAGGATGGGAACTAACCTATTATTTTGAGGGTGTGATTCTTAGAAGTCATCCTTGCATTCCAGAACTACGTAGCTAGCATAGGTTAAGACATCATAGCCTATTATATGAGGGTAAATGAGGTGGTCTAACCTGATATATGAGGGTTCCTACCATTCTTATTAGAGTAACCTGTTATATGAGGGTCACTGATAGTTGTCTTTACCAGTGGCATCGTATTGACACCCTTCTATTCAGGGTAAAGATTGGACCCCATCTTAGATATAATGGAATATATGGGGCATATCGGTTAGATGACTATTTCCCACAGTTACAATTTTAGTCTCAATCTCAGCCTTAGTAAAAGAACTCAAATAGTTCTTCAAATTTCAGGACTGTCAGATATAGTCAACTCAGATATAGAACGGAACTCAGATAGCTCCATCAAATTTAAGACTATTAGATACAGTCATTCATGTTATCAATTACATCATATATCAAAACTCATATCACCAATATTCATATTTAGGGCTATCAGATACAGTCAACCAAACTAGTTCTTCATAATCAGAACTGTCAGACACAGTTATTCATGTATCAGTAACATAGTATCAGTCCCTTAGATATCAATAATTCTTGATTATTAGTAAAACTCAATAGTCAGAACTCAGTATTCAGTCCTAGCACGATCTCAGTTACGGTTCCGTATGCATGCATATATTCTCACATTCATGTTAGTTAGTCATTTAGTATTGTTCATGCATATGAGCCTATTGAATTCAGCCTACCTCACTTGCATACCAGTATATTCAAAGTACTGATGCATTTGCTTTATGGTGTCTTATACCATAGGTTTAGAAGCATGAGCTCCGGAGAACCCGTAGAATCCCAGTTCAACTATTAGAGTTGGCAGTGAGTCCTCATATTTTGAGGACATAATAATCACATTACTATTTTAGTTTTCAGTTTATTTTAGTAGTTGGAGTTAGTTGGGGACATGTCCCATCAACTCCTTATTCAGTCAATTTAGAGGCTTTTAGACTACAGTATGTTTAGACAATTATCTCAGTTGTTTGTTATTGTTATACCATACTTTTTAGTTATGTACTAGTATTGAACCTTATGGTCTTTCAGTTCATGTTTCCGTATTTACGATATTATTACTATTATTCTATACTCAGTTTACAGATATCAGTTATGGGTTAGCTTGTGGTCCTTCGGGGTCATAGGCACCGTATAGCATTTTGGGTGCCAGATTCAGGGTGTTACAAACTTGGTATCAAAGACTAAGGTTCAACAGTGTCTTAGGAAGTCTGAAAGCAACATCTAGTAGAGTCTTGTACATGGGTATGTTGTGCACCACACTTATGTGCAGGAGGCTATGAGATGTTTTAGGAATAGTTTCCCTTCTTTTATGTCTCAGGTCGTGCTATAGAAAGGTTCTCTAAGAAACTCATGAAGATTCTCCTCATGATTCTCTTATGTCAACTTTACCTTAATTTCAAGGTAACAAAAATGGTAAAGCTCAAAGTCCTAGAGATAAGGTTTTCTCAGATAGTCCCTGTAGACAGTTAGTGTGGGATTGCCCACAAGCTCAAAAGTATCCCATCAGTTCAGTTATGATCCAAAGTTGTACAACTCTTATTCATGATCATGAGAACTCATATGTCATCAAATCCCTTCTCAGAATACTATGATAGCATATGACCTAGAGTTAGAAGCATGAACTCATGAGTTTAGCAGTAGTAGAGTTGGTATAACATTATCCAAGTTGAACAGATTATGTATTCATGGGGATAGATGTACCATAGTAAATCATTAGGCTTGAGCAGTGCTAGATAACACTTAAGTTATTAATTTAATAGTAAGTATGAAGGTGTGGATGTGATTGAGGTGATGTGGTATTAGTAGTCTATGAAGAAATAGAAGAAGATAATGTTTTTAGTAAGGTAAGCATGTGTCGAATAGAGTATTAGTAGGTGACAATGATTGCAATTTAGTTTGGAGTTTAGTAAAGTTCTCACTTACTTATGATGATGGCTTAAAGCTAAGGTAGAGATGATAGATCAATTGATCGAGTAGGCTCTCAGATCCTAGTAGTAATGCAGTACATATAGAAAAGCAGTAAGGGAAGATAACTACCGATCCATCCTTATCTCAATGTAAAGTTTGGTACTTCAGTTAGCATGATGCCTACGTATGCTTTACATCTTAGTTCCATGAACACAACTTATATTCATACGCTTCCTAAAGAATCATGTACAATTCCAGTTCCCAGCATAAGGAGTTCAGTTCTATTCCCCTCAGTAATACAAATCATGTCCCGCAAATGTAGAAAACTCCAAACTCAGGTCATATAGCTCAGGAATCATGTACACATATCATGTTTTACAGTATACTAAGTTTCCATGGCTCATTCTATTCCTCTACTGATCAGTTAAATTCAAACTATGTTACGCATATCCTCAGTTTAAACCTCTTGGTGAATCCATGATATTTATATTCTATTCCTCAGGCTTCGGTCAAGTGTCAAGTTTAGTTAGTGTCCATTCATGCTTTATGTCCTCCTTATTTAATCCTTCAGTAAGCTCTCGTTGTGAAAATAGTGTAGTGGAGAGTAGTTTCTTAGAAGGGAGAGGATGGATATTTCATATTAAGACAAAATTATTGCATACTTATTTTACACGAGGGTGTAGTGGTGAAAGTAGGCTTGAATATCATGTTAGTGTGCAAGTAAATGGCTAGCAATAGGTTGTATTTAGAAGTTGGGAAAGTACAGAGTGTGATTGTGCATTCAGATCCCTGACTTATGTCAGCCCCCATCGTGTAGCTATCAGAATTCAGTTGCTATCTTAGTTATAATTTCAAAGTTGAGTACTCAGTAATCAGTGTTCAGTCTTAGAATTAAGCACTTCAGTATCAGTATAAACCTTAGTTTTCAAAAACCAGTATTCAGTCCCAGTTGCAGTCTTAGTTACAATTACAGTCTTAATTACCATCTTATCTATAATCTCAGTCCCAGTCCTAGTTCAGTAACCAGGTCGGTAACCCAGTTCAGTTTTGGGTTTACTCGACTATAGCGTATAGTTATTAGCTACTCAGTTGTCAACCTTCCAGTACCTCAGTTTACAAGACTGTTCTAGAAACATGTTGTACTCTTGGTGTTGCATTCTTAAATAATAAAATTACCCTCAGTTCATGCTCAGTATCTCAGGTCAACCATTTAGTCCTTGTCTCCTATGCATGACGCTCTGTAGTTGCAGTCCTATTATTCAAGACTAAGTACAGTTCAGTCTTACACACCCAGTATTCAGCTATCAGTTATTTAGTTAATTAGATAAGTTAGTGTATTTATGAACTCGTGTTCAACACCCATGTGAATATTTTCAGTAGCATCAGTTGCAGTGCAAGAGACTTAGTCATTTCATCTTAAATAGTGTTCGTAGGCCCCAACTCATATTACTAAACTTTAGCCATGTGATGATTTTCTTATTCAGCTGTCTTGTTTAGACAAGGCCAATATTTCCTTGCTCCCTATAGTCATTAGAACTCTAGATAAAGAGTGTTATAGAAACTCTTTAATTGAGCGTAAGTTTTCAGCATGAGTTAGTCCGTAAAACCAGAAAGTCAGTCTATCAGTCAGACGGACAAGTTCGCATAGTTTGAGTTTTCGTCCCTTCTATCTAGATGTACTATCTTAAGCCTCATGAATGTAACCATTCTAAGAGAAACCAACTAGATAGATGCTTCAGCCCAGTTCATGTATCATGCTTCAGTTTTAGATCCCAGATATTCAATTACGACTCAGCTTGTAGATACCTTGTGCATCGCTTCAGTTTCCTCAACGACTCGGCCAAGTTAGTATTCTTCAAGGAGCATAGCGTCCCAAGGGGGAGATACATTATAAATTCCCTAAGATTTCATAACATAAGCATGCCAATCTCTTTTCACGTAATGAATCCAGTTTGGAGTAAGGGGTACTCATAAGTTGACCCTCAAGCTCCAACTTCAGTGGTACTCCATGTATTCAAAACTCAGTTCAGTTCACAAAAATTCAATTCATGCTCCACGTTTCAATCTCAGTTATGTCCTCATGTTCCCATTATGCATACTCCTAGCATAATCATGGGTTCACCGTATTTATGGCTTAAGTAATGGGTTTTTCTTGCACTTACTCAGTTCCATGTTCAAATTACCACTACAAACCTGGTATTCAGTTCATTCTCAGATTTCCATTATAAACTTGGTACCTTTGCCCTTACATGTTCTATCGCATGCTCATGGGTCGGTTCAGTTATGTATTCACACATCAGATATGCATGAGTAGCTTATCAGTACTCTCAGTCATGCATTCATGTATCAGCTTAGTCATAAAATCATGCATCAGATATGCATGCTCAGTATGAATCTCAGTAATGTCAGCCAGGTAGTCATGTTTTCATTGTTAATGTTTAGTATGAACTTCAGCTTATTATTCTTCCCATTTCAGTCAGTCTCATTCGAGGACGAATGTTCCCAAGGGGGAGATATTGTAATACCCCGTACTTCTACCTAGCTTAAATTCATTCCAAAAATGTTAAAGACTTGTTTCAAATATAAATCTACTTTTATACATGTGGTATTTTCAAGATTTTCACTTTTTTTCATGTGGAAAATTCAATAAGCCTTCCATCGATACCAAATTCGCCCAAATCCAACACCTAAGTAAAGAGTTAGAGCCTTTTT
Source organism: Capsicum baccatum var. pendulum (assembly GCA_030864225.1). Taxonomy (NCBI): domain Eukaryota; kingdom Viridiplantae; phylum Streptophyta; class Magnoliopsida; order Solanales; family Solanaceae; genus Capsicum; species Capsicum baccatum. The sequence goes on from CM061555.1 coordinate 187,854,508, forward strand.
AGTGAGATAGTGTATCACCTGAGCCATCAGCGCATCGCGGAGCAGGTCAAAATGGCAATCGTCAAAATTCAGTGAGCCTCCGTGATTATAGCGCGTCGTGCCAGGGCTCAAATTCAGAATCATCCTTTTTCCAATGTCTCAGCGCGATACCACCTCGTCGCGGTGAACTTCCAGGTCCCATCCAGTATTACAATGCTATTTCACCACGTGGCACCATCAACCCAGTTCCCAGTTCCCAATTGGCAATTTCTAGTGACACTGCACGATAGCACCGCGTCGCGCCTGCTTGCCAAATCTAGAAATTTTCTTAGAAATAAAATACTCATCCAAGGGTTAAAAAGGTCAATTTCCCACCCCTATATATACCCAATAACACATGATTTAGTTATTCTTCACCCAAAATATACTAGTTTCTCTCAAGTTTTTCTCAAGAACAAGCTAGGGTTTCTATTGGAGATTCAAATTCAAGAAGGTTTCACCATTAATCCTCAAGAAATCACATCCCAGGTATGCATAGTGTTCATTCATGGGCTCCTTTCATCCATGAAGCCCAAGAATATCTTTTCTAAAGTCAACATTTTAGATTTTCTTTATGAACTTCCTGTTGGGTTTATTTTGTTTATGTTGAGAATGATCAATTGAATTTAAATCCATGTTGGGTGATTAATGTTATGTGGAATTGATTTGTATAGATGTATATTCATGTGAACCTATGATTAAACCCTAGGATGATGAAATTAAATGTTGAATCATGATGTGTAATTGTTGTATAATGGTGTCTACTTATGTTATGCCTATCATGTGTTTGATTAAATGCCGATATAAAGGAAAAGTTCCCAACTAGCATGATATTTTGAAATCCCCATGTTTGTACAAGTTTATGTATATCAAATATTTGATTAAGTGCTTCAATATATGAATTATGAATTGTATTGTTGGTTATGTGTTCATGTAAGTCATGCTATGTCAGTTTTTTTCCATCGAGTCCTGGGGGTACTTGTACCCAACAATTTATCTATGTGACTAGAGCCATGTCATGTTTTAACGATACTCTCAGTCAAGCTACGATCCATAGAACTTAGTCAGTTATGTGACTCAGGAAAGTTCAGTAACTCAGTAACCTCAGAAAATCTCAGTAGTTCAGTAATCTCAATGATTTCAGTACTCAATGATCTCGGGAACTTCAGTTATCCTAGTACTCTCAGTAACTTTAGTACTCTTAGTCAGTCCTTAGATCTCAGTAGTATTCCATCAGTCCATGAAACTCATTGAACTCAGCTCATCTCATCTAAGCAATACCATCAGCATCAGTTTAGTTCAATTAATCACTTCAGTTAATAATGATCAGTCTATTCATATGAGAGTAGGAGTAAGCACCGAGTAAGCCCAAGGATGGGAACTCACCTGTTATTTTAAGGGTGTGATTCTTAGAAGTCATCATTGCATTCAAAACTATGTAGCTAGCATAGGTTGAGACATCATAGCATATTATATGAGGGTAGATGAGGTTGACTAACCTGATATATGAGGGTTCCCACCGTTCTCATTAGAGTAACCTATTATATGAGGGTCACTCACAGTTGTCTTTACCAGTGGCGCGGAATTGACACCCTTCCAGTCAAGGAAGAGATTGGATCCTAGCTTAGCTATAATGGGATATATAGGGCATGTCGGTTAGATGACTACTTCCCACAGTCACAGTTTCAGTCTCAGCCTCAGTAAAAGAACTCAGTTAGTTCTTCAGATTTTAGAACTGTTAGATACAGTCAACTCTGATATAGAACGGAACTCAGATATCTCCATCAGATTTAGGACTATCAGATATATTTATTTATGTTATCAGTTATATCAGTTATCAAAACTTATGTCATCAGTATTCATCTTTAGGACTGTCAGATACAGTCAACTGACCAGTTTTTCATAATCAAAACTGTCAGACACAGTTATTCATGTATCAGTATCATAGTATCAGTCCCTCAGTTATCCTTAATTCCATGTTATTAGTAAAACTCAGTAGTCACAACTCAGTATTCAATCCTAGCACGATCTCAGTTATAGTTACATATGCATGTATGTATGTATTCTCACGTTCATGTTAGTCAGTTAGTTAGTATTGTTCATGCATATGAGCCTACTGTATTCAGCCTACCTTACTTGCATACCAGTACACTCAAAGTATTGACGCACTTGTGCTATAGTGTCTTATACCATAGGTTTAGAAGCACGAGCTCTGGAGAACCAGTAGCATCCCAGTTCAGCTATCAGAGTTAGCAGTGAGTCCTCATCCTTTGAGGACATGATGATCTCATTACTATTTCAGTTTTCAGTTTAATTTAGTAGTTGGAGTTAGTTGGGTACATGTCCCATCAACTCCTTATTCAGAAAGTTTAGAGGCTTTCAGACTACAGTATGTTCAGACAATTATCTCAGTTGTTTTGGTATTGTTAAACCATACTTTTTAGTTATGTACTAGTATTGAACCTTATGTCCTTTCAGTTTATGTTTCTGCATTTATGATATTATTACTATTATTCAGTGCTTAGTTTACAGATATTAGTTATGGGTTGGCTTGTGGTCCTTCGGGTTCATGGGCATCGTGTAGCGTTTTGGGTACCAGATTCAGGGTGTTACATTAGAGAGCCCTTTTAGGTAGATTTTTTCTTGTTTCCCCTCATACTGGACTAGATTGAGACCCTAGAACTAGTTTTGGATACTTTATAACATAGGATGGAATTATAAAGCCATAGCCTAGGTTTTAGGTTTGTGCTTGCCTTAGCATACATTTTTGGGACTGTTAGCGGGCCCCACCTATCATTTCTTTAGGTAGTATGCATAGTTAAGCTTCTTATAGATTTAAGAAGCCTTTAATTTGTGAACTTAGATTAAAATAATGGACCTTGAGATGAATTAGGAAATTTAATGGTCTTTAGTTTTATTACTCAAAATAGTATGACCTATTGGCTTCTCGAACCGTACTTCTATACTTGGTGGTTAATTTTGCTTCTCTTATTGACTTAATCGTATTACCTGGTGGTTATATAAAATGGAGTAGGAGAGAATTAATCATGTTGGAGCATTATGATACTTGGTCTAATTAGCCTAGTTATGGTTCAAATCTACAATTTGTAGCTCCTCTAATATTGATTATATTGGGTTCATGTATGACATATTTACTACATGGAACTTCATTACTAGTGCTGGTCTAAGTCCAACATTCATGAACTTTATGTGAGAGTTCTACTTTAAGTTTGGATTTATGGTTCAAAGAGAGTTCCAGGTATATTGTTATATTCGGGTACATATTATGATTTTTATTAATGGTATTTCTCCTTGTTTGTAACTGTCGGGCTTATGGGGGATCGGTGATGTACCATAGTTTCATGACACTTTTAATTCTTAAAATAAGGAAATTATGAAAGAATTTGGGTATTCTTTTTGTATATGATGTATTTTTTGTTGATTTTGTAAGAAAACAGGATTCAGAGCAAAAACTAAGAAAGAAGGATGAAAAATAAGTTGAGTGGTGACCTATAACTCATGGGTGGAACCAACGAGGCATGAGTGGAGTCACGACTTAGAGATCTAAATCTAAAAAGTGAAGTCTAATTCCTATGAAGTGACCTATGATCTATGACTCCAACACATGACTCATAAGTTGGAGTTGTGAGTCAAGTACTGAAACATTATGTTGAGCCTTATTTCCACGATTTCAAGTCACAACTCATGGGTTTGATCAATGACTTAACCAATAATTAATAGGTGCCATCGACCTTCTTCTTTACATAGTTTAGGATAGGATTTGTTTTGTATCTATAAATACTCCCTTGATGTTTTATTATTAGTTTACATACTTTATATATTTTTTATATTATTTTGAGGTTCTGTGATACATTATTGATCTTGGAATCACTGACATTAGTTTTTAAGGTTTCTAATCAAGTTGAGATTTTAGTTTTTCATCTTATTCTTATATGTACAAAATTATGCTTCATCTATGGAATTTTCTTATGTGCTTACGATCATGGGCAACCTAACTCCATAACTAGGGTTGTGAGAACCATGCTGAATTAATAAAACAGGTTAAGTACGAGTCATTCCAAATCTGTGTTCTTCAATGTATTGGTATTTTCTTTTGTTTGATTACTTTATTGATGGTGGTCAACATTAGGAACTTGCCTATATTCTAAACTTTCTTAAGAAATAGGTAGAGATTAGGAAAAGGAATAATGATACTAATTTGAAGCTACCAACCTTTATCTATTAACTTAAGTCGTAACTGGGATAGTTAATCTGTCACAAAATAAGGGTTACTAATGCCATGCTCTGAGTCTACGAGGAGATGAGTGAAATTCACCCAAACCAAGGTTTAGATATGATTAGATGATACATATCTTGTTAAATTTTGCATACAAGGCATCAGGATAGTTTGTTAAGTACGAACAACCTGTGGAATTATGATGTCATGGGGAGCACAATTCTAGTGGTTGTCTCATATTGATCATACTATAATTATCCAACAACTGTTTCAATTATAACCTACTTTTACAAGCTCTCTTTTATTTACATAATTTTCCATTACATCAATAAACTATTGACAAACTTTTATCCTATTTCTCATGGGATCGACCCTAATAGGTTCTATATTTGTTTGACGACCTTTTTATACTTTGTTGAGAGGTGTAATTTGGGAAACATCAAATTTTGGTGCAACTGCTGGGGAATATGGTTATGAATTGATAGATTAAGTTTGTTGAAATTGCCGGTTTCATTTGTTGATCTTTACTTCTCTACTATTTCTAAGGAACACACCGGTTTATGCCTAGTACTTGGAGTCAAGGAAATCCCCTGATTCTATTTAATTTGGAACTTGAGAGAACTCTATGACAAAATTAATAGATGGAAAGAGATGGAGCCTTGATCCAAGGGGTTCATCATGACCCAATAATATTGAATCGACCACTTCAACCTGCTGTTCAGGAAACTATAGATAAAGTTACTTCTCACCTAATGGTTGAGAAAAATACTAGGCAAGCAGCTGGCCGACAAGCAGCTAGGGTGAAGATCTAGAGAGGAAGAAAAAGGTCATTAACCCACACTTGAAAGGAACTAAATAAGAAGAAATAGATGAAAACAACTCATCTAAAAATATCTACTAGTGTATGATAATACAGATAAAAATTTAAGGTATGTTAAGCCAATTGAAATAGGTTCAATCATTCCTCCTAAATTCCCCAAGTTACCAAGTTTGATATTATGAGTGTTATGATCTAATTGCTGAATTTGAAAAGGGTGTTCGCTGGACAACCTACTGATGATGCAAACATGCATATAACGGATTTTGTGGGGATATGCACTTCATATAATTTTCCTGAGGTGAGTCAGGAATCTATAACACCGACGTTATTCCCATTCTCTTTGTCAAGGGAGGCAACTTTACGGTTAGGTAAGATACCTCATAGATATATCACCACTTGGATGAGTTGAGGACACAATTCTTTTCATCGAATCTTTCTACTATATAGAATATAGTAATTGATGGATGAGATCTATAATTTCACACAGTTACATTTAGAGGCACTATATGAGACATTGTTGAGGCTCAAGAAAAAAATACAAAATGTCTCAATCACGAAATCTTAGGGAGAAACATGATTGAGATATTATACAGGGCCTTGAATTCTAATACCAAGCCAATAACAGATACTATTACAGAAGGAGCCTTCATGAGTCTTTGCTGGGTGCATGCTTCTGAAATCTTAGACCGGATCAGAAAGCCAACTACGAATGGTATACTCGGGAGGAAGATAGATAAGTTTTACTTATGCAATTGGTACTTCTAGTAAACCAAGAATATTAGATGATATAGTGGCTCAAGAGGTAGCACAACTAAGAACTGAAATTGATCTGCATACAAAGCAATTTGTAGAAATTGGAGCAAAAAAGGTAAATGTAGTGGGTTTATGAGGTAATGATTCTAGACATAAAGAGTCAGATTCTTAGAAAGAAGCTACGTATTTGGATAAAGAGATGGCATGTTTCTGAGCCAAGGGATAGGGTTATAATTAAGATAATTGGAACCCAATAAAAGGGAATCAAAGTAAAAATTACTATAAAGATAGGTATAGGGACATGAGTAGAGAGCGTAATGGTGACTGGAGGAGGAAAACTGACTATAAGAAAATAATGAACTTTGTGTTCCACTAGGTAACTGAGATGCTGAGTTTGAGAATTCAAGAATAGAAACATTGTTTGCAAATCTTTTAAAGGTTTTTGAGAACTAAGAGAGCTTTCTTAAGGATATTAAGGCCGATATTTTGGGTTTAAGCCATAATGTAGAGTCATAGGAAACTACTATTAAGTATTTTGAGCAACAATTTGGGTAGATGTCTTGTAATACCCCGAACTTTCTTTAAAGTCTAAGTTAGTTTCCAGAAGAACTAGGGATGAATTCCTAAGTGAATAATGTTTAAATCAGATAGAATTTCCTCAATTTTGACATTTTATCATGTGAGAAATCTAATTATCTTTCCAACAATACCAATTTTATCAAAATCTGGTATCGGAGTAAAAAGTTATGGATGTTTTACAGAGAAGTGTCTGAACTGTCCAGGAGCGATGGGCAGGCAGAAGGTCCATCATGCTTGTGATGGACCATCGCTCCGGCCATAGTAACTGAGAAATAAAACCCATTCAATGGCCAAGTGCGACGGTCAGGCCGACAGACCATCGAGTTAGCAATGGACCATCGCCCAAGCCATCACAACTGAGGCAGTGACCTCATCTTCTAGCCAAAGTGCGACTGACATATCGATGGACCATCGCCCAAGCCATCACAACTGAGGCAGTGACCTCATCTTCTAGCCAAAGGCGCTATGTTTGATAAAATCCCAACTTAATAGACACTAAACTGATTCTTAGACTGTAAGTTAATGAATGCCAAGTATTTGTTGAAAGGCCTTAGTGGATGAATTATGATATGTTAACATGCATTCTTATTTATGTGCAAGTTTATGACCTTTAAGTGCTTGATGAAATACCTTATTGATTTTATTGTGAGTTGTTGACCATTGTCAAGTATTCAAGGATTGTCATGTCTTATATATTTCATGATATCGAGTACTGGGGGTATTTAATACCCGATAATTTAGCTATGTGCCTTGAGCCAGTGTCAATTATAGTACCCTCAGTCATGTCAATATCAGTAGTATTCTTAGCTAGTTACAGAATTCAGTAGAACTCAGTCAGTTACATGACTTAGGAAAATTCAGTAAGCTCAGTATCATTCCAAGTCTAGTCCAATACTCAGTTCAAGACCTCAGTAATGTTCAAGTATTTAATTCAGAACACAATAGAATTCAGTCAGTTAGTAGAATTCAGAAGCATTCCATTAGCCAATAGAACCCAGTAAACTCAGTCTAGTTCAGTTAATCAATATGATTAGTAATAGATTTAGATCAGTCTAGTACAGTCAAAGAATCAGTTTAGTGTCTATTCAGTTGGGAGTAGGATTCAACAGCGAGCGAGGGCAGGGATGGCGGCTTCCCCGTTAGAGAGGCAGAGTCATTAGTAGCAGTCCCTGTACTCTAGAACTGCATAGCCAACATAGGATGAGGAGTCACCCATTAGATTAAGGCTTGGCTACCTTTCAGGAGTCACCCGTTAGATTAGGCTTGACTTTCTGCTTAGGGTTACCCATTATAAAGGCTTGACCATAGAAGTGTCTTTACCAGTGGCACAATACTGACAACTTCTAGATAGGGTTACCGGTTGGACCCTACTAGTTCAGATTAAGGGTCATGTCTGTTAGATAACTACTTCCCATAGTCTTTAATTCAGATTTAGTCTCAGTAATAGAACTCAGTTCAACTCTACAGAAATCAGGACTGTCAGATATAGTCAATCAACTTAGTAAAGAACTTAGATAGTTCCAAAGATTTAGAGATCACCCGTTAGATAGGCTTAATCTCATTTTCAGTAAATCATTTTCATTATCAGTAGATTCAGAGATCACCCTCTAGATAGGCTTGATCTTAGATTTAGTCAATAAGTATCAGTAGCAGCAGATTTAAGGATCACCCGCTTGATAGGCTTGATCTCATATTTTAGTATTTGTAGACTTAGTTATCAGAATTTAGTATTAGTAAACTCAGATAGCAGTTATCAGTAAACCCATTTATCAGTAATCTAGTTATTAAAATCCAGTATTCAATGTTACTACGATATCAGTTATAGTTTGTGCATTCATGCATGTATCCTTATTCAGTAGTCTTATGTTATCTAGCGTATCAGTATATTCTCACATACTAACACATACTTTTCTCTTACGCTATGGTGTTTTATACCGTAGGTTTAGAAGCACGAGAACCAGAGCACCCTTAGCAGTTCAGATTCAGCCAACAGTAGTAGACTTAGCAGTGAGTCCTCATTATTTGAGGATGTTCTATTTTTTCATTATATTTCTAGATTCAGTATTTTAGTAGTCGAAAATGGTTAGGGTATTTTCCCATCAACTCCTTATTCAGACAGTTTAGAGCCTTTCAGACTAGATGTTCAGACAGTTGCTTTAGTATTTTTGATACTTTATTCAATTGAATTTTAGTTTTTGAACCTTATGGAAAGTTTCCACCTGTTGTTTTCCGTATTTTTACAGTATATTATGCAGTGCTCAGTTATAGGTACCAGAAAAGGGTTAGCTTGTGGTCCTTTGGGATTATGAGCACCGTTTAGCATCTGGGGTACTAGAATCGGGGCGTTACATGTCTGCCTTATTGAACAAACATCAACTAGACACTGTTTCTAACAATACTATTTAGAACTCAAAGAATGACAATCATTGTTTAGCTATTACTACTCAGAGCAGTAAGGTTACTATAGATCCACCTATGACTATGGTTGATAATATAATGAATAATTTTGTGACTAGTAAGGATACAATAGAAAAAGTGGTGATAAATGATAAGGCCTCTCAATATCCTGTAATTGCAGAAAAAGGAGTTGAAAACAAAGAAAAGGGTAAGGAGGTCACACCAGTATTGAAGTCCATTCCCAAACTTCCTCTGCCTTTTTCCCAAAGATTAAAGAAGAAAGCCAAAGATGGGAAGTATTAAAAGTTTATTTCTATGCTAGAGGAGTTGACTATGAACATTCTTCTTGTTAAAGCTATAGAACAGATTCCTGGTTATGTGAAGTTTATGAAGGATTTGGTGACAAATAAGATACCTATCAGTTATCAGGATGTTGGTGGCGTGCACCATTATAGTTTGATTACATCTCGATATTTTATGCAAAAGAAAGGTGGCCTACGTGCCTTCATAATTCCTTGCATGATTAGGTCATCTAAATTTGCCAAGGCTTTGTGTGACCTAGGTGCAAATATTAACTTGATGCCACTAGCAGTGTTCAAACAAATAGGCTTAAGACCCCTCGAACAAACAACAATGCAATTATTGATGGCAGATCATATGATCATGAAGCTTGTGGGCATATTATTTGATATTTTAGTCATGATAAACAACTTTATCTTTCCTACTGACTTCTTTTATCTTGGATTGCGAGGTTGATTTTGAGATGCCCATAATTTTAGAAAGATCACTTTTAGCCACCAGGAGAGCATTGGTGGATATGGAAAGGGATGAGATAAAGATTGGGCTGAATAATAAGAAAGTCATATTCAATGTTCAGAACTATGAAACAACTGACAAACATAAAGGCGGTTTCAGTTATAAATAGTTTTGATGACTTGGAAGCCAACCTAAGGACTACTTGGATGAATTATGAGTAATTAAGGTCCCGTTGTCGTGCCGCGATATTAAATCAAATGCTGCTTGGATGGTAACCCACTGCCACCCAAGGTGTCTTATTATTTCTGTATTTATTTTTATTCTTGTTATTGTGATTGACATTAGACCCATGCACCTAGGGTGCCTCAGGTGTGTTCCTAACTCCCTTATTTTACTTTGTCTTAATGCATTGGGGACAATGCATGTTTAATTTATGGGGGCATGGATACTTATGGGTTTATATGTCCTCTTGAGTTTTTTGTTACCTTGTCTCTTTTCCCTAGAGAGTGTTGTCTTAGTAGATCTAGCATGTCTAAGATATTGTGTTTTATTGTGTTTTTGTTATTTTTGTAATATTTGTGTGATGTTTTATTAGGAGATGTCACGACCCAAAAATCAAGGGTCATGATGGCACTTGTCGTGGCAATCCTTAAAAAGTAAGCCGATCACCCAAACTGATATGAAATAAGAAAAATCAATACCAAAACCCAAGGCAAGGTTTCTAGAATGAAGCCGAACCACACAAATATGATAATGACAGAAGTACATAACCAAAAATACAATACAAAATCCTAAAACATAGTGTCATAGTGTAAGAACTACTAAATATATCTCGAATGTCAAAGATGCAATAATAGTACAAAAGGATCAAAATATATCTCTGAATGCAAATAAGACATGAGATAGATAAAAAGAGGTAGTAGATCAACTCCAGAAGCATAGATCAACCGCCACCTCAAATATACTCTAGATACCACCTAAACCAGCTATCGTGCGGCTCACTCATACCTGGATATGCACCAAAAGGGTGCGGTAGGGGTGAGTATGGTCTACTTCTACTCAGTAGGTATCATTTGCTGATTAAGAAAAGTAGCAAATAAAGTATATAAAATACACACTATGGGGACATCATTTTAATTAGAAAATGTTCCAAATAGTAGACTACACCATATCTACTAACAATTATACAATATTCACATATGCCACACACAAATACGAGAAAGAACTATAGGTATATAGATATCTCACATACAAGTATGACAAAGAAGTACACATAGGTAGATATCACATCAAAGACGATAATACACCACAAAATGAGCATAATATATATGAAATGCAAAGAAGATAATGATGATGATGATGTGATGTGATGCCCAAGGTTGTTGCACAACCTCTGTATACACCTATCAAGCTGTGCTCCTGAGGTAGGACCCACAGAGAAGGGGGGAGGGTTCGTCAACCCATTACAATAATATTTAATACCAATGTCTATGACTCATCTACAACACATACATTGGCATAGGGTCTATTAAGATGTCACAGGCTAGTATTTCTAGTATTTCCATAGTGGTACCAATATTTTACAAGTATATATAACATAAGGATGTAATGCTCATAACCAATCACAATGATAATTTTCAAATCATGTAGCCATGTGAGACAAAATTCCACTCAATGCAACATATGCTAAATAGAGAGTAATACATACACAACAATATACCATTGATACCACATAAATTCTAATTTAGGCCTTTTTACTAGAAAATATAGCACCAAGTATACATACATAAGTCCAACAACATCATATAAAATCCCACATGATCACACATAACAGATAATGTCAAAACCACCAAATAAAAACAACATAGGCCCCCACACGGGAACAACATAGTAATAAAACCATCTCCATGATTATTTCCCACACCCATAACATAATTTTTATACCAACATTAATAACCTAGCCGGTTTGAAGAAAGTTAAGCTATAACCTATCTTAAATATTAAAAATAGTTACAAATAAGCCTTCAACTCTGAGCCTCACCTTATGAACGAACCAAAAATTAGATAAAACACACAAATATGGAATCTACATGTTAAAAGAAAGCGAATGATATTCATATTTTTCATTTTTAGGTCAGTGTCAAAACGAACCACCTAAATAGGCTTTCAAAAAAGAAGGGTAAAACTAAAATTTTAGTTAAAAATTATATTACCCAAGATTAAAGGAATTCATAGAAGAAAACACAAGTAAAAACAAGTTGTAATTGGGGTTTACATTGAGAAATTGCTAATTTAGGCCTTCCGAGGCAAAATACACAAATTCTATTTTTAAATCCAAGTTCTAACAGGTTTAAATGATAAAAATAGAAAAAAAGTAATTGAAACAGGGATTTGGAGATTACCCAAGCTTAAAAATTGAAGATATTGCATAAAAACTCAAAGACCCAATCTCCAAGTCTAAAAAATGGTGAAAAATCACAAAAATTAGGGATATGACCCACCCAAGCATCACGTAAGTGATCATTGAATCACTTAAGTGGTCATTGCAAAAGCAACCAGGCATCACTTACGTGATGCATGCTTTATCTCATAAGAGACATGACTATTGCTTATGCGAAGGGATCCTATGCTATGGGGAGTCGCTTAAGTGATAACCCCTACTGTCAGGTTTCTTAAGCAACCAACAGGTCATCTAAGTAGGTGCACTAGCTGCGAACCCCTCAAAATTCATCCAAAATCCCAAGAATGCAAACAAACTATGCTACTAGACTAAATTCAATGCTCTAAACTCAATGAAGATATTAAAATTTCAAAAAAAATGTCAATTTCACAAAGTTTACTCCCAAAACCCAATTTCCCCACTCTCTAAATCGAGGGTCAAAATGAGATATAAAAGATGTAAAACCATACCAACCATGATACCAACCTAAAATCGGCGTTTTAGATCTACTAGCACTAATCATTTTGCCATTTGATTCACAAATTAATAAATATTGATGAAGTCAACTATAAAGCCTTTATAATTACCACAAATCACAATCTTGCCCAAATCACGTATAAATGCACTGAGAACTATGCCAATCATTCCCATACCCCAAAAATACCATTAGGAAATCATGGGAAGGAGTAAAATAGTTAAATCACACTGAAATAAATAATTCTTATAAATTCCCAAAAATTAGGTCATTACAGGAGAGGAACCTTGGTGTAAGCATATTTTATTTTTATAACAAGAAAATAATTCCCTTCTATTTTTTGTTATGAATTATGTGTTGAGAAGATATGAGATTATAATCATTGTTGGATCTTGTTATATATTATTATTAGGGACAGAACAACCTAGGTTAGCATTGCATGAATTGAATAGGTAGTAGTTTATAACATAACCTGTACTATCTGAGTATGAGGTATTTGCTGAGTTCACTTTGTGTGTGCAATTCAGAACTTGCTCATTAGTCTTGCCTAGGTTATAAGATAGTTAGTTGGGTCAGGATTATAGGCTAGTTTTGAATAAGTCCACTTTTAAATTGACCTAATGAAAATAAGTATCCCTTGATCCCAAATTTGAGCCTTAAGTGACTTATTTTTGTATATATTTGCCCTTTTACCTTCCCATTTTAATTACAATGAACTTATTTTGGCACTAGTTTCTCTTTAGACATTGTGTACAGGTGGCTATCATAGGGGCGCATATTTGGAGACGAGTATGAAGAAGATGTTGAGAAAATAAAAGAAGGTAGGGTTGGGTTTGGTAGAAAAAAAAGAATAAAAGAGAAACACAAAAAAAGAGAAAAAGAAAAGAAAGAAATAAAAATTATGAAGAAAACCACACCCAATATAAAAATAAATAAAGGAAATAAGAGAGAATAAATGGAACATGGTTAAATAGTGGAGCCAAAAATGCAAGTGTAATCTCAAGTAATGTTGAGTTGCTACTACCTATATGAACCATACCTTCCCCCAAACCTATATTACAAATGGAGAAAAGTCCTATAGTGGTGCCAGTTCAATTTTTTGAAGAACTAAGGTGTAGAAAATAAGGGCATATCGATATTTACATTGTTTGAACTTATTTGTGAGGGAGAGTTATTTGATGTAATATCTGTATTGATATTATTATGATACTGTAAGAGTATGGTACTTCTTTGCTGTGAGGGTACATGGATTGAATTATTAGCTGCTTATTTGTTCAAGTGATGTCATTTACATAGATTCTTGGTTGTTTGTTTCTAATCTAATACCATAACTTGATTCCTTTTATGTCATGATATTGTGATACATATATACATATAATGGTCTTGAAAGTTTTGTATAGGAGGGGGTTGAAAAGTTTGAACTGAATTGAATAAATACTCTTAGAGGTGCCTTAGGTTTCTCTTAGTTAAGCATGATAGTTTTTATTGTGTTTTAGCTTCTCAATGACATGCAAACATTCTAAGTTAAGAGTGTTGATGTGACATGGTTTCATGGAACTTTTGATGCTTAAAATAAGGAAATTATGCAAGAAATTAGGCATTCTTGTTGGATATGATGTGTTTTTGTGTTAATTTTGCAAAAAAATAGGCTTTGGAGCAAAAACTAAGAAAGAAGGATGAAAACTAAGTTGAGTGGTGACCCACAAGTTGATCCATGACTCATGGGTGGGACGTACTAGATGTGAGTGAAGGTGTGACTTGGAGATCTGAAGATGAAAAGTAAAGTCTAATCCCCCAAAGTGGCCTACGATCTGTGACTCCAACCCATGAATCATGAGTTAGAGTCATGAGTCAAGTACTAAAACTTTAGGTTGATCCTAATTTCTATGATTTCAAGTCACGACTCATGGGTCTAATACACGACCCAACCCACGAGTTGTAGGTGCTGCCCACTTGCTTTTCCTACACAATTTAGGATATGATTTGTTTTGTATCTTTAAATAATCCTTTGACGTTTTTTATTTGTTTGCACACTTTATACAATTTTTATATTATTTTGAGATACTGAGATACATTATTGATCTTGAAATCATTAACAATGGTTTTTGGGGTTTCTAATCAAGTTGAGATTTTGATTTTTAATCTTATTCTTGTAAGTACAATATTATGCTTTCATCAATGGAATATTATTGTATGCTTATGACCATGAGTATCTAAACCACATAACTAGGGTTGTGGGAACCACGATGAATTAATGAAGCAGGTTAAGTTTGAAGTCATTCTAGACCAGTGTTTTTGCATGTATTGGTACTTTCTTCAGTTTGATTGCTTTCTTGAATGTGGCCAATGTTAGGAACTCACCTATATTCTTAACCTTCTTGAGAGAGAGGTATATATTTGTAAAAGAAAATAATGATAGTAATTTGAAGCTATCTACCTTCATCTAATTAACTTGAGCCATAAATGAGATAGTTAATATTAGATCACAAAACAAAGGTTAGTAATGCAATACTCTGTGTTCGAAAGGAGCTGAGTGAAACTCACTCAAACCAAGGTTGAGAGATGGTTAGGTGATACATATCTTATTAGTTTTTACATATAATACATTGGGATAGTTTGTTAAGCACGAACAACCTGTAGAGTTATAAAGTCATGGGAAACACAATCCTAAGGCCCGTCTCATATTGATCATAGTCTGATTAACTAGCAGTTGTTACTATTATAACTTACTTTTAACCTCTATTTTATTTACGTAATTTCCAATTACATTAACAAATTCTTGACAAACTTTAGGCGTATTCCTCGTGAGATCGACCCCAACCTAATTGGATTCTATATTTTTTTGATGAATGCTTTATACTTTATTGAGAAGTGTATTTTGGGCGATATCACTCAGTCTAGTTATTTAGTTATTTCTCTTTTATTTGTGCTTTAGGCGCTTATGAGGGCCAATATAGGTGATAGATGATATTTAGTCAAGTTACTTATTCTATCTATTGACTAGTTTATCTTGACTTGTGGTATTATTTTGATTTAGCCATATCCTTAAATTGAGTTTATATTCTCACATTTTATTTTACTTTTATTATAATTTAGCTCATTCAACCGATGATGTATACCGATTACCCAGTATTTTTGATACTTATACTATACTTCTACATCTTTTTTTTGATTCAGATCCCAGTATGAGCTACCACCACTGACCTTTTTTCATGTTCGCTTTGGGGGATTCAGAGATAGGGTGAGCTTTTTGAGCTAGAGTTGATCCTCTTTTCTTCTGCTATTTTGGGATAGTCTTTACTTTTTTGAGACTTTCGGTATATTTCATACTATTTAGTGCTCTATTATTTTTGTATTTTGTGGCTCATGTACTGAGCTTACCAGGTTATAGGACTCTATTTGCATATTTTCTCCATTTCCCATGTCCTCTAGTCCTTTCATGATTATTTATTTTTATTTAGTTTTCTACTTGTATATCTAAATTCGATATCAGAGTCTAGGTTCACTGGTGTTATTGGTACAAGAGCAAGTGTCTAGTAGAGTCTCACTGATCAGTATAATGACGTTTGTATCCTATCTTTGAGAGGCTACAAGATATTATTTGGAAAATTATACTTTCTTTATTCTTTTTGTGTGATAAGTCTATATTGGTTTTTGAGTTCTCATCTATTTTACCGTTTTTGTAGATGGCTACAATACGAGCTACAATGATCATAGATGATGACCCCGAGCCTACAACTGGGATACCCATTTAAGGCTAAGGTCATCCCTAAGGTCGAGGCCAGGCTAGAGTTGTAGCCATAGCTAGAGGTCTAGACAGAGTTCCTTTAACAAACCCTGCTATTACTCTTAAGCCAGAGGTCTTTCCACTGGTTTAACTGCCCTTTCCACTATTGGTCCATGGGGTATCCTAGGACCCATTGGTATTTATACCTTTATTAGTTCTAAAAAATGAGTTTCTTCAGTTATTGGGTTAATATTTTATCAGCGTATGATAGTGCTTAATTAGTAGACTAGAGCATTACTAATATAAGATCACAACCTATAGCTGCAGCCCCTAGAGTCAAGGTTTCTCCAGTATTGGTAGTTCTACATCCAATAGTCACTTATTTAGTTATGACTGCTGCATACCGGATGATTGGTGGCTAATATATAAGATCGGCTACACCTAGATTTATAGGGCCTCAAGCGAGGATACTTCTAGATTTCTAACTATTTATGAGGAAAGACTCCATAATTTAGGGCTGGTTGAGTCATATAGAGTGAATTTTACCACTTATCATCTAGACATAGTAGCTAGACAGCGGTAGAGGGGTTATATTAATTCTTGGTCAACTGGATCTCTACCTATGACTTAGACTCAACTTTTTGAGGCTTACTTAGAAAAGTTCATGCCTCGTAACATGCATGATTTCCTCAAGGATGAGTTTTCTAGATTGAGGTAGGGTTTTTTTTATTATAGCCGAGTATGAGGTGAAGTTCCATAATCTAGCCACACATGACACCATGATTTCGCATATGGAGTGTAAGAGGATTCGATGTTTTGTTTGATAGTTGAGACTACCCCTCTATAGAGCTACTCAAGGTTTGGTTACTTCAGGAAAGTCTTTTACTTAGATTTATAACCATGACTACACTATAAAGGATATGGATTGCGAGGCCCTTGAGGGTAGCAATAAGAGAAACATCACTAGGGTAGTTGTAGTTAGAGCCACAATGACACAGTTCATAAGTAGATATTTTACGGGAGGTACCCCCAACATTAGTTGTAGTTAGAGCCACAATGACACAGTTCATAAGTAGAGATATTTATTGGAGGTATTACTTATAGAGAGCTTAATTAAAGACAATATAGGTGTATTGAGTTACTGATGGAATACCATATATCTATTTTATGCCTTCTAGGCAAGGAAAATATGGTACATATGACTTGAGTCAGAAAATGGTGAGTATGGGTAGCTTGGCCTTCATTTTAATTTAGGAGCAACTGTTGCTTTGGACATTCAATTATTATTCAAATTTATAGTTTGACTTGATATTTCTGACCCCTGGAGGATTCTCTCCTATGTTGAGGCTAGGTTTACCTTATTTGAGATGATTTAGAGTTGTTAGTTTAAGGATAGTAGATTTTGTAGTATCCATGATCAGGTGTTAAGAGGTGAGTCTTATAGGGCTGCCTTAGCCTTTGAGAGCATTTTGTGATTTGTTGTTCATCTTTGTATTTTGAGGGTTGGAGACTTGATTCCATTGATTATTCGAGTGGATCATAGCTATAAATACTCTATTACCCTAGGACAATTAAGATGTATAGAGATTTGAGGCATCATTATTAATGGAGTTGCATAAAAAAGAGTTATGCTGACCACAGGATTCACACTTTGAAATTTAGAGTTGGTGGTTGGGTTTTCCTTTGAGTATCACCCATGAAGGGCGTGATGAGGTTTCGGAAGAGGGGAAAGCTCAGCCCCAGGTACATCAGGCTATTTGAGATACTTTGGACAACTGGAGAGGTAGCTTATAAGCTAGCCTTGCCCCTAGACTTTTTAGTTGTTCATCTAGTCTTTCATGTATCTATGCTGTAATGCTATATTCCAAATAAGTCTCACGTGCTTCACTGGGACTTGATTCAGTTGGATGAGAGGTTAAACTTTATGGATAATCCATTCTCTATATTATCCAAGGATTTAAATGGTTATGCTTCAATGAGATTCTGGTGGTTAAGGTCAGTGGAGGCATCATCTAGTGAAAAGGCTACTTTAGAGATTGAGAGTGAGATGTGGGCCCAGTATCCTACATGTTTAAGCCTTCAGGTATATCATAATTCTTTACTTTTGTACCAATATTTAAATTTCTTTTCAACGTTTAGAGCTTGCCCATAACTGCCCCAAGTAATTTATGACTTGACGGGACTAGCTATTCGATCATTGGGTAGTTTATTTAGTTTTACAGTCAATTTCTTATTTTGGAGCTTTTGTTATTACTAATTGGGTATGAGATACAAACTCCAATCAAATAGTCCTAGATGCCAACTCTGACACTTGTATTAGCTCTAGAATTTTCAATTATAGGCTATGGGGTACCCTTTGTTTAGGTCCCAAGACCTCTACACTCATTTTGGGCTATTGGGTGAAATTTGGTTAAAATGGCCCTTTAGCTATAGGACCTACTTTTGATAAAAACAAACTCGGATGGAAATTTTGATACCAACATTGAGTCCAAAATGTCAAATTTGGTAGAGTAACATATTTTCATTTGCATCCCCGAGATTCCAAATAAATTTCGAGAGTTCGATCAGAAACTTGGCAAAGTGACAACTTTATTAGTGAAGATTCAGTTAGTGTAGGCCAAAAATTACCTTCGCATTTGCGAGGCCTCATTTATTAAAGACAAAGTTATTGGCCATCACATTGTTGAGCCTCACATTGCATTCACAAAGAGTAAGTTTATAGACCGATCTAAACTTTCTTCTTTGCATTCGTAGTGGACCAACCACGATTATAAAGGGTTAGGAAAGTCATGAGTTGTGTTTGTGATGGCATCCCCGTAATTGAGATGAAAGGATCCCTGGGTCTAATAAAGTTGTAAAGACTGATTTCTCTCCTATTCTTCCTAAGTCTTTAACCATTAAAAAGCCTAGAATCTTAGAGACTTGTGGATAGCGATCATTGGGTGTTGAGAGTGATTTTGAGATGTCATTTTTATCTTTTTCTCACCATTGTTTTTGTAATTTTCTTTTTATTTTTATGATTAATTCTTCAATCAACTTTAAACCCCTAGTTTATTATCGAGGCTGATTTAGGGCCCATTTATGCTCAGGTGTCACCTATTTTTGATGGTAAATGATCCATTAACTATTAAGGACACATTGATAGTTTTAAATGTGTGATTTGTCAAGTAAGCCCGACATGGTATTTTTAGTTTAATTCTTGATTTGGAGTATTTATATGCAATACAAGTATCATTATGTAATGAACCTAGGACTTTTTCTCTGTTTCTATGCATTTTTGATATTTTGAGCCTTCCCATAGCATCTACAAGTCACTTATGACTTATCACAACTATCAGATTGATTATCAGATAACTTGCTTGAGTTTTAGTCTCATTTACCAAGTTTGGAGCTTTCATTGTTAAAAAATTGGTCTAGGACCAAAACCTCTACCAAAAAACCTTGGATGAGAAATATAAATCCCTATCATCTCTAGAACATTGAATTTAGGCTAGGGGGACCCTTCATTCAGGTCTTGAGGATTTTGAACTCATTTTAGGCTAATGGATAGAATTTGTTGAAAATAGGACTATAGGTTTGGGACCAACATTTTATCAAAATGAAGTTGGATGGAAATTTCGATGGTTCTATTGAATTTTAAATGTCAAATAGCATAGTTTGTTTACATGCTATTTGGGCAAACACCTGATTTTTAAAAAGAAAAAAATTAGGCAAACTAAAAGCATTTTGTTGGTTTTCAATTTGGTGCAGACATATTTTACCCTTCACGTTTGTGACGGGTAGGTTGCATTCGCAAAGTATCAAGACATTGACCATCCAATTCGTCAGCCTCCTTTCCCGAAGTTGCGATAAATGGAGATCTGACCAAGCTCCCTTATTATCCTTTGCGTTCACAAATCTAGCATTGTGTTTGTGGTAACCTAACCTATTTGTCTACTAATGTGCCATGATTTCATGGCACTTTTGATTCTTAAAATAAGGAAATTATGCAAGAACTTAGGTATTCTTGTTGGATATAATGTGCACTTGTGCTGATTTTTCAAGAAAATAGGGTTCAGAGCAAAGACTAAGAAAATGGAATGAAGAGTTGCTGAAATAGTGACCCACAAGTCAACCCACGGGTTGTGATTTGTGGGTAGGACCTATGGATTATGAGTAAGATCGTGAATTGAAATTTGAAATTGGTATCCTAAGTCTTCCTTATTTGAGTCAATAAATGATTCGTGGATGCAACCCACGACTTGTGGGTTTCTTTAGTAAGTTGAGATTCAAAAAGGATAACTTATGCTCTAATTTTGATGACTTGAAGGCACGACTCGTGAGTCAGACCCATGGCCAAATCCATGAGTCGTGAGTTGATGTCGTGCTACTTTTGTACGCTATCAAGGATAGTTTTTTTTTTTTATATATAATTATTTCTTAGATGTTTTATTGTCAGGTTATGCACTCTATACACTTTTTACATTGTTTTGAGTTTTGAGATACATTATTGATCTTGTAATTATTGTTCTTGTTTTTTAGGGTTTATAATTGATTTGAGATTTCAGATTTTTTATCTTATTCTTCGTAAGTTCAACATTATGCTTTCATAGATGAAATCTTTGATTGTTCTTGCGACCATAAGCAACTAAACTCCATAACTAGGATTGTGGGAGCCCTGATGAATTAACAAAGCTAGATAAGTGTGAAGTCATTCTAGATCGGCGTTCTTGCATGTATTGGTATTTCTTTTAATTTTTTACTTTCTTAATAGGTGAACACATTAGGAACTCATTTCTATTTGATACTTTCTTGAGAGAGAGGTAGATCATAGAAAAAGGAAATAAAAATAGTAATTTGAAGTACCAACCTTTATCTAATTAACCTGAGCCATAACTGGGATATTTAATTTGAGATCATAAAACAAGGGTTACTAATGCAACGCTCCGAGACCGAGAGAAGATGAGTGAAATTCACCAAAACCAATGTCAAAAGACTGTTACATGATACATAACTTGTTAGATGATACATAACTTGTTAGATTTTGCATGAAAGACATCAAGATAGTTTGATAAGAACGAACAGTCTGTAGAGTTATGAAGTCAGGGGGAACATAATCCTAGTGCCAGTTTCATATTGGTCACAACCCTAATTTCCTAACAATCGTTATTGTTACTCTTATTGTTACAAAACCTCCCTTTCTTATTTATGCAATTTCCAATTGCATCCGCAAGTTCTTAATAGATTTCGACCTATTCTGTCACGATCTGAGACTACCCCCTAGTCATAACACAGTGCTTAAAACCACAAGTGATCCCAAGCTAACCCAACTACTGAAATGATGCTTGAGCAACTAATATAAAATATATACAACATCAACAACAACATACCTAGTGTGATGAAGAAGGAACTAAAATTACATATGATAACTCTGACTGACTAACTATCTATGAAGCCACTACTAATACTAACTATAGGCAGCTGGGACATGACCCCAAATATCCCTAATCAATACATAATAATAAGAAAATAAAATACAGGAACTGCAACATACTTGAGTCCTCAAAATAAGAAAACTCATCACCTGCTGACTGAATACCTGAACTGTCTGACCCTAGGGTGTGGGCTGCATCTGGTACCTATATCAGGAAGCAATGTAGCCACAAATGCATATATGTGGTCAGTAAGTTGGAATATATTGAGTATGTGAGACATGCTCTAAATCATGAAAATACTTAAATCATTGCTTTAGAACTGAGTACATAAGCTATTGCTGAGATATACATTTAAACCATGGATGTATGTAAAAGCTGAAAGACGTAGTGAAATTTCTAAATAATGAGTTGAAAATATTTTTGTAAGCTGGGAAATAGTAAAAACATGAGTACCATATATAAACCTCAAGTTAAAGCTTAATAGGTTGTAAAACCATACTGAAGATTATGTATGAATACTATGCATGAATATGTAAAACAAATGCAAGACCAAACATAAACATGAACTGAATGATCCGAAGAACTGATATATCGACACTTGGTCATAGAAACCTAAACTGGTAAAATCTAAACAATGAACTAAAATTGTAGGAGATATTATTTAACCAACATGCCCCAATATGATCTAATTAGGGTCCTACCTGTAACCCAGTTGGAAGAGTGTCAATATCTTGCCACGGGTACTGACACTAGCTGTGTGGATCTACTCAGTTGGTGTCCTAAAGGACTAGGGTGTCACCCTAATATTCTAGGTGCCCCTGGAGAGTATCAACCCTAGACTGGCAGGAAGACCTCTTATAGCCTACGCTAGAGACGTAGTTCTAGAATTTAGGGACTGCTACTAAAGGTCTCACCCTAAGCTGACAGGAAAGCCTTTATCCCTAAATTCACTTGGTGCTAAATTCTACTACTAATTGAACATACATAAAATCATAAAATAGTACATGCACTGACAGTTGATATGATCAAATATGGGTATCTAAATATAACAGTGCATTTATAGTTTGAATATAATGATACAACATGATCTGAATATCTTATGACTTGAAAATCTAAAATATGCATGACTATCTAGGTATCAAGTGTTCATAACCCACCAGCACTAAAAATATAGCAGATATAGAATCATCAAAAATTATAACATGATAGGAAAATTTCATGACTTGAACTAAAGAATGCTACAATTTTGTCAATATTGAGATATAACATTGTTGAGATACTAATGCATGTTTAAACTTATGGAAGAATACATATTCATGGTATAATTCAAGAATTATATTGAACAATTAAGAAATTCATGTTTTTCATGGAACCCTAAATCAAAATAAAATTAAACTTAAGAATTTAGGGAAATTTGGGACTCAACGGGTGAAATGACCCTATTGATGAATATTCCACATACCTAAATTTCTTTACTTCTAGAAGGAAACTTGAATTTTGAGCCTTGGGGTAAGAATTCTTGGAAGAAACCCTTGCCTATTTTGGCAGAAGAGGGATTGTGTATTTGGTATATTTTGGAGTTATGGAATGATGAAATCATATTTATTTTAGTCATAAGATGATTTAGGACGTAAATGACCATTTTACCATTGAAAAACTGAAGAGAACACAAGTTTTAGAATTTATAATAATAGAGGTGTGCCACATCGAAATCATGGAGCACAGGGGGTGTGCTACGCTGAAATTGCACACTCTCACTGGTTCCTCACGAAAATGCTCATAAATTTTTCCTCGGGTATCAGATTAAAGCAAAATTGGATGCATTGGAAAGAGGTCAATATTATATGTAATTTGGTGGGTCTTAATCTCTATTATTCCATATATTCCATAAGTTATATAGTTCAAAGTTTACCTTTGTAGGATCAAATACTATAATTTGGTCAAATCAAAAGTTCTTAATCAACTTTGCTCTAAGTGTTTCATATGAATATTTTTCACCTCAATAGCACTTTTCATACTAGCCAAATGGTCATGAAACTTATATTTTCATAGGAATAATTGGTTTTAACTTCATACACATAGGAATAATGGTTCAAATTCTAGTACGAAATGCGGAGTGTTACATTATCTCCTCTTTGGAATCATTCATCCTTGAATGATGGGTAGGAACTTATTGAAGCATTAGAAGTATAGAATAATGTATATAACTCCATATTAGGATTTCTCCCTAAAAACATGTTTAGGAATTAAAAGAAAATCGTCTCATGTCATAACCAAGTAAATTATGTAAACACAAATCATGAGATAACAAGACTAAGATTGTACTAGAGGTAAAAAAACTTCAATACCCTTCATCCGAAGTGAATAAAAGAATATAGCACAATTTTGAAATAATGGCATGGCACGACCTTATTGCGAGGCTATCCTATGTACCACGCTGCTTGTCATGGATACTATCCTCCATGCCACAGTGTTATTGCAGAGGCTCACTGCCCTGAAATCCCAAAATAGCCCCAAACCTCATCCAAAAATTCCAAAAATCTTTTGAGACACTCTATTAAAATAAATGAACACATTTTAATTCAAAAAATTGATGTTTCAAATACGGAAAGTCCAAAATAAAATGCTTGAAATTTTGAAGGTGTTACAAAACATATGACAGTTAGTTGAAATCTAGAAGCTTGTGGGATATTACAATTTCTCCCCCTTGGGGTCATTCGCCCTCAAATGAAGACTGATATTTGCACGTAAAAAACATAGTTACTATCTTGAAATTGAATTTCTAAAATTTATCATGCCTTGTAACTAGAATCACTTCTTCACAGGGTACTGACTCATCTTATACATATGGAACATGAGCACATACTTATGAATCACATGGAATAATGTAGACATGACGTGCGAGCTAATGAAGAGTATAGCTGAGCTAAAATGATAAGATTTCTATTATGAAACTAATTTTTATGTCAACTTAATGGACTATAAAGATCTGATTCATGCAAAGAGTTTAGAACTCACTTGAAATGTTCATGACATAATCATACATATAGGACTGTGGAGTGATAGCTAATTCAATAAAAATTCCAAGAGTTACTAAGAATGGAATATGAGTTTCGTTAAACTTTCCTTATCATAACATCTAATAACAATTGAGGGAAAGAATTTTGGGTAAGATCTGGATATAGAATTTGAGTATAGGTTGAATTTGGAGCCTTGGGGGTTGAATTCTTGGAAGAAACCCTTGCTTTTTGTTCTTGAGAATTTGGGAGAAGAGGGATTGTGTAATTGGTGTATTTTAGGGTTATGGGATGATGAAATCATATTTATATTAGTCATAGGATGGTTTAGGACATAAATGACCAGTTTAACCTAGAAAACCTAACGAGAAATATAGGTTTTCGTGTTTCTAAAAATAGAGGCATGCCATGTCGAAATCGCAGAGCACAGGAAGTGTGCTACGTTGAAATAGCGCACCCTCACTAGTTTCTCATTAAAATTCTCATAGCTTTTTGCTCAGGTATAGAATTAAGGTGAAATTAGATGCATTGGAAAGAGGAATGTAATGCCCCAAGACTACACCCAGGGCACCACACGGTACTTATGATCCCGAAGGACCACAAGCTAACCCATAACTGGTACCTACTGTGAGCACTGATTAATAATCATAAAGTTTATGCAGAAGTAAAACTGAAAATGCCATAAGGCTCATAAAACTGAATCAAAACTTAATACATGTGTATAATAAATGCTAACTGATAATGTTTAAAAGCCTCTAAACATCTGAAATAAAATAGTTGATGGGAAAGGTCCCAACTAACTTATAACTACTGTATGAAATAACTAAAATACTAAAATAATGCAATGACTAAATAGGTATCTCATCCTTGATGGATGAGGAGTCACTACTATAGCTGTAGCTGATCGACAAATATGGCTAAGTATAGTTAGGAACCTAAGCGTCCGAACCTATGATATAAGACATCATAGCACAAGAGAAAGTATGCATCAATACTTTGAATGTACTGGTATGATAGGTGAGGTTAGGCTAATATGCATAGGTTTATGTGCATGAGTAATAATAGTAACTAAATATCATGAAGTAACTGGATGAGATTATATACAAGACTGGGAATACTGAAGATACTGAACATGTAATACCAAGCATATATCATTTTTCTGAATTAGACTAAAACTGAAGTACTGAGTTTTTGATAAATTATTACTAATAACTGAAAGTTATGATCGTGTAGAACTAAACTGAGTTCTATACGGAATACTGAATACTAAAACTGAGACTATGAGAGTTATCATCTAATCGACATACCCCAATTATAGAGTGATGTGGGGTCTAACTTGTAAACCCAGTTGGAAGGGTGTTAGCACCATGCTACGGGTTACTAATAATGGCTGGGTCAACCCTAATCTGGCAGGAAGACTTATGAGATGTATATGGTTACGTCAACCCTATTCTGGCAAGAAGATGATTTAACATATAAGGGATATGTAGTTATATAACTTAGGGACTAATTCTAAGGTTCAAAACCTATACTGGAAGGAATGCCCCTATCCCTGGGTTCACTCAGTGGTGAATCCTACTCCCAACTAAACTGACACTGATTACTAGACTGTACTAAGCTTGACTGGACTCACACTGATTCTGTTAACTGTCTGACTACTACTGTTTGGGATACTACAGAATCATTCTATTATGAATGGAACTAAGTAAACAACTAATTTTTGGGTATACAATACCCAAAGGACTCGATATCATAACTAATAGAACCATATCACAATTTTAAAAGCATTACAATTAGGACATCATGCCTAATTTATTCACATAGATATCTTGTCAAACACTTGGGGGACATGGTTCTTGTTCTTGAGAAAGAATAACATGGGGATATCATGACTAAAATATTCAACTCACAATTCATGGACTATGACATGAGGAGTATATAAATCAACACACATGCTAGTTTATTTACTTGAAATTCATAATTTTCTTAGTTTAAAACCCATAAAATCAACACATACATGAACACAATTCAAATTAAGTATATAAATTATAATTTAAGTTCTTAAAAAGGATTCTTGAACTCCACGGGTGAAAGGAACCCAAGGATAAACACCAAACATACCTTGATTTCTGAATTTTGAGAATTGATGGTGTATTCTTGAGATTTAATCTTGAATCTTGAAAGACAAGGGTTTTTTCTTGAAAGAGGGATACTTTAAATTTGAGAGAATTGTGAAATAATGAGCAAATAATGCTCTATTGGGACTTAAATCCCATGTTTGGACTGAGTGGGGTGAAGGGAAAGAACTTAAATGCCCTTGGAAATTAAAAAATTAGAACTGAACTAAAAATCTTGATTTTGACACCCGACGCGATGTGGTGTAATCACGTTGGGCCATTAGAAATGGGATAATTTCAAATTTAACCAGCGGTGCAATGCGGTGAAATCGCGTTGAGCCACTTGGAAACAGACAATTCCAAAATGGCACCTTGGCGCAACACGATACCAATCATAGTGCCTCACTAGAAAATGATGAACTTGAAATAACCCCTTGGTACGACGCGGTGCTTATCATGTTGGGCTACTATTTTCACTAAAAGTGCCATAACTTCTCACCCGAGTATTGAATTTGAATAAAATTGGTATCATTGGAAAGCTAATTCAATTTCCTACAATTTGGTAGATCTTGAGCTGGAAAATTCTCAATAGAGCAAAAAATATGCTTGTTTTAAGTTAACTAAAGCAACATTCTTCTAAAAAATTCAATCGGTAAGGATTATTTTGATTTGCCTAATAGCCGGGAGTTATTTGAGGCTTTAATATACATCAAATTCACTCATAACACTACCAAAGAACTATAATGTACAATGAATGATCTTGAAACATGGCACTGATATTGGTTTGGATTTTTGGGGTATTACAAGGACACAATTATGTATAACTTGGTGGTTCTTGAGATCCAAAATTTCATATATTCTAGAAGTTATACATGTTCAAAGTTGACCCTTGTAGGATTAAATACCAAAATTTGGTCGAATCGAAAGCACTTAACTCAACTTTTCTCTAAGTGTTTATGAATATTTTTCACCTCGATAGCACTTTTTACACTAGGAAAATTGTCATAACTCTTGTATTTACATAGTAATTATTGGTTTTGAGTTCATACATATAGGAACGATGGTTCAAATTTTAGTACAAAAATACAGGGTGTTACATATTCCTTATTAGTTCGACCCTAACCTAGTGGGTTCTATATTTAATTCTATGAATATTTTATACTTTCTTAGAGGTGTAATTTCTATGAAATCAAATTTTGAAGTCATTACCGGGGAATTCAGTTATGAATTGATTGATCGAGTTTGTTGAAGTTATTGGTTTTGTTTGTAGATTTTTGGTTTTCTTGTATTTTTAGGGTACATACCAGTGTATGCCCAGTACTTGGAGTCAAGGAAATACCTTAATTCCATTTAATCTAGAAGTAGAGTGTACCTTATAGAAAAATCATAGGAAGGAGTGAGAAGAAGCTTATGATTAAGGAGCCCTGTGTGAAGGGGTTCATGATGGCCCAACAACATTGTATTGGCCACCTCAATATGGTGCTCATGAAACTAAAGAACAAGTAGATGCTCAGTTAATGGCCGAATATAATGCTAGGCAATCAGCAACCCATCGAGTAGCTTTAAAGGAAATGGCCAGGCAGAAGGATGAAAAACATCGAGAAATACTTAATAGAGATACGATTAGATAGAATAATGGTCAACAACCTATTTAGCAGCACTTTCTAGTGTATGATGATTCATAAGACTATTTAGGGGAAGTTGAGCTTGTTGAAACAGGCGCAATCATTCCTCTAGAATTGCCCTAAAGTACCAAAATCAATTTATGCGCATAATGATCCAGTTGTTGAACTTGTAGGAGGTGCTTATTAGGTTTCATACTAATGATGAAAACATGCACTTTATGAACATTTTGGAGACTTACACTTTATAAAATATGACTTGGGTGAGTCAGGAAGCTATACAACTGAGGTTGTTCCCATTGTCTCTGATAGGAGAAGTTACCTTGTTATTAGGAGAGCTACCTTATGGGTTTATTACAACTTGGAATGAGTTGAGGATGAGGTTCTTGGATTGATTCTTCCCACGCTTTATAATTCTATAAATGACAAATAAAATCAATAAAGTTAGATAGTTACATTCAGAGGCACAATAGCTAATAATATTATAGGTGGAGCTTTCATGAGTCTTTCCTGGGATCAGACTTCAAAAATTTTAGATTGAATAACTAAAACCAATTGAGGGTGGCATACTCGGGAGGTAGACATATCAGTCGGTACTTATGCGTTTGGTATTTCTAGTGAGCAAAGAGCATTGGATGAGATAGTGGCTCAAGAGGTAGCACAACTGAGAACTAAGATTGGCCTATATACGAAGTGGTTCACAATAATGGGAGCAATAAAGGTAAATGTAGTGGGTACTTTAGGTAGGGATTCTAGACAGGAAGAGTCAGATTTTGAGAAAGAAGCTAACTATTTAGATATAGAGATGGCGGGTTTTTGAGCCAAAGGCCAAGGGCCTAATTAAGACACTTAGAATTTAAGACAAGGGAATAAAGGTTGGAACTACTATAGAGATAGGTATAGGGATAAGAGTAGAGAGCACAATGGTGACTATAGAAGGAAAGACAATTGCAAATATTAAGGTAGCCTTTATATTCTACTGGGGAATTATGACGCGGTGTCCGGATGTTCGAGAATGGAAGCGTTTCTTGTAATAATTTTAAAGGTCTTAAAGATCCAAGAGATTTTACTTAGGGAAATCAAGAAAGATATTTCAGGTTTGAGATAGAAAGTAGAGTCGCATGAAACTAAAATAAAGTAGCTATCGAGCACTCTTCCTAGCAACACTATTCTAAATCCAAAAAATAATAGTCACTACCTATCTATTTCCACACAGAGTGGTATAGAGATTTTTGATCCATATCGTCTATGTATGATGATATAAGGAATGACACGTTGGAGATTAATGATGCGGATGAATATGGAGCAGATAAGTTGGTGACTAATGGTGAGGTATCTCAATAATTGATAAGTGTAGCAAAAAGAGCTAACAATGATAAAGAAAAGGTTAAGGAGGTCACACCAGTATTAAAGCCCATTTCTTGACATCTCTAGTTTTCTACCAAGGTTGAAGAAGAAAACTAAAGAAGGGAAGTATCAAAAGTTTATGTCAACATTGAAAGAGTTGTCTGTGAATATCCCTCTTGTTGAAGCTTTGAAGCAGATACCTAGTTATGCAAAGTTTATGAAGGAATTGGTGACCCAGAAGTGGACGATCAGTTTTGAGCCTGCAAATAATATGCAACACTAGAGTTCCATTGCCTCACTATCTCTAGTATAAAAAGTGGAAGACTCGGGAGCTTTCATCATTCCTTTTACTAATTAGGTCTTTCAACTTTAAAAAAGCTTTATGTAACCTGGGAGCTAACATTAATTTGATACTTCTAGTTGTATACAAATACTTGGGGTTGAGGTTACCTAAGTGGACCTCTATGGTTTCTATTCATGACAGATTGTACTGTGAAGAAGTTGGTTGGTATATTATGTTATGTGTTGGTAAATGTGGCTTTTTTTATATTCCTAGCTGATTTTGTGCTTAGTTATTGTGACGTTGATTTTGACATCCCTATCATCTTAGGAAGGCATTTACTAGCAACATTAGGCCATTGGTTGACATAGAGATAGGGTAGATAAAATTCAGGCTTAATGATGAGCAATCCACATTCAATATATGTCATTCAATAAAGCAATAAAAGGCCATGCTGGTGATTTTTTGATAGACACCATAGATGAAGATACATTGGTTGTACCCATTAAAAAGAGGCTTGGTGTAGAGGCACTCATGTCTGTGATAATGAATTTTGATAGCATTGGTATTAGTGAATATAACGAGATAGTGAGTGCACTTATCAGTAGAGGTTCATATACTTATGCTCTAAAGAAGTTGGACCTTGATAATAAAAATAGAGCAACCTCGCCAACTAGGTCGTCCATTGAGGAGCCACCTATTTTGGAATTCAAGGCTCTCCCCTCTCATTTGTGTTATGAATTTTTAGGGGCCAACAATACATTCCTAGTTATTATTACAACATATCTATTAGTGTCATAGGTTAAGGCCTTGATATCGGCGTTGCATAGGTTTAAAAGAGCTATTGGTTAGACTATCGCTACATAGTTAAAATTCTACCTGGAATTTGTACTCACAAGATTCAGCTAAGAGCCGAATATGTGCCTAGCATTAAGAACCAATGTTTATTGAATACATCTATGCAAGAGATGATGAATAAGAAGACCAATACGTAGTTAGATGTAGGTGTGGTTTACCCTATCATCATAAATAGGTGAGAGCGGTCTAGTGTATGCCAAATAAGAGTGGGATCAGTGTTGTCCTCAATGAGAAAAATGAGTTAGATCATGTGAGACCAGTCACGCTATGGAGAGTTTGTATGGATTACAAAAATTTGAATACTTGGACTCAGAAGGACCACTTTCCTATGCCATTCATGGATCAGATGTTAGACTGTCTTGCAGGTAGAGGATGGTATTATTTTTTGATGGTTATTTAGGGTGCAATCAGATTTGTCTTGATCCCAAGGACCAAGAGAAAACTAGTTTTACTAGTTTATATGGTACATTTAAAATTAAGAAGATGCCCTTTGGTCTTTGTGATACACTTGTGACCCTTCATCATTGCATGATATCCATCTTTTCTGACATAGTGGAGGATAAAAGCAAAGTATTAATGGGTGATTTCTATGTTGTGGGTAATTTTTTTGGTGATTGTCTAGGTAACTTGGCCAACACACTACAAAGATGTGAAGAGTGCAACCTGGTGCTAATTTGGGAGAAGTTCCACTTCATGGTCAAATAGGGGAGAGTTGTTGCAAACAAAATTTTAAAGAAAGGGATAGAGGTCAACAAGGCTAAAATTAAGGTAACTGAAAAATTGCCTCCACTAATTTCTGTGAAGGGAATTTAGAGTTCTAGTGTCATGCAAATTTGTGTAGATGTTTCATCAAGGAATTATCTTAAATTTCAAATCCTTTGTGCAAATTATTATAGAAGGAGGTAGAGTTTGTGTTTGATGATTCTTGTAACTTTTGAGTGCTTGAAAGAGAGGTTGATCTCAGCTCCTATTATTATGTCTCTAAATTGGACCTTTCTATTTGATGTGATATGTAATATAAATGGTGTGGACCTAGGAGCATCCTTAGGATAAAGATGATAAAATATACTTTTTCTGACTTACTATGCTAGTAGAGCTATCTCCCACATAAAACAACTACATAGTTACTGAACAGGAATAACTTGCGGTGGTGTTTGCATTTGAAAATTCTTGTCCTACTTGATTGGTACTAAAGTTATTTTGCACACCAATCATTCTTCTCTTAGGTACCTTATTATGAAGAAAGATGCTAATCTAATGTTGATCTAATGGGTACTATTGCTATAAAATTTTGATTTTGAGGTTAAGGACTGAAAGGGCACTAAAAATTAAGTTACAGACCATCTGTCCTGCCTAGAAAAAGGAGGCGATGCTTATACTATGGTATGGGCTAGAGATTTATGATTCTTTTTCAAATGAGCATATCTTTGCAGTATTACAAGACTTAATCCTTTGGTTTGCTGACTTTGTTAATTATTTGGAAAGTGACCTCATCCTAGAAGACATGTAATTTCAACAATAAAAATGATTTATCCTTGAGGTAATAAAGTTTTTTTGGGATGAGCCATACTTATTTTGGGTGTGTGCTGATGGTGTTATTCGGAAGTGTATTCCCAAGGTTGAGTAATAAGTATTTTGGTTTCCTTTCATTTATCTCTAGTTTGGGGTCACCATGGAGGTACTTTCAGTGCCTACAAAATTCTGCAATATGGTTACTATTGTCCAACTATCTATAATGATGCACATGATTATGCAAGGGCCTGTGACCAAGGCCAAAGGTAGGGAAATATCTGACGGAAGCATGAGCTCCTTTTGACGCCCATCCTTGAGATTGAGCTATTTAATGTGTGGGCTATTTAATTTATGGGCCTATTTGTGAGTTCTTATGAGAGGAAGTACTTTTTGGTGTTAGTCGACTACACGTCCAAGTGGGTGAAAGCAATTGCACTTCCTAATAATAAAGGTTGGAGTGCCATAACATTTTAAAGAGGAATATTTCTTCTAGAGTTGGTACTCCATAAGTTATCATCAGTGATTGTGGGTATCATTTTTGTAATCATTTGTCCAAAGCCTTACTTGATAAATATGGTGTGAAACATAAGTTGGCAACACCTTGCCACCCACAGTTAAGTGGGAAAGTCAAGGCCTCCAATCGGAAGATAATGTCCATTTTGGAAAAAACTATGAATGCTAATAGGACTGACTGGTCGAGAAAGTTAGACTATGCACTTTGGGCCTATCAGGTACCTTATAATACCCCCACTAGTATATCTCCTTGTCAACTTATGTATGGAAAGGCATGTCATATGCCAGTTGAACTTGAGAATAAGGCACTTCGGGCATTGAATGAGTTGAGTTTAGAGTGGAGCGCCGCCACACACTTGATATTGGGCAAGATGAATGAGATGGATGAGTTTTTCCTCTGTGCCTATAATATTTTAGCCATTTTAAAGGAAATATACAATTATACCATGATAGAAGAACTGAGATAAAGGAATTTCAACTAGGAGATTTGTTTTTTTTGTATAATTCGAGACTTTGCTTGTATCCTGGCAAGTTGAAGTTTAGGTGGTCTTGACCATTCACTCTGGTAAGAGTGTTTTTGTATGGTTTGATTGAGTTACAGGGAGTTAGTGATGTCCCATTCAAGGTGAGCAAACATTGTGTTAAACATTTTATGGGAAGCATGGAGGAGATAACAATGAGTGTGAATAAGAGCTTTGCCTAAGTTTGAGTAGTCAAGGGAGCTGAGTCGTGTTGAGATGTTAAATAAAGTACTTCATGAGAGGTAATCCATGGGATTTTTGGTGAAGTCTGAGCACCCAATACAGCCACATCATGCTGCAACATTAAATCAAGAACTTCTTTGGAGAAAACCTATGGTTTTTGTATTAAATTTGTTTTGTTTTGTAGGATAGGAAGAATAAGGAAATCACAGGCTTAAGTTGAAATTGCAAAAATTCAGACATGTCCAGGTTAGTTATCTCACGACTGTAGTCTAAGGGGTGTGAGTTTAACCCATGAATCAAGGATTGCACTTGTGATAATTAGTAAGACCTGACTCATGAGTCTTACCAGCGGACCATGAGTCTAACCCATGACTCATGAGTTAAGTCATAGGAATCAGATTACCCTAGTAGGTTTCAGAATCTTGACTCACGATTTTAACCTATGAGTTATGAGTCAAACCCATGATTTGTGGGTTGTGTCATAGAAATTAGATAAGAAATTTTGTTTATAGAACTCTACTCATGCCCTCATCTTATGATTCAAGAATTAGACTCACGACTTATGAGTCACCACAGGGCCCAGGTGGCCCAAAATTCAAATTTTAACGTAAAATCACTAGGTCCATGCAACCCAACCCATATCGGACATTTCCTTTACCTTTTAATCATAAACTCTATCCACTTCTCAAAGAGAATAACTCTTATTAAAATTTAAACACTTCTAAAAACATTCTCTCCCTCTTTAGTCAAATCACATCCCTAAATACACTTATTGTGTGTGTGAGAATTTTTGAAATTGTGAACATAGTCTAGTTTTGTCTTTGCTTCAATCTTCATCAGTAACAGGCATTAAAGGATAGGCAAATTATTTCAAAGCTTAGATTGTGCAATTTCAACTCGAGTATTATGATTTTGGTGTGCTATGAACTTAAAAGTTTTAAAGTGAATTGAGTAATATGAACCTCTTAATAAAAAAGTTGGACTGAATACGTTAAACTCGTGCAATTTAGAGTTGAGAAATATAAGTTGAATCAGCAACCCTCAAGTTCAAACTCATGAGCCCAACCCATAAGTTGTGAATTATGTTCATGAATCGTGGATTATACTCATGAAAATCAGACCTAAAGATCTGAAACCCACACTCAGAATCTGATACCTATTAGGGAAAGTCATGACTCGCAACTTAAACCCATGAGTCATGGGTTGAACTTGTGGATTGACTTCTTAATTCATGAGTACAACCCATGAGTCATGAGTTTAGTCTACGAGTTGTGAACTAGAATCATGGTTTAAACCTGTACTTACATCTATTTTTTAGTTTTTTTCGATTAATGTGATTTGGTTAGTGATGATTCTTCATACAGATACCATCGCACCAAAAGCTAAATTGAAGGGTGTACTGTCCAAACTAAGAGACAAGTCTCCCAAACAGATTGGATCTATAGAGGACTAATCCATTATAGTACACCATTAGTACTACATCAGACCCAGTACCTGACTCAGAGAGATATAACAGCCAGAGCTGCCATTCGGCTAGGTTCTCATCCTACACCACCACCGGTATATTATTCCAGGCTTCAAGCCCTACTAACTCCTATTTCCATAGATAGAACTAGGATGAAGGCTGGATAGAGGTCACTACTATACTCTCCTAACCCTCTTTTAGTATGATGAGGGAGAGGATGAATATAGTTTCGGTGACAGTAAGGAAGAGTCAAACATCCCTCAATTTAAAGAGGGGGAGAAGTCTGAGTTTGATAGTAAAGATAGAGACATAGATGCTCCCAGTTGGAGGAGGGATTAGAGTCTTCAAAAGGTGCTTACAATGCCACTGTATTAGCCCTAGTCACAGTAGTATAAGAGTCCACACATATTTCAACTGTGCCACCAGCCTCAACTATTCAAAGGTGGAGTGTTGAGCCCATGCAGAGCATTTATGATCATGATATTAAGATTAATGATCAAGGTATACCTGGATAGAGCATAATTAAAAGGTCCCGTATTGGGCTTATATCTTTGACAGAGATTCAAAACCTGAAGGACATATTTGAAAAATATAGGCTTGGGTAAAAGGTGAAACTTTTGGATCTCACTTCTAAGAGGTGCTTTATGAGTTCCTTATATCCTATGCTACATCCATTGATTTTATCACACTATCAGGGATGGGAGATTGGGACCAGCCTCCACTAGTCCATACACTATTCAAAGGTGTTCGAGTTGGCTTATTTGAGAAGACGATCCATAGATTTTTATTTGGATCGAAGGTTTAGAGGTTGACACTATAATTGAGTTTTTCTAAAGAATGAGGACAATAAGGAGTAGGATAATGGTGATGGTTCCTGACTAGTGGGAGAAAAATAGAGAGTCATTAAGATGGGTGGATTGATAGATTAGTGATCTTAGTGTTGACGCCACTTGGGTTGAGGGGAAGGCAAATATAAAGAGGCTATTCCTGCATGAGAGAGCTTTTTGAGAGATCACTAGTATTCCTTTCCCCTGATTGATATGGAGACTATGTGATACAGTGGGAGTACCGATATTACCAGAGATTAATCATTATATTAATATTAATTGGATGACTAATGCAGGGTTGTCTTGTGGTGATGCCAACCCAGTTATGATGAAGAAGGAAAATTTTTACCTCTTATAGAGAAACCCTCTTTAAGGGGCCTATCGATTTGGTTTAGCAGGTTGATTGGCTGACAGTAGGTGAAGATCATAAGGCAAGTAGCCAATCAGTAGAAACTTTATCTATTGAGGGTAGTGAGGGGGCTACCGTTAGTTCAACTAAAAAATTTACTGCTATAGTGCCCCTTATCCATTGGCTTTAGGCATGGTAACAGTATCCCGAGAGTTCTTACAATAGTTGGTGGACAGGCAGGAGGATTTAGTAGAGTGCTAGATACACACTGATACTAGTTCACCAAGTTACTTGGTCAGATTCGACCTTGGGTGTGGACTACTTAGGAGCAATCAAAGGTGAAGATTGAGTCAAAGATGATGGCCACTATTCAGTGTTTTTGTAATACCCTGTACTTTTTCCTAGCTTGAAATTATCGTAAGAATTTTAGAAGCTTTCTTTGAAAGATGAATCCACTTTTGTACACATGGTATTTTTAAGATTTTCACCTTTTTGTCATGAGGTAAATTTAATAAGCTTTCTAATGATACCAATTCGTCCAAATCCAATATCTGAGAAAAAAGTTATGGACGTTTTACTCAGAGCTGCCAGAATCGCCCAGGTGCGAGGGCAAGTTGACAGACCATCGACCTAGCGACGGACCGTCGCCTTGAATATCCCAACCAAGGCAGTGAGGCAACCTTCTAGATAAGGTGTGATAGACAGGTTGACGGATAGTCGAACTTGTGATGGACCATTGCCCAAGCTGTCGCTACTTAGGCAGTGAGTCCCTATCCTAGTCTACTTACGTCGGTTGAAATGACGGACCGTCGATTCAGCGATGGACCATCTCATGAGCCATCGCAGGTTTCGTTCAATTATTTTTAAGTCATTTTTAAAGGGTTTTTTTGGTCATTTACCACCCGTTTACATACGTAGTAATATCCGATCAAGGCTCATATTTTCATTATTCTTGGATGATGAAATTTGAGTTGAATCATGATGTTTATTGGTTGTATAATATTGTCTAGATATACTATGCTTATCATCTGTTTGATTAAATGCCTATGTGAAGGAAAAATGCCCATCTAGTATGATATTATGAATTCCTCATTTAAGTACAAGCTAATGCATATCACATGTTTGATGAATTGCCTCAATAAATGAATTATGATTTGTGATGTTTGGTCATGTATTCAATAAGTCATGCTTTGTCAGTTTCCTTCCATCGAGTCCTTGGGGTGCTTGTACCCGACAATTTAGTTGTATGCCTAAAGACAGTGTCATATTTTCATGATATCCTCAGTCAAGCCATGATCTATAGAACTCAGTCAGTCATATGTCTCAGGAAAGCTCAGTAATTTAGTAACCTCAGTAATCTCATGAACTCAGTTAGTTATCAAATATCAGTAGTATTCTATCAGTTAATGAAATTCAGTAAACTCAATCCATGTTTAGATATGTTAATCATGTTTAGTGTCTATTCAGATGGGAGTAGAAATTAGTATCAAGTAAACCCAAAGATGGGAACTCACCTGTTATATGAGAGTCTGATTCTTAAAAGAAATCATTGCATTCCAAAACTATATAGCCAGCATAGGTTGAGACATCATAGCCTGCTATATGAGGGTAGATGAGGTGGCTTGACCTGTTATTTGAGGGTTCCCATCGTTCTCACTAGAGTTACCTATTATATGAGGGTTACTCACAGATTATCCTTACTAGTGGCGCGGTCTTGACACCCTTCTAATTGGGGTTACAGATTGGACCCCAACTCAGCTATAATGTTGTAATAGGGGCATATCAATTCGATAACTACTTCCTATAGTTTCAGTTACAGAATTCAGGACTGTCAGATATAGTCAGCCCAAAACCATATGGAACTCAGCTAGTTCCATCAAATTTAGGACTGTCAGATATAATCACTCATATTATCAGTTATATCATTCATCAGAACTTAGTTACCAGTCATATTAGTTATCAGTAAACTTATGTTATCACAATTTTAGATATAGTTAATATGTATGCATGCATGTATACTCACGTTCATATTAGTCAGTTAGCCAATATTGTTCATGCATATGAACCCCATCTATTCAGCCTACCTCAGATGCATACCAATACATTCAAAGTGCTAACACATTTGCGCTATGGTATCTTATACCATAGGTTCAGAGACACGTGCTCCAGAGCATCAGTAAATTCTAGTCTCAACAGTCAGAGCTAGAAGTGAATCCTCATCTTTTGAGGACATGATCATTACTTTATTATCTCATTAATTTATTTATTAGTCATAGTTAGTTGGGGACATATCCTATCAACCCTTTATTCAAACTGTTCAGTCAGTTAAAGTCTTTTCAGACTATCATGTTCAGTTAGTTATTTCAGTTGTTTTGGGTATTTCATACCCCATCCATATGTTATGATTTATTAGATCCTATGTTATAGTTTGAGCCTTATGGTATTTCAATTTATGTTTTCGCATTATACAGTATATTATTCAGTAGACAGGTATAGCTATTAGTCATGGGTTAGCTTGTGGTCCTTCGGGGTCATGAGCACCGTGTTGCATTTTGGGTACCAGATTCAGGGCATTACAAACTTGGTATCAGATCCTAAGGTTCAATAGTATCCTAGAAAGTCTATAAGTCGCATTTAGTAGAGTCTTATACATGGGTTTGTTGCGCGCCACATTTATGTGTAGGAGGCTATAAGATGATATAGGAACAGTTTCCCTTCTTTGAGTATTCATGTCGTTCTAGTGAGCATAATATCAAGTCAATATTTCAGTTTAATCTATTTCTTCTCTTTATCTCAGAACATGCTTCCCAAGAGAAGAACTCAGTCTGTCCAAGGAGCTCTCTTGGATAAACATATTTCTCATGTAGAGTTCAGAGCTGTATTCACTACTCTTGCTCAGTCAGTTACTACTTAGAATAAATGACAAGTTGTCGCTCCGGCCAACCCAGTGGCTAATTTAGCTGCAACCAAGATTCAGGACTTTACCCGAATGAATCCTCCATCTTTTGTTGAATCTAAGTCAGATAAGGGCCCTCAGGAATTTGTCGATCAAGTTTAGAAGGTTACTGATGTTATGGTGGTGTCAGTTGTTGAAAGTGCTGAGCTAACTGTATTTCAGTTATAGAATGTTGCTCACACATGGTACAAGCAGTGGATATTTGAAAGGATAGATAATGTAGAGCCTATTGAGTGGGAGGAGTTTATTACTGCATTCTTAGAGAGGTTCTTTCCCTTAGAGCTGAATAAGGATAAGGTGTTAGAATTTATCAACCTCAGGTAGGGAAACATAATGGTGAAAGAGTATTCTCTTAAGCTTACTCAATTATCCAGATATGCCCCTCATATGGTTGCAAACAGCAGGGCCAAGATGACTAAGTTTATGTTTGCGGTGAATGATAGTATGGTCAATAAGTGTAGATCTGCGATGTTGAGCAGTGACATAAATTATGCCAGGCTTATGACTCATGCTTAGTAGATAGAAGATCAAAATATTAAGATGAGGGAGAAGTAGAATAAGAGAGCAAGGATAGGTAGTTTCAACTTTTCTCAGCCTAAATCAAAAGGAGAAAACCGTTCTCAGTTTCATCCTAAGTCATTAGTTCTAGCTCCTTTTTCAGCTAGTTCTCTAGCTCCTAATTTTAGGGATGGTAACAAAGATATATCGGCAGGCTCTAAGTCTCAGGGCAGTGTTAGCAGTGCCCATACCTGTCCTCTTTGCTAGACTTGTGGCAAGCACTATCAGGGTATATGCAAAGCTGGTAGTGGTATTTATTTTAGGTGTGGCAAGCTAGTCCACAGAGTAAAGACTATCCTCAGCCAAGTCCTTAGGGTCAAGCTGAATTGTTCCCCAGCCCATTCCGGTTGCCCAAACCAGCAAGGTGCCACCTCCAGCACTACTAGTGGGCAACGCCCAAACAAACTTTATGCTCTCCGGTCCTAGTAAGATTAGGAAAATTCTCTTGATGTGGTTACTGGTAAGTTACAGATCTTTTATGTGCATGTTTATGTTACTCCCTATATAGTAGTTAATTTAGGAGTCACTCCCAAAATTCTAGCAAAGCCCTTTTCAGTCTCTACCTTAGTGGGTAAAACCATCACAGCTCGGCGGGTATACAGGAACTGCCCAGTTATGATATCTTAGAAAGTCATTTTAGTAGACTTAGTCGAATTAAAGATGACTGATTTTGATGTTATTCTCGGCATGGATTGGCTTTATTACTGCTATGCCACAGTCGAATGTAGAAACAGAATAGTCCAGTTCCAGTTTCCGAATGAACTTGTCCTAGAGTGAAAGGGTAATGATTCCACTTTCAGAGGTCATCTTGTTACCTACCTTCAGGCAAGGAAAATGATATCTAAAGGATGTATCTATTATCTTATTTGAGTTAAGGACACAAGTTCTGCAACTCCCAGTCTTGAATCAATACCAATAGTGAATGAATATTTAGATATCGTTCCCAAAGATCTTCCAGGAATTCCTCCCAAAATGGAAATAGACTTCGGCATTGATTTTCTTCTAGATATTCAACCTATATCTATTCCACCATATAGAATGGCACCAACAAAACTCAAAGAATTGAAAGAGCAGTTGAAGGATCTCTTAGATAAGGGATTTATCAGGCCCAGCATGTCACCATGGGGTGCACCAATTTTATTCGTGTGCAAGAAAGACGGTTCTCTTAGAATGTGTATTGATTACCATCAGCTCAATAAAGTCACGAACAAGAAAAATTATGCTCTTCCCAGAATCGACTTTTTTGACCAACGTCAGGGTGCCAGTCATTTCTCTAAGATAGACCTCAGATCCTACTATCATCAGCTCAGAGTCAGAGAATGTGACATTCTAAAAACAACTTTTCATACTCGGTATGATCACTTCAAGTTTTTGGTTACGTCCTTTGGTCTTACAAATTCCCCAACAGCTTTCATGGACCTGATAAACTGTGTGTTCAAGCAGTAATTGGATATGTTCATCATAGTCTTCATAGATGATATTCTGGTCTATTCCCATAATGAGCGTGATCATGAAGACCATCTTAGAATCATACTTTAGACTCTCAGAGATCATCAGTTGTTCGCCAAGTTCAGTAAGTTCAAGTTTTAGCTAAGGTTAGTAGCATTCCTTGGTCATATCATTTCCGGTGATGGCATTAGAGTCGATCCTCAAAAGACTGAAGTGGTAAGAAACTGGCCCAAACCTATCTTTCAATCAAACATTAGGAGTTTCTTGGGTTTGGATGGATATTATTAACGGTTTGTTAAGGGATTTTCTTCTATTACATCTCCTATGTCCAGATCGACTTAGAAGAAAGTCAAGTTTCAGTGTTTAGATCTTTGCGAGAAGAGTTTTTAAGAGTTAAAGACTCGACACACCTCAACTCCAGTTCTAGCTCTTCCAGATGGTTCAGATGGGTTTGTAGTGT
The DNA here is from genome assembly GCA_030864225.1 of Capsicum baccatum var. pendulum. NCBI lineage: Eukaryota > Viridiplantae > Streptophyta > Magnoliopsida > Solanales > Solanaceae > Capsicum > Capsicum baccatum. Next base: position 187,896,158 of record CM061555.1, read on the forward strand.
ATTGTGATGCATCCAAAGTAGTTTTTGTTGTTTCCTCATGTAGCATGGTAAGGTCGTAGCCTACACTTCCAGACAGTTTAAACCCCATGAGAAGAATTATCCTACTCATGATCTTGAGTTAGCCGCCATAGTATTTGCCTAAAAGATTTGGAGGCATTATCTATACAGTGTTCATGTATATGTGTTCACAGATCAAAAGAGTGTCCAATATTTCTTTTCTCAGAAAGATCATAGCCTTCATCATAGAAGGTGGTAAGAGCTCTTGAAAGATTATGACATGAGTGTCCTTTATCATCTGGGCAAGGCCAATATTGTGGTAGATGCTCTCAGTAGACTTTCTATGGGTAGTGTTGCTCATATTGAGGACAGTAAGAAAAAGTTAGCCAGGAAGTCCATCATCTTGCTAGACTAGGCATTCGCTTAGTCAATTTAGAAGACGGTGATATATGGTTCAGAGTAGTTCAGAATCATCTCTAGTTTCCGATGTGAAAGAAAAGCAAGATAGGGATCCTATAATTGTCAAGTTAAAAGAGTCAGTCGACGATCATAAAGTAGAGGTTTTCTCCTAAGGTAAAGATAATGTTCTGTGTTGTCAGGGTCGTCTGTGTGTTCTAGTTATAGTGACTTAAGGAAGTGAATCCTTGTAGAAGCACATGGTGCGTGCTACTCTATTCATCCAAGGGCCATAAAGATGTACCGAGATTTGCGAGAATTCTATTGGTGGAGTGGGATGAAGAGAGATGTTGCAGAGTTTGTGGCTAAGTAATTTTATGTTAGCAGGTTAAAATAGAGCATTAGAAGCCTAGTGGGTCCATACAAGAGTTCAGTATTCCTAATTGGAAGTGGGAAGAAGCGAACATGGACTTCATGATGGGTTTACCTCGAACTTGTCATCAACATGATTTGGTTTGTGTCATTGTAGATAGGATAACAAAATTAGCTCATTTTCTTCGTATTCAGACCTCTTATTCAGTCGAGGATTACGCCAAACTCTACATCAAAGAGTTGGTCAGATTGCACGGTGTTTTTTTATCTATTATCTCAGACAGAGGTACCGAGTTCACCTCTCATTTATGAAAAGTATTCCAAAAGGGTCTTGGGACCCAAGTTCATCTCAGTACAACCTTTCATCCTCAGATAGATGGTCAAGTAGAAAGGACCATTTAGACTTTAGAAGATATGCTGAATGCGTGTGCAATTAATGTCAAGGGAAGTTGGGATGACCACTTAACTTTGATTGAATTTGCATACAATAATAATTATCATTCCAGTATTAATATGGCTCCATTCTAAGCTCTCTACGGTAGGAGGTGTAGATCTCCAATTGATTTGTTCAAAGTTAGTAAGGCTTATTCATAGGGCCTGACTTAGTATTCGATGCCTTAGAGAAAGTTCAGTTGATCAGAGAAAGACTCTAGGCTGCTCATGTTCGGTGATCTTATTTATGTAAAGATCTCTCCCATGAAGGGAGTGAAGAGGTTCAGCAAGAAGGAAAAACTCAGTCCCCGATATGTTGGTCCCTTTAAAATTCTCAGTCGTTTTGGCAAGGTAGCTTATGAGATTGAATTGCCTTCAGATTTAGCCTCAATTCATCCAGTCTTTCATGTTTCCTTGTTCAAGAAATGCATAGGTGACCTAGCAGTTATAGTCCCTATTCAATGCATCGATGTTCAGAATAGCTTCTCTTATGAAGAGATTCCACTTAAAATCTTAGACTATCAGACTCATAAACTGAGGAAAAAAGAAGTCAGTCTAGTTAAAGTTCTTTGGCAAAATTAGTCCGTCGAGGGAGCTACTTGGGAAGCAGAAGAATACATGCATACCAAGTATCCTCACCTCTTCTCCACCAACTCAGATCAAGCTCAAGGTAACAGTTCTTCTTAAGCTTACTCAGTTTCATGTTTAGTGTTCATGACAAACTTGGTGCGAAGTACCGTTGCATATTTAGTCATGCATTCATGTATCATCTCAGTTATATAATTATGCATCAGACATGCATTCTCATTTTGAGAAACTTAGTTCATCAGAACACCCAGTCATGCATTCATGAATCAATTACACATACATCAGATATGCATATTTAGTATGATATATTCAGTCATCAGTCATGTCAGTCATGAAATCATATTCCAGCCAGTCATGTTCAGTAGGTACATCAGTTTATATTCTTTCTCTCTCACTCAGTCTCATTCGAGAATGAATATTCTCAAGGAAGAGATATTGTAAAATCCCATACTTTTTCCTTGCTTAAAATTGTCCCAAGAATGTTAGAAGATTTGTTTGAAAGATGAATCCACTTTTGTACACGTGGTATTTTTAAGATTTTCAGTTTTTGTCATGTGGGAAATTGAATAAGTTTTCAAATGATACTAATTTCTTCCAAATTAGGTATCGGAGTAAAAATTTATGGACGTTTTACTCAGAGCTTCTAGAATCACCCAGGTGCGATGGCCAGATTGACGGACCGTCGACCTAGCGACGGACCATCGCCTTGACCTTCATAGCCAAGGCAGTGAGTCAACCTTATTGATAAGGTGCGACGAAAGGTTGATGGACTGTCAAACTTGTGACAGACCGTCGCCCAAGCCATCGCTACTTAGGTAGTGTGTCCCTATCCTGGTCCACTTACCATGGTCGAAATGATGAACCGTTGATCCAGCGATGGACCATCGCATGAGCCATCGTAGGTTCCGTTCAGTTATTTTTAAGTCATTTTTAAAAGGGCTTTTTGATCTTTTATCACCTGTTTATATACCTAGTAATATCTGACCATGGCTCATATTTTAATTATTCTTCAACAATATTTAAAAATTTGGGTTTTCTCCCTAAGAGAAATCCGTAAGCAACAAAATCCAAATCTTCTTCAAGAACTAAGAGATTTAAATTCTTCAAGTTCAATAAATTTAAGAAACTCAACCCAGGTATGCATAGTGTTCATTCATGGACTCCTTTTGTCCATGAAGTCCAAGAATCTCTTTTCAAAGCTCAATTGTATGGATTTCTTTATGAATTTCATGTTGAGTTGCTTTTGTTCATGTTAAAAATTATCAATTAAATTCTAATCCATGTTGGGTGATCAATTTTATGTGGAATTGATTTGTATAGATATATATTCATGTGAACCTATGATTAAACCCTTGGATGATGAAATTTGAGTTTAATCATGATGTTTATTGGTTGTATAATGTTGTCTACATATACTATGCTTACCATGTATTTGATTAAATGCCTATGTGAAGGAAAAGTTCCCATCTAGTATGATATTATGAAATCCCCATTTAAGTACAAGCTTATGCATATCTGATGATAGGCGAATTTACGCGCCTATATCAATATATTTTGCCCATATTTGTGCCATGTTTTGAGAACAAACTATATATTTTATGCACTTTTAGTCCTTTTTCCTGTAAGTGAGCTAACGAACATGATTAGCAAAGTTTCAGGTATAAATGATGCAGAATTCATCATTTTATAACTTACTTGACGCCAAAGAAAGCTCACGAAGGAAGGAAAGGGAGCTTGGACGCCTAAAGGACCAAAAGTGATGCATGGAAAATTTGTCCCGGGCTAAAACAACATTTCTGAAGACTTTGGGGACTTGCAGTAACTTAGTTGGATTTGGACAATGATGCATTAACCTAGTACAATTGGGTTATGTATTTCATTAGTTTATTTGGATTAGGAGAATGATACATTAACCTAGTACAAATGGGTTAAGTATTTCCCTAGTTTAGTAGGATTTGGTTAAATATTTCATTAACTTAGTAGGAATAGGATATGGGTATTATAAATACCCTATCATGCTAGAGATTTTTATTCATTCCTCCCTTAGTGCAGAGATTCATTCCTCCCTTAGTGGAGAGATACATTCTACTTCTTAATTCCGAATTCTTCCATTAATCCTATTTTTCTTCTTCTATTCATTTATTCTTAATTTCCGCAACAAGAGAATCGTTACTTTGCTAAGGAATTCACGCCTAAACGCCTACCACTTTTGGGCTACACGAAATTCATCATTATTGTGGTATAACAACAATGCCAATTGTGATTTCCTACGCACTCATGGGTAACTAAACTTCTCTATTGGGGTTATGGAAGCCGAATGAGGTACTATCTATTACTATGAGCTTGTGAGTTCGTGACACGCATATCGCTTATATCATTATTCTCTTCATCTTAATCTACATTATTTGCGGTTGCAAACGAAAGAATACGCCAGTCTAACATTTAACTTGTTCGAAAGAAAGGTTATTTGTCTGGAAAAGAGATAGTGTCAAGGTAGTAGGACACCCTTTCCTACTAAAAAGCTAGTGCCGTAACTGGACTAACCTCTTGGAGAATTCGTACCGTTAGACACACTTTAATCTCGAAAGAGTTAAAGTGAAATAGTCCTTGTTGAGGTCGAAAGACGCTTGGATTTACCATCGAATACAATTCTCTATAAGCAGTTGCATGTCAAAACTCTACACACTCATAGCCAATAGAGACGTATACCTCAGAATGTGGACATAACCCCAACGCTTCAATTCTCATTGTTTACAACTCACGTAACAATCTCTCTCTCTTTACTTTATTATTTTCAGCTTTTGTTTACATTACTTACACAACAAGACTCCCCTCCTCTTACGAGACTTGCACCAAAAGTTTAGTAATTTTGCTTACTTGTTGGCCAAGCTATTCCCTCTGGGATCGATACCCAACCCAGGTTGGGTTCTATATTTGCTAACGACCGCTTTACACTCCTACGAGAGCTGTAGATTGAGCGTTATCAAAAATTGGCGCCGTTGCCGGGGAATACGAGTGTCAATTAAGTTTGTGATCGTTACTAGACCCTTTGGTCAAAGATTCTCGTACTTTTACTTTTAGTTGTTGTTTTTGTTTTATTCAGGTCTGTTCAGTGCATCAATGGATGCACAACGTGAATTTGAGAGGATAGCTGCTCAAGTGCATCAACAAAATATTGATAACCCAGGTCGTGCAATAAATCCTGATGATGAGGACCTGGGCGATGAGGAGCTACTAAACCCACGGCATACTACTGAGGTGGCGTCACCCATGCAGAGGAGAGATCGTCAAGCGCGATTGAGGCCTGATCGCCGAGCTATGCAAATTTCTTTTGATGACGATGAGGACGATCTGGACGAACCTGGTGCCACATGAGACATTATTCTGCCACCCTTGGCACCTGGAGCAAAGTTCAATATCACTAGCACCATGATTCAGCTTTTGCAACTCAAGGGATTATTTGGTGGACTAGCAGGCGATGATCCGAATATGCATCTGATCAACTTTATTTCTATATGCAAGTCGTTTGACAATCCTTGTGTTGGTCAGAATGCAATTCGATTACGTCTATTTCCATTGTCTCTTTCTGGGGAGGCAACACTATGGTTGAATGGGCTGACTCCTGATTCTATTACTAATTGGAGGCAATTGAAAGACGCTTTCCTAGAAAGATTCTTTCCGCCATCCAAAAGAGCACTGTTGAGAGATGAGATCACAAATTTGCGGCAGCTTCCAACTGAAGCCCTCTACGAAACATGGGAGAGGTTCAAGAAGAAGCTCATGCGGTGCCCAAATCACCATATGACCAATGACTACTTGTTGGAGATATTATACAGAGCTTTGAATTCGGTGACTAAGCTAGTGGTTGATAATGCGACTGGAGGATCTTTTATGGACCTCACCTTTGGGCAGGCAAGCCATATGCTAGATCGGATGACAAAGCAAAGTAGAGCTTGGCATACCAGGTATTCTGAGGTAGCAAGCCCCACTTTATCTATTGGCATGACTGCAGAACAGAGGCGTAGGCAAGAGGAACATGATCAAGACATGGCGCACCTGAAAACACAAATGGATCTTCTTACAAAGCATTTATTATCAGGGAAGATCGAAAAAGTTAAGGCCGTGGTAGCACATGGAAGATACGAATCCGGCTCTGAAGAAGAAGCCAACTACTTGAATAATCAGGGGGGTTTCCGCGGGAATGCCCAAGGAAACCAAGGTCGGAACTATTATGATAAATCTGGAAGCAAAGACCAAGGTAGTTGGAAGAAAAACAATGAAAAAAGTGGTTTGTACGTTCCCCCTGGTAGACGTGATACCACCACATCTAATTCTGGAAGTATGGAAGACATGATGGCTAAGTTATTAAAAGGAGTGGAAGCAACGAGCGCGGGAGTTATGGAGGTGATTAATGATTTGTCCACCATGAAGCAATTAGTTGATTCTCATTCCACTTCTATCAAGCAAATAGAGCAGCAATTGAGCCAACTTTCAGCAGCATTCAATCAAAGAAAGGCTGGCACCTTACCGAGCGATACTGTGCAAAACCCAAGGAATGATGGCTCATGCATGGCCATCACTATCAGAAGTGGTAAGGTGATGGAAACTTCAGCAAAAGACAAGCAAGTGGTTGGCAAAGTTGCGGACAAGGATAACAACGCGAAACGTGAGGAGTCCGCAGATGACGTTACTAACGTCACTCCCCATGACGTGCAAACTGAAAAAGTGGAAAAATGGAAGCAAGAGGAGAATAAAGCCACGGAGAGAACACTTCCATACCCACCACCACCTTTTCTCCAAAGATTGAAGAAGGTGGCGGATGACACTAAGTTCAGCAAATTTATGACTATGTTGAAGCAGCTGATCATCAATGTTCCATTAGTGGAGGCACTTGAACAAATGCCTGGGTATGCGAAGTTTATGAAAGATCTTTTGACAAAGAAGAGGGCAGCAAGTTATGAGCTGAAGGATGATGTGCATCATAGTAGTGCAATTGCAACCCGATCGATAGTTCAGAAGAAGGCCGACCCCGGAGCTTTCACTATTCCTTGCACCGTCGGATCTTTGAACTTTGCCAAAGCACTATGTGCTTAGGAGCCAGCATAAACTTGATGCCATTATCGATCTACAAGAAGTTGGGGCTAGGCGATCCGACACCAACCAATATGAGGCTCGTGATGGCTGATAGGTCAGTCAAAAGATCTGTGGGTATCTTGAATGATGTGTTGGTGAAGGTTTCTTCATTCATCTTTCCTGCAGACTTCGTTATTCTGGATTGTAAGGAGGATTCTAAAGTTCCCATAATCCTGGGACGTCCTTTCCTTGCAACCGGAAGTGTCCTTATTGACATGAAAGATAATGAGCTTTTATTTCTAATTAATGACGAAGTAGTACGGTTTGATATATGCAAAGCCATGAAGTAGCCCAGCGATATGAATGAGTTGTCTGTAGCTGATGTTCATCAAGAGGATATGAAAGCATTATCTATAGAGAAACAGCCTACTGTTGAGCCATTGTCTGCTGCGCCACTGAATGTTGAGCATGAGGATAATGAAGATTATGAAGAACTTATGGGTGATCTAACAGAAATAGAGTCTTATACTCCTAAGCAACCGGATTGTGATCTCAAGAATCAACCAACAGCGAAGACTCCCATTGACGAGCCACCAATGCTAGAATCGCAAGAGCTCCTTGATTATCTAAGGTATGTGTTCTTGGAAAGTAGAAATATACTTCTAGAGAGTGCAGATGATTTAAGTGAACAGAACGTAGAGGCTCTCATCTCTGCTCTGAAGAGATACAAGAGAGCTATGGGTTGGACTATTGATGATATAATTGGTGACTCTCCCGAGAAACGTATGAGCCATCTCGAAAAAGATCGCATGACCACAGGTAAGCCTTATTGTCGTCTAAATCCTTTCAAAAAATGATCCACTATTTACCTCGACGAAGTCTGAGTACTCGAGGTAACTATGTCGTGCCATGACAATAAATAAGGCGCTAGATGGGAGGCAACCCATCGTTTATCATTTTTCATTTATCGTTTATCATTTTGTCTTTCTTTCGTTCTAGTACTTTTTTTGCTTTTGATAAATGAAAATCCAAAAATAAGAGTCGTGCCATGACCAAAACTAAGGCGCTTGGTGGGAGGCAACCCATCATACTAATTGTTTTCATTGGTTTTGAGCAAATATAGGTGCGAGAAGTATTCAACAAGGAGATTGGTTTCACATGACGATTTGGACGTATTGTATGGAAAAGGTGGTAAGTTAGGTATAAGGATGCATAAGGTTATGGATTGAGCATTGCTCATGCCAAAATAGGCATCGAGGAAGGCTAGGCCTAGTAAAAACTAGGCCACGAACGATGCACAACCTATCCTATAGCCTAAGGTCTCGTAATCTAGTGTGCTATACACTATGCGCCGCCTATTCCTAAGTGTGCTTTTGACTATGCGCCGCCTATGCTATGACATTTGGTCTCAGTATCTCATATGCCATAGACTATGCGGCGCATATGTCTACAAATGCCATAGACTATGCGGCGCATATGTCATGTCTATGCCAAGCATTATGCGCCGCATATGTCATGTCTATGCCAAGCATTATGCACCGCATATGTGGGATTTTTGTCTCCAAAACCGATTGTAAATGGGTTATAACCCGACCCATTCTCTTCCTATATAAAGGGGACTTAGTTTTACAACACCACCACACTAAAAATTGACCTAAGGGCGCCGCATATACATCCAAATCCTCTCAAAATTTTCTTCTTTTGCTCTTCCAATTCACAAAACCATCCCCACAAGCTTCAAGCAAGTAAGTGCTCTCTTATTCTTCATTTATTTCTCGTAAGTACTACATTGCTATGTCTAGTATGAATTGCTAAATCGTATAAGATTGTTGGTGATGTTTATGTGTTTGGATAGTTGATACAAAATCATGTGAGTGAACATATACGTAGGAAAATCTTGACTTGTTTCTGACTTGAATTTGGTTTCAATAGCATTGTTATGGTATTTACGGAATTACTATGGCTATGAACATTGCTTAAGATTGTTGTTTGGATACTTACATGTTAGACTATCCCGGCCATCGGGATAAGACTTATAGTGCCTACCGGTATAAGAGGTTGTGATTGTTGTAAGAATAACTATTCCATATGGTAACCCCTATATAGTAGTGTTGTTATATCTACCATGAGAGTAGTCCAATGGCTGCAAGTAAGTGATGCATTGCTGATTTTCTTGTCGGAATACAATCCTAAAACGTATGTCGACGAAATCTGAGTACTCGACCACTTTCACTTCACTGATTTGTGTTAACAAAACTAAGTGTGGGGTGGTACCCCTAATGCTTGTTTATAGATTGTATCGATTGAGATTGTGCTGCCACTAACACTATTTCTAGTCTCAGGTACAATGGCACCTAAAGCGAGGCAAGGCAAGGAGAAGGCTACCACTTCCCAAAAGGACAAAAAGAGAGGTCGCAAGGACCAAGTAGAATCATCCTCAGCACAACTACCCCGCAGAATGTTTGGAATAAAATGGGTTCTTGAGGAGGAAGCCAAAGAATGGTACAGGAACAACAAAGAACGAAAATATGTTCACGTTGACTTGATCAACAAGGACACCTTAGCAAAGAAGGAGCCGCGTATGTTGGCAAAAATAATGGCATTGAAGCTGGATTTCATCTTCCGCGACATGGGAGAATGCAACCTTGATTTAACAAGAGAGTTTTATGCCAACTGGTCGCCGAACACAACAGGCAATGAAGTCAAAATTCGGGGCCAAGTGTTACAGCTCACCGCGGATTGGTTCAACTTTTTTCTTGGCTTACCTTCGGTCGACACAGCACCATTCAAAGAGCTGTACAGCAGGCCTCCTTATAGAACAATACGACACACACTTTGTGGAAGTAGATCGATGGCAAGTTGGGGCAGACATAAAGAAACCGGCCGACACAACACCTTCCCCTATGCTCCACTAAATAGGGAAGCAAGAATCTGGATGCGCATTGTCAACTCATGCCTTATTCCTGGGACTCAATACACCAAGATATCAAGAGATAGAGTGTGTTTGGTCTATGCTTTGATGACGAATGTCCCTATCAACTTTGGGGCAATAATTCGATCTACCATGAGGAAGGCCAGACTCCACAAAAGGTCCCACTTCACATTTGGAAATTTGTTGACAGCAATCTTGTGGAAGGAGGATATCAAAGAGGAACCAACTGACCACAAACTCCCACATAACCCAAAGAAGGTTGACCTCACCAAGGTCAAAGATGCTGAAACAACTCATGGTGTCAACCTTACTACTGCGGAGAGACATGCTCGTGATGAGAGTTTCTTCCGTCATCTCTATGGCATGACACGATTCACTATGATGAGTGGTGGACGTGTTCCAACTGCTGAAGAGCTCCAACAGCTGGACCATGACTACCCAATGAACATGCATGCACGGGAGATGTGTGGAGTGGGCATATACTTTGAGGAACCTCTAGATGATGATGTGCCGACTGATGACGATCGACGCTTGCCTGATTCTGACGAGGAGGAGAACTCTGACGACGACTCTTATGATGATTCAGACGAAGGAGGTATGACCCCCGACATTGAGGAAGTGTCCGACTAACCAGGTTCTTCGTATTTATTTTCCACTGAGGGCAGTGTCTCGTTTAAGTGTGGGGTGGCGGTATCACATGCTATACTTCTCTGTATGCACCTATGTTTGTTTGTTTACTTTGTTTATTTGAGTTCTTTTTTTTTTGTTTTTTTAAGTTTTTTTATTTGAGTTCATTTTTTTGTTTTTTTAAGTTTTTTTAGGAGTAAATTTTTTCTAGCTTCGCATGAAATTATTTTGACAGGCAGCATGAGATTATAACAAGAGCATGTGTACAATTGTGACTATTGAGACGTTTAGACTCTAGTTGTGACTCATTATGTGATATTTTCTGGTTCAACTCCTTCACTTGTTGGGTCGAGAGTCTATATTACTTCTAATCAAGTCGACCATGTGCCTTGTGTGTGTGAGATTAATAGTATCTTCTATGAGCCTGTGAGTTCGTGACACGCATATCGCTTATATCATTATTCTCTTCATCTTAATCTACATTCTTTGCGGTTGCAAACGCAAGAATACGCCAGTCTAACATTTAACTTGTTCGAAAGAAAGGTTATTTGTCTGGAAAAGAGATAGTGTCAAGGTAGTAGGACACCCTTTCCTACTAAAAAGCTAGTGCCGTAACTGGACTAACCTCTTGGAGAATTCGTACCGTTAGACACACTTTAAGCTCGAAAGAGTTAAAGTGAAATAGTCCTTGTTGACGTCGAAAGACGCTTGGATTTACCATCGAATTCAATTCTCTATAAGTAGTTGCATGTCAAAACTCTACACACTCATAGCCAATATAGACGTATACCTCAGAAGGTGGACATAACCCCAACGCTTCAATTCTCATTGTTTACAACTCACGTAACAATCTCTCTCTCTTTACTTTATTATTTTCAGCTTTTGTTTACATTACTTACATGACAAGACTCCCCCCCTCTTACAAGACTTGCACCAAAAGTTTAGTAATTTTGCTTACTTGTTGGCCAAGCTTTTCCCTGTGGGATCGATACCCAACCCAGGTTGGGTTCTATATTTGCTAACGACCTCTTTACACTCCTACGAGAGCTGTAGATTGAGCGTTATCAATATCACATGTTTGATGAATTGCCTAAATAAATAAATTATGGTTTATGATGTTTGGTCATGTATTCAATAAGTCATGCTTTGTCAGTTTCCTTTCATCGAGTCCTGGGGGTACTTGTACCCGATAATTTAGCTATATGCCTAGAGCCAGTGTCATGTTTTCATGATATCCTGAGTCAATCCATTATCTATAGAACTCAGTCAGTCATGTGACTCAGGAAAGCTCATTAATTCAGTAACCTCAGTAATCTCACAAACTCAGTCAATTGATAGATATCAGTAGTATTTCATCAGTTAATGAAATTTAGTAAAATTAGTGCATGTTTAGATCAGTTAATCATATTCAGTATCTATTTAGATGGGAGTAAAAATTAGCACCGAGTAAACCCAAGGATGGGAAATCACCTGTTATATGAGGGTGTAATCTTAGAAGCAATCCTTGCATTCCAAAACTATATAGCCAGCATAGGTTGAGACATCATAACCTGCTATTATGAGGATAGATGAGGTGGCTTAACTTGTTATATGAGGGTTCTCACCATTCTTACTAGAGTTACCTGTTATATGAGGGTTACTCACAGACTGTCCTTACCAGTGGTGCGGTTTTGACACCCTTCAAATTGGTGTTACAGATTGGACCCCAACTCAGCCATAATGGGGTATTAGGGGTATATCAGTTAGATAACTACTTTCTACAGTTTTAGCTACAGAATTTAGGACTGTCAGATACAGTTAATTCAAAATAGTATGAAATTCAGCTAGTTTCATCAGATTCAAGACTGTCAGATATAGTCACTTATGTTATCAGTTATATCATTCATTAGAACTAATGATACCAGTCATGTTAGTTATCAGTAAACTTATGTTATCAAGATTTTAGATATAGTTACTATGTATGCATGCATGTATTCTCACATTCATATTAGTCAGTTAGCCAGTATTATTCATGCATATAAACCCTATGTATTTAGCCTACCTTACATGCATACCAGTACATTCAAAGTACTGACACATTTGCACTATGGTGTCTTATACCATAGGTTCAGAGACACGAGCTCTAGAGCATTAGTAGATTCTAGTCTCAGTAATCAGAGCTAGAAACGATTCCTCATCTTTTGAGGACATGATCACTACTTTATTATCTCATTAATTTATTTATTAGTTGGATTTAGTTGGGGACATGTCCCATCAACTCCTTATTCAGATCGTTCAGTCATCTAGAGGCTTTTAAGACTATCATGTTCAGTTAGTTATTTCATTTGTTTTGGGTATTTCATACCCTATCCATATGTTATGATTTATTAGATCCTATGTTACAGTTTTGAATCATATGGCCTTTCAATTCATGTTTCAACATTATATAGTATATTATGCAGTATACAGGTACAGATATCAATCATAGGTTAGCTTGTGGTCCTTTGGGGTCATGAGCACCATGTAGCATTTTGGGTACCAGATTCGGGGTGGTACAGTTTTACTAGAGACTTGTATGGGCAGATCGATACTTTTGAGATTCAGATGAGAGAGAAAATTTGTGAGACTTGGATGCTTGATTTATCAAGCCTATGAAAGAAGGTGGCCACGTTTAGATTGGAGGTTCTTAATTTTGTTGAGAGTCAGATTCCTATCATCCCTCCAGTTGTACCTCTAATTCTTTAACCATTAATTATGTCATCACTACTAATTTTTGATTTATTTGTTGATAAGGATGAGGCCCAGACTATTAGGATGAATAGAGGACGAGAACCTGCCGCACAGAGTCTATTATCCAGTTCCAGGTTGATCAGAGTGAGCACGAGCAAAGTGAATTAGGATCCTTCTCTTGTCGACCACTACCACCACCTCCCAATAATACGCCCAATGTACCTCTTAATGCCTAGCTGGGGTGAGGCCACATTTTACGCCTAGAGCACCCCAGGTATCTCTATACTCTTATGTGTTATTTTTTCTTAATATCACTAGGGATAATGCAATATTTTTTAGTTAGGGGTGGGCGTATACCAACCATTTGAGGATTTTATTATCGTGTATCTTTTCCCCAGAGTATGCTATCATAGTAGAGATGACATGTTTAGGTTATTATATTGTTCATGATATTTGTTATGTGTTGTTTGTTTGACTAGTAGAAAAATAAGGGGCCTTGGTGTAGGCAATTTTTTTTGGTTTTTGTGTGTTTTATAAAATAATACCCCTTCTAATATTTATGAACTGTATATTATAAAGATATAAGGTTGTGACATTGTTGAATCTTAGTATGTCATTAGTGTTAGGGAGAAAATAATCACATCTTAGAAGTGCATAAACCGGATAGGTAGTAGGTGGTAATGTAATCCTGTGCTATGTATGTGTGAGGTGTTTAATTAGTTCACTTTGTGTGTTCAATCTAGAACATGCCTGATTATTCTTACCTAAGTTTTAGGATAGTTGGTTGGGACAAGATCATAGGACATGTTTGAATAAGTCCACATTTAGCCTAAAAAGACTGACCAAATGAGAATAAGTATCCCTTAATCCAAAATTTAAGCCTAAAGTAACCTATTTTCTTATTTTAACCTTTAACCTTCCCATTTTAATTACAATGAACCTGTTTTGGCCATGGACCTCCTTTGACATTATGTACTTAAATTCGAGAAAGTCGCCAAAGTTAAGGGTGGCTATCATAAAGGCGCGTAGTTGAAGATGGGTATGAAAAAAATGTTGATACGAATTAAAGAATGTAGTGTTGGTTGTGGTAGACGAGTGAGTAAAAGAAATAAAAAAGAGAAGAAAAATGAAAGAAAAAGATATAATAAATGTAATGACTGGAGAACCCACACCTAACTTGAAAATCAATAAAGGAAAAAAATAAGAATACAAGAATCATTGTTAAGTAGTGGAGCCAAAAATATAAGTGTTGTGTCAAGAAGGGTGAGTCACTAATTTTCATATGTACCATACCAACTCCAAGCCTACATTACAAGCTGAGAAAATTCCTACAGAGATCCCAGACAACCTGTTTAAAAACTAAGGCATACAAAATAAAGGTATGGTATTTTATGAACATTGTTTGGACTTTTTTTATGAGCATGGGCATTTTGATGTAGTCCCTATATTAAGTTCCATATGATATTTGAAGGTTAGGATTCTTTGCTATGAGGGTACATGAGTTGCATTGTTAGCTACTTATTTGTTTGGGTTGCATACATGCTTGGTTGTTTGGTGCTAATCTAAAGCCATCTTTTGATTCATTTTGTGTCATGCAATCATGCCACTTGAATAAACACAATGGCTTTGAAAGTTGTGCATAGGAGATGGTGGAAAGTTTGAACTAAAATGAATAAATTGTTTGTCGTAGGTGCCTGATAACGCTCAATCTACAGCTCTCGTTTGAGTGTAAGGCGGTCGTTAGCAAATATAGAACCCAACCTGGGTTGGGTGTCGATCCCACAGGGAATAGCTTGGCCAACAAGTAAGCAAAATTAATAGACTTTTGGTGCAAGTCTCGTAAGAAGGGGGGATTGTAATAAGTAACCAAAGTAATGAAATAAAAGCTGAAAATAGCAAAGTAAAAAAAGAGTATTTCGTAGGTTGTGAAACAATGAGAATTGAAGCGTTGGGGTTATGTCCACCTTCTGAGGTATACGTCTCTATCGGCTATGAGTGTGTAGAGTCTTGACATGCAATTGCTTATAGAGAATTGTAGTCGATGGTAAATCCAAGCATCTCTCGACCTGAACAAGGACTATTTCACTTTAACTCTCTCGAGCTTAAAGCGTGTCTAACGGTACGAATTCTCCAAGAGGTTAGTCCAGTTACGACACTAGCTTTTTAATAGGAAAGGGTGTCCTACTACCTTGACATTATCTCTTTTCCAGACAAATAACCTTTCTCTCGAACAAGTTAAATGTTAGACTGGCGTATTCTTGCATTTGCAACCGCAAAGAATGTAGATTAAGATGAAGAGCGTAATGATATAAGCAATATACGTGTCTTGAACTCACAAACTCACAGCTATAGATAGTAACTCATTCGGCTTCCATAACCCCAACTAAGAGGTTTAGTTACCCATGAATGCGGAGGATATCACGTTTTGCATGGTGGATGGTGTGAAAAGTAGGTGTTTAGGCGTGTGGTTTTGGTGATTCCGTAGCAAGTAACGATTCTCTTGTTGTGGAATTTAAGAATAGAAGAGTAGATTAGAAGGGTTTGTAGTGGAAGATGAGAGGGATGGAAGAAAATTAATTGTTGAATTAAGTGAAGAATTGAAGAATTTAGAATTAAGAATGTCTCTCCACTAAGGGAGGAGTTGCCTCTCCACTAAGGGAGGACTTCCTTAAAAATCTCTAGCATGATAGGGTATTTATAATACTCCTATCCTACTCCTACTAAGCTAATGAAATAAATAACCAAATCCTAATATACTAATGAAATCCTTGACCCAAATGTACTAGGGTAAGGTTACAATATCATAATCCAAATAGATTAGTGAAACACATAACCTAATTGCACTAGGTTAATGTATCTTGGTAAAAATCCAGCTTTGTGTCTGTAAGTCCCCAAAGTCTTCAGAATTGTTGTTTTAGCCCGGGACAGATTTTCCATGCAACAGATTTGGTCCTTTAGGCGTCCAGCTCCTTTCCACTTCGTTTGTGATCTTTCTTTTGCGTCAAGTAAGCCATAAAATGCTGTATTTTGCATCATTTATACCTGAAACTTTACTAATCATGTTTGTTAGCTCATTTATAGGAAAAAGGACTAAAAGTGCATGAAATATATAATTTGTTCTCAAAACTAGGCTAAAATATGGGCAAAATATATTGATATAGGCGCGTAATTTCGCCTATCATCAACACCCCACACTTGAAGCTTTGTTCGTCCTCGAACAACATATCATGTCCTTCTAAACATCGACTTAAGGTTTTTACAGCAACAACACAAAACATTCTTCAAGACAGGCACAACAATTATCAACAAAGGGTAGCTTTCCGATTATAAGTAGAAACAATTTAACCTCAAGCATAGACTCATGATGGTGATCAACTCGCATACAAACGTTAAGGTACATAGAATCATATACAACTATCCAAAACTCATCAACCATGTGTGTCTCACAATATAGTACCCATAATCACTCACAAATATAGCATATTTTTCAAACATGGGTGTCAAAATATCCTTGCACTCACTCTCACAAAGAATTCATATGTAGCAACTAATGACCATAAGCTTGCCTTTAATGTAGTACTCTACTAAATGTCGGAATGTTAAGATTAGGATCAAGTAGGTCTTTAGATGGTTGTAATGTAGGCTAAGGGATGGGTAGGATCAGCTATTTTGGCCAGAAATAGTGACTAAATTCCTAAGCACTTTAATACATCACATTGTATCATTGACACTTTTTTCTTTCAACCTTTCTTTATTTTATTCTTCCACCCTTGTTCTCATCTATTGTTTTTCAATTTTAAGCACAACTCACTTTTCAGCTTTCTTTTCCTTTTTCTTTTCACAACATACCTCTTATGATAGCACTTTCTTTTACATAACACATTCAAGCACCATTACAATTTAAAGAATCATACTCACCCAATTTCCTCTTATGTTGTCACATGACTTTTTCACTTTAAAGCACTTAGGAATTTGGATCAAATTACGGTCTTGAAAGAAAATGGATTAGGCTTACATACAAGGTTGTCAAAGAAATAGGCTAAAGGCTCAAAAGGGTTAACTAGGATGATGTACATGGGTAGGTAAAACTGAAGGTAAACATGTATAGGTTGCCAAAGAAATGCCTAAATCATATCCTAAACTTACACTCCTTATTTTCGCTTTGCATACATACCAGGCAAGTTCTAGCATCAGCCACATACATAGAATATACTATTATCTCACACACACAAGGCACATGGTCGACTTGATTGGAAGTAATATAGACTCTCAACCCAACAAGTGAAGGAATTGAATCACACAATATCACATAATAAGTCACAACTAGAGCCTAAATGTCTCAATAGTCACAATTGTAACACATACTCCTGTTCTAATCTCATGCTGCCTATCAAAATAATTTCATGCGAAGCTAGAAAAAATTTGACTCATAAAAAAAACTAAAAAATGTCAAACGAAAAAAAAACAAAAAAATGGACTAAAAAAAACAAAGTAAACAAGCAAACATACAAACATAGGTGCAAACAAAGAAGTATAGCATGCAGATTCTGCCACCCCACACTTAGACGGGACACTGCCCTCAGTGGAAAATAAATGCGAAGAACCTGGTTTAGTCGTACTCCTCATCAATGTCGGGGGTCATACCCCCTTCGTCTGAATCATCATAAGAGTCATCGTCAGAGTTCTCCTCATCATCAGAATCAGGCAAGCATCTATCATCATCAGTTGGCACGTCATCGTCAAGAGGTTCCTCAAAATATACGCCCACTCCACACATCTCCCGGGCATGCCTGTTCATTGGGTAGTCGTGGTCCAGCTGTTGGAGCTCTTCAGCAGTTGGAATACGTCCACCACTCATCATAGTGAATCGTGTCATGCCATAGAGATGACGGAAGAAACTCTCGTCATGAGCATGTCTCTCCGCAGTAGTAAGGTTGACTCCATGCGTTGTTTCAGCATCTTTGACCTTGGTGAGGTCAACCTTCTTTGGGTTATGTTGGAGTTTGTGGTCAGCTGGTTCCTCTTCTATATCTTCCTTCCGCAACATTGCTGTCAACAAATTGCCGAATGTGAAATGGGACCTTCGGTGGAGTCTGGCCTTCCTCATGGTAGATCGAATGATTGCCCCAAAGTTGATAGGGACATTCGTCATCAACGCATATACCAAACACACTCTATCTCTCGATATCTTGGTGTATTGCGTCCCAGGAATAAGGCATGAGTTGACAATGCGCATCCAGATTCTTGCTTCCCTATTTAGTGGAGCATAGGGGAAGGTGTTGTGATGGCCTGTTTCCTTATGTCTGCCCCATCTTGCCATTGATCTGCTTCCACAAAGCGTGTGTCTTATCTCTCTGTAAGAAGGCCTGCTGTACAGCTCTTTGTATGGTGCAGGGTCGACCGAAGGTAGGCCAAGAAAAGAGTTGATCCATTCCGCTGTAAGCTGTAACACTTGGCCCCGAATTTTGACTTCGTTGCCTGTTGTGTTTGGCGACCAGTTGGCATAAAATTCTCTTGTCAAGTCAAGATTTCACTCTCCCATGTCGCAGAAGATGAAATCTAGCTTCAAAGCCATTATTTTAGCCAACATTTGCGGCTCCTTCTTTGCTAAGGTCTCCTTGTTGATTAAGTCGACATGCACATATTTCTTTTCTTTGTTGCTGCTGTACCATGCTTTGGATTCTTCCTCAAGAACCCACTTTATTCCGAACATTCTTCGTGGTAGGTGTGCTGAAGATGATTCTCCTTGGTCTTTTCGACTTCTCTTCTTGTCCTTTCGGGACGTGGTAGCCTTCTCCTTGCCTTGCTTTGCTTTAGGTGCCATTGTACCTGAGACTAGAAATAATGTTAGTTGCAGCACAATCTCACTTGATACAATCTATATGCAAGCTCTAGGGGTACCACCCCACACTTAGTTTCGTTAGCACAACTCAATGAAGTGAAAGTGGTCGAGTACTCAGATTTCGTCGACATACGTTTTAGGATTGTATTCCGGCAAGAAAATCAGCATTGCATCACTTATTTGCAGCCATTGGACTACTTTCATGGTGGATATAGCAACAATACAACATAGGGGTTACCACATGGAATCGTTATTCTTACAACAAGCACAACCTCCCAAGTCGATAGGCACTATAACCTTATCCCGATGGCCGGGATAGTCTATCATGTAATCATCCAACCAACAATCTTAAGCAATATTCATAGCCATATTAATTCAGCAACTATCATAACAATGCTATCGAAACAAAATTCAAGTCGGAAACAAGTCAAGAATTCCCTACGTATATATTCAATCACACGATCTTGTAACAATTATCATCACCACCAATCTCACATGATTTAGCAAAATATAATAAGCATATCAACGTAGTACTTACGATAAATAGATGAAGAATAAGAGAGTACTTACTTGCTTGAAGATTGTGGAGAAGTTGTTGTGAATTGGAAGAACAAAGGAAGAAAATTTTGAGAGGATTTGGAGTGTTATGCGGCGCCTTTAGGGTTGTTTCTAATGTGGTTGTGTTATAAAACCAAGTCCCCTTTATATAGGAAGAGTATGGGTCGGGTTACGACCCATTTACAATCGGATTTGGGGACAAGATCACCACATATGCGGCGCATATCTCTCGGCATATCAATGACATATGCGGCGCATTGTCCATGGCATAATGGGACATATGCGCCGCATAGTCTATGGAATTTGGTCTCAGTATCTCAAATGCCATAGCATAGGCGGCGCATAGTCAAAAGCATACCTAGGAATAGGCGGCGTATAGTGTATATCACACTAGATTCCGAGTCCTTAGGCTATAGAATAGGTTGTGCATCGTTCGTGGCCTATTTTTACCAAGGCCTAGCCTTCCTCGAAGCCTATTATGACGTGAGAAAGGCTCAATTCATAGCCTTATGCATCACCATTCCTACCTTACCGACTTTACCATACCATGCGACCAAATCGTCAATTGAAATCAATCTCCTCGTTGCATACTTCTTGCACCTATATTTGCTCAAAACAAATGAAAACGATTAGTACGATGGGTTGCCTCCCACCAAGCACCTTAGTTTTGGTCATGGCACAACTCTTATTTTTGGATTTTCATTTATCAAAAAGAAAAAATACTAAAACGACGAAATGATAAAACTATAAAACGACAAAACAATAAAACAATAAAACGATGGGTTGCCTCCCGTCTAGTGCCTTATTTATTGTCGTGGCTCGACGTAGTAATCTTGAGTACTTAGACTTCGTCGAGATAAGTGATGGACATGTCATTCATCGAGTCAAGAGGACCGATATATGGCTTGACACGTTGGCCATTTACTTTGAAGATAACACCCTCATTGTTTTCTAATTCGACTACTCCAGACGAGTAGACTTGGATGACTTTAAATGGACCAGACCATTTTGATTTTAACTTACCTGGGAAGAGCTTGAGTCTGGAATTAAAGAGTAGTACCATGTCACCTTTTTGGAAGTTTCGTCGAACAATCCGCTAATCATGATACTTCTTCATCCGCTCCTTGTATAAATCTGATCTTTCATATGCATGGAGACGAAATTCATCTAGTTCGTTCAGTTGCTCCAACCTCAGGTTCTTCACATCATCCCAATTCAGATTCAAGTGCTTCAATGCCCATAATGCCTTGTATTCTAGCTCGATGGGTAGATGACAAGCTTTCCCATAAACTAGCTGATAAGGTGACATGCCAATGGGTGTCTTGAATGCAGTCCTATATGCCCATAGTGCATCATCTAGCTTTCGAGACCAGTCCTTCCTATTCGCATTAACCGTCTTGGCAAGGATTTGCTTGATCTCGCGGTTGGAAACCTCAACTTGTCCACTGGTTTGGGGATGATAAGGCGTAGCTACCTTGTGTTGCTTGACTCCATACTTGGCCAATACAGATTTGAATAGCTTGTTGCAAAAGTGAGATCCTCCATCACTTATGATAGTACGAGGTACTCCAAAGCGAGAGAAGATATTCTTCTTTAAAAACGCTACCACACGCTTTCCTTCGTTGTCGGCCAATGCTACAGCTTCAACCCATTTTGACACATAATCCACAGCAACCAAGATGTACTTCATTCCAAACGAATTCACGAATGGTCCCATGAAATCAATACCCCACACATCAAAGAGTTCTACCTCCAGAATTTTGGACATGGGCATTTCATGGTGTTTTGAAATAGCACCTTGACGTTGGCATTGGTCATACCTTCGCACATAGTCATATGCATCTCTGAATATTGTAGGCCAATAATAATCGCTTTGCAAGACTTTCCTTGCCGTTCGATTCCCTGCATGATGTCCTCCAACTTGCGAAGTGTGGCATGCTTCCAATATAGTAGGTACTTCTTCATGGGATATACATCGTCGAATGGTACCATCCGCGCATCTTCGAAACAAATAAGGCTCATCCCAATAGTAGTGCTGAACGTCATGCATAAACTTCCTCCTCTGGTGGTAAGCTAAATTGGAAGGTAATACATTACTCACCACGAAATTTGCAAAGTCGGCATACCATGGTAATTTCTCCATTGTTGTTGCTAGTATCTCCTCGTCAGGGAATGCATCATCAATCTGATTTTCTGGTTGCGCCACATACTCATTCTCAAGTCTGGATAGGTGATCAGCCACTTGGTTCTCGCAACCTCTTCTATCTTTGACTTCGAAATCAAACTCTTACAGCAGCAATACCCATCGAATCAGCCTTGGTTTTGCATCCTTCTTTGTCATTAGATACCTAAGAGCTGCATGGTCTGTATGAACGATCACCTTAGTACCCAATAGATAGGCACGGAACTTCTCAAACGCATACACAACCGCTAAGAGCTCTTGTTCAGTAACAGTGTAGTTCCATTGGGCTTCATTTAGGACCTTACTCGCATAGTAGATAGGATGAAATAATTTCTCCTTTCTCTGTCCAAGAACAGCACCAACGGCTACACCACTAGCATCACACATGACTTCGAACGGGAGCGTCCAATCTGGTGCTACCATGATAGGGGCTTCAATGAGTTTTTCTTTAAGGCAATCGAATGCCTTTAAGCAATCATCATTAAAGTCAAACTTCGCATCTTTCTCCAATAGTTTGCACAATGGACTAGAAATTTTGGAGAAGTCTTTGATGAATCTACGATAAAACCCAGCATGGCCAAGAAAACTACGAACTCCCTTCACCGAAATTGGAGGTGGTAGCTTCTCAATTACCTTTATTTTGGCGCGATCAACCTTTATTCCTCTTTCGGAAATCTTGTGCCCAAGAACGATTCCTTCTTTTACCATGAAGTGGCACTTCTCCCAATTCAGCACAAGGTTGAACTCTACGCATCTTTGCAATGCCATGCTCAAGTTTGCCAAACATGCTTCAAAAGACTCACCAACAACTGAAAAGTCGTCCATAAATACCTCCAAAGTGTCTTCTACCATATCAGAGAAAATAGACATCATACAACGTTGAAAGGTGGCTGGTGCATTACACAACCCGAATGGCATGCGTTTGAAGGCAAAAGTACCATATGGGCATGTAAACGTTGTCTTCTCTTGGTCTTCGGGGGCAATACAAATCTGATTGTAACCTGAATAACCATCCAAGAAGCAAAACCATCCTTTCCCCGCTAATCGATCTAGCATTTGGTCCATAAATGGCATGGGGAAGTGATCCTTGAGCGTCCAAGAATTCAGCTTGCGGTAGTCCATGCATACTCTCCATCCAGTAACGGGCCTGAGTGGAATAAGCTCATTCTTTGCATTCGCGACCACCGTCATGCCTCATTTCTTGGGAACACATTGTACTGGGCTTACCCATGTACTATCAGAAATAGGATACACGACTCCTGCGTCTAACCACTTGATAATCTCCTTCTTCACCACTTCTTGCATTGGTGGGTTTAGACGTCTTTGATGTTCAATGGTGGGTGTGCACTTTTCTTGAAGCTGAATTTTATGAGTGCAAATCCCAGGTGGAATACCAATGATATCCGCAATGGTCCATCCAATAGCTCTAATATACTTTCGTAAAATTGCAATAAGAGCTGCAACTTGTTGCTCACCCAAATCGGCTGCCACTATGACTGGAAGAGTATTTCCGCTTCCTAAGAATGCGTACTTCAAATGGCTTGGCAGCTCCTTCAATTCTAACGTGGGTGATTATTCAATAGATGGCTTAGCTGGTGGTGTGGGTCGATTCTTGAGATCAAGATCCAGCTTCTTGGGGGTATGGCGATATGTCCCTAATCCCGATAGAGCACAAATATCTTCATCAGAAATTTCAGCATCATCATTCTCTCATTTCATGAGCGAAACCTCCAAAGGATCATCAAGAATTTGCTCTTCTTCAAGTCGTTCTTCCTCGTCATCAACGACAACATCAGCCACAGAAAATACACTCAAATCTTTGGGTTGCTTCATTGATTTGCAAACATCAAAGCGAACCACTTCGTCATTTATTCGTAATGAAAGCTCATTAGCTCTCAAATCTATGAGCACACTTCCTGTAGCAAGGAAAGGGCGTCCCAAGATTATGGGAACCTCTGAATCTGCTTCACAATCCAAGATGACAAAGTCTGCTGGAAATATGAATGAAGATACCTTTACCAAGACATCGCATAGAATACCAACCGGTCGTTTTACCGACCTATCCGCCATAACAAGCCTCATATTAGTTGGTGTAGGATCTCCTAACCCCAACTTCTTATAGATCGATAATGGCATCAAGTTGATGCTGGCTCCTAAGTCACACAATGCTTTGGCAAAGTCCAAAGATCCGACGGTGCAAGGAATCGTGAAAGCTCCGGGGACGGCCTTCTTCTGAACTATCGATCGAGTAGCTATTGCACTACAATGATGCACATCATCCTTCAGCTCATAACTTGCTGCCCTCTTTTTAGTCAAAAGATCTTTCATAAACTTCGCATACCCAGGCATTTGTTCCAGTGCCTCTACCAATGGGACATTAATGGTCAGCTGCTTCAACATAGTCATAAATTTGCTGAACTTAGTGTCATCGGCCACCTTCTTCAATCTTTGTGGAAAAGGTGGTGGTGGGTATGGAAGTGTTCTCTCCATGTCTTTCTTCCCCTCTTGCTTCCGTTTATCATTTTTTTCAGGCTGCACGTCACTAGGTAAAACATCCTTGACGTTTGAAGTAGTTGTTGCGGCTTCTTCTCTTGTAACTTCACTAGGTGTGGCATCAATGTCTGCTGCTACGTCAACCACTTGCTTGCCTTTTGCTGAAGTTTCCAGCACCTTACCACTCCTGGTAGTGAAGGCCATGCATGACCCATCATTCCTTGGGTTTTGCACAGTATCGCTCGGTAAGGTGCCAGCCTTTCTTTGATTGAATGCTGCTGAAAGTTGGCTCAATTGCTGCTCTATTTGCTTGATAGAAGTGGAATGAGAATCAACTAATTGCTTCATGGAGGCCAAATCATCAATCACCTCCTTAACTCCCGCGCTCGTTGCTTCCACTCCTTTCAATAACTTAGCCATCATGTCTTCCATAGAATTAGATGTGGTGGTATCACGTTTACCAGGGGGAACGTACAAACCACTATTTTCATTATTTTTCTTCCAACTACCTTGGTCTTTGCTTCCAGATTTATTATAATAGTTCCGACCTTGGTTTCCTTGGGCATTCCCACGGAAACCCCCCTGATTGTTCAAGTAGTTGGCCTCCTCTTCCGAATCAGATTCGTCTCTTCCTTTCAGCGCCACAGCTTTCACTTTTTCGATCTTCCCTGATAATAAGTGCTTTTTCAGAAGATCCAATTGTGTTTTCATGTGCGCCATGTCTTGCTCACGTTCTTCTTCTCTTCTTCTTTGGTCTGCAGACATGCCAATAGATAAAGTGGGGCTTGCTACCTCTGAATCCCTGGTATGCCAAGCTCTACTTTGCTTTGTCATGCGATCTAGCATATTTCTTGCTTGACCAAAGGTGAGGTCTATGAAAGAACCTCCAGCTGCGTTGTCCACCACTGGTTTAGTTATTGAATTCAAGGCTCTATACAAGATCTCCATGAGGTGAACATTAGTCATGTGATGGTTTGGGCATCTCGCTAGCTTTGCCTTGAACCTCTCCCATGTTTCATGAAGAGCTTCAGAGGGAAGCTGACGAAAGTTGCTGATTTCATCTCTCAATTGAGCCCTTTTGGATGGCGGAAAGAATCTTTCTAGGAAAGCGTCTCTTAATTGCCTCCAATTTGTAATTGAATTAGGAGTCAGCCCATTCAACCATAGTGTTGCCTCCCCAGACAGGGACAATGGAAATATACGTAGTCGAATAGCATTCTGACCAACACCAGGATTGTCAAACGACTTGCATGTAGAAATAAAGTTGATAAGATGCATATTCGGATCATCGCCTGCTAGTCCACCAAATAATCCCTTGAGTTGCAATAACTGAATCATGGTGCTAGTGATGTTGAACTTGGCTCCGGGCACTAATGGTGGTGGAATTATAGCTCCAGTGGCTCCGGCACCATCAAGATCATCATCATCATCGTCGAAAGCTGGTTGCAAAGGTTGGCGATCATACCTATACCGAGCTTGTCGACCTCTTCGGTTGGAAGGTGTTATAATTTCAGCATCACGCCTAGGGTTTAGTAACTCGTCATCACCTAAATCTTCATCGTCAGGATTTGTTGCTCGCCCAGGATTATCAATGTTTTGTTGTTGGACTTGAGCAGCGGCAAGAGCAGCTAATCTTGCTTGCTCGTGTTGAGCAGCCATCCTGTCGATTTCAGCTTGTGCTTCCATTCTTCTAATTTGTTGTGGTTCAGGATTGATTGGTAATAACGGTTGACCAGAACTTCTAGTATGGGGCATGCACTAAAAGAAAAACCTGCAATAAACAAAAAAAACAAAAACTAAAAGTAAGAGTATGAGAATCTTTGACCAAAGGGTCTAGTAATTATCACGAACTTGATTGACACTCGTATTCCCCGGCAATGGCGCCAATTTTTGATAACGCTCAATCTACAACTCTCGTTTGAGTGTAAAGCGGTCGTTAGTAAATATAGAACCCAACCTTGGTTGGGTGTCGATCCCACAGGGAATAGCTTGGCCAACAAGTAAGCAAAATTAATAGACTTTTGGTGCAAGTCTCGTAAGAAGGGGGGATTGTAATAAGTAACCAAAGTAATGAAATAAAAGCTGAAAATAGCAAAGTAAAAAGAGAGTATTTCGTAGGTTGTGAAACAATGAGAATTGAAGTGTTGGGGTTATGTCCACCTTCTAAGGTATACGTCTCTATCGGCTATGAGTGTGTAGAGTCTTGACATGCAATTGCTTATAGAGAATTGTAGTCGATGGTAAATCCAAGCGTCTCTCGACCTGAACAAGGACTATTTCACTTTAACTCTCTCAAGCTTAAAGTGTGTCTAACGGTACGAATTCTCCAAGAGGTTAGTCCAGTTACGACACTAGCTTTTTAATAGGAAAGGGTGTCCTACTACCTTGACATTATCTCTTTTCCAGACAAATAACCTTTCTCTCGAACAAGTTAAATGTTAGACTGGCGTATTCTTGCATTTGCAACCGCAAAGAATGTAGATTAAGATGAAGAGCGTAATGATATAAGCAATATACGTGTCTTGAACTCATAAACTCACAGCTATAGATAGTAACTCATTCGGCTTCCATAACCCCAACTAAGAGGTTTAGTTACCCATGAATGCGGAGGATATCACGTTTTGCATGGTGGATGGCGTGAAAAGTAGGTGTTTAGGCGTGTGGTTTTGGTGTTTAGGAGTTGCCTCTTCACTAAGGGAGGACTTCCTTAAAAATCTCTAGCATGATAGGGTATTTATAATACTCCTATCCTACTCCTACTAAGCTAATGAAATAAATAACCAAATCCTAATATACTAATGAAATCCTTGACCCAAATGTACTATGGTAAGGTTACAATATCATGATCCAAATAGATTAGTGAAACACATAACCTAATTGCACTAGGTTAATGTATCTTGGTAAAAATCCAGCTTTATGTCTGTAAGTCCCCAAAGTCTTCAGAATTGCTGTTTTAGCCCGGGACAGATTTTCCATGCAGCAGATTTGGTCCTTTAGGCGTCCAGCTCCTTTCCACTTCGTTTGTGAGCTTTCTTTTGCGTCAAGTAAGCCATAAAATGCTGTATTTTGCATCATTTATACCTGAAACTTTACTAATCATGTTTGTTAGCTCATTTATAGGAAAAAGGACTAAAAGTGCATGAAATATATAATTTGTTCTCAAAACTAGGCTAAAATATGGGCAAAATATATTGATATAGGCGTGTAATTTTGCCTATCATCAGTGCCTTAGGTTTATTTTACTTAAGTGTCATGTTTTTTTAGTATGTGATAGTTTCCTGAGGATATGCATATGTTCTAGGTTGAGGGTGTTGATGACCCATGGTTTCATGTCACTTTGTATTCTTAGAACAAAGAAATTATTTAGGAACTTAGGTATTCTTATTAGATATGATATGCGTTTATGTTAATTTTGCTGGAAAATAGGGTTTAGAGCAAAGACCGAGTAAAAGGGATGAAGAGTGGTTGAAATAATAACCTATGAGTCAACCCACGACTTGTGGGTAGTACCGATGGGTCGTGAGTAGGACCGTGACTTGAAATCTGAAGTTGGTATGCTGAGTTCATCTTTTACGAGTCTATTTATAGATTATAGATGCAACCCACGACTCCTGGGTTGCAGTCATGAGTTGAGATTCTATAAGGCTAATTTATGCTCTTATTCCCATGACTTGAAGACATGACTCGTGGGTCAAGCCCACAACCCAACCCATGAGTCATGAGTTGATGACGACCCTACTTTCTTACTCTATCTAGGATATGTTTTATTTTGTATCTATAAACACTTATAGGATGTTTTATTGTTCTCTTATACATTCTATACACTTTTTACATTATTTTGATTTCTAAATACATTATTGTTACTGAAATTATTAGTCTTGGTTTTTTAGGTTTTATAATTGATTTGCGATTTCAAGTTCTTTATCTTATTCATTAAAGTTCAACATTATGCTTTCATCTATGTAATCTTTATTTATTCTCACAACCATGAGCAACTAAATCCCATAACTAAGGTTGTGTGAACCCTATTGAATTAATGAACCAAGATAAGTGCATAGTCATTCTAGATCGGTGTTCTTGGATTTATTGGAATTTACTTTAGTTCAATTGCTTTCTTAATGGGTGCACATGTTAGGAACACACCTATATTTGATACTTTCTAAAGAGAGAGGTAGAAATTAGGAAAAAGATATAAGAACAATAATTTGAAGCTACAAATCTTCATCTAATTAATTTGAACCATAACTAAGACAACTAATCTGAGATTATAAAATAAGGTTTAGTAGTGCGGTGATCTGATACTGAGAGAAGATGAGTGAAATTTAACCAAACCAGGTCGAGATATGGATAGGTAATACATAACTTGTTAGATTTTTCATGTAAGGCATCAAGATAGTTTGAAGAGCATGAATAGTCTTTAGAGTTATGAAGTCAGGGTGATCCTAGTGCTCTAATATTGGTCACAACCCTAATTACCCTACAATCGTTACTATTGCTCTTATTATTCCAAAACCCTCCCCTTTTATTTACACAATTTCCCATTACATAAGTAAGCTCTTGATTGATTTTTGACGTATTCCTTGTGGGTTTGACCCCAACTTAGTTGGGTTCTATTTTTATTTTTAATTTAGTGACCACTTTATACTCTCTTAGAGGTGTAATTTAGGAGATATCACCTACTGAGTTCCACTGCTTGGTACTCATACTTTACTTCTATAACCTACAAATCATAGTACGAGATCTCACTGTTGTTGTGTACATTGTGCAGAGCAGCTATGGATCAAAGATTTAGGGTGAACTCCTAATGTTTGGAGTATTTCTACTCCCCCTCTTATTAATTAGACTTATCTCTTTTATATTTTGGAGATAGTTTGTATATGTATTTATTCTATATTTCACTTTGTACCCAAATTATATTAGAAGTTCTTGTACTAATTTCATCAGGTCTTGGGGGTTGTATCTATATTAGACTTTTATTTAAATTCTTTTTCCTATTTTCTTTCTTTGGATAGTTTGTTACTAGCTATTCTAGGCTTGGATTATCTTACCTACTGGTGCATTATAATATGTGCTATCATGATCTGATAAATTAAGTCATGAAAAATTGGTATTATATCTTGGTTTATCGATATATTGGTACAAGAGCTAAGTGGCTAGTAGAGTCCTACAGATCAGTGCGGAGACATTCGTATCATATCTTTGGTAGGCTGTAGATTATTCTTAGGAAGTTCTATTCTTAACTCCATATCGAGTGTTCATATTTATATAAACCTCTTAATACTTTCTTTGACTCTTCCAGTCGAATAACAGGAGGTTATTGAAAGATACAGATAATACTTTTGCATGTGTTTCCATTATTTTATCTCAATATTGGTCTTGGGAGTTAGATATTAATGTTTAAGATCTTCAACATTAACTAGAGAATTCGGGGCCAATCTAGGATCCAATAGAGTTTGTGACCAACCTAGTTCTTAGGAACCAGTTTTAAGAATTTTGAGTATTTTAGTCAATCTCTCAAAACCATAGATAATGTCAAATACATCAAATGATTCTCCAAATAGAGTTGGATTTATTGGTGTTCAGCAGGGTTCTCTATTGATTTTAGAGTATTATATTAGGTTTTTCAAATAAGTGAGATATACTCCTGTACTATATCCTTCTGCGTATGAGATGGTGCATGAATTTATCAATGGGTTATCTTTGGCACTCTACTTAGAGTCAAAGTATTTGATAGTGGTTGGGTATTCTTTCCATTAGGTTTTTAATCACACAAGAATTGCAAAGATGGTGTGTACTGAGATATATGAAGGTGGTGGTAAGAGGCCTTATAAATAGTAAAATGTTAGTAGTACTCCTTTTGGAGGTAAGGATCCTCCCACCAGAGGTTAATATCACTTGTAGCCTATTGGGTCCTTAGAGATAGCATATCATATTATAGATGGCTCTCAGATCAGTCTGTCACAGTGGATATCATTCTCGTTAGATATTATGGAGTATTTAGTATAAATATTTAGGTTGTCAGGGCTATTCTAAATTAGTAAATACAGTGCATCCAAGAGTTCCAAGCCATGTTTGGACTATGGAGAGGTTGGTCATTGGTTGATAGAGTGCCCCAGGCATGTGCTGGTTGTTAAGACAAGATCAAGATATATTTCTCGCTGGCCTAGTGCTCTAAAAGTATGTTATAATTGCGGGGAGGATGATTATTTAGTAGAGAGTATCCCAATAGTTGGTTGGTAAGAAATAACTTATGTTTCTCACTAGTTTAGAGCTTTAGAGGTTTGTTATGGTCGCAAAGAGACCGGTCACTAGTCTAAAAAATGTCTCAGTGTGGGATTCTTAGTTATTCAGCTCACCCAGATCAGTCTCAAAGAGTTGTGGAATCTTCAGTTAAAGGCAGTGCACTTAGTGCCTCTATTGGTGATTCAGGCACTTATTTTGAGTTTGAAAACACTTAAATTGGTACTCCTTCAGGCACATTAAGACTATGACTTTGGACCCCATCATTATAGGTACAAATTTGATTTACTATTCTTTACTTTCTATTTAGTTTGAGTTGGGGTTTTCATACCTATTTGTATTAACATGCCTTAATACTACTGTATTGATGGTCATAAGTTTCTGTGGATTTATGCATATGTGATAACCCCCATAAATGATTTCTTTTATTATTGGATTGATATGGTAATTTCCTTGAGGTATAGTGCTTGGGTTATAGTCCCATTTGACTTTTGAATATTGTCCTAGTTATAGTTATAGAGTGGTAATGATTGTGGTTGTTCATTTTTAGGTACCTCATGCATCTTGTGATGTTGTTGCTATTGTTATTAGTTATGTTGTTATTGATTCTTACTAATAGATAAGTAGATTAACGTAATTTAGTTAGAATCCCCCTTCTTTGCAATTCATATTTATTCCTCTTAGACAACTAGGTAGGTTGGTTTTTCTTCTCTTGTCAATGAGGTTAGATTGATTGTTGAGTGTATTCTGAAAGTAATGGTAGGTTTGGCCTTCCATATTTTTGTTGTGGTTATACCATTGGAAATTTAATTATGTTGCTGGGTTTGATGTGGAAAAGTCTAAGGCTCATTTTTCTGGCTTATTGAGGTTCTAGTATTGGCTATCCTGTTCTATGGTCATTCTTGAGGTTGATAAATTTGAGGTTTATTTTTTTGATTTGGATGCATAATTGCCCAGTAGCGGTTTTAACATTGATGTTCAAAAGTCCAAGGTTTGGTTTTTTGGGTTATTGGGTTCATCCCCTAGTGATAGTCTTGATATTAACATTGGTGTTGGGTTGAGTACTCTATTCTTCCTATGCTATGATCTATGATTTGGTTGAGTTTATGCAGGTAAAAATGGATGAATTTGGAAATTCTCATTTTTGATAGTTGTTCTACTTAGTTTGACTTAATGGGATGCTTCTACTTGGTGGTATGCACCTATGGGTATTCATTGTCATCGATTGAGTATTAGATTGACCAGATTCAGGCTAAGATAGTAACTTTTCTGAGTTGATCAAAATTAGTCTACTAAAAGTATTCTTTGTAGCCTCAACATGTTCTTGACTATGTATTGATGTATTTGCCCTTCAGCAGACGTGGAGTTGATTTCTTATATCTCTAGTTGATGTTTTTCCTTAGTTGTGGTTATGCTCTTTATTAATAAATTAGTTTTGACTCATGTGAGAATCATTGGGTATATGCCTGATTTTTGTTAGTGAGGTTGATTTAGGCATTTGGCCTTAGCAAAGAGTTATCGACTCAAGTATTGGATTTATCTCTTTGAAAGGCAGCTTAAAGGTTATGATAGATTTTGTAATTTTGATGCTTAGACATCAACAAGATTATTCTAGATAGTTGAGTTCAAGTAGTTCTGCTTCGGAGTTGATATTTAAAGTGCGGGTCATATGCTTGGTTGTAGCCTCAATTTTAAAATTTGACTCAGCTGAGACTTCATCTATAGGTGGAGTAGGCCTATTTGTTACCTACCAGCTCAATTTTTTCCAATTCAAATTGGTTGTACTTGGTAGATGTTTGAAAGATAGTCAGTTGGCACGAGTATTGGCTTATACCACTCTTGACCTTAATCCTTAATTTTTGTCTAAATTTTGGATTATTTTCTTAGCAGAAGAAGTATTTTAAAGTTGGCTTCGACATGTTTTCACCCACAGTTGGTAGGACATATTGGAGCGTATTATTCAATCACAAGATTTTGTGCTTTGGACTCTTACTGTCAGTTTTGAAGGTCATCCAGACAAGTTGTATCTTTTGCTAGAGATCACAAACTTTGATCATCCGCATTTGTGCATCTAGGTAACACCATATGAGTTCATTCTTATGATTTCCCATATGGATTCTTGGTAGCTCAACTTCAATCTTTAGCGATTAATACAATGTAATTGCATGGGCAGGACTCGGATGATGTTGGAAAGGTTTCGGATAATTTATAGTTGACATTAGGTTTGGAAAGGCAAGAAAATGTTAGATTTAGAATTTGTAGTTGGTTGTTGGAGTCATGCCTTTGATTGTCTTTAGCTTGGTTTAGTTTTTGCTCTATTGTACTTATACCACAGTGATATCAATGTATAGTGATTTGGGCTTTCGTACATCAGTGATTCTCGGTTCAATTGGAGGCTAGTAAGTTGTTGAGGCTGAGTTTTGGTCATTTGGAAAGTGAAGTAAGGAATTTGGTTAAAAAGGGAATAGTTGTAGAAAAACCCCTTGGAAGCATTGTTTCTACTTAGAGGTTATCTAGGGAGTCTTTCTTGTAGCATGTGGGACCAATAACTCATCCTTTAAAACTTTTAGGCTCTTTCTATTCCTTGACCTTTTTGGATGAAAGTCCTTTTAGTAGTGTATATTAAAATGACCCTTTAGAACATTTTGTTAATTTTTGTGTATTTCAGGCATTTTGAGCCTTCCTATAGTGTCTAAATGACATTTATGACTTGTCAGAGTTGTTCGTTTGATTATCAAATAGTTCGTTTAAGTTTTAGGCCCATTTCTCTATTTTGGTGCTTGAATGAGAATCTGATAACACCATCAACTCTAAAACATTGATTTTAGGCTAGGGAGACCCTTGGTTCAGGTCCCTAGCCTTTCAAACTCTTTAGGCTATTGGATAGAATTTGGTTAAAATTGAACTATAGGTATGGGCCCCATATTTTATCAAAATTACCTCAAATGGAAATTTCGGTGGTTTCGTTGAGTCTAGGGTTTTGAACGAATCTCAAGCATCCGGTTGGAGTTCATTAGGACTTAGCATTTTGCTAGTTTTTCCAAAATCTAGTCCTAGCATATTATACCTTTCGCATTTATGAAGGGCAATGCTATGGCAGTATATATACATATATATCATTTTTATCAATTTTTTCATCATTTTTGAGTCTCATTTCACCATTTTTTAGAGATTAAGATATGGGACATTGGGGGAAGTCTTCCATTGAAGATAAGGTAAGCTAGTGGAACACTCCTTGGTCATTCCCTATTATATTTCCCATCAAATTCTATCCCTTTTCAGTATAAATTCATAGAATTTAGGCCTTATATTCCCAAACCTTAAGGGCTGATTTCGGCCCCAATTTGTACTCTACTTGTGCTCAACATTTGAGCACACATTTTTTGTCCTTCAATTGCCTTCGTAACGAAGTCAATTTTTGAATTCCTCAGCAGGCCCTATGGGTCCATTATTGACCCAATTTTGGGCCCTATAGTTTTATATAGAAATATGAGTATCATTTTACTCCTATTAATATACAAATGATTAATTTGATAGTGCAATGTTATTTTGGAATCATTGAGCAAGGACAAGCAAATTATGAATGATTTAAGAATGCAGTTTGGCATTGAGGAAGACTTCAGTCTACTTTTCTCTATAATATTGTGTATGGTATAGATTTTGTTCTAGGCAAGGACAATAGGACATATTTATGACTAGTATTGCATGGCTTAACCAACTTGGGTAATTTGGATAGAAATATCACTGGAACCTTAGCCTAGAATACTAGATATGGCCTTAAAATCACATCATCCTTATTTACGGACTTGATTAGGCATATATTAACATTATAGATCCTTTAATATATGACTTACCACTTGACTTAGTGATTTAGGCGGTGTTTCACCGACTGGATCCTATAGTGAGGTTATGCCCTTGATTACCATAGTTTCCCAAATTATGAGGCTTTATGGTGTTGATTATATATTGTTGGGCCCAAGACCATAGTTTCAATGCCAGTTGAGCACCAGGTTAGTACTTTATCCTTATAGAGGACGTGGTTATAGTTATGAATACATAAATGCCTATGGTTATTCTATTTGTATATTGGTGATGACGTGCATACTTTTAAGCGCATTCATTCTCACTTAGTGGTACTATTCCAACCAAACTCTTGATTTAGCTACTATTTTCTAAAAAGGGATTTATTCCCTCTTTTCACTTTAAAAAATAGATCTTTTTATAATGGGAATTTTTCCATCTAATTTAATGAATTATAAGCTTTGAAACTATATATTCAAGACCGCGATTGATTCTTCCCATTACCATTTCACTCTTTTACCACTACTATTTACTTTGATTGAGAGAGATTCCTACCTTTTCTACGCTATTATGCAAATTTAGTTCCGACGTTGATCTTGGACAATAGATTTACTAATTTACACTCGTTTAGTCACAGTTCAATTCCAAGTATTTGTTATATATATATATATATATTATAGATATATATTATGTATCTCTATTACTTGATGGGGTAGATTGATTATGATGGATACAGGAAGTTCTGGTTCAGGAGTAGTCAATGTATATAAATATTTTGAGTCCCGTATGGGCCCCTTCGTCTATGAGCCATAGTGTCAGAAAAGGATGATACCTATAGGTCCTTTCGTGAGTTATTGAGTTGGAGGAGATGTATACACTTGGTACATTTGGCATTTAGATTTGATATGGTTCACTATTGTTTTATGTACATTCATTTATTCATATGCATTGCCTATCAACAATATGATTATTTAGTGCGTATATCTATCGATTTAGGGGGTTGTATAGGTCTAAGCTATGGTTGTTCTTTACTGAGTGCTTGCTTGAACCTTTTGAGCTTATGGGGGCCTGATTAGGTTACTATTTGGCTAGACTAACTGGTTACTTTAGTGTTGTCTTTCTTGGTTAGTTTGTGGCAGGATGGTAATGGAGTGATATCGGAGATTAGCGATAAATTTCTATTTTCCTTTCTTTATTATGGTAACTTTCATTAATGATGGTTTATCTCACAGTTAGGCACTACAATTAGAGATCCTGATTATGCTAGAATTAGCTATCCTACTTGGTTAGGATTCCTCGAGATATTAGGTTGACTCTCTTAAGTTATTACCTTTGAGTTAGTTGTATAGGTGTATATTAGGTATTACCGTATATCCTTATCCTTCCTTATATATTCATATTGTATATGTTTTCTTTGTCCATGTATCACTACTATATGTCCATCATTCACTCTTCATTTTTATATTGGCTGGTGATATATGGTATTGGATATTATTCCATGGTTACTGTTAGAATAGGATAGTTACACTTTTGGATACATTAGCATTATTAAGTTTAGTTTCTTGGATAGTTGCCTGTAGTTTACATTCCTGCTTTACATGTTGTTTATGCTTACATTACCTTTGGGGATTAGTCGGTCAATGGCTACAGAGTACCATGTATTTGGTACTCATACTGCACTTCTCCATCCTTAAGATCATAGTACATGTTCTCGCTATTGTTGTGTGCATCGTGCGAAGAAGCTATGAGATCGGAGTGCGAAGAAGCTATGAGATCGGAGATTTGGGGTGAACTTTTGACGTTCAAAGTATTCCTACTGTCCCACTTATTAATTAGACTTATCTCTATATTATATTTTAAAGATGTTTGTACATGTATTTATTTTCTTATTTAACTTAGTACTCAAATTGTATTCGAAGCTCTCGTACTAATTTTACTATGTCTTGGAGGTTTTATTCTATATTAGCCTTTTATTTAAATTTTTTTTTCTATTTTCTTTCATTCTTTGGATAATTCGTTCTAGTTGTTCTGGACTACAGATTGGCTTATCTACTGGTGGGTTATAATAGGTGTCATTATGACCTAAAAAATTAAGTTGTGACACGTTATTCTCATTGTAATATGTAGAATATTATTTTGATAGTACGTTAGTGCTCGAAGGCTTCACCAAAAGGAAAAGCACTAGAGTAGTAGACTTTATGGAGCTTTCAACGGCGTTTAGGTATGCTAGGCTAAACTTCTTGTTATATTGCAATTTATTACGATATTAGTGTAGTATTATGCTATTTTTAGGTGAGTATTTACATCTTGGTTGATTATATTAGTACTTATTGATTATTTACCTAATTAAAGAACCCCTTTAGGTAGATTTTGGCCTATCTCCCCTCATACTGTGCTGGATTGATACCCTAGAACTAGTTTTGGGTGCTTAGTATCATGAAATGGAATTATAATGCCATAGCCTAGGTTTTGGATCGGTGCTTGCCATAGCATAGACTTTTGGAACTAGTTGTGGGCCCCACCAATCTTTCCCTTAGGTAGGATGCTTAGTTTAGCTTCTTATAGATTTAAGAAGCCTTTAAGTTGTGAACTTAAATCAAATATTGGACCTTCAGATGACTTAGGCAATTTAACAGGCTTTGGTAGTGTTATAACTCTAGATAACGTGACCTTTCATACTTTCAGACCATGCACATAGACTTAGTGTTTAATATCGCTTCTCTTATTGATTTGAACGTATTACCTAGTAGTTATATTAAATGTAGTAATAGGGAATTTATAACCATGGAGCATTATGATACTTGGTCTAATTATCCTAGTTCTGAGTCAAATTTAATGATTGGTAAATCCCCCGTTATTAATTATCTTGGGTTCATTTATGGCATATTTACTAAATGACACTTTATTATCAGTTATGCTTCATGTCTGACATTCATGATCTTTATCTAACACTTTATTATGATGATATTATTTTCAGTTCTGATTTGAGTTCGAATAAAGTTCTGGGTGTATTGTTATATTGAGTACATTTTATAATTTCTATTTGTGATATTTTCTCCTTGTTTGTATCCTTCGAGCTTATGGGGGCATGATCAAATTATTTCACTCTTGTTTATGCCTTTTGGCTTTATGGGGGGGGGGGGGAGAGGGCGAACAATTAAGTGATAGTTAGATGATATTTACTTAAGTTACTTATTCTATCTAATTACCGCTTTATCTTGACTTGGAGTATTATTTTTGATGGAGTTTATTTTGGATTTTATCCTTATCCTTGGCTTGAGTTTATATTCTCGCATTTTATTATACTTTTATTATAATTTAGCTCAGTTGGTCGGTGATGTCTACTTAGTTTCCATTATTTTTGGTACTCATACTAAACTTCTGCATCTTATTCTAATACATATTTGAGTACAAGCTACCATTGCTGATGCTTCTTTCAGGCAAGATTTTGGGGATTCGAAGATAGAGTGAGCTATCAGAGTCGGAGCTGATCCTCTCTCCTTATGCTATTTTTGGAAAATCTTTACCTTTTCGAGACTACCTATATATTTTATACAATTTAGTATTTTATTGTTTTTGAATTTAGTGTCTCTTTTACTGACCTTACTAGGTCGTGGAATACTCATTTTGTATATTTCCTCTTTTTCCCTTGTCTTTTGTACTTTTATGATTATATTTTGCTATTTAGTTTTCTATTTATATATCTAATTCAAAATTCTTTCATCTTTCATTGTTTAGCCTATTGCTTGCCATTCTAGGCTATAGTTTGACTTATATACTGGTGGGTCAAAGTAGGTGTCATCATGATTTGTGAAATTGAATCGTGACAAGAACATTGCCTAGGAATATATTTTAGTCTCCTAGGTGCCATCACCTAGGCATTAAGTGGTGTCTCCCACGAGCCTATGATGTTGTCAGCCTTCAGTCGGTAAGGCACCACCCTTGGTCACTAAGGCAACTTTGCCTAGGCACCAAGGTGGTCTCTAAGATGGTGCACCAGAAACCAACAATGCTCAAAATTTTTTTTGAGTGATCGAGGACCATTTGGAACCTCCTAGATGCAAACGAACTATGCAAACCCAATTGAAAATGACATCCCAAACTTAATAAAATTGATGGAATTTCCAAATGAGGTCGTTTCGACCTAATATGGTCTCCAAACTCGATGAGCTATTTTGACCAACTTCTGGCCAATAGCTCTAAATAAGTCAGAAAGCCTCAAAACATAGAGCAAGTGTCCCCCTAGCCTAAGATTCATATTTCGAAGCTAATACTATTATTCAAATTTCCATCCAAATCTGTTTATTAGGAGTTTTAGTCAATGAAATACCCTGGGTTCTGGTCCTTAGAAGATTTCCTGAGTTTTTGGCTTCTGGACATCATATGACTTGGGGTACTTCTCATATGATAGGGTACATATTAGGTAACACAGTCGTATGTTGTCTAGTATTTGGTGGTTGAGTTTCTGGAATGGGTATAACTTGGTGGGTACAAGTTGTATGGTTGGTGACGGGTCATTGATTTGGGTTTTCTCTCACTTAATCTGAAACTTAGAAACTTAACTT
Organism: Capsicum baccatum var. pendulum; assembly: GCA_030864225.1. Classification (NCBI taxonomy): domain Eukaryota; kingdom Viridiplantae; phylum Streptophyta; class Magnoliopsida; order Solanales; family Solanaceae; genus Capsicum; species Capsicum baccatum. Next base: position 187,934,965 of record CM061555.1, read on the forward strand.
GGATCTAAGTATGAGTGGCTGGCTCACTATGAGTCATTAGGACAGGGTACGAGTCGTATAGTCCAACTCGTATGTTGGACATTGTTCAACCCCTCATGATTCTACTATGGGTATGGGTTAAGAGTACTAGTTGTATGCTTAGGTATAAGTTTGCCGTGGTGGTCGTATGTTGGACAGTGTTGGGGGTCCAAGGGATGCCTTGGGTACGAGTTATGGGTACCACTCATATGGTAGGATATGATTGGAGGGGGTTGGTCGTACTTTCCCACGAGAAAATTTTACAATTTATGTTGAGGGTATTCTGGACATTTCCCCTCTTAACTTATTATTACCCCACTACATAAAACACCCTTTTGGGGCTTCATTAACCTATTTACAATCTATCAAATTCTCTTAAACACTCATAAATTCTCTCAAGGCTCTTGTGTTAAGGAAGGCTAGGGTTCCCTTCAAGGTGGTCAATTAGGGACTTACAAAGGTGATTTCTCTTTGTCATCTTCTTAATCTAAGGCATGTTACTTCTCCCTTATTGTGAGTTCCAACTAAAGGCATGTTTTATGAATTGTTTTCTTGGCATAAATGTTGTATGGTTTTGGGTTTTAAATATATGTTTTGGTTTTTATTACAATGACTGGGTATGGTTTTCCCATGTATTTTACTTATAGTTTTCATATTATTATGGTGGTTTGAACATTTGGTTGGATGAGAATGGTTAATTGGTACTTGATTGTGGCTTTGGAACTACTATGCACTTGATTGTGGCTTTGGAACTACTATGCCCCTAACTTGTTTTATAAAATGCCAATGAGAATGTTTTTGGTTAAATTCTTAGACTTTTATTGAACAATACATGGTATAACTTGGTGATGGAACCCTGAATGGTATAAATGGTTTGGAATGGTTAAATGGTAAGGTCTTGGTGGTTATGGTTAGTCTAGTTGAAAGCCTTGCGGGGTATAAAGGAATCCCCAATCAAAGTTAATAACAAACATGTTGTGGGGTACATGGGATTCCTCTAAGTTAATTTAGTAATGTAATACATGGGTATATGGGAATCCCTTCTTGTTAAAAGGGATGGCTAAGAATATTGCTTGAAAGCTATAGTCGGTATGACGATACCACTACTTATAGTCTTGGTTAAAAATAAATGAAATAGTGGTTTTGTTGTGTGATAATGGTTTTAATTGGGCAATAATAGTGGGGTGTGATAGCTAACCATGCAGATGTGAGTCCAATGGATGGACACTGGAAACTCATGTTTGCTGACATGAAGATTGGTGATGACCACCATTTATGATACTTCGGGGTACACAGGAATCCCCTGAGTACACTTGTATATATGAATCATGGAGATCGAATGGTACTCGAGAATCCCCTACTCCTATGGTATCTTTAGTTCTTACGGCTACATGCATTGAGGCCCATTCAGGGGGTTACACTAGATCCATATGGAACATGGGTAGTTCTAGGATGGTTAAGCTACACATACCCAGGTTAATGGTTTTAAAGGCATGCTAAATCCGCTTTTCTTTCCCAATATAGTTAAATATATGTTTGTATGGTTGTAAATGCATACGATTTGTTTATTTGGGTTTAAAGGTTGGACTTATTTTATCCTTATCCTAAATGTATACTAGCATTCACCCACCAACCTATCTTTGAACGCTATATCCACACGCAATGTAGGAACCAACCATTTTACTTCTCCTGCTTAGTGATCGAATTTGGGATCAGCTATTGGATTGAAATGGTGAGATTCTATATTTTATAAGGCTCTATTTCATATTATAGATGTCTTTGCATACTCTGGTTATTTCATAGAGATTGTTTTTGGCTTTGGTTGAGGTCATGTCCCAATCGGATATTGTTTTACTTTTGGTTAAAGGCTTTGTGGAACTACTATCAATCAGTATGGGCGGTGTCGGCAGTGGTGTCAGCCTTGGTATTGTCATTGGTATTGGGGATGATACCATTTAACTGTATTTATGATTGTTCCATCCTATTATGTTATGGACTCGTACTTGCTTATTGTTTTTGTTTTGGTATGGGTATGGTTATTGGTTGGGTATTGGATGGTTGGAATTTCTTGGAGTGGTCACGATTATGGACCTATGCCGGAGTCTAGAATTGTACAAAATGCTATCTTGTAATATGTTAGGAATTCATCCGACTCAGGGTACGTGTTTTGAGGTTAGGTTGGTAACGAGGGTGGTCACCGGTTCTAGATGGTCTTGGGATGCCTATTACAATAATGCCCCAGTTTGGGTCATGTCAAGTTGGTATCAAAGCTTTAGGTTCATGGTCAATTACGAGTCGCCAAATCCATGTAGAGTATAGTCTCTTTTAAGGGTGTATAGCACGCCACATTCATAGGAGAGAGGCTACATGGCTTTTAGGATCTTCTCTAATTCCTATTTTTTATCCTCTCATATCATGCCTTGACGATATAATACACATAAAAACTCCTTTGTACCATCTTGGGATAATGTTGAAGGGATACACTCTACTCATGGGATCCATACTCAGTCTAGGGGTCCAGTCCCTAATTTCTCTAGAGTTCAACCAGTTCCTTCTAGTCCTCCTCAGGCTCCCCAGGTAGGTAGAGGAGGAAAAGAGAAAATAAGATGAGGTAGGTAAAAGGTAGGGAGAGAAGTGTAGGTTCTCTAATTAGGGTGATGGCTAATAGAAAAGTGGTAAAGATGGTGGTATGTGGACAAAGAAGAAGTGGGGAAGTTCTTGTTCTTTCTCTATAGCTAGTTCTCCCTACACGAAATAGTCGGGAGACAAGCGTCAGTAGGGTGGAGATAAATTCAGGGCATAAGGTGCCCAATCTCAGGATAGTGGGGCTTAGTTGGCTTTATCATGTTCTTCTTATAGGTCCTGTGGTTGGTTGCATCGAGGCTTTTATGATGTAAGGAGGGCCAAGTGCTTTAAATATGGTCAGCCAGGCCATATGCTTAGAAATTTTCCAGTTGGTAAGTTTGTATCGGGAGAGAACATGGTTTTAGTTGCTTCTTCATCTTCTCCTACACCTAGGGGTGCTTCTTTTGTATCTGTTTCTGCTTTTGGTACTGGAATAGGTCGAAATAGATTATATGCTTTTGCATCCTAATAAGAGTCTAATGCATCGTCTGATGTCGTCATTGGGGTATGTTACAACTCTTTTCTTATGACGTATATTATTTACTTAATTCGGGGTCCACTCTCTCTTATGCAACCCTATTTGTGGATGGATATTTTAGGTTTGATCCCAAGGTTATTTTAGATCCTTTTTTTAATTTCTACCCTGATAGGTGACTCTGTAGTTTCTAAAAGAGTCTATAGGGTATGTGTGGTATCTTTTGGTAGTAAAGAGACTTTGTTAGATTTGTTCGAATTAGATATGGTGGATTTTGATATCATTCTAGGGATGGATTGATTACACTCGTGCTACACGTCCTTAGATTGTCAGACCTGTAAGGTTGTCTGTAAGTTTCCTGGTGAACCAGTTATTGAATGGAAGGGTGGTTCCCTAGCTCCTAACGGGAAGTTATATCATATTTTGAAGCTTGGAGGTTAATCTCTAAAGGGTGTCTCTATCATTTGTTCCGATGGTGAGTTTCTTACGGTCTTTTTAGATGATCTTCCTGGTGTTCCTCCGAATATGGAGATTGAGTTTGGGATTGATATGGTTTCGTACACTCGTCCAATATCTATTCCTTCTTATAGAATGTCTTCGGCTGAGTTGAAGGCACTGAAGGAGAAACTTAAGAATCTTTTGGATAAGGTTTTCATCCATCCTAGTGTGTCCCCGTGGGGTGTATCGGTGTTATTCGTGCGTAAAAAGGATGGTTCCCTTTGGATGTGTATTGACTATCAGTAGTTGAATAAGGTGACAGATAAGAACAAGTATCCTCTTCCTAGAATAGATGACTTGTTTGATTAGTTCCAAGGTGCCAAGTTCTTTTAAAAGATAGATCTTTGGTTTGGGTATCATCAACTTAACATTAGGGAGGTGAATATCCCTATGACAATATTCTATACTTGGTATGGGTACTTTGAATTCTTGGTTATGTCATTTGGTTTGACCAATGCCCCGACAGCATTCATGGATTTGATGAATAGGGTATTCTATCAATTTTTGGATCTGTTTGATTGTGTTCATTGATGATATTTTAGTGTACTCTATGAGTAGGGTGGATCATGCAAATCACCTCCGTGTGGTATTGAATACATTGAAAAAGCAACATTTTTATTCCAAATTCTCAAATGTTAATTCTGGTTGAACACTGTAACTTTTTGGGGTTATATTATTTCTAGTGAGGAGATCATGGTGGATCCACAAAAAGTAGCGGTGGTTAAGAAGTGGCCTAGAACCACAACTCTAATCGATATTAGGAGCTTCTTAGGTTCGGTTAGGTACTATAGGAGGTTTGTGAAGAGTTTTTCGATGATAGCTTCTCCATTGACCAAGTTAACTCAATAGAAGGTAAAGTTCCTATGGTCGGATGCTTATAAGGGTTGTTTCGAGAAGCTAAAGTATAATCTAACTTTGGCTCTAGTTTTGACATTGCCTGAAGGCAATCAAGGTTTGTGGTTTACTGTGACGCATCCTGGATAGAACTTGGCTGTTTTTTTGATGTAGCATGGTAAGGTTATTGCCTATGCTTCTAGGCAGTTGAAGATGCATGAGAGGAGTTATCCTACTCATGATTTGGAGTTGTTAGCTGTGGTGTTGATATTGAATATCTGGCAGCACTATTTGTATGGAGTGTACAGGGAAATTTTCTCGGATCATAAGAGTTTGCAATAAGTGTTCACTCAGAAGGAGCTTAACCTCAAGCAGAACTTGTGGCTTGAGCTTCTCAAGGACTATGATATGAGTCTTCACTATCACCCAGGTAAGTCTAACGTAGTTGTTGATGCTCTTAGCAGGTTGTCCTTGGGAAGTTTAACTCACGTGGATAAGGAGAGACCGGAGTAGGTGAAGGATTTTTACCGCTTAGCTAATCTTGGAGTTCGCCTTTTGGACTCCGAGAATGGTGGTGTACTGGTACAGAGAGTAGTTCGATCATCTCTTAGTGTAGAGATCAAGGAGAATCAAAATCTAGATCATGTCTTAATGAAAATCAAGGGTAATGTAGGTAGGAAAAAAGGGGATGGTATTTGAGATTACTAGTGATGATACCTTGACATACTAAGAGTGGTTATGTATTCCTGACATCGATGGTTTGCGCAAAAGGATATTGGATGAGGTGCATGAATTGCTCTATATTGTTCATCCCGATTCGATGAAAATGTATCACAATCTTAAGGAGATGTATGGGTGGAATAGTACGAAGAAGGATGTGGCTAATTTTATGGCAAATGTTTGGTGTGTCAACCAGTGAAAGTTGAGCACATGAGGTCTGGAGGCTTATGTCAAGATATTAAATGGCCTGAATGGAAATGGGAAGTAATTAACATAGATTTCGTCACCAATCTTCCTCAGTCTCGGAACTAATTTGATTCGGTTTAGGTCATCGTGGATTGGATGAGAAAGTCGGTTCACTTCTTTCTAGTAAGGACTAACTTTTTGGCATAGGATTATGCGAGGTTGTATCTTCATGAGATTGTGAAGCTATATGGGGTCCCTATTTCGATTATCTATAATCACAGTATGCAATTTTTATCTCACATTTGGCGGTCTTCAGAAGGGGTTGGGTACTAAGTTTAATCTGAGTACTACTTTTTAGCCGCAGATGGATGGGCAAGCAGAAAGGATTATTCAGACATTGGAATATATACTTCGTGCATGCGTGGTTGATTATGGTGGTAATTGGGTTGAGCATCTACCTCTTATAGAGTTTTCTGACAACAATAGCTATCATTCTAGAATTGGGATGGCTCTTTTTGAGTCATTGTATGGTAGGAAGGGTAGATCTTCTATTGGGTGGTTCGAGCTTGGTTTGGCAAATATATTTGGTTCAAACTTAGTTTATCCGCTATGGAAAAGGTGAAGGTGATTTAGGATAGTCTTAAGGGTGCCCAAAGTCATCAAAATTCCTATGCGGATGTAAGAGGTAGGGACTTGGAGTTTAAGGTTAGGGATAGGGTGTTCCTTAATGTATCTCTCATGAAAGGAGTAATGCAGTTTGGGAAAAAGGGGAAGCTCAGTCTGCGGTATGTTAGTCCTTATGTGGTTTTGAGGAGGGTTGGTAATGTTGTGTATAAATTGGAGTTTCCTTTTAGTTTGAGCTCCATTAATTTAGTATTTCACGTCTCTATGTTGAGAAAGTGTATAGGTGATCCTTCATCGATTGTTCCTTTGGAATAATTTGGTATCTCAGATTCTCTATCTTATGAAGAAATCCTAGTTGAGATATTAGATCAGCAGGTTCGTCAATTGCGGACAAAGGATATAGCTTCGGTTAAGGTTCTATAGTGGAACCATAATATGGAAGAAGCTACTTGGGAAGCAGAAGAGGACATGAAGTCCAAGTATCTGAATTTTTTTTATGCTCTGGATATTCATGCGGAAGGTATGTGTTCTTGATCACATCTTTTTTTTTTCTAACATGGTTAAAAGAAGGTTGATTTCCTTGCATCTTTGTTTTATAACTTAGTTAAATGTTGGGATGGTTATGTTGGGGTGTAATTCATGCTTGTACTACCTTGTCTTTCATTCGGGGATAAATGATCCTAGTGGGTGAGACTTAAGCACCCTAGATTTTGGTCCTTAGAAGATTTCCTGAGTTTTCAACTTCTGGACATCATACGACTTGGGGTACTTCTTGTATGATAGGGTACGATTTAGGTAACCCAGTCATATGTTGTCCAGTGTTGGGTGGTTGAGTTTCTTGAATGGGTATGACTAGGTCGGTACAATTCGTATGGTTGGTGATGAGTCATCAGTTTGGGTTTTCCTTTGATTAATTTGAAACTTAGTAACTTAAATTATATCTGAGTAAGAGTGGCTCACCATGAGTCGTGAGGATAGGGTACGATTCGTATAGTCCAACTCATATGTTGGACAGTGTTTAACCCCTCATGATTCTGTCATGGGTATGGCTTAAGGGTACTAGTCATATTCTTGAATACGTGTTTGCCTTGGTGTTCGTATGTGGGCAGTGTTGGGGTCTAATGGATGCCTAGGGTACAAGTGGTGGGTACAACTCGTATGGTAGGATACGATTGGAGGGGGTTGGTCATACCTTCCTATGGGAAAATTTTACAGTTTAAGTTGGGGGTATTCTGGATATTTCCCCTCTTAACCTATCATGACCCCACAACACATAGCACCTTTTTGGGGCTTCATTAACCTATTTGTAATCAATCAAATTCTCTTAAATACTCTCAAATTCTCTCAATGCTCTTGGGCTAAGGAAGTCTAGGGTTTCCTTTAAGGTGGTTAATTTGGGACTTACAAGGTTGATTTTTCTCCGTCATTTTCTTGATCTAAGCTATGTTACTCCTCTCTAATTGTTAGTTCCAACTAAAGGCATGTTGTATGAATTTTTTCATGAAATAAATATTGTATGGTTGTGGGTTTTAAATATATGTTTGGGGTTTGGTTACAATGGTTGGGTAATGTTTTCCCATGTCTTTTACTTATGGTTTTTATACTGTTATGGTGGTTAGAGCATTTGGTTGCATGGAAATGCTTAATTGGTACTTGGTTTTGTCTTTGAAAACACTATGCCCCCAACTTGTTTGATAAAATGCCTATGAGAATATTTTTGGTTAAATTGTTGGAATTTCATTGAACTATGCGTGGTATAACTTGGTAATAGAACCTTAAATGGTATAAATGGTTTAAATGATTTGGAATGGTTAAATGGTAAAGTTTTGGTGGTTATGGTTGGTCTAGTTGAAAGCCTTGTAGGGTACAATGGAAGCCGCCAAGAAAACTTAATAACAAACATCTTGTGGGGTACATGGGATTCCTCCAAGTCAACTTAATAGTGTAATCTATGAGTACATGGGAAACCTTCTTCTTAAAAAGGATGGCTAAAGACATTGCTTGCAAGCTATAGTCAATATGACGATACCACTACTTATAGCCTTGGTTAATAATAAATAAAATGGTGATTTGGTTGTATGGAAATGGTTTTAATTGGGCAATAATGGCAGGGTGTGATACCTAACAGTGAAGGTGTGAGTCCAACAGACGGATACTAGAAACTCATGTTTGCCGATATGAGGATTTGTCATAGTGACCATATATGATACTTACAGGGTAAATGGGAATCCCCTAAGTACACTTGTACATATGTATCATGGAGTACGAAGGGTACTCGAGAATCCCCTACTCCTATGGTATCTTTGGTTCGTGCGGCTACACACATCGAGGCCTATTCAGGGTATTACACTGGACCCATATAGCCGGTGGGTGGTTCTAGGACTGTTGCACTACAGATACCCAGGTTAATGGTTTTAAAGGCATACTAAACTCAGTTCTCTTTCCTAACATGGTTAGATATATGTATTTATGGTTGTTAATGTATATAGTTGGTTTACTTGGTTTTGAAGGTTGACATCATTTTATCTTTATCCTAAGTGCATGTTAGCATTCACCTGCTAACCCGTCTTCGGGCACTGTATCCCTACACAATGCTAGAACCGACCGTTCTGCTCCTTCTTCTTAGTGATCGAATTTAGGATCAGCTGTTGGATTGAAGTGGTGAGCTTCTATATTACGGAAGGCCTCATTTTATATCATGGATGTCCTTACATACTCTAGTTATTTCATAGACACTGGTTTTGACTGTGGTTGGGGGCATGTCCAAATTGAATATTATTTTACTTCCGATTAGAGGCTTTGTGGAACAACTATAGGTCGGTATGGGTGGTGTTGGCAGTGGTGTTAGCCTTAGTGTTGACATTGGCAATGGGGCTGATACCATTTTACTGTATTTCTGATTGTTTCATCCTATTATGTTATGAACTCGTACTTGGTTATTGTTTTGGTTTGGGAATGGTTATTGGTTGGGCATTGGATGATTGGACTTTCTTGGGTTGGTCACGGTTATGGACCTATCCCAGAGTCTAGAACTGTATAAAACACTATATTGTTATATGTTCGAAATTCATCAGACTCGGGGTATGTGTTTTTAGGTTGGGTTGGGGTGGTCCCCAATCCTGATTGGACTTGGGATGCTCATTATGACAAGGCCCCGGTTTGGGTCATGTCAGTCTAATACCAATTTCTCATCTTTGAATGCTCTGAAATAGGGAAATGAGCTTTAAACCCAAATAAACTTTTCAAAAATCAAACCAATAGTTCTGAAAAGTCATAAATAACATGTAGCCGCTCTGAGAAGGCTTGAAATACTGAAAATAAGTGGGAATAGAGAGAATGACCTGGAGGGTTAGTACAACTTCCACCACTCAACATTTTCTATCTCCACCTCATCTAGTTTTTTTGAGTGAAAATCATTTTCACACCAACTTTACTTTAAAAATCAAGCTCTTCCTCAACTTTGATCAATAATCAAACTCCCCCTTTCATCATATGCAATGCCCATTTTTTCCTTGTTATATCAAATATCTTTATGTAATACCTCTTTATATTATATATATAATGTTATAAAACAATAAAGAACAAGAAGACGAGTAGAGAAAATAGAGAAAGTGATTCTTATTTCTTCTCTTGAGGGATGATTTACAATGAAGGAAACCCTTTTATTTATGGGGGAATTTTCAGCTAGTTTCACATTAAAAGACAAATACATCAAATCCTGGTAGATATCAATTAAATCTTATTAGATCTTGATAGACATTCACTATAATGTAAATACATTTATAACATTTAACGATAATGTTTAGATAGATAGGCTAAACATTTAACGTTATAAAATATTTAACGAGGCACATTATCTATCTAGACATTCTACAAGAAAAAACCTAGTAGGAAAAAAAATCTAGTGAAGGAAAAAGACTAAACATTTCTAACAATACGTATATCGGCTGCCTCATTAAAAACCTTACAAGAAAAACTTAGTGGAACAAAACCTCGTAAGGGAAAAAGAGTACAACGCATATTAACTCCCCCTAATGAGAACATCCTTGAACCTTTGCATCCCGATCTTGTGCACCATATTCTTAAAAGTTGTAATTGGAGAAGACTTGGTGAATTTATCAGCCATGTTTTCACTTGAACAAATCTGTTGCACATTGATATCACCATTCTTTTGTAGCTCATGTATGTAGAAAAGCTTTGATGAAGTGTGCTTTATTATATATCCTTTTATGAATCCTCCATTAAGATGTGCTATGCATGATGCATTATCTCCATATAAAATTGTGGGTATATTTTCATATTTCACTCTACATTTTTCTCGAATGAGATGTATCATGGACCTCAACTATACACATTCCCGGCTTGCTTCATGAATAGCTATTATCTCAGTGTGATTCAATGAAGTGGATATGATAGACTTCTTTGTTGATCTCCAATATATGGTAGTACCCCCATATATGAACACATAGCCTGTTTGAGACCGAGTTTTATGCGGGTCAGATAAGTACCTAGCATCAGCATAACCAACAAGATCGGAACTGCAATCTTTAGAATAAAATAAGCCCATATCAGTAGTCCCTTTTAGATACCGTAATATGTGTTTGATCCCATTCCAATGTCTCCTAGTAGGATTAGAACTATATCGTGCTAACAAATTATCTGAAAAGGTTATGTCAGGTCTTGTAGTATTTGCAAGATACATTAGTGCATCAATTGCACTAAGATATGGTACTTCATAACGAAGGAGTTCCTCATTCTTTTCTTGAGGGTGGAATGAATCCTTATTCAAATTTTGCATGTTTCTCATTTAAGCAAATACTCTATTACTTTTGAAAAAATCCCCAATAGTTTCAATGATACTCAAAATTTCTTGAGGTCGGAATGGATCCTTATTCAATTTTTGCATGTTTCTCATTTAAGCAAATACTCTATTGCTTTTGAAAACTCTCCAAGAGTTTCAATGATACTCAAATCATCAAATTATATCTTATGAGGATAGTAAACAATTTCCTAGAAACTTTATATGCTTCAGGCATTTTGAATCCTTTAGGAATTTTCATATAGATGTTTGTCAAGTAACAATATCCAACATGTCAAGTGTGACATCTTCAAGTGTCTAGACTGCAAATCAAATACTTTTTATCCTTACCAAAATGCATTCATTTAGGTCACTTGATAAATGTTTCTACGTAAGCATGCTTAAATAAATGTAGAATTTGGATCCTCGTAATCTTTTACAATATTGCACCAATATTATATCAAAGATAATATTGATGATAGATCATTTCTTATTGGTTCATAACATTTTGAGATCTCATCACTTCATTATTTATAGGTACCTGAACCTTTCATAAGGTTTCATGAAGTGTTATGTCATAGGATCTTCAAGAGCACATTACCTTCTTATTATGATTATTAGCTCCTTATTTTTCAAGGATTATTTTATTTGGAACCGATTAGTCTACCATGCTTCATGCGTGCATAGACTTTGTCCTTTATGAACACAAAATAGGAGCACTTGCAATTTAAATATGAGATGCATTCGGCATTCGACTTGAATTATCTTTTGAATGAGGATTTGATGATAATTCCTAACATATTTCATAGATTCTTATAATCTCCCCCTTATGTTAGGAAAACTAACATACATCCTCCATCTTCTTTGAGGAATCCATCTTTGTGCATCATGGTATATTTATTAATCGTATACCGCACATCAAACCTATTAGATGGAATTGTTGGTTCTTGACCTGGAACCAATTGAGAGGAAAAAAATAATCATAATTTATTGATCTAATGCATACAAGTGCTATTGTATGTAACATATCTATTTCATACCAATACATAAAACTTAGTTCTCTTTAGTAATAGTTTATCTATTTACGGAAGGCATTCAATGCTAAACCATCATCATCAAGATGAATTATCTTGATTACACAATATGAAAATTATGCTCAATTTATATTGAACAAGTAACTTTATGAATGTCAAACGTAGGTTGACCATGAATATACATGTGACCATCTTATTGATGCATCTTTTCAACATATCGCATGATAGGTGAATGGACTCTTATTCACCTTTTATTCTTTTCAGATTTTGAGGGATCCAATCCTAAAATTAGTTGGTCCAACCAACTTATCATGAGAACAAGCAACATTAAAGTTCATGAAGAATTTTCTAATTTTTCAATATCTGTTCAATACTCAGTATGCACATCTTCGGGATATTACAATCGTTCATGTCAACTTATGCACTTTAATGTTATTTTGATGACTGTTATTTCAATACTATATATATATATATATTATGCGTGTCTATATGTATGAACATACATGTGTATAGTGTTCAAAGTTGTACATTTGCCTTTTCAATTTTTATCTTTTTCTTTTTTTTTGCCCTTTTTTTTTGTAAATTTTCCAACATTTTTTTAAAATAATGATTACAAGTAAAGTTTATTTTTGAAATTGGGATCGTAATGCGGATTTCTAAGCTCCCTCTTCTGATATCGATGAGGAAGTTGCTGGCAGAATCGAACCAATAAATTAATTTCCCATTACTGAATATTCTATCTAGCCTCTTAATATATGTTGTATTTGAAGATAATTGTTTTGTTTTGTTTTTTATGGTGGTGATGATGAAGCAATTCTTTTTATTCAAACATTTGGACTGATTTTATACAAGTGATGAATTTATATTGCAAATGAATCACATACTACCGGTTAATTCAAATTTTATTACTAATTTTTATGGAAGTAATTGTACTTTGTGAAACCTTTTTACTTAGTTTATGGTCGCCAAAGTCGAATAATGATACAGATCAATCTCAGGATACCTTTGAACACAACTGTTTATGATTGTGAATGAAATTAATTTTTGTTATGATGGTGGTGGCTTCCATATCACCTCCTTCATATTTATTTAGATTATGATATAGTTTTGTTATGTGTCGAAGTAATTTCATTGTTATATGCTGGCTTATGATTGCATTTTCTGTCATGTATGTGTGAACTAGAAATCCATCAATAGGTTAAATTTAGGCTAAACACATTGTTAGTTCTCTAAAATTGACATCAATTTTTATTTTGGCATTTCAATTAAACATTGTTCATTGCACCTCAATTAGACATTGTTCATTTTAAACATCTCATGCAGGGTTTCATTGTGTCATTTTGACACTTGCTTTACAATCAATAAAAATCTATGATGTGAGTGTATTACACTCGCTGAGTGACGTATACAGTGTCAAATCAAATGAGAACACTTGTTATTTGTGCTGAAATAATTAATAAACTATAACTTGTAGTAAAAATAAAAAATGATCAATGAATCTGTGACACGTGTTATTTTGACCTAAATAATTTCAAAAAGAGACCCCCTCCCACTTCATCTTCCCAGACATACCCCTCACCCAACCCACATCATCTTCTCCGGCATATCCTTTCCTCTCCTCCACCCCATAGTCTTCTCCTGCACACCCCTCTCATCTCCTTCTTCATGGGCATATTCAAAATTATTTTTATCTCTGCCCACCACCATCTACCACCTTTTTCATAAATGTCATTACAATTTTCATAACTGTTACTAGAAAAAAGCCCCTCCTATTAAATTTCTTTATAATAATTATGTGATGTTTCTTGGAAGAATTTGATACCTTATAAATAAAACTATACAAATTTTCTCTCATATAATTTTTGCTTTTTCTTATGGTGTGATAAGGCCTCAAGTTTGTAATTTTTATTGAGAATTATTGATTTGGTGAAAATCCTCCAAAAAAAACCAAAGAGATAAGGCATAAGTAGCTCCCTAAACTACACCTGAAGTTTCTATGACACATTTAAACTTTATGGGAAATCCTATTACTCCTAAGAATTTATTTTTTGTGTATTTTTATACTCTATTTTGTTGATGTGAGTGTCGTGTAACAGAATATTTTTGTGCTCATTTGACAGCCACGTCAACTTAAAAGTTGCACAAAATACAAAAAATAAATAAATCTAAGGGGTAATAGGAGTCTTGTAAAGTTTAGGTGTGTCATAGAATCTTTGAGTATAGCTTTTTTTTTGGGGGGGGGGGAGGGGGGGTGGTGGTAGAGGGGGAGGGGTAGTTGTGCCATATCTCAAAATCAACTTCACACCCATTTGTAGATATCAAATTCTTTCAAGAAAATTCTCATTATTATTTCAATATTTAATATTTTAAATATATTTATTCTAAATTTTCAAAAGGTTTCCGAGGTATTTCTATAACTATCTTCATTTACCATGGAAGATTAAGCTTGGAGAAATGATGGCAGAAAAATGGGAAAGAAGATGAAAAAAAAGTTGGCTAAAAGAGTCTTTCACGTACAGGTAAGAAGTGCATCACATTCATTATATCATATGAGAAAAGATGCCAAAATGACATAGCGAAAGCCTACCTAAGGTGTTTAAAATGAACAATGTGTAATTGAGGTGTTTAAGTGAAAGTTGATTCCAACTTTAGGGAGCGCTGATGTGTTTGAACTTAATTTGTTAGATTAGTTGTGTCATTTCATCTTAACCTATACGTATTGACTATTGGCCATTGTTTATGTAATAAGTTATTTCTAATTGAATTTTTAATTGTTATTTCTTATCAATAGTAATGGTTAGTGATGATCTGTTGTGAAGTTTTAGTTTCAATTTATTGATTTAATTGTTGATTTTAATAGGGACAAATGAGAGAGTGTCATGTCATTAATGAATATCTTTTGAATTTAATTTTGGGGCTGTTACAAAAAGGACATTTTAAAGTTCTAAAATGAACGTAAAGGGTATTATAAAGCTAAAAGAGAGGTGAAAGGCTTTTTTATATAATTTTTAATAGGTGAGGGACAATTTAGACTCTTTTCTATTTTTTAATTGTATTGTATTGGTCCTAATGTTTGAATATAAGTTCAAAGTAGTTCTTAAAGTATGCACTTAATAGTTTAAGTTAGTTTTTTTAAGTTTGCCATAAGTTAATAAAAATGGCCCATTAGTTATGGACTTAATAATTCTAATGCTTTAAGTTTAGTCACCGATAAAATATTTATCAAACTTTATCTTTTAAATTTGATGGAAAACTATGAAATTTTTTTTACCAAAATCTCTCATTTAGAGGTACACAATACTAAAAAGGGTCAAATGCCGAGGGTCAAAACCGACAAACACCTATTGATTATCGGGCAAAATTGAAGAAAAACTGACATACTTCATATTGTCGAAAAATTGTTTCCCAAAACACAAAAAATCATGGGAGTCCATCACTTAGGCAAACACACTAATCTCGACTTTATTAAAGTTGACAAAATAATTTTTTTCATAATTTTATTATAATCTTCAACTATAATTTTGTGCCATGAAAATCGGTATTCCTGAAAATCGACATCTGACCGTTGATTTTCACAAAGACAAGCTGACGAACTTTTTCTATTTATTGCAAGAAAATTTTAAAAACTATCATTGCAAGAAAATTTTAAAAACTATCATAATTTTTGTACGTTTTGTGTGAAGTTAACCTACAAATGCTCGTCGATATGTTTGTAAGAACTTTAAAATTTCAACACATTTTTGTGCGAACATAAACAACAAATTCGTCCACTGATTTTCGTCAAATAAAACTAAAATAGATAGTCTTTCCAGTAGTGTCCCTCAGTGTTTGTCCATCAGTCTTTTTTACTTGTTTTTAGCAGTGAAATTTCGTAGTTTATATTATTTTAAAAGTTTCTTGAGGTGTGATTTTGCTAATTTTTTTAAATATCTTTTGTGCTTAGTGTTGTTTTTTATGTTAAAAGTTTTAGGATTTAATATAAATTTCTTGATGTTTATAATTAATTTATTTTTACATAATTTCCATCAAATTGAATAGATAGAGTCTGAGAAAAATATTTTTAAAGACTGAAAGTGTTAACTTTTGACAAAGTTAAAAGACCAAAACTATTATGTACATATTTAAAATACCATCTTTGTTAACTTATGATAAACTTACAGAATCAAAATTATTAAGTGCCTACTTAAAGAACTAGTTTAAACCTACTCTCAAGCATAAAGTACTATTTTTGCCATTCTCTGTGTTTAAGGGCTTGAAATGCTCTTCTCTTCTTCTAACAGATACCAAATGCACTACACATCTCAATTTTCATTAATTATGATGCCTTATAAAGTCACAACTAAATTTTTTGTTGTTCTTTCAAAATGAATTGTTTACTTGAGTTAATCATAGTAGTGATTTGATTTCTCCTTTGATGATAACAAACTCATAACAAAATCGTCAAGAGTGATGTTGAATCACTTGACAGACTGATTGATATGATTGAAGAACAAAAATTGTTATGATCCCAAATAGGCATGTGATAACACTTGTCACGTCCTTCAAATAAGTAAACCTAGCCCAACCTAATGATTAAGAATTAAAGTGAATCGAAACCGGAAACAAATGGAATAAAAAAAATACCAATAGCGTATATGTGTGTGTGTATGTATGTATGTAAGTATGTATATATACACACACACACACACACATGATACAAGTCTCATAGATAAATCCCAGGTATGGTTGTCATCAGTACAAGCCTCTACATACAGATTAATAAAAATAGCTAAAGTATCTTAAATGCGGATAAGCATATGATAAATAAAGAGATATTCAGGTAAGCCTGGTATCCACCAACACTATCTCAATCTTCACACCGTCAATACTGGAAGAAAATAATCTACAAGCTGCTACTCGATCTAATACCTACACGGGGTGCAGAAAATTAGAAAAAAAAGAAGCAAGGGTGAGTACGAAACTACATATACTCAACAAGTATTGTCGATAACCGACCCTAATCTAAAGCTATGACAAAAACCACTTTCCCATGAAGATGCTCGCAATTTTATCTAAACAAGACCTTCAATTCTAAGCAATATATAAAATACAACAAACAAGAATATAACACATAAATATTTTGGAAAAAGTCAAGGTATATCTCAACTTACCTTAAATGAAGATCCGTAAGCACAAATGGAGTCAAAAACCTTAATTGAAACCCCAACTCTCTTGAATCAATTTCAAATATGTTCAATCTAGTAAAATATGTCATCTTCAAGTCAAAAAAAGCTAATGATACCCATATTGTCTCTATTTAAGACAGGTCCAAAATGAACCCCAAACATTGGTTTGAAAATGAAACGGGTAAAATCAAAATGTTAATCTAGAAATGCATTTTCCAAGTTTGTAGAAATCCACACCTGAAAATTCATGCAAAAAACAAGCTAAAAATGAGGTCTAAATTGAAAAAAAATCATTTTAAAGCTTTACCAATTAAATTACTAAAAATCCATAAAAAATAAAAAGCGGTAAAAATGAAATTTTATTTGAAAATCATAATCCTCAAGTGAAAAGGACTCTATGGGTGAAAACCCAAGAAAAAAAATGAGAAGCTCAAACCAAAGAAATATAAAATTTTTAATTTGGGAAAAAATCCTAAAAATTCTCTTTTGAAATCTTTGATTTAGAAGAATTTATATGATAATATTGGTAGGATATTCTTTAGAATTGAGATAGGAACTTATCTGCATGCACTTGCGCAAGAAATCTCCCCCAAGATCTTTCTCCCAAGCTCCCAATATAACAAAAATGATGAAAATAAGCAAAAATGCGATACATCCAAAAATAAGAGTTGTTTTAGCAAAGAAAAATGGCCAGTTGATCGTGCTATTGACCGTTAACCGTGATACACTGTTGACCAACAACCAAAAATTTCAAAAATTTATATTTAACCATTGGTACTCATCCCAAACCCTATCAACAAGAGCCAATAGTTCAAATTAATTATAAAAAAAGTTTTGGATCTAACGAAATCATCAAATTTACAAGAAAAAATCATTTATTACAAATTAACCCCACGAGACCTTTTTAGGTCAATATACACTATTTTTAAATAGAGGGTGGAAATATCAAATAAAGGTTCTAGTTCTGAACCAACCACGCTACTAATCCAAAATTGATGTTTTAAATTTGTTAGAATTGTTAGAATCCCCATCTGAGACTCAGATAATAAAATAGTAAACAAAGTCAAACCTATTCTTTTAAGGATACTCAAAATCAAAAACACAAATCACACTCTCAAATACATTGGAGACCATTCCAATAATCTCCACAACTCTTAAATCAGATAAGACAACTACAAAGATGGGCAAAATGGTCAAAACACAAAAAATTCAAAAATTACAATAAGGGTCATTATAAAAATAGTTCTAGGAGGAGTAATGTTGATTAACCTGACAGGGCCGCTAGTATGGTTGACAACACGATGAGAATGATCCCATGTGGGTATATCAAATTTGGAGGTCCTCCTGTATCAATGCCATACATATAGATATTGTATTTAATCCCATCTCTATTTGTTTTTGTTGAATATGATTAAGCTTTATACTATTGTGATGTGGTGAATTATATTTATCCTCTATATTTGTTACATATGAAAATCTTACCTAATATTGTCTAGTTATTTCATATTTATTCATTGATAATCTAACTAACTGTGAAAAATTAAGTGTTAACGAAAGTGCTTCAGCAATCAACCCTCGCTAGTACTTTGATGGCCCCACCCAATGATTCTTGTTGAGTACATGTTGATCTCCATACTCATGTGATACTTATGTAATGTATTGTTCCATCGTTATTATGGGAAAAAGGTTTGGGACTTTAAAATTTTATTCTTATGTAAAAAATTTATTTAGGGTGGAAATGGTTCATTTAATACTAAGTGGGATAATAAATAAAAGATGTGGGCTAGACCTTGTAATACCTGGAACTTTCATGCTATGATTTGAACTATTCTGAGTATATAGATGGAATCGAAGCTAGAAAATTTATGATATATAGGTATGAAGGTCAATCCTTAGGTATAAGAAGTGCAAATGATGTGAACTATCGTCATAAAGAAACCCATATCACACAATTGAGCAAAAAACTTTTTTACTGATCGAGTCTTTGTATAAGTTTCTACTAGAATCAACTTCAAAAAAACATTCATCCTAGATTATGAAGAGCTAAGTGGGTCATTACTTACTAAATTAAAGGTTTTTGAGTCTTCTTTCCAATGCCACTAATAGTTCATCAATTTGATTCTAGTGGAAAAAGTCATGACTATTTTATCGAGATATTCTCCAAGAGGAGCAATGGGAGTTGCATTCCCTCTTTCCAGACGCAGTTATTCTCGCAAACTCTGCATAATAAAGGGTATTTTAGTCCTTAGACTCATATGAAGTATTTGGTATGATCTTTTTCCTTCCCATCCCTTTTTTAAAATTAGATTCATTAATTTATTTCCTTTATTACCTCTAACAAAATCCAAGGCTCAAGACTCTCAAGAAAAATAAGATAAAGACTATCAAGCAAGGTTCCATCAAATATTATTTAAGTTTCTTCACTTTACCATGCATGTGAAGCTAATGTTTCCATGGCAACTTCTTTCTCCCCACAAACAAGCTATTATGTTTGTTCAAGCCATGAATTATGTTAGATATTTGCCATGGTTTCATGACACTTTTGATGCTTAAAAAAAGGATACTATGTAGGAATTTAGGTATTATTATTGGATATGATGTCTATTTGTATTGATTTTGCAGGAAAATAGGGTTTAAGGCAAAGAATGAGAATAGGGATGAAGAGTTGCTAAAATAGTGACCCACGCTTCAACATACTAATAGTGGGTACCACCTATTAATAATGGGTAGAACCTACTAATAGCGGGTACAACCTACCAATGATGAGTAATGGTAATGAGTTGAGTTCTGAGGATGTTATGCTGAGTCTGATTTATAGTAGTCTACTTACTAATAGTAGGTATAACCTAATATAGTGAATTATATTAGTGAGTTGATATTATGAAAGATCGAAGTCTACTTTGGTTTCACCTACTTAAAGGGACGATTAGTAGGTTGTGCCCACAACTTAACCCTTGACTCATGAGTTGTTGCCGACCCAGCTTTCCTTGCCCTGTTTAGGATAGGACTTATTTTGTATCTATAAATATTCCTATAGGGTTTTATGATTAGTTTGTACTTTTTTAAAATATTGTATACACTATATACACTTTTTACATTATTTAGAGTTTGAGGTACATTATTGATCTTAGAATTATTGTTCTTGTTTTTTAGGGTTTATAATTGAATTGATATTTGGGGTTTTTCATCTTATTCTTTGTAAGTTAAGCATTATGCTTTTATCTATGGAATCTTTGTTTGATCTTGCAATAATGAGTATCTAAATACCGTAACTAAGGTTGTGGGAAGCCTGATGAATTAACAAAGCATATTAAGTGTGAATTCATTCTAGATTGGTGTTCTTGCATGTATTGGGATTTCCTTTATTTTAATTGCTTTCTTAATTAATGGACATGTTAGAATCTCATCCGTATTTAATAATTTCTTCAGAGAGGTAGAGTTTAGGAAAATGAGATAACAACAATAATTTAAAGCTGTCAACCTTCATCTAATTAACTTGGGATCGAGAGGAGTTAGTTAATCTATGATCATAAAATAAGGGTTAGTAATGCAATACTGTGAAACCGAGAGGTGATGAGTAAAATTCACCTAAAACAAGGTCGAGAGACAGTTAGGTAATACATAACTTGTTAGATTTTTCTTGCAAGTCATAGAGATAGTTTAACAAACACGAATAGTCTATGGAGTTATGAAGTTAGAGGGAACACAATCCTAGTGATCATATTGATCACAACCCTAATTATATAGTGACCTTAACTATTATTCTAACTGTTACAAGAAACCCTCTTTATTTTTAAAATTTCCAATTACATCAGTAAGCTTTTGATAGATTTTTGGCCTATTCCTCATAGGATCGACCCCAACCTAGTTGGGTTCTATATTTGACTGACTATCACTTATACTTTATTGAAGGAATAATTTGGGTGACATTAAATTTTGGCATCATTGACAAAGAATACTATTATAAATAAATTGATTGAGTTTGTTGATGTTTATGGTTTTCTATTATGTTCAGGGCACACACCTGTGTATGCCTAGTACTTGGAGTTAAGGTAATTCCCTGATTGCATTTGATCCTAACATAAATGGATTTAGTGATAAAATCTTACAATGTAGAGAGAAAAAGTTTATGATCAAGGAGCCTTGACATAGAGGGTTCATAATATCCCAATAACATTGAATCGGCCACCTCAACATGAAGCTCATAAAACTAAAGATCAAGTCCTTACTCGTTTAGTGTCCAAGGAAAATGCTAAGCAAGCAACTTCCAGGCGTGCAACTATGAATAAAAGGGCTAGCTAAGAGAAGGATGATCATCGACAAGTACTTGACAGAGAAATATTTAGATGGAATAGAGGTCAACGACCCATTTAGTAGTACTTTCCAGTGTATGATAATACAGATAATAATTTAGGGTATGTTGAACCATTTGAGATAGGTGCAATCATTCATCCAGAATTACACCAAAGGACAAATTTTAATATTACAAGCATGGTGATCTAATTGCTGAACTTGAAAAGAGTGTTTGCTGGTTTGCCTAATGGTGATGAAAACATGCACTATATGAACTTTATTGAGATTTGTACTTTGTATAATCTACCTAGGGTGAGCTGGGAAGCTATAAAACTCATGTTGTTCCCCTTCTTTCTAACAGAAGAAGTAACTTTGTGGTTTGGAGAGCTATCTCATGGGTCTATTACCACTTAGAATGAGTTGATGATGTAATTCTTAAACCAAATTTTCCCACCCTATTGAATGTTGTAATTAAAGGATGTGATCTATAATTTAAGATTGCTACATTCAGATACACTATATAAGATATGGTTGAGGTTCCAGATAAAATTAGTGAATGTTCCAAATCATAGAATTATGAGGAGAAACTTTCTTGAGATATTCTATAGAGACTTGAATGCATATACCCGGGCTGTAGCTGATACTATTATGGGTGGAGCTGTCATGAGTCTTCACTAGGATCTGGTTTCAAAAATCTTAGACCAGATTACTAAAACCAATTGAGGGTGGTATGCTCGGAAGGCTTATTGATCAATCATTACTTATGTTATTGGTTCTTCCAACAAATAGAGAGCACTGGATGAAATAGTGGATCAAGAGATATCAGAGTTAAGAACTGAGATTGACCTTCTTATAAAGTAACTAGCAGTAATAGGAGTAGAGAAGGTAAATATATTAGGTAATCAAGGTAAGGCTTTTAGACATAAAGAGTTAGATTATGATAAAGAAGCTAAGTATTTGGATTAATAGATGGAAGGTTTTTGAGCCAACAGTCAAGGTTTAAATCAAGACACTTGGAAATTGAGGCAAGGGAATTAACGTCGAAACTACTACGGAGATAGGTATAGGAATAAGAATAGAGAACGTGATGGTGACTAGAGGAGGAAAGATGATTACAAGGTTAAGAGTGGCCTTTATGTTCCACTGGGGAATCGTGATATTGAGTCTAGAAGTTGGAGAATAGAAACATTGCTTGCAAATATTGTGAATGGTTCAAAGAGACAAGTGAGTTACTTTAGGGAAATTAAGGTAGATATTTTGGGTTTTAGCCAAAAGGTAGAATTACATTCAACCACTATTAAGTAACTTGAGAATTAGTTTGAGTAGATGTCTGCTATATTGAAAAAACATCAACCAAGCACTCTTCCTAGCAACCTTATTCATAATTCGAAGATTGAAAGTTATTGTCTAACTATTATTACTTAGAGTGGTAAGGCTACTCTTGGTCCACCCATGTATATAGTTGATAATATGAGGGAGGATTTCATGAGCATTAAGGATATAACAAAAAATAATGGTAAATTATGAGGTTTCTTAGGAGCATATAGTTGCAGAAAAAGCAATTGAAAAAATAACAAAAAGGGTAAGGAGGTCACACTATAACCAAAACTTATTCCCCGACTTTCTTTGCCTTTTACCTAATAATTATAGAAGAAAGTCAAAGAAGAAAAGCCTAAGAAGTTTATTTCAATTCTAAAGGAGTTGAGTGTGAACATCCCTCTTCATAAAGCTCTAGGGAAGATTCCTGGCTATGCAAAATTTATGAAGGATTTGGTGAGAAAGAAGAGAATTCTTAATTATAAGGATGTTTGTGGTTTGCACCACTGTAGTGTGATTACATCCCGATCTCTTGTGCAAAAAAAGAATGATCCAGGTGCTTTCACAATTTCTTTTACAATTGGGTCATTTAACTTTTCCAGAGTGTTGTGTGACTTTGATGCAAGCCTTAACTTGATGTCGCTGGCAGTGTTCAAACAATTAGGATTAAAGCCCTCCGAACCAACATCAATGCAATTATTGATAGCTGATCATATAGTTAATAAGCCTGTGGGCATATGGTTTGTTTTTTTTGTCAATATAAACACCTTTATCTTCCCTGATGACTTTATTATCTTAGATTGTGAGATTGGTTTTGAGATACTCATAATTTTAGAAGATCATTTTAGCCATAGGTAGAGCCTTAGTAGATATAGAAAGGGGTAAGCTAAAGTTCAAGCTAAACAATGAGGAAGTCACAATCAATGTTTGAAGAACTATGAAGCAACCAACTAACATAAGGGTGGTTTTGGTAATAAATAATTTTGACGACCTTAGAAGCTAACCCGATGGTTACCTTGATCACGTTTGAGTAATTAAAGGCCCCTCATCATGCCATAACATTAAATCAAGCATTTCTTGGGAGGCAACCCAAGGTGTCTTGTTATTTCTGCAATTTGTTATTGTGGATAATACATGCATATAAGTTAAAGGTGGGATACTTTATAAGTCTATATATCCTCTTGGGGTTTTTGTTGTTGTATCTTTTTTCTCCAAAGAGTGGTGTCATAGTTGAGCCAACATATTTAGGTTGTTGTATTTGTGATATGTGTTTTGTGTATTTTGTTTGACTAGGAGAAAAATAAGCAATCTTGCTACAATTAAATTTTTATGTTTTATTATGTGTTTTATAAAGATAATACCCCTCCTAAAATGTTTGTGAATTATGTGTTGTGAAGATATTTTTTCACCATTATTGAATCGTGTTATGGCATTAGTATTAGGGAAAAAATAATCACAGCTTTGCATTGCATGAACCTAATAGGTAGTAATTAACAATATAACCTTGTGCCATGTGTGTAAGGTGTTAACCTAGTTTTCTTTATGTGTTTAATCCAGAACTTGTCCGATTAGCCTTGCCTAGGTTGTAGGATAGTTAGTTGAGACATGATCATATGCCATGTTTGAATAAGTGTACTGGTAGCCTAAAAGACCGACCAAATGAGAATAAGTATCCCTTGATCCCTAATTTGAACCTAAATTAACTTATTTTCTTATTTTATCCTTTTCACCTTTCTATTTTAATTACACCTGTTTTGGCCTAGGTCCCTGATTTGCTATGATTTTATAGCACTTTCGATGCTTAAAATTATAAAAATATGCAAGTTACTTAGGTCCTTTTGTTATATGTGATATGTTTTGCAGGAAATCATGTTTTGGGAGCTAAACTGAAGAAAATAAGTGAAAATTGAAGCTTTGGACCACCTACATTGGCACCAATGATTTGTAGGTACTACTTATTGGGTGTAGGTGTAAGAATAAATGTTATAGGATTGAGATACAGAGACTCAAAAGTTAAAAAAGAAGACCCTGCTACTTACTAAGGGCACTAATGGCCCGTAGGTGCCACCTACAGCCCGTAGGTGCCAGAGTATGTCTTAGAATATGAAAGTACAAAAGTTTTAGGTGTTTTTGGGAGCTTGTGAAGTACCTCGGATTTTGTCCCTTGAAAATTTCTTGAGGTTTGAGATCACTGCCTTAGTTATGACTGGACCCCATGAGTCGTATGGTGTCTTGATGAGTCGTAACCAAACCAGTAAATTTATGGCTTGATTTTGTTCTTAGTACGAGTGGATTACTAATAGCTGTAATGAGATATTATGAGTTATTTGGTGTAATCGTAGGGTGTCCAGTATATGTCCCAAATTAGGTTCTCTGTTGAATATGACTAGACCTTACAAGTTATAGGGTCCCATTACACTTGGTGCCATTGAGTTGTAAGGATAATAGTTTGGGGGTACCTTGGTGGTACTACCTTAGTTATGATGCATGGTGATGAGTCGTAAAGAGTGGTTACGGGTCAAAGGGTTGATTTGTACTCAAAGGCGACACTTTTCAGCTTTTAAGTTGAGGGTATTCTAGACATTTCCCCTCTTCACCAAATAAAATCCCATGACTTATAACAATTTTTAGGGTGTCATTATCTCTTACAAACATCTAAGTAAATCCTCAAATACTCCCAAATCCTCAAGGTCAAGAACACTTAGGGTTTCAAAAGGTTGATCAATTAGGGCTCTCAAGTGTGATTTGTCTTCGTATATCTTACTATTACAGGTATGCTACTCTTCCCTCATTGTTAAACTTGTAAAAGCATGTGATTTAGAGTATTGTTCATGAGATTATTTTGATGGTTTTGAAATAAGGGTTAGGGATTTTGAACATTTACGAAGTGAACAATGTTTCTCATGATTTATATATGATTTTTATGCTTCAAATATAGTTTTGAACTTATGGTACTTGGGTATGGTGAATGTACTAGGGAATTGTGAATTTCCCAAACTTGTGGCTTTTGAAGTGGTTATAACCCCTACCCTATAATGTGAAATTGATTTTAGTTATGAGAAATATGGGAATTTGTAAAATTGAACTAGTCTTAAAATATTGCATAATATAAAAAAGGTATTTGAAATACAATGGTATGATTTCATGAACAAAGGGAGTCGGTGTTCCCCAATGTGTATTAATGAACAAAGAGAGTTGTTCTCCCCAAGTTAATGGAAATTATTTTGGCATAATGTGATACCTTGCAAGTGTAGTTGGTATGACGATACCAACATTCTATGCCTTAATGTGGAATGTGGTTAAATAAATAGAAATGTGTGATACTTTTTGTAATTAGGCTACAATTAGGGTTGTGTAGCTGAGTCGCGAAAGTGGAGGTCTGAGTGACTGATACTAAAAACAACATTGTCGACACGTGGGTCAAAGTGACCAGAAAGGTTCTAGTCCCCCTTATTATTATTATTAATAATAATAATAATAATAATATTTCATGATTAGGGAGGTTTGAGTCCCCTGTAAATCATTATATGATTGGGTTCTTAGGTTACATTGGTATATTTTGGAGGGTTCGAGTCCCCTATGTGCATATTTATGAGATTATTCTTTGATTCATATGGCTATAGACAATGGGGCCCGACCAGAGGCTAAGAGCTGGGGCCCATACAGCCCGTGGGTACTATTATATAATGGTTGAGCTACACAATCCATACTAAGGTTATAAAAGTTCATGCTAAGCCTTGTTCCCTATCTCGGCATATGATATATATACATATATATATGTTTGTGCATTGGTTTTGAATGATTTTAAAATGTTGATCATATCATTATGTTTTCCTTACCCCTGAGTTACATGCTAGTATTCATCTTGTTAGTCATCTTCAAATGTTGTATCCCTACCGATGTAGGAACTGGTCATACTTCTACACCTCTTACTTAGTGACTTGGATTCAGGATCAGTTAGTAAGCCAGATTGAAGTGGTGAGCTTCTATTCTTTTGAATACACCATTTCATAATTATGGTTTCCTTTACATTTTGACTTTTCCCTTGGATTTGGTTTTGTCTATTGTCAGGGGCATGTCCCAATGCTTTATTGATATTCAGTTTTGGATCATAGTTTAGAAGGCCTTGTTTGAACTACTGCAGGTATTGGACCATGTCAGTTGGTTAATTAGCCGGTTGTCGGTGGTGTACGCTATCTTGTTATATGATCAAAATTCACCTGACCTTGGTGTTATCTCAAAGGTTGTATCAGAGCGTAGGTTTAGTGTCAAACAAAGTCGTGCCAAGTAGAGTATCTTTTATGGGTGTGTAGAGCGCCACACTTTTAAGGGAGAAGCTATGAGACATTTAGGAATGTTACCCTTTCTTATTGTTCTGTTTCAAGCTATAGAGTCTAAGGCCTTGAGTCTATCTAATTCTCATTTTTTTTATGGATCATTCCTCCCAGACAATCTGAAGCTCATGTAAACTCCTATGTCCTATTTGAGGACAATGTTAATAGGACGCACCCTGCTTATGGGGTACAAACCTGGTCTAGGGGTCCAGTTCTTGATTGCCCTTCTAGAGTTTCACCGGCCCCTTCGTGTCCTCCTTGAGCTTCTCAGGCTGATGTGTCAAATGTGGAATTTCTTTAGTCTATTAATACAGTGTCTTAGTTGATAACTTCTTAGTCTGAGTGTGTCACTTTTATTACTCCATCTTCTGAGGCCATAAGGATTGGCCATTTTATGAGGTTAAGCCCTATTATATTCACTGGTGTTAAGGTTTTATCGATGAGATAGAGAAAATATTTTAGGTTATGCATTCTACTATTATGGAAGGTGTAGAATTCATAGCCTATCAGTTGAAGGATGTAACATACTAATGGTATGAGAAATGGGAACAGTCTAGGGAAGATAATGTTGAATCTGTATTATGGGATGATTTTTCTAGTACTTTCATAGAACTCTTCTTTCCTCAAGAGTTGAAGAAGGAAAAAATGGAAGAGTTTGTTAATATGAAGAAAGGTAGGATGGCGGTCAAGGAGTATGCTATAAAATTCCATCAGTTGTCCTGATATGCTCCCGAGTTATCCTTAGCCAGAGAGTTGCAATTTGAGGAGGCTTTCTGATGACGCCAGTGACGTGGTGTCAAAGTTGTGATAAGACGTCAAGAATGACGTCAGCCTTAAGCAGAAAGTTAGCATGGAAAGAAGATATCTGACGACGTCGGTGATACGACGTTAGATCCCCAACGCGGCGTCAGCCACATCGTCAACGTAAGATAGAACCTGAAGGTAACTGAAGCCTCTCTGACGCTATCCGTGATAGGGCGTTAACTTCTTGACGCGGCGTCAGCCTGGGCGTCACCTACTCCAAAAATTTTATTAATTTAGTTATTTTATTTCCTCAATTAGGCTTTAGTATAAATAACATCTTTTAGGGTTTTTGAAAAAAAGAGAAATCACCTATCAGACATCAACTCTAAGAAGAGTGACGTATTTTTGCTCTCTTTCATAAATTATTCTTGTGTTTTCGTATGAACTATTTTTGGGGTTTCTACCTTGTGATTAAATCAGAGGAACTAATTGTTGTTTTCTACCCATTCGTAAGTTTATCATTATAATCATGAATTCAAATTGTTATTTTGTTCATCAAATCATGAGCGGCTAATTTCAGTAGCCAGAGTTATGGGATCCATGGATTAGGGTTTGATATGATACTAGATGTTTAACGGAATCAAAGAGTAGTAAAACATCTTGAGATTTTGTTGTTTTAACTAAAATCTAGTGGTTGCAAACATTAGGTTATGCCTTAGGTTTTATTTGCTTCTAACGGAGAAATAGACTAGATAACGTGAATTATCAATAGGGACTTAGAAGCTACCAACCTTCTATTTAATGATTAATGTCGCAACTGGATTAATCTGCCTAAGATAACATCCTATTGGAAATAGATAAGTTATCTAAGTTCGAGAGAATTAGATAATAAATTGTCTGGTGAGGTCGAGAGATAAGTCAGATAGTATAATCGTCAGGGATATTCTGCTATTCTACTCATTCCGAGAATCTCTAACATTACCTAGTATATGTTAATTCTCGAAATCCTTGGTGAACATAGCTCTGGTTTCCCATTTATCTTGATTACAAACACTGAAGTATTGAAAGTGATATTTAATACACCGTGAACTTAAACCCCCATCTTTCGGAAGCAGTAAACTACCAGTAAAATCTTTCGTAAACAAATCAAAGTTCACACCCTATTCCCTATGGGATTCAACCCCAACCTAGTTGGGTTTTATAGTGACAATGATCACTTACACTCATTCAAGAGTGTAATTTGAGCATTATCAAAAATGGCGCAGTTGCTGGGGAATACGGTTGTGGACTAAAAATTTTGTGTACGAAAATTTGCTGATAGTTAAGTTTCCTTGATTTACTTTTGGTTGTTGTTTTTGTTCATTTGTAGAATCCCTATAGGTTACACTGAACACTACTCAATCCAAAACCTCACTACATGATTAGAATTGTCGAACAACCGCTGCAGTATGAGATTGATGATGATGATGATGTCGATGGAGCAGGGGCAATGGCTGCGATCATTCCCCCTCTGTTAGCACTTGGAGCAAAGTTCAATATTACTAGCATAATAATTCAGCTCTTAAATCTGAAGGGGTTGTTTGGAGGCCTTCATGGAGAAGACCCTAACCTACATCTGGTGAATTTTGTCACCATTTGCAAGTCCTTTGATAATCCGGGAGTGATCCAGAATGCGATCAGGTTGAGGTTATTTCCATTGTCTATGCCTGGAGAGGCAACAATGTGGTTGAATGATTTAGAGCCCGACTCTATAACTAACTGGAGATAGTTAAAAGATGCATTCCTAGAACGGTTCTTTCCACCCTCCAGAAGGGTACAGTTGAGGGACGAGATTAACAACTTCAGACAACTTTCGACTGAAGCATTGCATGAGACTTGGGAAAGGTTTAAGAAGAAACTTTCACAATTTCTGAACCACAATATGACAGACTTGAACTTGATGGAGACTTTGTACAGAGCTTTGAACTTTGTGACAAAGCCAATTGTCGACAACACTGCAGGTGGTTTGTTTATTGACCTCTTTTTTCTGGATGCTTCTGATTTGCTAAATAGAATGATCAAGCAGAGTCGGTCTTGGCATACTAGGGATTCTATAGTGGCTATCCCTACTGTTGCTGGTGGTATTACTGCAGAGCAGCATAGAAGGCATGAGGAGCTAGATCAGGACATGGCCCATTTGAAGATGCAGATAGACTTGCTGGCTAAGAACTTGCTATCCAGTAAGACTGAAATGGTCAAGGTTATGGACTCTCAGGGTACTGTATCTGCAGGTGCTAATGCTGAGCAAACTATGTGAGTAATCAGGGGGTTTCTTAGGCAATAGCCAAGGGAGCCAAGGTTGGACTTTCTATGACAAGCCTGATTATAAAGATAGGGAGCAGGGACATTGGAGAAACAATAATGACAGGAGTGGTTTGTATATTCCTCCTGGAAGTTAGGATGCTGGAACAACTAGTTCTGGCAAGATTTCCATGGAGGACATGATGAAAAAGCTGTTGAAGGGAGTGGAGGCAACTAACTCGGGGGTAACTAATATGAAAAGTGAGTTTTCTACTCTCAGTCAGTTGGTTAGCTCACACTCAGCTTCTATAAAGCAGTTGGAGCAACAGATGAGCCAACTTTCGGCTACTCTGAATTAGAGAAAAGCTGGCACTTTACCTAGTAATATGGTTTAGAACCCGTAGACTGATGGCTCTTATATGGCGATTACCATTCATAGTAGTAAGATATTATCTGGCCCTTTTATGGGCATAGCTGTAGAGAAGGAGGTAAGTGTTGATAAAATAGAAGGAAGCAATCCAGTGGAGTCTGAGAGCTGGATGGATTTATTGACATGTTAGAGAAAGAAGATGACAAGAAAGAGGAAGTGTTATTGAAACAAATGCCAAGACCACCACCTCCATTTCCTTAGAGGTTGAAAAAGAAAGAAGATAACAAGAAATTTAGCAAGTTCATGGCAATAATGAACAGCTGACTGTGAATTTTCCATTGATGGAGGCACTTGAGAAAATGCCAAACTATGCTAAATTTATGAAGGAATTGCTAACAAATAAGCGGAAGGTAAGTTGTGAGCCGGTGGACAACATCCATCACTGTGGTGATGTGTCTTCACAATCCTTAGTGCAGAAAAAGCCTGATCCTGGAGCATTTACTATACCGTGCACAGTTGGGTCCATGAAGTTTACCAAAGCTTTATGTAACTTAGGAGTAAGTATAAATTTGATGCTTCTTGATATCTACAAAAATCTAGGATTGGGGGAGCCTACCCTACAACGATGCGTCTTGTTATGGCAGATAGATTGGTGAAACGACCAGTAGGTGTATTGCATGATGTGCCTATAAAAATGGATGACTTTATTTTTCCTGTAGACTTCGTGATACTGGATTGTGATGTTGATTTTGAGGTACCCATCATCTTGGGTAGACCATTATTAGCCACAGGGAGAGTATTAGTTGATATGGAGCTCAATGAGCTCAAGTTCAGATAAGGGAAAAAAGAGGCCAGATTTAAAATGCAACCTTCTATGAAGCAGTTGGAGGAGATGAACATCTTCTCGGTTGTGGATGTATTCCAGGAATATGGTAATGAGGTAGTGATACAACATCTTGATGAGGTCTGAGTAGTTGAAATAACCAAGGCATGTCACGATACTAAATCAGGCGCTGTTGGGAGGCAACCCAAAATTTTATTCTCATACATTTTGTTTTTTTTCAATTAGGTAGTAATAGGAAGGAACTGAAGGGGTACAAAAAGGTCAAGGTAAAAATTAAAGAATGCAAGTCAAGTGGTCTTGACGACATTCATGATAGGCTATCACAACTGTAACGGCTTATCACCAATGTCGTTAGAAAGGCCAGCAATGGATACCTTCTCTGTTAAGGCTGACGACCTCCATGATAGGATATCACATTTGTGATGGCTTATCACAAGTTATTGTCAGCAATCATTTTGTTTTTGAAAATCTGAGCCCAAATTGACCAGAATCCAACCCAGCCCAGATCCAAATCCTTTCGATTCCCTCTTTATTTTATTTTCTTCTTTATGTATTATTTTATTTCCTTAGTAGGATATTTACTTCCTTTCAAAACACTCCCAAGTATACAAGGAAACCTTCTTTCTGATAGTTGTGGGATTGCAAGGAAAATCAGAGTCTATCTCTTATCTTTTCTTCTCTCTCGCGTAATCAAGTGGAGTCAACTCATCAGGTATGCTCATAACTTCGTTCTCCTGTCATTGAATTGGTAAAGTTTTTGAAAACATGATGCTCTAAAGGATGAAAATTGAGTTCAAGTTGTAATAGCATGGAAATCAGAAATAGGGATAAGCTGTGCCTAAATTGCAAAAATTTGAAAACCCTAAGTACAAAAATAAAAATACCATGTGATTTTATAAAGAATTTGGTCCTTAAATTATGAATCCAAAATGAGTGGGGGAAAAATTCTAAGATGACGACGTTACTGATAGGCTATCACAAGCGTGACACCTTATCATCTACATCGTCAGCAACTTTGTAAAAGAGAGTATTCACTATTTAAGGCTGACGACCTACCTGACGGGCTATCACAACTGTGACACCTTATCAAGAATGTCATCACAAGTTTGAAAAAAAGTATGCTAGTTCTGTTTATGGCTGATGACCTACCTGATAGGTTATCTCAAATGTTATGCCTTATCAGCCACGTCGTCACAAGTTAGATAATAATGTTAAGTGAACTTGAATAGCATGTTTTGACTGTTATACCTTGATCATTAACTTGTGTTTGTCTTATTGTCCAGGAACGTTCTAATGGCACCTAAAAGCAAGAATCCTAACACTCCAAAGAAAGATGCCAAGCCTAAAGTAGTTCGAAAGCTTATTGATAAAGACTTTAATTATGAAGATGAAGAACCACTGCTCAGGTGGTGGAGAAAGAAACCCAGTCCAAAGGAACCTCCTCCACCTAAACCCATTATGGTGGATAATAGTGATGATACTGAGACTACCACCCAAAGTGAGAGTGAATCCTCTGAGCAAGAAGGTTTTAAGCAAACTGAGTCCGAACAGCTTGAGTCTGAGAAGGCTAATTTTGAGAAAACATTCTCTAAAACTCTCGCGATTGAAATCCCCCAGTTAGGGGAACTTTAATAAAATGCAAGAATCCAGAGGTTCGAGAGAGTGCTAGATGGAATATCCCTGAAGCAGAAGACATCTTCCTCAAAGGGTTGATTAGAATAAAAAGAAAATCTACCAGATGGCCGATGTTTCCAGAGAAGAGACTCATCATCACAGGGTTTCCTAGGTATCCTGCAGTTGAGAAGAAATTTAGAGATTATGGGCTGGGATGGACTGCTAAGGGAGGTAGAACGTTTTTCCTTACAGTTGTTCGAGAGTTCTATACGAACTACCAGGCTAGATTAGAAAGCATGTGCAAGGGTGGATAGACCACAACAGACCATCCTCTGCTGACAAGAGTTCCAATTTGCGGGGTAAATGTAGATATTTCTGATACGACTATAAACAGGTTTCTACATCCAGCCAACTTCAATCCCTAGGACACAAATCCTATATTCTACCAACGTCTGAAGAGTAAGGATGAACAACGTCCTTGGTTAGCTACACTTATTGTGGAGGGAGACCCTTTATGGCTGACCCAACCCAATGAGCGTATTTACAAGGCTTTTTTAACTCAAGTGGCAAAATTTTGGTGGGGCGTTGTGCGCACCCATCTGATGCCGACCGTCGGAGATAATATTTTGGGTGATGATTGAACAATATTGGTCGCATGTCTTGTGGCAAACCTTAAGCTGAATTTTGGGGAGATTATTACTCAAGAGATCAAGATTCGGGTAGTGAGATCTGACACAGCTTATCCATTCCCTTGTCTGATTACTAAGCTATGTACATAGGAAGAGGTACCATATATTCTGGGATTGATGAGACTTTGTATGCCACCAAGACCCACAACTCTATTCACTATGAGGAAAATTAGCCAAGACTGACACTTGATAGAGGGGTGAGGGTTAAGGTGAACCCATTAGTTGTAGGCCCTAGTTTAGTACCTAAAGTTGAGGTGCAAGCTTCTGAGACTACACAGGCAGGCTCAATCCCTGATGATAATCCAGGTCTATCAGTTCCTATAGCACCAGCAAAAACTGTATCCCAGCCTATTAATATAAAAAAAGTGGCCAAACAGGCCAGATGGTATAAGACGCAGCTACGTGCCTTTGCTGAGCAGTTTGCTACTACTATAGATAAAACAATCAGGCCTCTCTTAAGCCTTTTACTACTTTTCCTGCACAGGTTGCAGATTTGGAAAACTATTTTGATGTAAGGGCACAGGAGCTGACTGGGGCAGAGCTTGTTGAATTTAGAGTGGACCTAGAAAAGGTAAAAGATGAGATGGTGGTAGTACAACAACACCAATTTATGATGCCTGCAGGGCAGATAACTAAGGAATCTGAGGATGAACCTCCAATCCTAGATCTCATTGTAGACCCACTGAAAATGAAAAAGAACAAATACAAAGACTCTGAAAAAGAAAAGAGACAAGAAGGTGATGAGAATGAGAGCAAGGCCGATAAAAAGGTAAAGAAGAAGAAGAAGGCAGAGAAGGCACTATAGGCAGATGATGAGTTGAAAGAATAAGAGAAAGCAGATCTGAAAAGGGACACGTAAGAATCCCAAAAGGACAACTAGAAATGGCAAAAAGCAGTGGGAGTGAGAGCTATGGAAGCCTCATCTGGTAGAACAGCTGAACTAGAGCAAAGAGAAGCTCCTGATAAGGATAACACTTTTGCAGGGTCGAGGAACCATGATTTGAGACTTGATTAACTCTAGGTATATCCTAACCCTTAGTTTCATTTTATTTTGATTTTAGGTTGAGGGTGTAGGGTAGCATGTTGTTATAGCATATTTTGTAAATAACTTAGAGTAATGCAAGTTCTGTAGGCAGTTAACTGATTTTGTAATTTTGAGCACTTCTCCAAAGGTTTATTTTGCATGACTGTATAAATTTTACCTTAGTGTGACCACTGTGCATCTTGTAATGGCATTAGTTTAGTTACCTGATCATTACTGCTGAACAATATCATGAACCAGATAAGCAGTAGCTAGTGATATTGCTTCTGTGCCATGTGTGTGTGAGAATATGCCGAGTTCTCTTTGTAGTGTCAAATCTAGAACTTACCCGGTTCGTCTTACCATAGTTGAAAGATAGGGGTTAGGAAAGGATCATAGGCCGTTTTTGAATTTTAAGTCACTATTAGCCTAAATAACCTTTCTCTAATGAATGATATCCCTTGATCCTGGTTTGAGCCTTAATTGACCATTTTTCTTTCTATGATACCTATCACCTTCCCTTTTTAAATCATAATAAACTTGTTTTGGCCCTGGTCCTCCTTGGACACTGTGCACCTTAACGTAGGCAAACAGCCTAAGTTGAGGGTGGCTATCTTAGGAGTGCATGATATAAGTTGGGTATGAAAAAGCGTGGAGTAGAAGAGAAAGAATCAAAGAAAAAGAATAAAAGGTTGGGTGTTGGTGAAAAAGAGCAAGAAAAGAAACTCTGCTTGAATAAAAAGAAATGCACCCATCCTGAAAGTGTGATAAAAAAAGAGGTTAATAAGTGGACCCCACAATTTAAGGTAGTGCCGAGGAGGTTAGTCAATCTAAATGCCGTATAATATCATACCAGCCCTAGCCTACATTACAAGCTAAAGAAAGACCTATAGTGATCCTAGCATACCTATTTGGAAACCTTGGTAATGATGATAAGGTCAAGCACATGGTATTTGACATACACTGGTTTGAACTTCATTCTAAGAGTAAGTGTTTTTGTGATGATCCTCGTGTTTACATTTTTGATGTCTGACATGAGAAAAAGAGGGGAATTTCTTTATTGTGATGGCACACTAGTATCTTGCTAAGCTACTTACTTGTTTGGGTAGTATACATTGATACATGCATAGTTGTTGGTACTTAGTTGATGCCATGGGTAGAAGCCTTTGTGATACATTGCTTCTTTTCAATAAATTGCATAGTAATTTTGAGTTGGTTGACCTTGGAGATGCTAAACTGAGTTTTGATCTAAATTGGTTATTGACTGCTGAATGTTCGTTGTATTCTCTTAGTTAGTGGTTGCTTAAGGTTAAGCAATTATTTTAAGTTGAGGGCTTTGACGTGTGAGTAAAAGCTAACACATTTAATGCTTTTTAACTCAAAATAATTGTGAATTCTGAAGCAACTCTTGTTTTTTTGATGTGTTTGCTCACGATATTGCAGAAAAAGGCTAAAGAAATGAGAATAAACAATAATGGAGAAAAAGAGTTAAAAATCTAAGCAAAATAGAAGAAAACTAGCTGACGACCTCTGTGATAAGTCGTCATCCTCGTGATAGGCTATCAGTATTGGCGTTAGCCTTAGCCAGAGAGTAGTAATTTGAGAAGCTGTTTTGACGACGCTGGTGATGTGGCGTCAAAGTCGTAAAAAGGCATCAAGAATGGCGTTAGCCTTAAGCAGAAAGTTAGCATGGGAAGAAGATATCTGACGACATCGGTGATACGCCATCAGATCCCTGATGCGACATAAGCCAAATCATCATCCTAAGATAGAACCTGAAGGCAACTGAAGCCTCTCTGACGCCATCCGTAATAGGGCATCAACTTCTTGATGTAGCATCAGCCTGGGCGTCACCTATTCCGGATAATTTTATTAATTTTATTATTTTATTTCCTTAATTAAGATTTAGTATAAATAGCATCTTTTAGGGTTTTTGAAAAAAAAAAGAAATCACCTATCAGACATCAACTCTAAGAAGAGAGAAACACATTTTTTCTCTCTTTCATAAATTATTCTTCTGTTTTCGTATCAACTATTTTTGGGGTTTTTACCTTGTGATTAAATCCGAGGAACTACTTGTTGTTTTCTACCCATTCTTAAGTTTATCATTATAATCATGAATTCAACTTGTTATTTCATTCATCAAATTATGAGCGGCTAATCTCATTAGCCGGAGTTATGGGATCCACGGATTAGGGTTTGATATGATACTAGGTGTTTAACGGATTCAAAGAGTAGTAAAACATCTTGAGATTATGTTGTTTTAACTAAAATCTAGTGGTTACAAACATTAGGTTATGCTTTAGGTTTTATTTGCTTCTAACAGAGAAATAGACTAGAGGACGTGAATCATCAATAGGGACTCATAAGCTACCAACCTTATGTTTAATGATTAATGCCATAACTGGATTAATCTACCTGAGATAACATCCTATTAGAAATAGCTAAGTTATCTAAGTTTGAGAGAATTAGATAATAAATTGTCTGGTGAGGTCGAGAGATAAGTTAGATAGTATAATTATTAGGGATATTCTGTTGTTCTACTTATTTCGAGAATCTCTAGCATTACCTAGTATCTGTCAATTCTCGAAATCCTTAGTGAACATAGCTCTGGTTTTCCATTTATCTTGATTACAAATACTGAAGTATTGAAAGTGATATTTAACACACCGTGAACTTAAAACCCTATCTTTCGGAAGCAGTAAACTACCAGTAAAATCTTTCATAAATAAATTGAAGTTCACACCCTATTCCCTGTGGGATTCGACCCCAACCTAGTTGGATTTTATATTGATAACGATTGCTTACATCTATTCAAGAGTGTAATTTAAGCATTATTAATAGACTGAGATAGGGGAAAGAAAGAATAAGAAGTTATGTTTTTTAGATCAGGGTAGAGGTCTACAGTAGAGTGGTAGAGATAGAAAATAGTATAGGAAGAAGTGGGGGAGCTTGGGTTCTTCGTCTATGACTAGTGTTCCTTATTCAAAGTCGTCAGGTAATCATTGTTCTCAGCATGATAGTGGGTTTAGGAACAAGGTGCATAATCTAAGGCTAGTGGGGCTTTGTACATTCCATCATATCCTCCTTGTAGATTCTACGGGCAGGTGTACCATGGGTTTTATGAAGAAGGGAGGAATAAGTGTTTTAAATTAGGTCAGATTGGTCACTTGCAGAGGGATTGTCCTTTTATGGTTTCGTTAAGAGAAAATAAAATTCCTGTTACCACTTTATCAGCTCTTGCACCAAAGGGTCCCACTTCTGTTTTGAGTACCAGCACTAGCCAAAATTATTTGTATGCTCTTGCTACCTACCAGGACTAGAAGGCATCTTCCAATGTCGTTACTGGTATGTTATAATTCTTTTCTCATGATATGGATTGCTTTCTTGATCAGGGGTGGACTCATTCTTATGTGAACCCATTTATGGTTGTGCATTTGGTCTCAAGTTTATCCCAAATCCCTTTTCTGTTTCAACTCCGATGGATGACTATTTTATTGCTAGAAGAGTTTATAGGAGTTCTGTGGTATCTGTTGGTGGTAGAGAAACTCTGGTAGATTTGATAGAGTTAGGCATGGTTGCTTTTGATGTCATACTGGGAATGGATTGGTTGTATTTGTGTTATGCCTCCTTAGATTGTCGTACCCGTAAGGTCATGTTCAAATTCCCTAATGAGCCGAACATTGAGTGGGAAGGGGGTTCTCTAGTGCCTAAGGGAAAATTCACATTATATATTAGAGACTAATAGTTTATTTCCAAGGGAATTCTTTATCATTTGGTCCTAGTTAAGGATTCTAACTCAGAGGGTTGTTCATTGACATACATTGCCATGGTTAATGAATTCCCCATGATTTTTCATAATGATATTCCTAATGTTCCTTTTGATAGGGAGATAGATTTTGGGATTAACCTTGTTCCGGACACCCGTCCTATCTTTATCCTTCCCTAAAGAATGACTTTCTTCGAGTTGAAAAAGCTTAAGGAGCAGTTAAAAGACCTTTTTGACAAAAGTTTTATTCATCCTAGTGTGTCATCATAGGGTTCTTCTATTCTTTTGTATGTAATAAGGATTGTTCTCTTTGAATGTGCATCAGTTACCATTAGTTGAATAAGGTTAAGGCGAAGAATAAGTATCTGCTTCCTTGGATTGAAAACTTATTTATCCAACTTTAGGGTGCTAGATGTTTCTCTAAGATTGATCTTATGTCGGGTTATCATCAGCTAAAGATCAGGGAGGTAGATATCCCTAAGAATGCCTTCCTAACTTGGTATGGTCATAATGAATTCTTATTTATGTCTTTTGGTTTGACTAATGCCCAGACAATATTTATGGACTTGATGAATAAGGTCTTCCGTCAATATTTGAATTTGTTTGTTATCGTGTTTATAGATGATATGCTGGTCTATTCCTAGAATGAGGTAGGTTATGCCAATCACCTTCGTATTGTGTTGCAAACCTTGAAAGATCAATATTTGTATGCTAAGTTTTAGAAGTACGAATTCTGGTTGAAGTCTATTACTTTTCTGGGTCATGTCATTTCTAGTGAAGGGATCATGGTGGATCCCCTCTTAACTAAATAAAACCCGATGACTTGTAACCTCTTTTAGGGTGTCATTATATCTTAGAAACATCTAAGTAACTCCTCAAATACTCCAAAATCCTCAAGGTCAAGAACACTTAGGGTTACTAAAGGTTGATCAATTAGGGCTCTCAAGTGTGATTTCTCTTTCTTCCGTTATTGTTAACCTTATAAAAGCATGTGATTTAAAGTATTGTTCATGAGATTATTGTGATGGTTTTGAAACAAGGGTTTGGATTTTTTGAATGTTTATGAAGTGAGCAATGTTTCTGATGATTTATATATGATTTTTATGCTTTAAATATGGTTTTGAACTTCTGGTTGCATGGGTATGGTCATTGAACAAGGGAATTGTGACTTTACCAAAATTGTGGATTTTGAAGTGGTTATAACCCTAACCCAGTAATGTGAAATTGGTTTTAGATATGAGAGCTGTGGGAATTTATAAATTTGAACTAGTCTCTAACTATTGCATGATATAAAAGGGTATTTGAAATACAATTGTATGATTTAATGAACAAAGGGAGTCAGTGTTCCCCAATGTGTATTAATGAACAAAGGAAGTTGTTCTCCCCAAGTTAATGAAAATTGTTTTGGAAAGATGTGTTACTTTGTAAGTGTAGTTAGTATGACGATATCCACTTTATATGCCTTAACATCGAATGTGGTTAAATGAATGGGAATGTGTGATACTTCTTTTAACTAAGCTATAATAAGGGTTGTGTAGTTTAGTCGTGAAAGTGGAAGTTCGAATGACTGACACTGGAAGCCGCATTTGCTGATGCAGTGGTCAAAGTGACCAAGTAGGTTTGAGTCCCCTTCTTATTATTATTTCATGATTAGTGAAGTTCGAGTCCCCATAAATCATTATATGATTGGGTTCATAAGTCACCTTGGTATATGTTGGAGGGTTAGAGTCCCCTATGTGCATATGTATGAGATTATTCTCCACTTCGTTAGCTACATGTACTATGGCCCTACTAGGGGGTAAGAGCTGGGGCCCATATAGATCGTGGGTAGTATTATATTACGGTTGAGCTACACAATCCATGCTATGATTTCGATAGTTTATGCTAAGCCTTGTTCTCTATCACGACATATGATATATATATATATATATATGTTTATGCATTGATTATGAACATTGGTTTTGAATGATTTTAAACTATTGATCATTTTATTATGTTATCCTTACCACTGAGTTACATGCTAGCATTCACCCCGCTAACCTTCTTAGGATGTTATATCCCCACACGATGTAGGAATAGGTCATACTTCTACTACTCTTTCTTAGTGACTTGGATTAGGGATTAGTTGGCGAGTCAGATTGAAGTGGTGAGCTTCCATTCTTTGGAAGGCCCTATTTCATGATTATGGTTTCCGTTACATTTTGACTATTCCCTTGGATTTGGTTTTGGCTATTGTCAGGGGTATCTCCCAACACCTTATTGATATTCAGTTTTAGATCATAGTTAGAAGGATTTATTTGGACCACTATGTCTATTGGGCGGTGTCAGTTGGTCGATGGGCCAGTCGTCAGTTGTTGTTATGGACATGCATTTAAAACTCGCTTAGTCTATTGTACATATCTTGTTATATGCTTGAAATTCAACCGACTTTAGGGTGTGCTATGTTTTTTTTTTTAGGTACAGAGGTGATATCCGGTCCATGTGGGACTTGAGATACCAATCACGACCATGCCCTTGTTCGGGTTGTGATAACTTGGCACCTACGGCCTGTAAGTGGCCTAGTAGGTGGAAACCAACTCCAATTTTCCTTCTTTGTTTTAGGTTTGTTTCCTAGGGTTTCCATGTATTCTGTAAATAACATTTTTTTAATATTTTTAGTTAGTTTACGTACTCTTACTACTCACAAATATATATATTTGATTTTGATCTTGACATTGCTTTGTTCTTGACTTTGGTTGATTTTTTAATTCGAGACTTTTGATTTTATTTGTTAATTATTGTTAAATTGATTTGATGATTCCAAATATGAATTCCATTTATTGTTTCACAATAATGAGCGGCTAATCTCCTTAGCTAGGGTTGTGGGAACCCTGGCGAATTAAAGAAGTATGGGAAGTGTTCAATCCTACTAGATCATTATAGCTGCATGTATTATGGTTTTCTTTCCACTTATTGATTTCTTAATGGTTGCAAATGTTAGGATCCCATCTATATTCACTATGAATCTGAGTGGGATGTAGAGACTAGGAAAAGGAAACAACAATAGTGATTTGGAGTTAATTGTTGAAATAAGCGTATCATCGTTATCTACTTAAGATAGTTATCTTTATCTAATCAACTTGAGCCCGGGAGGAGAGTAGAAACTGTGGCCCAAAGAAAGGATTAGTAAGGCGACACTCTAAGACCGAGAGGAGATGAGTGAGATTTACCAAAGTGTGTCGAGAGGCTGTTGGTGATACATAACTTGCCAGATTCTACATGCGCAATAGACTCATAGTTGGATTGAGCACGATCAACTTACAGAGTTAGAAACGATAGTTAGATTGAGCATGATAAACTTACAGATTTAGAAACTAGGGGGAACACAAACCTAGTGTTCATTTCTGACTGTATTAAAACCGAAGTATTCCATATCTTGTTACTTTTCACAGTTTACAACTACAATCCCCTTATTTACTTTTCCGTACTGCACGTTGATTTCAGTAAACTTGAGAGATAGTTCACGTATTCCCTGTGGGTTCGAACCCAACATGAGTTGGGTTACTATATTTTCCATCGACCACTTTAACTTCAATTTGAGGTAGCTTTAGGCTATATCAAAATTTAGCCTAGTTGTCGGGGAATACCGTGTGATTGTTGATCGAAGTTGTTGAAGGTTTTGGGTCTTTGTTTGCTGTTTTTAGTTGGGTGTATGCCGGTGTATGCCTAACACAAGGAGTAAAGGTAATCCCTTAGTCTCACTTAATCTGAAAACAGAGAGAATCCTACATCTGAATCTTATAATGATAAAATAAGTACATGAAGGCCATCTTAAAGGAGTTCGGGATGATCCTAATGTTGTGCCTCCCCCTCCTCCTGGAGATATTCAAAACATTATTGATGAAAGAATAGAGCAGTTATTAGCAGAAGAAACAGATAACCAGATGAGGGAAGCATAAGCTCGTAGGGTAGCTCCGGAGGCAGAGCTGGGAAAACAGAGGCTAGTAGTTGATCATCGAGCAGCACTTGACGAAATCAAGATAGAGTTAGAGGTGGTAGAGCTCAACTACTCCCATCCTATTAGTACTTACCGCCATATGATGATCCAGAAGAGGATTTTTTATACATTGAGACTATCAAGATAGGAGCTATCATTTTTCCTACATTTCCACCGAATGTGAAGTTTGACAACACCAGTTCTACGATCCAGCTATTGAATCTGAATGGTGTATTTGAGGGCTTACCGAAAGTTGATGCAAACATGTACCTTACAAACTTCATTGGGATTCGTACTTCATATACCATACCGGGGGTAGATTAGGAGGTTATTAGACTTATGTTATTCCCTTTTTCCTTTAACCGGTGAAGCTACATTGATGTTAGGGGAACTTCTTCAAGGATCGATCACCACTTGGAATGAGTTACGAAGGCATTTTTTTGATAGTTTATTTCCACCATCCAGAATGCTTCAGTTGAAGGATGAGATATATAATTTCTGGCAGTTACACTTTAAATTGATGTATGAGGCATGGTATCAATTTAAAAACAAATTGATGATGGTGCCTAACCACAGTTTTTCAGTGCAGAGCCTGCTTGAGATTTTCTATCGAGCCTTTACTACTAGCAAGAGAGCTAAGGCGGACACTATTATTGGAGGGGCATTCATGTTCATAAGTTGGGAGACAACTTCAGTTATCCTTAACTAGATTACTCTTACCAAATGAGGATGACATGCTTGGGAGGCAGAGAGAGGCTCTAGCACATATTCTATTGTTTTTTCAGTAAGCACAGAGTGGTTGATGACATACTGGAGCAAGAAGTTACTCATACAAGGACAGAGGTTGGATTATTGATAAAGCAGTTTGCAATAATGAATTTTGAGAAATTGAATACAGTAGGCTCATAGGGTAAAGCCTCGAGATTTTATGATTCAGATTTATAGGAAGAGGCAAAGTATAAAGCTTGACAGTTGTCAGGTTATCGAGCCAGAGGGAAAGGAAACCAAGGTCAAAAATATTATGGGGATTGGTACAGTGATAGAAGTAGAGATAGAGGTGAATATTGGAGATGCAAGAATTATTAAAAGGAGAAGGGTGGTATGTTCCACTAGGCAGTCATGAAATTAAGTCTAAGATGGAGGCGATGTTCTCTAAGATCGTCAAGGGCCAGGAAAATTAGGAAAATTGCCATAACGAGATTAAGTCAGATATCTCAGGATTGACCCATTGGGTAGAGTTACGTGTAATTGCGATAAAGAAATTGAAGCATTAATTTGGAAAAATACCTGTAACTTTGAATTAGAGGTAGTCGGGCACCCTTTTGATCAAAACAGTGCAGAATCCTAAGAACGATAGTCATTGTCTAGACATTACCACTCAAAGTGGTAAGGAAAATATTGATCCCCCTAGGCTGACACGCCTCAAAATCGGGCCATTTATTATGGGCACC
This sequence comes from Capsicum baccatum var. pendulum, assembly GCA_030864225.1. Taxonomy (NCBI): domain Eukaryota; kingdom Viridiplantae; phylum Streptophyta; class Magnoliopsida; order Solanales; family Solanaceae; genus Capsicum; species Capsicum baccatum. The sequence continues at coordinate 187,978,644 of CM061555.1, forward strand.
TCAAGCCTACATGAACTGAATGACACCCCGATAGCCGAACCTAATCATCAATATAAATCACAAGGGTCGAATGAATCCTGACGATATAAGATGATAGTGGAAAAACACTATAAGTCATAACTTAAACATGTCTAAACACTTCATTAGATTCATCAATATAACCATTACACCCAAGTCCATAGTCATCCCCAACACCTCTATTCAAATCGACGTTTAGAAATGAATATGTAGGGACAAGCCCCCGACAAGAGCCAAACCAAGTCAGAATAAGACTAAGTCTAAAGATAGGAGACCAAGAATGAATGTCTTCCAAAATAAGGAAGCTCACAACTCTGAAGTCAATGCATGAAATGCTTAAATCACCTAATCACTGCGCAGGAAGACAAGGTGATGCTCCAACCCCTATGGCGCGTTGGAACATAGCATACGAAAACGATTAGTGGTTGGAACACTAGAATGTAACTTATAGATAAGGATAAGACAACATCATCATTTAACAAGTTAATATATCATATTCAATTATATTCATACACTTACCCTTACATATAGGTATATCACATGAAAATCAAAGAATCATGGCTTAACAACATTCTTGAACATTCATTCATTAGACATAAAGTGGGGGACTCCGACCCTTCATACTTATAGATTTAAACATTTCTCATTAGGCATAGAAATTTAACCATATTCGCAAACTATTAGACCAAGGACTTTGACCACGATCACACTTTTATTAGCCAAGGACTTCAACCACATACACAATCATTCAAACAAGGGACTCTAACCATACATACATTCATCTAGGAAAGGGACTCCAACCTTATGCCCATTCGTTAAACAATGGACTCTAACCTCATGGCAAGGAACTCTAACCACAAGACGTTTCATTACACAAGGTATATTAACCTCAAGAGATCTCTTCAAGCAAGGGACTTCAACCTCGAGCAATTTCATTGAGCAAGAGACTCCAGCCTCAAGACATTTCATAAGGAAAAGGACTTCAACCTCAACCTATTTCATAAGGCAAGAGACTTCAACCTCAAGCCATAACAACTATCATTAGTTGGGACTTTAACCCTTTGCCAATGGATCAACATTCATTCCATACAACACTTAAGGACTTTAACCATTTAACTAATTCAACACTATTCATGACCCCATGGTCTTTATGGGAGCCTTCATTGCTCAACCATTTCAATAGGCCCTTGCCTTTATTCAATTCATTATAAAATTCAATTTATGGCCATCAAGGCGCTCACAACTATTAACATTTCATTAAAAATTTTATACCACATCATCACCACACTTTTGCTCAACACATAATTCAAGTTCATCTTCATATAGATGGACTTCAATCCCTTATTAGTCATTAACTCAACAAGGTCTTCATTTCACAATACATGGATCACAATACTTTTACAACATCATTTATCAATCATTTATATTTATTGGGCCGTTTCCCTAGTTTAACACATCACCATATGTGACGAGACTATTCAATTAGACATTTTAGCAAACACCTTATGGGCATGCCTTTATCAAGGCTGTTTTTATGGTTGAAATCATCAAAATTAGGGTTTCTCAAGACCCTCATGTTAAAACAAATACAACAAGCACTCATATATGCAAATCATCATCAATGACATGTATAAACACAATTCTAAGAAAGAAACAACATTATTCATCATTAGGAAACAAAACCATTTTTATTTGATTTCAAAATCACCATGTACACTTACTAATCCAAGTGTAAAATGCATGGGTTTAGAGTTATCTATCAAGGGGAAGAGTTACATACCTTAGAAAACTTGATTCGCTAAGAGTCTTGACTTCACCTTGCCTCTTGAAGATCACCCTTGAAACCCTAGCCTCCAATTCTTCAAATATGATTTTGAGAGAGTGTTTAGGGTGTTTGGTCCATCAAAATGGATATTTAGGAGGCTTAAAGCACTTCTATAGTGAGAGGGATTAGGTTTTAGGCATGGGAAATGACCACAAGGCCCTCAACTAAAAAATGGAAAATAGACCCGTCCAAGGGTATGACTCACTAGGGGAACCGTACCCTAGGGTGCGAGTGGTACCCTGACTCATACCCTAGGCTTCTCCTAGGTCACCTACACTGTTAAGGGTACGACCACACACACTTGAGTCGTATCCAAAGGGTATGACTCAAACCCTAACTCGTATACTTTACCCGTATTAAAAACAGTCCACTCAAAGTTCAAGTCCAAACTCTATACCACTCACTGGGTATGATTCGTACCCTTTGGTACGATTGAGGAGGGGGTCATTCGTACCTAGGATAGTGAGTAACCCTCACCAAACTGCTTAGAATACTAGTGTAGAGGGGAAGGAGGATAAAACTCGTATCCAACGGGTATAACTCATAACCCCTAGTCATACCCAACTCAGAGACGCCCAATGAAGAGGTTCTTCTCATGGTTCAAAAGTAAGGTGTTTTAATTCTCTCCCACTTGGATCATTTATCCGTGAATGACAGGTAAGGAAAGCAATAAACACAACTTAAAGCATTATCACATATCAAACTAACCCTTGAACAATTTAGAACATGTATACGATGAAGGTACAACACACATCATGCTCATTATCAATCAACCATTAACTTCATCGACTTTGGGACTTAAACCTATTATTTATCAAAGACACTTGTTGATTTCAAAGCTTAGGGATTTAGACCCCTTAATTATCAATGCTTACTCATTTAACAACTTAGGGACTTCAACCCATCCACTTATCAAGGATACTTACTCAATTCAATGATTACGGACTCGAACCCATCTTTTAACCAAGGACATGATTCAACTCAAGGTACTAGGGACTTAAACACATCTCAACAAGGACACATATAGTTTCAAAGCATTAGGGACTTGAACCCATGGTCAAACAAAGCATAGCTCAATTTCAACCATTAGGGACTTCAACCCATTGTCTATCAAAGACATAAATCAAAGTAAGGAGATTAACACATACCTCTATCACAAGTTTCTGAAATGGGAAGCAAATGCAGATACTTGGACTTCATGTCATCTTTTGCTTCCCGCGAACTTCCTCGGACTTTTGGTTCCTCCATAGAACCTTCACCAAATCTACCTTTTTAGTTCACAACCGGTGAACTTGTCGATCCAAGTTCCTCACTGGGAACTCCCCATAGGACAAAGAGTCTGAGATATCAACATCCCTCAAGGAAATAACTAACGAAGGATCACCCACATATTTTTGCAATATAGAGACAAGGATAACCGGTGAATGGTGTTCATACTGGAAGGCAACTCCAAATCTTAGGAAACATTGCCAACCCCCTTCATAACCAAGTAGGGACCAATATACCAGGGACTAAGCTTCTCTTTTTTACAAAACTTCTTCACTCCCATTATAGGAGATAACTTCAAAAATACCCAATCACCACACTAAACTCTAAGTCCCTACACCTCACATCTGCATAAGACATTTTTTTGACTTTGAGCGGTTTTCAATCTATCATGATTTACCTTAACTTTCTCTAAGGCTTGGTGAACTAAATTGGGGCCAAGCAACTTACCCTCACCGACTTCATACCACCCAATAAGAGATCGACATATCCTACCATACAATGCCTCAAAAGGGGCTATGCCAATCCTAGAGTGGGAACTATTATTATAGGCAAAGTTAATCAAAGAAAAGTGGTCATACCAACTATCACCATAATCAATCACACAAGCTCGCAACATATCCTCCAATTTTTGGATCATCCTCTCTGCTTGGCCATCTGTTTGTGGGTTTATGGCACACTCTAATACCCAAATCTTTTTGGAATGACTTCCAAAAGTGGAAAGAAAATGAAGGACCATGAGTCGAGATGATAAAAATCAAAGCACCGTGCAACTTCATGATTTCCACAAGATACAACTTTGCATAATCTTCTGTCAAGTAATTAGTCTTCATGGGCAAGAAGTGAGTGGACTTGGTCATTCTATAAACAAGGAACCAAATGGAATCACATTGATTCCAGTATCTAGAAAGATACATAGGGAAATCTATATTAATTGCCTTCCACTTCAATTCAGGCAATACAACTTCTTGGTACAATCCACCTGGCCTCATGTGCTCAACCTTCAATTGTTGACACACCATACCTTTGGCTACATATCTAGCCACATCATGTTTCATATTACCCCACCAATAGAACTCTCTAAGATCATGATACATCTTGGTGGAACCGAGATGTATAGCATACCAAGATTCATGAGCCTCGGCTATGACCCTTTCCCTCTGTCCATCGACGTTGGAAACACATAGTCTACCTTAGTATCTCAAGATACCATCACCACCAATCACAAAGTTCACAACTTTTTATTGACCCATATTACCCTTGATCTTCATCCAGTCGTAGTATAATACTTGTTTCTCTTTCATCTCAACAACAAGGGATGACTGAGATACCAAAAACATAAATACACCACCATTTTCAAAGTCCACAAGTCGAACTCTATGGTTAGCTAAACAGTAAATGTCCTTCACCAATTCCCGCGTATCCTCATCTACATGAGCCAAACATCTCGTAGACATTCTATTAAGAGCATCAACGACTATATTCGCTTTACCGGGATGGTAATGAAAACTCTTATCATAGTCTTTCAACAACTCAAGCCACCTCCTTTGCCGTAGGTTCAACTCCTTTTGAATAAACACATATTGAAGACTCTTATGATCGAAAAAGATATCAACATGAACCCCATAAATATAATATTGCCAATTCTTTAATGCGATGACCATGGCTAAAAACTCTAAGTCATGAGTAGGGTAGTTCTTCTCATGAACTTTCAATTCCCTAGAAGCATAGGCCACCACCTTATAATGTTGCATCAATACGCAACCGATACTAATACGAGAAATATCACAATACAATACAAAACCATCATTAACTTTAGGCAAGGTCAAAACTGGAGCTGAAGTCAACTTAGCTTTCAACTTCTCCAAACTACCCTCATACGCATTAGACCACGAGAGCTTGACCTTATTCTAGGTCAACTTGGTCAATAAGGTAGCTATAGCTGAGAAACTCTATACAAATCTTATATAGTAACAGGCTAGAACCAAGAAACTCCGAATATCAGTTGGAGTCGTAGGTCTAGGCCACTTCTTAACAACCAAAACCTTTTGGGGATCCACCATGATCCCTTCAAGAGATGACATGCCCAAGAAAATCTGCAAATTTCAACCAAAATTTATCTATGGAGAACTTGGCATACATACGCTGATCCTTCAAAGTTTGCAACACGACCCGGATATGATCTACATGATTCGCCTAACTCTTAGAATAAACTAAGATGTCATCAATGAAGACAATTACAAATATGTCCAAGAACAAATGGAAGACCCTATTAATCAAGTCCATGAAAGTTGCCGATACATTGATCAACCCAAAAGACATGACAAGAAAATCATAGTGACCATACCGGGTTCTAAAAAAAGTCTTAGGGATATCTGCATCCCTAATTTTAAGCTAATGATAACCCGATCTAAGATCATTCTTTGAGAAGCACTTCTCACCCTGAATTGATCAAACAAATCATCTATCCTAGAAAGAGGATACTTAATCTTTATGGTCACTTTGTTCAACTGACGATAATCAATGTACATATGAAGGGAACCATCTTTCTTGCGCATGAACAATATGGGAGAACCATACGGAGATGCACAAGGGAGGATAAAACCTTTATCTAAGAGGTCTTTCAATTGCTCCTTGAGCTCTTTAAACTCCATCGGAGCCATTCTATAAGGAAGGATAGAAATTGGATGAGTGTCTGAAACAAGATCAATCCGAAATCAATTTTCCTATTAGGAGGAATACCGAGAAACACCTCAGGAAATTGATTAACCACGGGAATAGACTCTAGAGAAGGCTCTACCGAGTTAGATTCTTTAACTCAAACCAAGTGATACAAACACCCCTTTGAAATCAACTTTTTGGTTTTAAGATAAGAAATGAATCTTCCCCTAGGCACCAAAGAACACCCTTCCCATACAATGACCAGCTCATTAAGGAATTTGAACCCTACGGGTCCGATGATCTAAGGAAGAATAACATGAATGCAACTAATCCATCCCAAAATGACATCAAAATTGACTATATCCAACTCTATCAAGTCTACAAAAGTATCTCTACCACCCACAGATACCACACACCCTCTATAGACCCTTCTAGCAAGCACAGAGTCTCTCGGGAACGTAATCAAGATGTACATCCACATACGGGCTCACATAAGAAAGAGTAGACCCTAGATAAATCAAATAATACACATCACGAGAGAAAAGTCTCAATATACGCTTGACAACATCGGAGATGCCTTAGAATGTTGGCGAGTCGCAAGTGCACACAAATGGTTTCGGCCAGTACCGATGCCAAAAATAGAAGCAGAAGCAGACATAGCACCCTTCGATGGAGGAGTAGGTGGAGTAGCAATAGGAGCTCTATTGGCCCAAAAAGTTGCTAGAGAGGGGCACTCACACTATATGTGACCAATCTGACCATAACTAAAATATCTATTTCTCTCCTTCTTAGATTGACCACAATGACTCTGACCACAAAATCTGCAAGGAGGGTGGGGGGACCCGACTAGGCACTACTAGCCTGGAATTGGTCACCCTATGCTCGAAACCCATAAATAAAATGAGACCAACAATCACCGAAAAACTTCAGGTAAGGAGAGTGAACACTAGCTGGGGAGAAGGAACTCAAATTCCCCCACTTCTTCCATAGCCACTTGCCATTATCTCCATCACTATGATCAGAAGGCCTAAATTCCATTATCGGCTTCTCACTAAGCTTAACTTTCTTCCTTTTTTTGTTCTTCCACTTGTTGCATATACATAATCAATCTAGAAATATCCATGCTCTCAATTAACAAGGCCCCTTTGCTCTCAAAGACTAACTCACGAACAATTTTGAGACAAACTTAAGCATTCTAGCCCTCATGCTAGAAACTATCTAGAGAGCATACCTTGACAATTTGTTGAATTTCAAGGAAACTCTTGAACAGACATCCTACCTTTCTTCAAGTTCACAAACTCTTTCTCCTTTGCTTCCCTCAACTCTTGATGAAAGAAGAGATCTAAGAAAGCCTTGGAGAAATCCTTCCATATGGAGGGACTAGCATCAACACCTATAGACAACTCACATCCCTTGTACCATTGGTATGCTACATCTTTCAATTGGTTGGAAGAAACCTCAACAGCCTCAATCTTTGAAGCATGCATGATTTGAAGATCTTCTCTATTTCATCAACCAAGCCTTGAGGATCTTCCTCAACCTTCGTATCGGAGAACATAGGAGGGCTCAACCACATAAATTGTCCATTCTTATGGCCTCAGAAGAAATGGTAGATGGAGCACCACGCTTTACTTAAGAAGCTACCAATTGAGTCAAGAGGTAGAAAGAGCAACAAAAACCGACACTAGTAGCATTCTTTTGAGGCAACAGAATAGGAAGGTTACTCTCATAGTTAGGGTTGGTGGGGATAGGTGGAACCCCACAAAAATGGTTGGATGCCACAACCCTAGCTAGGGTCTAAATACTAAAAGTTGGATGACCTTCATCCATAGGGCCTTTAGAGGGGTTTGCCTGAGTCTCAGATCTCCTTGGAGGCATGATCTGAAAGATAGCAAATAGAAATCAAAGGAATCCAAGACCTTAGACTCTATAGCTTGAGATTACAACACAAAAAAGGGAAATATTTCCTAAGATGTCTCGTAGCCCATCTTTTATAAGTGTGGCGTGCTTCACACCCATAAAAGAGACTCTACTTGACACGGCATTATGGAAACCCAACAGACCATGAACCTAGGCTTTGATACCAACTTGACACGTCCCAAACTGGGCCATGTTATATGGGCACCTCCATCCCACATGATCCGGAGGTCGCCTCGATAACCCAATCTAATCATCAATATAAATCACAAGGGTTGGATGAATCTTAACTATATAATGGAATAGTGGAAACACACTATAAGCCATAAATTAAACATGTCTAAAACTTCATTAGATTCATCAATCTAACCATTCCACCCAAGTCCACATTCATCCACAACACCTCTATTCAAACCAATATTTGGAAATAAATATGTCAAGACAAGCCCCCGACAATAGCAAAACTAAGTTAAAATAAGACTAAGTCTAAGGATAGGAGACCAAGAATGAATGTCTTTCGAAATAAGAAAGCTCACGACTCTAAAATCAATGTACGAACCGCTTCGATCTCCTAATCACTATAACGGAAGAGAAGATGATACTCCGACACCTAAGTCGCGTGGGGACATAGTGTCCGAAGACGGTTAGCGGTTGGAACGCTAGCATGTAACTCAAGGATAAGGATATAATAGAATCATCATTTAACAAAAAGTTAACATATCATATTCATACACTTACCCTTATATATAGGTATATCATATGTAAATCAAAGAATCAAGGCTTAACAACATTCTTGAAAATTCATTCATTAGACATGAAATAGGGGACTCTGACCCTCCATACTTATAGAATTAAGTATTTCTCATTAAGCATGGGACTTTAACCATGTTTGCAAACGATTAGATATGATAGGCTGACTGAAAAAAGTCGATAATAAGGCATACAAAATATGCACTAAGGGCACATCACCTGCAATAAAAAAATATCCCACAATGGTAGCCCATACTGTTTGCACTAACAATTCCATAATATCCATATATAACACAACAAAACACCAAAAATTAATAAAAGTATATATTTATACCAAATATAAGTAAGAAAAAGAGAACAATATATGTATACCATATATACAAAAGAAAAAGAGAACAACATATGTATATCACATGTAAGCGAAGAAACAAGAACAACATATATGGAAACATTAAGTAGAAGTAAGGAAAGATAGCCCAATGGATAAGTAACAAGTCAAAAAGAATATACAATTACATCACAAGCAATATAAAGTAGAGATAATTAGAATGATGATGATGGTGATGTAATGCACGAGGTTGTTGCACAATCTCTGAGACCGCCACACAATCTTCGTATATAGCTACGAAGATGAATCTATAAGACATAGGACCCATAGTGGTTTGTCAAGTCATATACAATCTATATATCCATATCTCCTTGTCGGCATATCCCTCAAGGAAGGTTTTATAAGATGTTATATTTTCTATCATAAAAATATGTTGCTAGTGATTCTCAGTATTTCCATGGTGGTACCATTGTTTCATGAACGAGTATGAGGATGCAATGCTCACAACCAACCACAATGAGTATTTATAAAACCAACCACAATGAGTATTTACACAACAAACCTATTTACTATCATGTGAGACAAATATCTACTCATTATTTTCATCCATCCATGAAATCAAATGTGATTATATGCCAATAGAGTATGATTTCATCACAACAAAAACTTGGTACCATAACACGCTTTTTCATCAAACAAAATACAATAATCATCATATAAACAAGGCTATCCATATCACATAGGACCCACACGATCACACATAGCATATAATGTTCTAAAACTACCATATAACATCACATATTGCCCCATACACATGCACAAACCAATAATAGAGCTATTTTTCATGATTGGTTCCCACACCCTTAACATGCTTTTCTATTAAAATTAACTACCCAGCTTAGTATGAATGAAGTAAGACCAGAACCTACATCAAAAGATGCAAATTAGTCTATAATACTTCAATCCCAAAGCCTTACTCCTTACGAACGGTCATACCTAATTCGAGTTTAAAACAAGAATTAGATGATGAAGATTGAAGAAAATAGTTGAAATAGGTGTTATGGAGCTTACCAATCTTAGAAGTGAATGAAATAGCTCAAAATCACGAAACCCTGAGCAACATGTCTCAAAATTGGTGATAAATGGTGAGACAAGGTATTTATATACCTAGGCTTCGTGATCGCAGACTAGGATCGCAATTGCGGTACAAGGCATGTCAAGGGTATCAAAATTGTAGAAAGGGTATCACGACCATGACACTTCGATTGTAGGCCCAATAACGATCGCGATAAGAGCATCACAATCGCGGGTGCACTAGCTAAGTGGTGCACCCATTGGGGACTTGGTGCGTTCAAAGTCTCCCTGGGCCCCTCAAAATTTATCAAGAATCCCGTGAACGCAAAGGATCTATGATACCCTTTAGAATTTGATGCTTCTAAATCAATGGACATATTAGATTTTTGAAAAGATATTGTTATCACAAAGTTGACCCCCGAAACCCAAAATAACAACTTTCCAACTCGAGAGTCAAAATGAGATTTAAAAGCCATAAAACCCCATAAAAACACACCAACCATGTTAACACCCTAAAATCAATGTTCCAGATCTGTTGGCATAATTTTTTTTTCCATCCGTCGCACGAATCAAAAGATATGAACTGAAATTAACTATAAAGCTCTCAAAGCCGCCAAAAATCACAATATCACATAAATGATACCAAAATGCATCAGGAAACATGGAAATCATCCCTACACCTATTTCATATATTTCATCAAAATTTAGGTTGTTATATCGTCCACCACTAAAATTCTAGTACATCCTTGAACTGAATGAAAGAGAAATACCTGAATCCACAAAAAAGTTGGGGATAAGAACTACGTATAGCAGAGTTGACCTCCCAAGTAGCCTCATCTACATGTTAATGCCTCCACTGGAACTTAACCAAAATAATAACTTTAGAGCACAACTGTCTACCATCCCTAGCAATATGGAGATTGGCTCCTCAATAAAAGACAACCTCTCATCTAACTGAACCGACTCACAACAATGACATGAGAATTATTCAGAATGTAATGGTGAAGTATAGAAACATGAAAAACTGGATGAATAGCTGATAAAACTAGGGGCAAGGCTAACTTATAAGCCACATCACCAACTATTCAAAGAATCTCAAATGGGCCAATATACCTGGGGCTGAGCTTTCCCATCTTCCCAAACCTCATCACACCCTTCATAGGCAAAACTAGAAAGAAAAACTGATTACTAATACTAAATATCAAGGTACAAAGTCTACGGTCTGCAAAACACTTCTGCCTACTCTGAGCGGCTCAAAGAATATCCCAAATGATTTGAACTCTGTCTAAAGACTCATGAAGAAAGTCCATACCTTGAGGTCTAACCTCATAAACCTCAAACCAACCTACTGGAGAGCGACAACGCCTACCATACCAAGCCTCAAAAGGAGACATATTGATACTGTAATGGTAGCTATTATTATATACAAACTCCACCATGGCTAAATATTTCTCCCATTGGCCACCAAAAATTATCACACTAGCATAGAGCATATTCTTTAAAACCTAGATAGTCCACTCTGACTGATCGTCAGTCTAGGGTGAAATGCTGAGCTAAGATCAACCTGAGTACCCAAATGATTCTGAAAAGTCTTCAAAAAGTTAGATATAAATACAATATCTCAATCTGAAATGATAGACACCAGCATACCTTATAGTCGCATAATCTCCTAAGTGTGGATACGGGCTAGCCTCTCAGCACAAAAAGGGACCTGAAATGATAGGAAATGAACAGACTTTGTCAATTAATCCATGATGACCCAAACACTATTAGTTTCATGAGAAGTAAGAGATAATCTAGTCACAAAGTCTATAGTGTTCTATTCCCACATCTACCTAGGAATGGTTAATCTCTGAAGCAATATACTAGGTCTCAAATTCTTTGCCTACACCACATGACAACATAGACAATGAGCTTCAAAGTCTACTATATCCTTCCTCATACCACCACACCAATAATACTGTCTCAAGTCACGATACATTTTAGTCACTCCTGGATGGATGAAGTTCCTAGAATAATGGTCCTCCTCCAAAATCAATGTATTTAGTCACCCACTCTCGACACAAACTAGGCCTACAATACTTAAAACACCATCTGAATAACGTGAGGCTTCCTTAGCCTCACTACTCAACCCCTTATCCCAAATCAACCTCAATCCAACATCATTAAGCTGATGAACTCAAATCTGCTCTATCAAAGAAGACCTAGCCTTCACAAATACCAAAAAAGGTCCAGTAGTCAAAATATAAAGCCTAACTATTTGGTTTGCTAGAGACTTAACCTCAAAGGGGAAAGGCCTCTTCTGGGTCAAAAGATATATCAAGCTAACCATGCTAGTCAACTTACGGTTCAAGGAATCTACAACCACAGTTGCATTGCCTGGATAATAGAGAATTGTCAAGTCATAATCCTTAAACAACTCAAACCAATGACACTATCTCATAGTAAGATATCGCTGGGTAAAGAAGTACTGAAAGCTACGATGACCTGAGCAAATCTCACAATGGACTCCTTACAAGTAGTGCCCCTATAACATCAAAGTAAAAACAATCACGCGCAACTTCAAATTATGTGTAGGGTAATTCTTCTCATAGGGCTTCAACTGAGAAGAAGCATACGCAATAACCTTACCCTCTTAGATCAGCACAATACCTAACCCAACATCTGAAGCATCACAAAAGTTAGTAAAACCCATGCCCTCTTTGAGAAAGTTAAGATAAGAACTAACACTAACAATTCCTTAAGCTTTTGAAATCTTGCCTCACAAGCATTGAACCATTAAAAGGAAATGTTCTTCGAGGTCAACTTGGACAATAGAGCTATGATAGATGAAAACCCCTTAACAAAATGCTACTAATAACCTACCAAGCTAATAAAACTCAGAACCTCAATGGGCGAAGTAGGTATAGCCTATTCACGAACCACTGCAATCTTGGTTGGATAAACCATAATATCCTTCTTAGACACCACATGACCTAAGAAAGAAATAGTCTCCAACCAAAATAGAGACCTTGGAATATAACTTCTCATCCTGTAGTCTCTGAAGCACAATCTGCAAATGCTTCTCATGATTGTCTTCATTTTGGAATAAACAAAGATATCATCTATAAATATATTAACAAAGGAGTTGATATATGATCGAAACATCCAATTCATCAACTCTATGAATGTGGCAGGGGGTTTTTTCAACTCAAAGGACATGACCAAGAACTCACAATTACCATATCAAGTCCAAATAGTTGTATTTAGAATATTCAAAGCTCTAATTCTCAACTGTTGATACCCGGATCTCAAATCAATATTTGAAAGCACCATAACACCCTGAAGCTGATCTAACAAATCATCAATACAAGGAAAAGGATACTTATTCTTAACCGTCATATTCAACTGCTGATAATCAATACACCTCCGCATAGATCCATCTTTCTTCTTTACAAATAATATAGGTGTATCCCAAAGAAATACACTAGGTCTGATAAATCCCATATTCAATAAATCTTGTAACTGATCCTTTAATTCCTTCAACTTAGCTGCGGCTATACTATAAGGAGGAATAGAAATGGGTTTGGTGCCTGACTCAACATCAATAGCAAAATCAATATCATAATCTAGAAGCATACAAGACAAATCCATAGGGAACACATCCAAAGAAGAAGGTAAAATAATATAGTATCAGGAATATGATCCAAAGAAGTCAAATACCTCATCTCAACCAATTGACTAGCCAGGATATAATTTATAACCCTCTTAAAACCTAAATGAAGTACACCCTTCTAAGTTATTCTCGACACACCCGATAAAGATAAAGTCGTGGTCTTAACATAAAAATCTAAATCTACATAGTAAGGAGCCAGCCAATCCATACAAAAGATAATGTCAAAATCAACCATATATAACATAAGTAAATCTACCCAAGTCTCACACCCTAAAAAGTCATGATATAAGATCGATACTCTCGATCCACCGCTAAAGAATCTCTTACCAGGGTAGATACACAAATAGGCATGGCATAAGGCTTACTAACATAATCAAAACCCCAAGTAAAATATGCAAAAATATAGGAGAAAGTGTATCTCAGATCAAATGACACAAATGCATATCTGAAATTAATGGGGATGATACTTATGATCACAGCATCAGAGGCCTCTACCACTGGTCTAGCAGGTGTAGCATAGCACTTTCCACTACCACCAGCTGGATGAGTAGCCCTGTGACCACCACCACGGGCTTCACTACCTCTTTCTCTCACACATCTGGTAGAACTCCTACCTCTCACAGATAAAATAGGAGTAGATCTAATCATACGATGAGGACAAACCTTTTCTATATTGCTTATCTCATCAAACCCAAAGAAACCTCTATGGCTCGACTCAATAGAAAAGGCATGACAAGGATCGTCCAGTCACCCTGAAGTGCTGGAACAAAAGACCTACTACCCAAACTCGGCAAGGCTTCTTGCACTGGTCTACCATGATACCCATGAATGTTTCAAATCACTTTCTCATGAAGCCTAACCTCTGAACTCACCAAAATGGTGCACCTTCTTTGTACCTCCCTGATATGCTTAAAGAATACCCCCAATCATCTCAGTATGATCCACTATACTCTGAAAAGATACTCCAAATACAACCATTTGAGGCGTAACTAACTGAAGAGAAACATCCAAACCCTATATAAACTTTTGAACCTTCTCAGACTCGATGGAAATACTAGCATAGGAATATCGGGACAAGGCATGAAATAGTCATAGAGCTTTGCTCCGATGATCAAACTTATCTCTCATCTGATAACTCTGACTGTAAGGCACAAATCTTTCCAAAAAAGCATCGACAAATAGATTCCTAGTCATCTCGAGAGAATCAAGAGGTAAGCAATTAATAATTAATCTCCACCAATATCTAGCAATATCTTTGAACTAATAAGTAGTATAAACAATTGCATACGACTCAAGCAAATCTAAATTATGCAACTTCTCCCAACAATTAATCAAAACTCATAGGCAACCTCACCCACTGCACCATTGAATCTATAGGGGACCCAAATGAGTAAATCTCTCAAACATTTTATAATCCTTTAAATACATAATTATATTCGCAACAAGAGGAGGCATGGTGAATCTAGCGAGCTGAGATCCTATATGGATATATAATGTAGCTAAAGACTTAACTCCCAACCTCAGAATACCATACTCAGATGCCAGAACTGAAATATGAATAGTACTTAGGGTCTGAAAAGTAGGAGTAGAAGTAGGTGTAACTGAAGGATCCATACTTGGGACTAGAGGAACACCAAATGCACTCAAAGGAGCACTCTCCAAATGGTAAGTAAGAGAACCAAAACCCCTACAAAACTTGGGTAGAAGAACTCAGTGGAATTAAAGTAGGACCTATACCTCCAACATTCTCTATATGAGGCTCAGAGGAGAGTCCAACTAACGCTACTCCTAGATAGGGAAAATCTACGTGCCCGACAACTACCCTGAGTCTATCCATAACTTATAACTCACCTTTTAGATTGGGATCTCTCTCCAGATAAAGGTTTCATATCTCTAACCTCATGAGATCTAGTCATCACCATCTTCTAAAAAAAGATAGAAATATGACCTAAAACACAAGGTGTGAAAGGAATTTCATAATAAGGAACAAAATAAGGGAAATTTCCTAAAGATATCCTATAGCCTCTTGAACATAGATACGAATATCTACGTACCAATATGCGAGCCTCTATTATACATCTTGTTCTTACACCATTGAGACCAATGAACCTGGTTGGTCTGATACCAATTTTTTACAACCTAAAATCTAAAGGTTGTGATGGCACTTGTCATAATGAACCTTGACAAGTAAGCCTATCATATAAACTGGTACATAAGAATGAAAAGACAATAATGGACCTAAGGGAAGGCTTATAGAATGAAGAAAAACCATACAATTATAACAAATTTGGAAAAAAAAAAATAATACCAACTCCCAAAACCTAGAGTTATAATGTAAGAACATACTAGGACAACTTGAAGTCAAATACAAAGGAAATGCAAAATAGGATATATATCTGTCTCTAAAATATAATAAAGACATAGTGTAATAAAGAAGGATCCTCAGATGCATGAAAATCTAACCGCTACCTTAGGTATTTCCAAATGTGCTTGAATCAATCAATGCGAGGCACACCCAAACCTGAATCTACACCGAAAGGGTATAACTGAAGTTAGTATGGTCCATTTGTACTTAGTAGGTATCATAGGCCGATTGAGAAAAGTAGATAATAAGGCATATAAAATATACACAAAAGGCACGTCACCTGCAATCAAAAAATATCCCACAATAGTAGCCCACACTGCTCTCACTAAGAGTTCTATAATATCCATATATAACACAAAAAATACCATAAGCGAATACAAATATACATTTATAGAAAATATATGCAAGGAAAAGAGAACAACATATATAAAAAGATCAAGTATAAGTAAGGAAAGATAGCACAATGGATAGCTAAAAAGTCAAGCAGAATATACAATCACATCACAAGCAATATAAAGTAGATACGATAAGAATGGCTATGATAATGTAATGCAAGAGGTTGTCTCACAACCTCCGAGACTATCACACAACCTCTGAGATGATTGCACAGTATTTCTATACACCTAAGAAGCTAAAGATACAAGATATAGGAACCATAGGGGGTTCACAAACCCATATACAAACTATATATCCATATCTCATCCCCGGCACATCCATTAGGATGAGTTTTACAAAATGTTAGATTTTTTGCCATAAGAAGGTATTGCTAGTGTTTCTCAGTATTTCCACAGTGGTACCATTTTTTCAAGAATAAGTATGAGGATGCAATGCTTAAACCAACCACAATGATTATTTCCATAATCAACCAATATACCATCACGTGAGCCAATTATCCACTCATTATTTCTAACCATGTATGAAATCCAACATGATTCATATGCCAATAGAGTATGATTTTATCACAACAAAAACTTGGTACCATAACATACTTTTACATCAAACAATATATAATTATAATCATGTATACAAGGCTATCAATATCACATAGGACCCCAAACAGTCACACATAGAACATAATGTTCCTAAAGCACCATATAACATCACATATAGACCCCCACACAGTTAAAATCAAATAATATAACTAATTTTTATTATTAGTTCCTACACCCTTAACATGATTTTGTATCAGAATTAACTATCCAGCCCAATCTGAAAGAAGTTAAGGCCTAAACTATCTCAAAAGCCAAAATCTGATCCGCAATACTTCAATTCCAAAGCCTCACTCCTCACAAACGGTCCTAAAATCAACTAAAATATGGAAATATAGAATCTACACATCAAAATAAATTCCACAACACCCATATTTCTTAGTTTAAAGTTGGTATCAAACTAGACCCTCAAAATGGGTTTTCAAAAAAGAATGACTAAATTAAAACTTTGTTTCATAAACATGCTTTTTATACATTTAGGAGTCTTTAGCTAAAAGGCCAAAAAAAAGTTTAAAATGAGGTTCAAATTAAAGAAAAACTATTTTTAAATTTTACTTGGTAAAATTCTTGAAGTTCATTTAAAAATAAAGAATTAAAGTTGTTTTGAAGATGAAATTGATGAAAAATTTATAATTATGAGATTAGAAACTCATCCAAGGAAAAAGTGATAGAAATTAGAATTTTAATTTGAAAATTACAATTTTTAAACTTTACGGGCCAAAATCTCCAAATTTCGTACTTACCTCAAGTTTAAAACAAGTATTAGATGATACAGATTAAAGAAAATAGCTAAAATAGGTATTATGGGGCTTACCCAATCTTAGAAGTGGAAGAAATACCTCAAAATCATGAAACAGTAAGCTCTAAGTCTCAAAAATTATGAAAATGGCAAAAACTAGGTATTTATGTAGCTAGGCTTTGAGATCGCAGACCAGGATCGCGATCATGATACCTCTCCTGTCAAGGGTATCGCAATCATAGAAAGTGTTTTGTGATCAAAACAATCTAATTGTAGGCCTAATTATGATTGTGATAGGAGCATCGCAATCACAGGTTCACCAACTGAATGGTGTACCAGCTGGGGACATAGTGCATTCCAAGTCTCTATGGGCCTCTCGAGATTCATCTAAAATCTTGTGAATACAAATGAACTATTCTACCCTATCAAATTCAATGCTCCAGACTCAATAGAGATATCAAATTTTTGAAAAGATGTCATTTTCACAAAGTTGACCCTCGAAACCCAATGTCACAACTTTTCAAATCGAGGGTCAAAATAAGATTTAAAAGAAATAAAACCACGCCAACCATGTTACTAGCCTAATATTGATGCTTTAAATCTGTTGGCACAGTCTATTTTATGATCTGTTCCATGGATCAAATGATGCCAACTAAAATCAACTATTAGGCTCTTAAAGCTGGCTAAACCATAATATCATGTAAATGATACCAAATGCATCAGGAAATATGCCAATCATCCCATACCCTAGAAATACCATAATGAAATCACAGGGAGGGGTAAAATGGTAAAATCACATAGAAATACATATTTTACATATTTCATCAAAATTTAGGTCCTTACCTTTTTGTTAGATATGATGTATTTATGTTGTATTTTAAGAAAAATTAGGTTTTGGGAGATAAACTGAAGAAAAAAAGTGAAAATTAAAGTTTTAAGAAATATTAGTCCCTCCTTTGAGATTGTGTGCCCCAATTTAGGCAATTTGGCTAAGTTGAATGTGGCTATCACAAGGTTGCATAGTTGAAGATGGGTATAAAGAAGATATTGAAGAAAAGAAAATAAGGTAGGGTTGGGTGTGGTAGAAAATTGTTTAAGATAAATAAAAAGAGAAAAATAGAAAGAAAAAATAGAGAGAAAATGAAATAAAAAGAATTATTAAGTGCAAAGAATCGAGAAAACCACACCCAATCCGAATAGTAATAAATGAGAAAAGGGAGAATAAAAAAAACATGGTTAAGTAGTGGATCCAAAAATGTAAATATATTTTCAAGGAGGGTGAGTCACTATTTTCCATATGTACCATACCTACCCCAAGCCTACATTACATGATGAGAAATTTCCTATAGTGATCCAAGTTCAACTGTCTGAAAAAATAAGGCATAGAAAATAAGGGCAAGCCTATGGTATTTGATGCACATTGTTTGAACTTCTTTGTGAGCATAAGTGTTTTGATGTAGTTTCTACATTGATATGCATTATGACACTATGAGAGTTGGAACTTCCTTGATGTGAGGGTACATGGGTTGTATTGTTAACTACTTATTTGTTAGGTAATGGCAATTGCATAAACGCTTGATTGTTTGTTTCTAATCTAATGGCATCACTTGATTCATTTAGTGTCATGATATTGTGCCACATGGATACACACAGTAGTTTTGAAAGTTGTGCATATGAGGGGGTGGATAGTTGGAGCTAAAATGAATAAACTAGCTGCCATAGGCGCCTTAGGTTTCTTTTTAGTTAAGCATCGTGTTTGTTTATTATATTTTAGTTGCCTGAAGACATGCATATTTTCTAAGTTAGGAGTATTGATGTTCCATGGTTTTATGGAACTTTCAATGCTTAAAACAAAGAAATTATATATAGAACTTAGGTACTATTGTTGGATATAATGTGTGTTTGTGTTGATTTTATAGGAAAACAAGATTCAGAGCAAAGAATGAGAAAAAGGATGAAGAGTTGCTAAATAGTAACCCACTAGTCAACCTACTAATAGTGGGTAAAACCTACTAATAGTGTGTATAACCTACTAATCATGGGTGGAACGTACTAATAATAGGTACAACCTACTAATAATGGGTAACAGTAGTAAGTTATGTTTTGAAAATGCTATTCTAAGTCTGACTTCTACTAGTCTACCTACTAATAGTAGGTTCAACTTACTAATCGTGAGTTGCATTAGCGAGTTGAGACTTTGAAAGATTGAAGTCTACTTTGATTTCCACTACTTGAAGGCACGATTATTGGGTTGTACTCGTTATTTAACCCACGAATCATGAGTTGCTGCCGACCCAGATTTTCTACACAATTTAGGATAGAATTTTTTCCTATCGATAGTTATTCCTATTGGATTTTATGATTAGGTTGTACTCTTGTACAATATTTTACACACTTTTTACACTATTTTGAGTTCTAAGATACATTATTGATCTTGGAATTATTGTTCTTGGTTTTTAGGGTTTATAATTAAATTGAGATTTTAAGTTTTTCATCTTATTCTTTGTAAGTTCAAAATTATACTTTCATCTATGGAATCTTTGTTTGATCTAACAATCAGATAAACCCCATATCTAAGATTTTTGGAATCTTAATGAATTAATGAAGCAAATTAAGTCCGAAGTCATTCTTGCATGTATTTGGGTTTTCTTTGTTTTCATTACTTTTTTAATGGGTGTACTTGTTAGGAACTCGCCTGTATTTGATACTGAATCAAGATAGAGGTAGAGATTAGAAAAAAGAGATAACAATAGTAATTTTAAACAATGAGCCTTTATCTAATTAACTTGATATCAAGAGAAGATAGTAAATATGCGATAGTAAATATGCAATAATAAAATAACGGATAGTAATGCGACCCCCTAAAATTGAAAGGATATGAGTGAAAATCACCCAAATCAAGGTCGAGAGACGATTAGGTGTTACATAACTCGTTAGATTTTAAATGGAAAGCATCAAGATAGCTTGACAAGAACGAATAGTCCGTGGAGTTATAAAGTCAAAGGGAACACAATTCTAGTGCTCGTCTCATATTGATCACAACCCTAATTTTCTAACAACCTTTAGTGTTATTTGATTGTTACAAACCCCCCTTTTTATTTCTGTAATTTCCAATTAGGTTAACAAGCTCTTGATATATTTTTGGACTATTCTCCATGGGATCAACCCCAACCTAATTAGGTTCTATATCTGATGGACGACACTTTATACTTTTGGGCAACATTAGTTAGGATTTTTAAGAGTTGAATCTTTTGGTCTAGTTCTTGATCTCTTGATCAAATTTCTTGAATGCTCTATGATTTATAGTAATCATTCTATGAGTTTAAAGTCTTTTCCTTTCTTTACTTTGTAATCTATGGTTATTGATTTTTTTAAGAGACTTTATGAATTTTCTTTATGAAATAGAAATTCTATTTGGGTTTTAAAAGATTATTTTCATGTTTATTAGAATTAATTTATATATTACGGAAGATTTGTTCAAGAGTTTCAAGGTTTGGTTATGAAAATTTTTTCTAGAATCCTTATGTTATTATCATGACTTTAAAGTGAAGAATTTTATCATATACTGAGAGATAAAGAAAAGTTATAAATATTTAGAGCAAAGGCTCACAGAATTAGATATATTCATGATACAATATTTTAGCCAAGCATAATTTCTCAAAAACTGTTTTAAGATATTTATTATGAGAAAGTAGAACATTTTGAGAGGAGTATTTAGTACCAAGATGAGTATAATTTAGATAACACATGCCTCAGAACTACGTTACCAATATAGGATGGGCCCGTTTTGTAGTTAGGAGTGAATCCTCTTTAGCCTTTGGGCTCAATTTTGGATCCAAAAGTTAAGTTCCATATTATATCTTGAGAGGGTATATTATGGCTCTCTCCAATGTGGGCAAGACATTTGATACCATGAAGCTTACATAGAGCATGCCAGTTATGAGAAACTTCCTTAAATGAAAACTTCCTAAATATGTTGGCTCTACTAGGAACAAGACTCCGGGGAAAAGAGGCACAACAACAAAACCCCCAGGAGGACATCAATATCCACGAGTAGCCCTACCCTCAACTTAAAATCATACAATGTACCCAATGCGTCAAACCAAAGCAAGAGAGTCAGAAACATACCTGTGGCACCATGGGTGGGAAGATCTGATGTTAATTACATAATACGAATACAAACAACAAAATACCTTGGGTTGCCTCCTAAGAAGCGCCTAATTTAGTATCGTGGCACGACCCAATCATCTTTTTTCTCCACCTTGAGGATATGAATTTCACCCCCAAATTAAAGTCCATCTTTTTGCCTCGATCATAGGGGTGGTACAAAAATTAAGAAGTCGAGTAATGGATTGAGCGTGGTAAACCACTTGACCTTAAATTGAGTGTGGTAAACCACTTCACACTCTATCACTATTTTAGATGATTTCACAGATGAAATATCATATAAACATAATGTGGAAAAATGCTTTGAGTGAGGCCCAACTAATTTTACTTCAAAATTTACACTATCTACTACAAACTCACTTTTATTCACCTTCTTAATGTCAGTCTCAAGATCAAGATGACAATCGAATGGTTGTGATTCTTGAGTTATCTCCTCAAATTGGCTAATGTCACCCTCATATTCTTCTTTGTTTAGCAACTGTAAACATGGTGGAAGTGGTAACTCTTTTAGCTCTGCCCATAGCTGTTCTTGATTCTCTAAGATTTGTTTCATCAATTTATTCGCTTGAATCATGATAGCACACATATCTTCAGTATGATCAGTTTGACCACAAGTCAAACACTAAGTTATAGTATGTAGGACAATATCCACATCATATTGTGAAGGTCCCATCCATGCACTTCCAGGTAAATTTGGACAACAAGCCTCAAAATATGGTCCCCCACAATAATAATAAGAATTGTCATCACTCAAAAAACCATCTATCCAAGCTGACATCTCAAGAAAGATGTGAGAAAAATTAAAATAAAAGAAAATAAACTAAAAAAATATTTACAAGTTTGAATTCAAGAAAGTAAACTAAAATTTCAAACCAACTCAATATGCCAAATTGTTCTCCGACAATGACGCCATTTTTGATAATGCTCAACTTACACGTCAATTTAGTGCAAGGCGGTCGTCGTCAGTATATTTACCCAATTTTAGAGTCGGGGTTGAATCCATAGGGAACAATATGAGTGGCGATTAAACAAGTTTGAAACCAAAGCAATAAGTTAGATTCAAACAACTGGCATGAAAAGACAAAATGGGGCTCTTTAATGATTGAACAAAAGTTATAAACACTTCAATTCTCCTTAGAACTCAAATCTTAAACTGCAATATTTAAAATCAATGATATAGAGAAACTAGGGTTGTGATCACTACGATTAGTAATGCTCCATTGAATAATAGTTGTAGTATTGGATTCTCATGACTTATGGGAACACCAGATTATCAGTTTCGATAGTCTATCTAAGTGTTTCTCAACCTACCTAGATGTTGACCTCCCCAATTCTCTCGAACTTAGGAAAGTATTCTATTCATACTGATTTTATCTCGAGTTGATCAATCTTGTTAACCGAGATCAATCTTGTTACAACATTAATCATTAGATAAAAACTTAACCTTCCCAAATCCTCGTTGATAATTCATTTATTACTAGGGTTGATTTCTTATCTCAAGCAAATCAACAGTAAGCAAGGCCTATTGTTTGCAACCAACAGAAAATAATTAATACAAAAGAATTATCAAGATGTTCCCACAATCACTCGAACCCTAGCTAACTATTAAATCCATAGAGGAATAATCATAGATCCCACAACCCTAGTTTTGGGTTTTAGTTCCACATGAAAGAGAAAGCAATAACAATAACTGAATTCATAATTCAAAGGGATTAAACTTACAAAAGATGTAGTCAGAAATTGATTCTCTTCCCAAATTCAAGAAAAATATCCCACAACTAAATCAAAGAATTGAAAATTGAATTCTAAGTTAAGAGACCAAAACGAGGTAAAATAGCCTTTTGAATGAGTTCCAGCCATTTCAAGATGTCCAAGATGATGCAGCCCCCTTGAATGAACCTTAAAAGTTGCTATTTATACCCATAACTTAAGAAAAATTCAAAATAAAAAATTTAAAATTTTCCTTTTAGGTGACGATATGTGTATAACTTATCACAAATCCGATAAGTTAACAGACATATCGTCATATCCTCTACTTTAATGTGACGACAACTCGGATAACTTATCAAATGTGTTATAAGTTATCACACATGTCGTCAGACATTCTTCCAATTTGTTGTCTTCTGTCTTTATGTGATGACCTGTGTGATGACTTATCACAAGTCTGATAACTTATCAGACTTGTCGTCAGAAGTGCTTCCAATTTCTCCTCCTCTGCTTCAGGGTGACGACATGTCTGATATATTATCAAAAATATGATAACTTATCAGACATGTCGCCAGACATGTCGTCAGACATGTCGTCAGACATGTCTCCAGGTGATATTTTCAAAATTCAATTATTTTCACCAAAAATCATCCTTCTTGACATAGCTTTCATATATTTCTATGCATTTTGACTTTCCTATAAAATCAACGAGAAAACAATGAAAACCCATAAAAGTTGCTTAAGACTTTGTAATTATTCTCAGTTAAAAGCCTCAACTACGTAGCATCAGCCCACACATCAATTATTAAAATCACTTGGGGAATTCCCATGTACCCCACAAGGTTTTTATTATATAATCACTTGGGGGATTCACGTGTACCCCACAAGATTTTCAAAACCATCCTTAACTATTTAACCATTTAAACCATACATTGGTTTCATAAGACAAGCCAAGTCAAGTGATAATGTGTAAACCAAAATCGATTGTATAAATGGGCTGAGTTTATTACCAATTTCCATACCAAAACAATCAATTTGGGGATTCTATTGTAACCTTATATCCATCAACCATTCCCATGCACAGCAATGAATTTACCAACCATTAATTTAAGCACCATAGTTTCATAAATATCATGGAAGAAATATTTAAATAATTTATATTAAAAACCCTCAACCCATAGTTCAAACCTAAAATCAATATTCCGTGAATAATACTTTAAATCATATGCTTTTACAAAATTGACAATGGGGGAAGAGTAACATACCTGAAATACCAAGAAAATGAGATTGCACCCTTAGAACCCTAGATAACTACATCTTTTGAAACCCTAACCTTAGCTTGAACAGAGAGTTTAAAACTATTTTATTGGGAATGATGGGTTAATGATGTCCCAAGAAAGGTTTTAAGTTATGGTATCAAAGGAACTTAAAGTGAGAAATGTCCAGAATACCCTCAGCTTCAAAGATGTAAAAAACCATCTTTGGTTATGAGTCAACCCATTGACTTATCACCATATCTTATGAATCGTAGCCTTGAGTTGTATCCTAGACAGTGAGGTGGACACCCATGCATTGTCTACCTTATGACTCCATGATCCCACTCGTAACCTTACCCAACGTATCATAGGGTATAGTCGTAAGCAACACAGTACCTAAATAGGTCAGACACTGGACAACCTATGACTTCCCCTCATGACTGTTAACCTATCCTCATGGCTATTAGTGAGCCACTCATATTCAAATCATAGTCAAGCCACTAAGTTACTGATTTGGTTAAGGTTTGTCTAACGATTGTTCACCACCCTTAACGACTAGCATCACCAAGTCGGATCCAAAATAGAAAACCTAATCCCCATCCATTGGACACCTTACAACTAGAGTCACCTAACCCGTCAAGGCACAATACGACTCTTATGGTCAAGTCTTAATCAAGGCAGTGAGCTCAAAGCTCAGGAAATTTCCAAGGCCTGAAATTTGTGGTGTTTCAATTCTCCTCCACATGGATCATTCGTCCTCAAATAATGGGACAAGGCAATGACTCGCACAATTAAACCCCAAACATCTCTGCTTTTACCTTTAACTAAGCTAGAAAACAAATAATACAAACTGATCGGCGTCTTTGGTGTAATTGGGATCCCAAGTCCAACCGGGAACAGAGGCCACCCCTGTTACCCAACCTAACCTCCAGCTACCTGCCCTGAGTTAGCTGAATTCCGAGAATGTAGCAAGATAGTTCAATAGCTCACATAAAGACTCTAGGCTACAATCACAACTATGACCGACCCAACCACGTCCAACTATCCCATACCAACTATCCAACCATACCAAACCATCCCAAAGGCCATAAACCAGGCTGTAACCAAGGATATTCTAAAACATAATATAATTAATCCCAAAATAAAATATGATGGAACAACGAGAAATTATGTTCAATGATGCCAGCCTCCCAGCTTATTCTAATTCCAAGGCTAACACCAATATCGATCTCTCCCATTTCAACCCATTGAATTACCATAAAGCCTCTAACCAAAAGAGTAACAAAATCCGGTTGGGACATGCCCCAAACCATAGAAAAAACCAATATCCAAAAATAAACCAAAATGTCTAAAAGTGTCCATAACATGAAATGTAGCCTTCCAAAAGGATGGAAGCTCAACATTTCAGTCCAAATGTTGTCCCTGAGTCAATCACTATGTAGGAGCAGTAGAATGGTCAGTTCCTACATAGTGTGGGTATACTGTTGCTAGTAAATGGGTTAGCAAGTGAACACTAGAATGATCTTAGGATAAGGATACAATACCTTTAATAAAACCAAGTAAAACTATCCATATGTACAAAACCATACATATATATATAACAATGCTAGGAAAAGGGATAGGGTTTAACATGCCTTTAAATCCTTTACCTAGGTTGTGTAACTTTACCTTCCTGAACTACCCATAGGCTATATGGGTTCAGCTCCCCCTGATGGAAGGAACCCAGTACGTGTAGCTGCATGATCAGGAAAGGAAACCTTGGGATGACTAGTACATCCCCCAAAATATAGCGTGACATCATGCACGTGGTCACCAAAACCAACCTCATATTGGAAAATATGAGTTTCTAGTTTTGGTCCCCCCGAGACCTCCACCTTCCACGACTTTGCTACATATCCTACCATTATTGACCAATTAAACCATTTTCCGAATAACCAAACTATTATCAAAATATTAACAAAATCTATTAATATTTGTATCATCATATCAATCCTTACTTGCAAGGTTTATCCATATCCAACCATATTGTGGTTTAAGGGAACTTTCAAGTGCCCTTCCATTAACCATATTAAACCACTAAGAGGATTCTATGTACCCCTCAAGAATAACCATTTAGCCATATACCAATCCAAGTCGTTTAAACCATGTATAATTCATTTACCAAGTTTAAAACAAATAAGAGTTCCATTAAAAGTAGTCAATGTAATGAACAAATCTTTATAAGTATTGTGTCAAACACATTGGGGGGATAATATGACCAAAACTAATTCCAATTACCATTAACGCATTCTCAAGCAGTAAAATTATCCAAAAACACCATTAATGCACATAAAAGCATAATTAAAACCATGGGAATCAATAATCAACTATTTAATATCAAAATCCATAAATCTTATTCGAAAACCAAAATCATACAATCAATGACATTATGGAAACATTATAAAAACCATGCCTTTAGATAAAATTAACAATGAGGGAAGATAACATGCCTTAAACCAAGATGATGAAATAAATCACCAAGACAAGCCCCAAATCAATCCTCTAGTTGAAACCCTAGCTTTCTTTACCCAAAAGCTTTTAAGAGAATTGTAGAGTGTTTAGGAAGAGTTTCTAAGTGTTAATGAATGGAATAATAGGGTAATTAACCTTCCAAATAGGCTAGAATTTGTGGGACCTTATTAGGATAAGTGGGGAAATATCCAAAATATGCCTACTTAAGTTACACCAAATTGCTTTATAGGGGTACGACTGACCCACATGAGTCATACCCTTCAATATGAGTGGTACCATCCACTCGTACCCTAGCATCAACCTTGGGATTCCACACTGTACATCATGCGACTTATCCAACCAATTAGTATCCAAAGTATACTATCCATACCCTTTATTTGTACCCCTAGAAGATTTAAACCCAACGATGATTTAGACACTATCCACCATACGTCCTAGGTATGACTCATACCCTGGCTTATGGCTCTTGGTGATCCACTTGTACTCAGATCCAACCTAAGTGACCAAGTATAAGAATAAGTTAAGGAACCAAATAACCTATAACCACCAATATGAATCGTATCCCTAAGTCCTACCTGTTCCAGTAACCAAAATCTATCCTACCAACCAACACTGGTAATTATACAAATGGACCATACCATTCGTACCCCAATATATGGCTCATACCCTCAAGTCGTATTGGGCCAGATACCAAAATTCCCAAAAAATTTCTAAGGTCTAGAAATCAAGGTATTTTAGTATCCCCCACTCAAAACATTCATCCCCAAATGATGGACAAGGTAGGGGTAGCCACACGCAAGAGTCATTTGCATTATCAAATATATTTCCAATCTTTAATAAAGTTTGAAAACAAAGAAGCAAAGATATTAATCTTTTTTTTAACAAACTTTGAAAATAAAGACGTGTTGAAGACACATACCTTCCATACAAATCCCATGAGTACAAAAAATATGGATATTTGTACTTCATGTCCTCTTTCGTTTCCTATGTAACTTTTTCCACCTTATGGTTCTGCAACCAACGAACCTTCTTATCCATGATCTCAACCGGGACTTCTTTATAAGACAAAGAATCTGCGATACCCAATCCTTCCAAAGAACAACCGAATAAGTATCTCCAATGCACTTCCTCAACATGGAAACATGAAAGTCCGAATGAACCAAGATCAATCTAGAAGGCAATTCCAACTCATAAGCAACATTACCAATTCTCCGTAGAACCTCATAAGGACAAACATATCAGGGACTGAGCTTCCCCTTCTCACCAAACTGCACTACTACTTTTATGGGAGATACCTTGAGAAAAACCTTATCCCCAACCTCAAACTCCACGTATCTATGCCTAACATCCGTATAGGAGACCAAACATGTCCACTAACTAAGATCAAACCAACTAATAGGAGACCTACACCTCCTACCAGAAATGAATCAAAAGGGGACTTACTAATACTAGAATGATAGCTATTGTTGTAAGCAAACTTCGCCAAAGGTAGGTGCTCCACCCAATTGCCACCATAATCAATCACACAAGCTCGAAGCATGACCTTTAGTATTTGAATAGTTCTCTCTTCTTGTCCATTAGACTGCGGGAGAAAAGCAGTACTCAGGCTAACCATAGTCCCCAACCCTCTATGAAAAGATCACCAGAAGTAAGAAGTAACCTGCGGGCCACGATAAAAAATAATCATAACAGGAATCCCATGCAATTTCATATTCTCATAAATATATAGCTTCACATAATCCTCCACCAAGAAGGTAGTCTATACTGGCAAAAAATGGGTAAACTTAGTCATCCTATCTGCAATGACCCAAATCAAACATATTGATTTCTAGACTGAGAAAGACCGTTAACCAAGTCAATAGTGATCACCTCCCACTTCAATTTGGGTAAATCAATTTCTTGATACAACCCTTCTGGCCTCATGTTTTCAACCTTAACCTATTGACACACCATGCACTTGGCCATGAAATCATCCATATCCCACTTCATGTCATTCCACTAATAGATCTTCTTAAGAGCATAATACATCTTAGTCGACCCAAGATGAACAACATAGTGAGACATGTGTCTCAACCAAAAACATCAGGAACACACAACCTCCATTGGTACCGAAAAGTACCATCACCACCGATCTCAAACACCACTACTTTTTCCCCACTAATGTCACCCTTAATCTTCATCAAGATAGGATCTAGCACTTGCTTCTCCTTAATATTCACACCAAGATATGATCAAACCACTTCTTCACTACCACACCATCATCCTTTGAGTCCAAGAGGCGAACTCCAAGATTTTCCAAGCTATGAATATCCTTCACTAATTTCTGCTTCCCTTGCTCCACATGAGCTAAAATCCCTGTAGATAACCTGCTAAGAGTATCAACGACCATATTAGCTTTACCTGGGTGGTAGTGAAGACTCATATGATAGTCCTTGAGAATCTCAAGCCATCTCCTCTACCTGAGGTTAAGCACCTTCTGAGTGAACCAGTACTATGGACTCTTATGATTAGAAAAGATATCCATATGAACACCATAAGACAACGCCCAAATACATGCACAAGTGTACGTGGTCTTCCAAGTAATACAGTAGCCTTCAAGAAATCCGAATATCGATCCCATAGGGACTTGTTCTAACAACTATTTGATTTTAGTTCACAATTTAGATTCAATTGATGCAAGTATAACCAAAAGAGAGTTTAAAGTTATAACTAAATAAAAAGTAAACAGTGCATAAAGTAAAAGACTTGAGACAATTAGGATGAGAAAACCCAGGTTTAAATAACTTCGAGCAATCATACTATGTTATTAAACTTCATTCATTAACTCCCTTATCTTGTTTTTTTATTCATAGGGCTAATTACATGATCATGGTCTCCCAACCTCTAATCATTTACCAAACTTGGACATTACAACTACATCATTGAGCGGGGATGTAATAATACAATTAAGTTTTTTAAGATAGCATCCTACATGTGAATCAAGTAAGGCTTCTAGGTACATCCCTATCCTAGACGCTTATTTGAATTCCTTATTTCATAAAAGAATAAGAACCCTACTTTGTTTATTTCAATGTTCTATCTCCCTATTCCCTCTCCTGAGATCACAAGGTTGACAGTATATGCATTCTAAGGGTGATCAATCCTTAAAATAATTAAAACAAGGATAAAAAAGAAACCAAATATGATGAGTAATTTAAATGAAATCAATTCATAGCAATAGTCTTCATGTTCTTGGCTTTAACCCCAGAAAGGAAGATTTTAGCCACTAATCGAATAACCATAATCAAACTAGTTGAATACATGTTATGTTATATTAAGAAGCTAAATAAAAATAATAAAACCTAAATGTTTTGTGGAAGAAGCCTCCTTACATCCAAGAATAGTCAAAAAGTGATTAACAAGAATTGCACAAGTCTTGTTTATAGTGAATGAAGTTTAGTCGTGTGTGGAATCGGGTTGCGCCATATTGGGCAGTCCACTTGAGCAAGGGTTACGGCGCACTATCTGGTCAAGTCAAGTAGGCATCATGCCAAAATGGCTTCTTGAGTCAAATAGGGGTCGCAATGCGGCTCCAACGCGATGGCTCACTTTAAATTGCAATTCAACGTCCAACTTTGTCTTGGGCAATTGTCTTTCATCCTAATCATTTGTGGTGTGTTTACACTTTATTTTCAGCCATTTCAACATCTATATATCACCATAATCAGCTCACAAATCCTCCTACGTCATCATACACCATGGGTTAGAGATCAAAATAACACAATATCAAGAACGACGAACTCAAAACTCGAGCTAAGACAAGGCTTGCTTATGTTGAACTTTAACTTATTATTTTGACTCTATACTTGATCCATTTGAACTTTTCACCTTATAAACAAGTTGTTCCACTTATAAACATACAATTAAACTATTTTTAACTCATTTAACACACTAGAATACATCGATATAGACTATACAAGCACCTAGCTCAAGCTAGTAACAGTAGATTCCTCGATTGAACTCTAAGTTTCCCATTTAAGTACAAACTTGTTTGAAAACACCTTTACACATTGTTATCACACATTTGAAAACTTGGATGCTTATTTCTATCAAAATTCACATATTAAGCACACAAATTACCCTCAAAACAAGACAAACTAAGCTAGTATAATGACATTAGAGTGCATAAATCACCTAACATCACCACCCCATACTTAAAGCCTTGTTCGTTCTCAAACAACTCTTAACTCTAAGAATCATAGGTTGAGGAGACTCTCCACTTCTACTACATACAAGACACTCAAGATAGTACTATAATGACTACACAGAA
Organism: Capsicum baccatum var. pendulum; assembly: GCA_030864225.1. NCBI lineage: Eukaryota > Viridiplantae > Streptophyta > Magnoliopsida > Solanales > Solanaceae > Capsicum > Capsicum baccatum. Next base: position 188,010,181 of record CM061555.1, read on the forward strand.
TGTAAGTCTCTACACTAATCATGTTATATACACAATTGATAGTTCAAGAACACTACTCCAAAACATCCTAGCCTCAAGAATTGACTCAATAATTGGAAAACTTATGCATATTGCTCAATCAAGGACATCAAATAAATCTCTCAAATTAATCAAACATGTTCCCCTAACAACAAGAGAGAACCATAATCATTCACAAAATAGCTTTTATAATATATTGGGTAAAAGAATCAAATTTAGCTCACTCTCACAACGAATTCACAAGTTCCACATAATGAACCATAAGCTTGCCCTTAGTGTAGTACTCTACTAATATCAGAATGTTTTTGTAATGTAGGCTAAGGGCTGGGTAGGAACTATTTAGGATGAATAGTGACTATCTTCCCTAAACGCTTTAATACATCACTTTTTTCAACACTAAGGTTCGAGTATTTTATGCATAAATCATTCAATTTTATAGAATTTTTATTCTTTTCATTACTCAACTCCCTACCACAACACATAACAATTTTTTGGACACCAATAGCTAATACTTTAGGGGCTTCAATGCCAGTTCCTCCTTCTTCAATTTCATACTCCTTAACTCACTAATTTTACATGAAAGCACTTAGGAACCCTAGATCAAATTAAGTTTTATCAATGAAAGGATTAAGCTACACATGAGGCTGCCAAAGAAAAAGTTAAAGGTTCAATGGGGCTTACTAGAATTAAGCACAAAGGTAGGTCAAAAAGAAGGTAAAAAAACAAGGCTATCAAAGAAATGTCTATATCATCTCCTAAACCGCACTCTTTATTTTGCTTTGTATACACACCGGTAAGTTCTAGACATCACGTGCAATAAGAAATATACAACCAATTCACACGCACATGGCATATGCTCAACTCACATAGGATCATCATAGACTACAAACCAAACAATAGCATTAATTCAAATTTTAATCCACAAGTACAAGATTCATAAACATGAGCCTAAGAGTCTCAAAAGTAGAACTTCACACTATCAATACACTTTTACAAACAAAAAACTTGCACCATACAATCAAATATAGCATCAACAAGAATATCTTACTTATTTCTGACCTAAAAGTTTTTAAATTTACATTAACAATGGGAATTTACACACCCCACACTTAAAAATCTACTTTGTCCCCAAAGCATACTTAAAAGGTTATGATAGAAATACTCCTTGAGGCCTCTAGGCCTAGCTAGTGGAATCATTATATATCAAGAGGATTCAGTGACCCCATACTTAGTCTTAGCCATGCTCCTTAGCTCAGATTTCTGGTACTTAGATTTCCCATCAACTTGTGACTCAACAAATCAAAAACTACGTAAAGTAAAAAACTACAAAAACTAAAAATAGCACATACCTACTTAACTTGGACTGCTTCCCAAGCAGCACTTGATTTAGTGTGGAGGCACGACCCAACTTAACTTAACCAAGTTCATCCTTTTCCTCACACTTGGAGGCCATATTCTTATTTATTTTTGACCTCTTGAGTGTGAACTCTCAAGGTCAAAAACTTAATGAACTTTATCCTTTTAAGCTCACCAATCTGTATCATGTCTAGTTTAGGTAATTGTGGCTTAGGGTGCTCAATAAGGGTATCCGAAGAGGTCTTTTATGAAATAGACTCCACTACCCCACACTTATCCCCTTTAATCACAGTAATCTTACACAAGTCTTTGTAGTGGGATAATGGGTTAAGGGGTTTGTACGCTTTAAAAATTGCCTTTTCATCCTCCAACCTCATTGTGAGTGTGCCTTCTCTCACATCTATTAAAGCTCCTCCCGTTGCTAAAAATGGATGCCATAAGATTATTGGCACCTGTTCGTCTACCTAAAAATCTAGAATAATAAAGATAGCAAAAATAATAAATTTAACAACCTTTATTAGGACATCCTTTATCACTCCTTCAGGATGGGCTATGGTCCCGTTTGCCAACTGCAGTAGCATAGATCTAGGTCTAGGCTTTCTCAAGCCTAATGTGTTGAACAAAGATAGGAGAATCAAGTTGATACTTTCCCATAAACCACCAAGTTCCTGAACCACCCCACTGCTGGCAATCTGAATGAGGAGAGTGAACTTCCCAAGGTCCTTAAGCTTTTTTTATATATTTTGAGTCACCATAAGACTATACTCCTCAGTAAGTAATACCGCTTCCATATCCCTTAAGCTCTTATCATAGTTGGGCATTCCCTACAAAACATCTAAAAGACCTAAATTAATGTGAAGTTCCCTAAACGTACCAAAGAATTTATTGAAGCATGTATCCTCTTTTTCCTTTATATTTTTTTATGGGAAAGGTAGTTATGGGATCTTCTTCACTTCTTCAACAACTTTTTATTTTGAGTACTTAGACTTCCTCGACTTTTCACCATCTTTGTCATTTACCTGTTTAGTCACCACATCAACATCCACCTTTTTAGTTGCCTTTGGTGGTTTTTATTAAGCTCTTTACCACTTCTCAAAGTGATTTCCATAACTTGTTTTGGGTTTTCTATACCTCCTAGAAAACTACCTTGAGGCTTGGTATTTAGTGTCTGTGATAACTTCCCCACCTGCAACTCTAACCTTCTAAAATGCCCCGAGTCTATACATCGAATGCTACATGGTACTTATAACCCCGAAGGACCACAAGCTAACCCATGAATGATATCTGTTGTGAATACTGAAACATGATACTATAATAAATGTAGAAAATATGTTGAAACACCATAAGGTTCAAAATTTGTAAATACAAATAAAGTATATCAACTAAAATAACAATCCATAAAACTGAATACTGACTGAAAATATCATGCCCCAAAATGATAATAATGGACAAGAGCCGTATACACTTACTCTGCAACCACTTTATGACGTACATGAAGTTATGGGTTAATAACGAGCAGGATATTTAGTAAGATTTATGTATATACATGAGAGAGTTATATTTACAAAACTATACAATACTATATAATGTCCATAAAGCCTCTAGTCAGTTTAACACGCTAAACTACAAGTGACTAGTTGTCATCAGGCACATCATGCCCAACCAAAGACCTATACATATAATCAAAATACTAGGCATATACAGGCTCTAGGAAGAGTTGGAGATCACCAAAATATCCGCTGAAAACAACAATAGGGTTTAACATGGATGTCTCCTATCTTGAGGGTCTGAGCCTACATTAACAAAACATGGTGGGCCTAAAACATTAGTACATAAACATGTATTGGTATGAAAGTAGATAGAATAACAGTTTGAAAAATACAGAAGCTCATATGAGTCAAATGGTAAAGTGAAAAACGTATGAGCCAACAAATAACACCTATATGATATGAACTGATAACTTATACACCAACCTAATTAGCATCATATGTAATATTTAGGAAAATGTTCATCATAATATAGGACCTATACTTTTCCAAGGTGATGCACTTATCCTATAAGTCATACAAATGATCATACGATGGCCTTTCGAAGGCAATCTGAGGTGAGTATAGAGCATATGTTACTCTCATACTCATTTCTATGATCCCATATGTGTAACTATAATTGCAGTCTGTATCCAGGTATGCCTCGCCCAGGGGCTCACTATGAAGGCCTGCCCACAGGCTATATATGTCGTATATTGGCTCAAGTCAGGAAACCAGTACATAACACTCTAGCTGACTCCAAATACAAATAATGCCACAAAGGTGGGTACGCCCAATGGTTGGGCTCGCTATAGTGGTCTGGTGTCGATCTTGTGCACAGAATCACGTCGAGCGGTATGCCAAGACAAACCTATGTACCTTCCCGTTGTTAACATTTATCAAATAATGCCTTGAAGGCCTATGACATATGAGTTATGATATTGGTCAGTTAGTTACCATATACAAGTAAAACTATGTTATTACTATTCATTCCTAGCGTGTAAGGCTTCAAATACAGAAACTTATGATGATATGGAAGTATCATGAAAACTTAACACAAAGAGGGAAAAATAGATACTCATAAGCTTGATGGTAGAGTAAGGGAATGATATATAGGGCAATATAAAGATTCTACTTTCGTATTTGAGAATTAAATTAATGTCAACAGAAATGAATACGTGACATATGGTGGTGCCTTAGCGATGAAGAAGGGTTTAGCTTTACATACCTTAATACTTTATTATCTATGATAGTAATTAAAGTCTCAAGTAATTTAACTCATGCTATTAAAGCTTTTATCCCTCCAACCCCTAGTTCCCATTATCTGATATGCAATTCACTAGCTACAAAAATAACATGTATGTCCATAAGTAATCTGTAGTTACATTTAATAACTCATTCCAATAATATTTACCTATGTCCGAAATTAATTGAATTCCTTAACAAGAACGAAATAGATTCTAACTTATACACTTCAAGGGTAAAACTACCCGATCGATAGAAATTCCTAAAACTTCACTTTACCAAAATTCCATCCCTTTCGAGAAATCTTAGTTGCAAATCCATCTCAGAAAGTAGTTCAAAAATTCAAATATGAGGTGAAGAAATTATCCTTTTAAGACCAATTTCCAAATTTGAGCTTGAGAATTCTTGATAAAACTAATAATTTCTAACGATTAAGAACCATGGGACATATTTTCTTAAAGGAATACTTTCTTACCTTTACGATCCTTCCAATTTTTTTCTTGTCAAGAACAAAAATATCAGCTGCGCAGAGAGAAATGGCAGAGGACCTACGGTTCCTTCACATTCTGGGAATGTTTCACAGTGAAAGGAATGAAAAATTTTGCATACTTTCCCTTTATATATTATTATTATATTTCTTAACCAAAAGGAAATGTCTAAGAGCCCCAAAACTTAACACTTATAACATATAGTATAATATAACAATACATGTCTTTACCTTAGCAGCCACACCATACAAATAAAATATACATTTATATATATAAACATTCCACTCTAGCTGTTTTCCTTTGTACCGCAATTTCTTTATAGACCAAAATTGTACTTGACTTAAAATTTTCTCGGGGTTCCACAACCTTCCCTACTTGGGATCATTCATCCTCGAATGATACTTGCACCTCACTTTCTATCCCATAACTATCCAAGACATTCTTAAGATCGTTTATTCAACTCCTGCCTCACTTGACTCATTAGGAGGCCTTAAATTTGACTAACTCCCTAAATTTTCAAAAATTTCGCCAGAGTTTCCTTTGTAATCAGCCTATCGGGTACCTGCCAGCTATCCAGAATATATCCAAATATGCTTCACAGAGTGTCATAACACATATAACACTCAACAAATAACGTACGAGGATCCGCTTGGCCTTAAACTTAAGAAATAGTACACAAGGCTTCTCTTGGCCTTACACATAAATAAAGGTCGTAGTCAATCATGTAACTTACCTTGCACCCCACATCCACGCATTGTTTACATGTAAATATCAAGTCTCATAGGCAGAAGTCATGTACCTAAACATATCAAGAACAAATCAAATGTTAACAGAACAAATTACAATAGCACTAATGATCACATAAAGGGAAAAATAGTTTAAGAACCTCCGGGTAGTTTTGGAACAAATATGGGTATTTATCTTTAATATCCACTTCTGCTTCCCAAGTGGCTTCTTCTTCGTTTTGGTTTTACTACAACACTTTAACTAAAGATATGGCTCTAGATCTCAACTTTCTAACCTACTAATCTAATATAGCCACGGGAACTTCCTCAAAAGATAAGTCTTCAGCAAACTCAATACGTTCAGTAGGAATGACACGAGATGGCTCTCCTAAGAATTTACGTAGCATAGATACATGAAAGATAGGATGCACTACAGCTAACTCTGGAGGTAATTCTAGCTCACAGGCTACTTGGCCAATTTTGTGAATCATGTTATAATGTCCAATAAACCTGGGACTTAACTTACCCTTCTTACCAAATTGCATAACACCTTTCATAGGAGACACCTTCAAGAATATGAAATCATCAATTTGAAATTCTAAATCTCTACGTCGTACATCTGTTTATGATTTTTGCCTACTCTGGGCAGTCTTCAACTACTCTCGTATCAGTTTAATCTTTTCTATGATTTGATGGACTAGGTTTGAACCCAATACCTATGTCTCACCTACTTTGAACCAACCAATAGGCGATCTACATAGTCTTCCATATAGAGCTTCAAATGGATCCATGCCAATGTTGGAGTGATAACTGTTATTATAAGTAAATTCTATTAAAGGAAAATGATTGTCCCAATTACGTCTAAAGTCCAACACGCATGCTCTCAACATATCTTCGAGCATCTGGATAGTGTGCTCGGCTTGGCCATTAGTCTGAGGATAAAACGCAGTACTTAGGTTCACCTGCGTACCCAACTTCTTATGGAATGATTTCCAAAATTGATCTTTAAATGGGGAACCTCTATCTGAAATAATGGATATCGGGGTCCCATGTAGGCAGATAGTCTCTTTTACATATAGCTTAGCAGAATCTTCAGCCATGCTGGTACACTTAAAAGGAAAGAAATAGAAGAATTTTATTAGTCGATCAGCTATTACCCAAATAAAGTCATGTTTCCAGTAAGACAAAGTTAAGACTACAATAAAATCCATATTAATAGAATCCCACTTCCACAAAGGAATACTAAAGGTTTGAGCTAGGTCATCAGGTCTTTGATGTTCTGCCTTTACTTGCTGAAAATTAGAGCACTGTGCCACATATTCTGCTATATCTTTCTTCATGTAATTCCACCAGTAGATTTCTTTAAGATCATGATACATTTTTGTAGAACCGAGATAAATAGAATAATGAGAGCAATGAACCTCAGCCAAAATTTGTTATAACCCATCTAGATCAGGTACACATAATCTACCTTAACACCTCAAAGTGCCATCATCTGCTAGTTCAAATACTGCAATTCGATGTTGTTGAACTCCCTCTTTGTTCTAGAGAAATAAGGGGTCATCATACTACCTTTTTGTAATCAATGCCACAAGTGACTACTCAGCTGTATCTAGAACCGCAATGCCACCATCTTCATAATCCACAAGGCGAACGCCAAGGTTGGCCAATTTGTGAACATCTCTCACTACTTCCTACTGAATAGGTGGAAAATGTGCTAGACTACCCATAGATAGCGACTAAGAGTATCAGCTACAATATTACCTTTGTCTGGATAATAGAGAATATTGACATCATAGTCTTTCAATAACTCTAGCCACCTCCTCTATCTCAAATTCAACTCTTTCTACTTAAATAGATATTGAAGACTCTTATGATTTGTAAATATATCAACATGTACTTCATATAAATAATGACGCTAAATTTTTAGTACAAATACCACTACTTCAAGCTCTAAGTCATGAGTAGGGTAATTCTATTCATGCTTCTTTAATTGACGAGAAGTATACGCTATAACTCTTCTATGTTGCATTAAGATGCAACCCCAACCAATACCTAAAGCATCACAATACACCACATATCCTTTTGTTCCCTCTTGTAAGGCCAACACTGACCCGTGGTTATTTTATGTTTCAACTCTTGAAAACTTCTTTCACAAGTATCTGTCCACTGGTATTTAACCATTTTCTGCATTAATTTGGTCAATGGGGCAGAAATAGAGTAAAATCCCTCTACAAATCTCTTGCAATAACCGACTCGCCCCAAGAAACTACGCATCTCAGTAGGAGTGGTTGGTCGAGGCCAATTCTTCACAACTTCTATTTTCTGAAATTCAACTTGGATACCTCCTCCAGATACCACATGACCAAGAAAGGGTACCGAAGTCAACCAAAACTCACACTTAGAAAACTTAGCATACAACTGGTGCTCTCTGGGTTTTTGTAATACTAACCTCAAATGATCTGCATGCTCAACTTCACTACGTTAATATATCAAAATATCATTTATAAATACAATCACATACATATCAAGGAAGGGTTTGAAAATCCTATTCATCATGTCTATGACGGCTGCCGGAGCATTCGTTAGTCCAAATGACATGACAAGGAACTCAAAATGCTTGTATCTTATTCGAAAGGTTGTCTTGTGAATATCTGCTTCACGAATTCTTAATTGATGATAACCAAAACTCAAATCGATCTTTGAAAAGTATTTAGCTCCCTACAATTGATCGAATAAATCATCTATTTGGGGGAGAAGGTACTTATTCTTTAGTATCACCTTGTTCAGCTTCCTGTAATCTATAGACATCCGCAACATGTCATTTTTCTTACGTACAAAAAGCACTGGCGCACCCCAATGTGATATACTAGGCCGAATAAAACCTTTATAAAGTAAGTCTTTTAACTGGTCTTTTAACTCTTTCAATTCTGTAGGTGCCATTCTATAAAGTGGAATTGATATTAGTTATGTACTGGGATCCACATCAATACCAAAATCAATCTCTCTAACAGGAGGTAATCTAGGGTGTTCATCAGGAAACACATCTAAGTACTTGTTCACCACTGGTACGAATCCTAAAGTTGGTACCTATTTTTTGGCCTCAATGTATTTCACTTGGACTAGGTGATACAAATACCCCTTTGCAATAAGCTTTTGTACCTTAATAAAGGAAATAAACCTTTCTCTAGGCATTATAGAATTACCCCTCCAATCTAAGACTGGTTCTCTTGGGAAGTGGAAATGGGCTATTTTGACTCGACAATCAACTGTAGCATAACAATAGGATAACCAATCTATACCAATAATAACATCAAAGTTGACCATTTCAAATTCAATCAGATTAGCCAATATAGCACGACCACATACTGTCACTACACAATTATAATAGACTCATCTAACTATAATAGAATCTCTAATTAGAGTCAATACTGCAAATAGTTATTGTAAAAACTCCGACTCTACTCCAAACTTCTTAGGAACGAATGGAGTAACATATGACAAGGTAGATCCTGGATCTATCAAGGCATATACATCATACAAAAAGATGACTAAGGTACCTGTGACCACATCTGGAGATACCTCTGAATCTTACCGACCAGCTAGTGCATATAAACAGTTTGGGCCTGCCCTCGAACCATTCCCTTTGTCCCTACCAGATCCTCTGCCTGCTAATGCCTGAGGATCACGAGAAGAAGAAGGAACTGATGAAGATGAAGTTGATGCAGACCCTATAGGCTGTGATCGGTCACCTCTAACTTTGCCTCTGAGCTGTGGACAATCAAATACCATATGACCCTCTATACTATACCAGTAACATGCATTTGAACCATGCCAACACTCTCCTCTATGTGGTCGGCCACACTGCCTGCATGTAGGTTGAGGTGGTAACCCTTGACTAGCCACCCTTTGAGTTCATAGGTCTGGTGCTCTAGAATTCTGGCTCTGCTCATACCTATGCCTTAATAATTGAGTTGGAGCATTAGATATGGAGTGCACAGCTGACTGGGTTTGCCTAGGTGGCCCTCTACTAGTGGTAGCTCTACTGCTTCCCTGGTACTAGCTGGTCATCCTAGCTATCTTACTCTTCTCCTTTTCACTATCTAATTCATGATTACACTGATCTTTCTCTATCTACTATGTATATTCCATAATTCTTGCTATATCCAAATCTTTGTTCATAGCAGCAACAGAAAGAAGGTCCTACAGGGGACCCACAAGGCCATTCACAAAGCGATGAATCAGTTTTGCTTGTGTGTTAACCACCTATGGAGCATATTTGGACAACTGTGTAAACCATAAACAATACTCCTTGACAATAAGATTACCCTGCTTTAGAGATAGGAATTTATCCATCTTTGCCTCTCTGAGCTCTAATGGTATGAAGTGATCTATGAAGGCTTCTGCAAATTCTGTCTAGACCACTAGAGGATCTTCCTTACCTCTCGAGGCAACCCACATCTCATAAAAATCAACAATAACATCTTTCAGTCGATGATCAATCAATTCAACTGCATCTGTATCTGAGACCTGCATCACCTTACAAATTTTGTGAGCCTCATCAATGAATTATTGAGGGTCCTCTGAAAGCTTAGAACCTGTCAATTCTGGTCGATTCATACAGAGGACATCTTTGAACTTAGATTCAGCTATCCCTCCCTGAGTAGCAACAGATATGTCCATATTTTATCTTTGGGCCTGAGCAGCGACCAACTGTGTAAGTAACTGTATCACTCCCTTAATATCTAGGTCTGAGGCACTTGGTGGCGGGATAATAACTACTGTTGGCACCACTAGAGGTGCAGAAGCCCCTGTAGGTCCTTCCATTCCAGGCATTTGAGAACCTGGAAGCATAGAATCCAAGAAACTTTCTTGAGTCCTATTCAAATCCACTAATACGGGAGATTGACTAATAGTGGTTGCCTCCTGAGTAGTGTTGGTAGCGGCCTGCTAGACTTCTTTATCTTTTTCTGTAGCAGACATGGTCTATATCACAAATAAGCAGAATGAGAGTCAGAAGTAACTTTCTATGACTTAACTCTATTGCACAATATAGATTATAAATAAAGGTCAAATTCCTAAATGTCCATGCAGTCCCTTAACTATAAATGTGGCGCGCAACACATCAATAAGTAAGGTCCTGCTAGACACGGCTTCATAGACTTCCTAGGACACCTGAAAATAGGCGCTCTGATACCAAGTTTGTCACGCCCCAAAATGATAATGACGGACAAGAACCGTATACACTTACTCTACAGCCACTTTATGACGTATACGAAGTTATGGGATAATAACGAGTAGGATATTTAGTAAGATTTATGTATATACATGAGAGAGTTACATTTGCAAAACTATACAATACTACATAATATCCATGAAGCCTCTAGTCAGTTTAACACGCTAAACTACAAGTGACTAGTTGGCATCAGGCCCGTCATGCCCAACCAGAGACCTGTACATATAATTAAAATACTAGGCATAGACTAGCTCCAGAGAGAGTTGGAGCTCACCAAAATATCCTCTAAAAAAAATAATGGGGTCTAACGTAGACGTCTGCTATCCTGAGGGTCTAAGCTTGCATTAAAAAAACATGGTAGGCCCGAGACATTAGTACATAAACATGTACTGGTATGAAATCAGACAGAATAATAGTTGGACAAATACAGAAGCTCATATGAGTCAAATGGTAAAGTGAAAAATGTATGAGCCAACAAATAACACCTTTACTAGATGAATTGATAACTTATGCACCAACATAATTAGCATCATATGTAATATTTAGAAAAATATTCATCATAATATAGGACCTATACTTTGACTAGGTGATGCACTTATCCTATAAATCATACAAATGATCATACGATGGCCTTCCGAAGGCAGAGTATATGTTTCTCACATACTCATTGCTATGATCCTATATGTGTAACTATAATCACAGACTATATCCAGGTACGCCCCGCCCACGGGCTCACTATGAAGGTCTGCCCATAGGCCATATATGCAATATGTTGGCTTGAGTCAGGAAAACCAGTACATAATGCTCCAGATGACTCCAAATACAAATGATGCCATAAAGGCAGGTATGCCTAATGGTTGGGATGGCTATAGTGGTCTGGTCTTGATCCTGTGTACAGAATCACGTCGGGTTGTATGCCAAGCCAAACCTATATACCCCCCCATCGTTAATGTTTATCAAATAATGCCTTGAAGGCCTATGGCATATGAGTTACAATACTGATCATTTAGTTACCATACATAACTGAAACTATGTTATTACTATTCATTCCTAGCGTGTATGGCTTCAAATACAAAAACTTATGACGATATGGAAGTATCATGAAAACTTAACACAAAGAGGGAAAAATAGATACTCATAAGCTTAATGGTAGAGTAAGGGAATGATATGTAGGGAAATATAAAAATTCTGCTTTTGTATTTCAACAATTATATTAATGTCAACATAAATGAATGCGTGACATATGGTGGTGCCTGAGCGATGAGGAAGGGTTTAGCTTCACATACCTTAATACTTTATTCACTACGATAGTAATTCAAGCCTCAAGTAATTCAACCCGCGATATTAAAGCCTTTATCCTTCCAACCACTAGTTCCCGCTATCCGATACGCGATTCACTAGCTACAAAAATAACATGTATGTCCATAAGTAATCCGTTGGACCATTTAATAACTCATTCCAATAATCTTCACCTATGTCCGAAATTAATCAAATTCCTTAACAAGAACGAAATAGATTCTAACTTATACACTTTAAGGGTATAACTACCCAATCGATAGAAATTCCTAAAATTTCACTTTACCAAAATTCCATATCTTTCGAGAAATCTTAGTTGTAAATCTGTCTCAAGAAGTAGTGCAAAAATTCATATATGAGGTGAAGAAATTATCCTTTTGAGACCAATTTCCAAATTTGAGTTCTTGAGAATTCTTGATAAAAATAATAATTTCTAACAATTAAGAATCATAGGACATCTTCTCTTAAAGGAATACTTTTCTTACCTTTACGATCCTTTTAATTTTTTTCTTGTCATGAACAAAAATATCAACTGCGCGGAGAGAAATGGCAAAGGACCTACGGTTCCTTTACATTCTGGGAATGTTTCTCAGTGAGAGGAATGAAAACTTTCCCTTACTTTCCCTTTATATATTATTATATTTCTTAACAAAAAGGAAATTTTCTAAGGGCCCCAAAACTTAACACTTATAACATATAGTAGAATATAACAATACTTGTCTTTACCTTAACAGCCACAGCCTACAAATAATATATATATAAGCATTCCAATCTAGTTGTTTTCCTTTGTACCGCAATTTATTTAAAGACCAAAATTGTACTTGACTAAAAATTTTCTCGGGTTGCCACAGAAAGCAAGTCTAAAAGTCTCTAATTGAAACTGTCTGAAAGTGGAGTTGATGGGACAATCCCCCAACTAAATTCATCTACTGAAATACTGAGTCTACTGAAATAATGAAATAAAAGAATATCATCGAATGATGAGGACTAACTACTAATCTACTGCTGCTGGCTGAAACTGAGTCTATATATGCACGGTTGGGAACCTGAGCATCCAAACCTATGATATGAGACATCATAGTGTAAATAAAGAGTATGTGTCAGTATGTGGAATGTACTGGTACGCTAGATTAGGTAAGGCAGAATGCAAGGGTCCATATGCATGAACAATAACTGACTGAATGATATAGAGTAACTGAACATAAAAGTACATAGATAACTGATACAGCTATAAATACTGAGTATGTACTAATGTGCATATAAATAAATACTGTGACTAAGCTTGTCTGAAGCTAAGTCCTTAATTGTAAAACTGTGTAACTGATAACTAATTTACTGATACTAGTTGACTGTATCTGACAGTCTTGATTCTGTAAAACTAAATTCTATTCTAAAGACTAAGAATGAGACTATGGGAGGTAATCATATAATCTACATGCCCCAAATAAGATAAGATAATTGATTTGGGGTACAATCTGTAACCCCAATTGGAAGGGTGTCAGTATAGTGCCACGGTTAAAGACAATTGAAGAGATACCCTCATCTGGCAAGTACTCTAATGAGATTGGTGGAACCCTCATTTTTTAGGTTAAAACACCTCATCAATGGTATGTTTGATGTCTCAACCAATGTTGGCTATGTAGTTCTGGAATGCAAGGATTGATTCTAGAGATCACACCCTCTACTAAAAGGTGAGCCCCCATCCTTAGGTTCACTCGGTGCTGAATCCTACTTTCAACTAAAAGACACTGAACTGAGTATACTAAACTAGATTGGACTGATACTAAGCTTGCTGAGTTTTCTTGAGTTTGGTAACTGACTGAGTTCTACTGAGTCTTATATCTGACTGAGATTACTACTGACCGTGACATGACTAAAATTCTGTAACTGACACTGACTCTAGGCATACAACTAAATTATCAGTTATTAAATACCCCTAGGACTCGATAGCATGAAAAATAAAGCATAATATACTCTTGAAAATCATAACAATGTATACTTGTCCATAGTTCACACATAGAGGCACTTAATCAAACACTTGTAATGCATCTACTTATACATGAATGGGGAATACATGCTATCTTGTTATAATGGCACTATTTCATTCACATAGGAATTTTATCAAACACATGGGGAGAATGCTTAGATTATACGATAATCAAAACATATAGTTACCATGGCTACATCAACCAACTTGAAAATTGAAGGGTTTATCATGAAGATCATGTTATTCAATACATACAATGATTATTTCATAAAACCATGTAATTTAATCAAGGACTAAAACCCAACAATAACATGAACATGAATTTCAATTCAATTCAAGCATGGAAGTTCATAGTTCAATAATCTTGTATTTTAAAAATGGATTCATGGACTCTATGGGTGAAAGAACCCATACATGAACACCTAACATACCTTGGGTTATTAGTTCTTGAAGGTGCTTGAATAAATTCTTGAGTTTTAACCTTGACTCTTGAAGCTAGGTTTTGTAGTTTTGAGAGAAAGATTTTATTTCTTGAGATAAGTAAGAAAATAATGGGATATTAGGCTATTTAGGGCTTTAATACTGTGTTTAGGCTGACTAGAATTAGGCAAAAATACCTAAAATCCATTGGAAATTAAATCTTGGAATTAACTAAAATGCCTCTATTTTCGCCCTTGGCGCGGCGCGGTGCTATCGCGCTGTGTCTCTGGAAATTACCAACTAGGAAAATATATCGTGGTGCGATGTGGTAGTATCGTGTTGCCACCTTGGATGAGACCTAGAAGCTCCACAACGTGGTATAATCGCGTTGCTTTACTAGAAATTGACAAATGTGAACTGGGTCCTTGGCGTGACGCACCTATATCACGGTCCCTTACTGGAATTAGATAATTGGGAACTGGAAGCCCTCCGTGACGCGGTGAGATCATAGAGTCATACTAGAAATTGAAAATTGTCATTGAGACTAGCTCCGCGATACGCTAGTGATCAAAATGACAGTGTTTAATGACTGGAACTTAGAATCGCCATAACTTCTTATCCGGTTATCGAATTTGGACGAATATTAGATCATTAGAAAGCTAATTGAATTTCCTATGCAATGGAAGGATCTAAACTGAAAAATAATAAGCATTTAAATTTGTATGTTGGATAACTCATGAACTCAGAGTTAATCTTAAGCTAAGGAAATACGAGATATTACAATATCTCTCCTTTGGGAACATTCGTCCTCAAATGAGACTAATTAAGTTGAGAAACTGATAGACTGAGTTTACACACTAAACATGCCTATCGAATGCATGATCGCATGACTACATGACTAAACTACTGACAAACTGAGCTCTTATAATGAACATGCATATCTGATACTTGTAATACATGTCTGAACTACTGATAAGCTGAAGTTTCATACTGAACATGCATATCTGATACATTAGTACATAACTGAACTGATTCATGAATGCATAACTAAATATACAATGGTAATGGATACCAAGTTATAGTTATAGCTGAACATGGAACAGTGTAAAGGTAAGGAAGACTTTTACCTTAAGCTGGATCTTAGGTTACGGAGAAGAGGTAAGGATACTTGTTCAGTAAGTAGCTCCTTCAACGGACTGATTCCACCAAAAAAATTTGACTAAGGAAACTTCTTTGTTCCTCAGTCTATGAACCTGATGATCGAGTATTCAGACTGGAACCTCTTCGTAAGAGAGATCATTTTGAATATTTACATGCTCTAAAGGAACTATGACTGTTGGGTCACTAATACATTTCTTTAGTAAGGAGACGTGGAATAATGGATGCACTGAGACTACATCTGAAGGCAACTCAAGATCATAAGCTACCATTCCAAAATGACTAAGAATTTTGTAAGGACCGACACATCAGGGACAGAGCTTTCCCTTCTGGACGAACCTCTTTACCCCCTTCACGGGAGAGATTTTCAGGAACACAAAATCACCGATCTCAAACTCGAGATCCTTTATCCTCACATTTGTATAGGATTTTTATCAGCTCTGGGAAGCCCTAAGTCTTTCTTTGATTAACTGAACCTTCTCTAAGGTATAAAGCACTAGTTCAAGCCCTACTACTGTGACCTCACCTATCTCAAACCCACCAATTAGAGATCTGCATCTCCTACCATAGAGAGCTTCAAACGAAGCCATCTAAATAATGAAATAATAGTTGTTACTGTATGTGGACTCGATCAAAGGCAAGTCGTCATCCGAACTACCCTTTAAATTGACAACGCATGCTCTCAGCATATCTTTTAGAGTCTGAATGGTCCTTTCTTCTTGACCATCTATTTGAGGGTGGAAGGTTATACTGAGATGAACTTGGGTACCAAGACCCTTTTGGAATGCTTTCTAGAAACAAGAGGTAAACTGAGTGCCTCTATCCGAGATAATAGATACTGGAACTTTATGTAACCTGACCAACTTCTGATATAGAGTTTGGCATAGTCCTCTATTGAATAGGAAGTATGAAATGACAAGAAATGACCTGATTTAGTCATCCTGTCTACGATAACCCAAATAGAATCACGATGACAACTAGTACGAGGCAAATCTATCACAAAGTCCATGTTCACTTCTTTCTATTTCCATGTGGGAATACTGAACTCCTGCATGGACCCACAAGGCTTCTGGTGCTCAATCTTAACTTGCTGACATGTAACACATTTAGCTATAAACTCTGCAATATCCCTCTTCATCTCACTCCACCAATAGATCTCCCATATATCGCAGTATATCTTAGTGGCCCCTGGATGAATAGAGTAATGCACACCATGTGCTTCTGCAAGAATTCGTTGCCTCAAGTCATCTACACCTGGCACACATAAACGACCCTGGCAATGTAATACACAATCTACCCCTGGGGAGAAAACCTCGACTTTTTTATCTCTGACTGACTCTTTTAGCTTAACAAGACTGGGATCTCTATCCTATTTTTCCTTCACCTCAGAAACTAGAGAGGATTTAGAACTGTTCTGAACCCACACACTACCTTCTACTGAATTGACTAAGCGGATACCTAGTTGGGCAAGCTGATGAACTTCCTGAATGAACTTTTTCTTACTGTCCTCAACATGAGCAACACTACCCATAGATAGTCTACTGATAGCATCAACCACTATATTAGCTTTGCTCGAATGATACAGAACACTCATATCATAATTTTTTAATAAATCTAAGAACCTTCTCTGACACAAATTCAAATCATTCTAAGAGAACACATACTGAAGGTTTGTGATCTGTGAACACATCAACATGCACCCCATACAAATAATGCCTCCAAACTTTTAAGGCAAAGACTACAACTACTAACTTGAGATCATGAGTTGGATTAATTCTTCTTAATGAGTTTAAGCTGTCTGGAGGCGTAGGCTATGACCTTACCTCTTAATATGAGAACATAACCCAAACTTACTCTGGATATATCACAGTACACAACAAACCCATCTGAACCATCTTGTAGAGTGAAAAGAGGACTGAGGTGAGTCGAGTCTTCAACTCCTGAAAACTCTTCTTACAAGAATCTAACCACTAAAACTAGACTTTCTTCTAAGTCAGTCTGGACATGGGGGATGCAATAGACGAAAACCCTCAACAAACCGATGGTAATAGCTAGCTAAACCTATGAAACTCCAGATATCTGATGGAGAGATAGGTCTAGGCCAGTTTCTCAACCACCTCAATCTTTTGAGAATAAACTCTAATGCTATCACTAGAAACAATATGACCAAGGAATGCTACTGATCTTAGTCAAAATTCAAACTTACTAAATTTGGCGAACAACTGATGAGTTCTAAGAGTATAAAGTAAATTTTTGAGGTTTTCTACATGATTATTCTCGCTACTGGAATAGACAAGAATGTCATTGATGAAGACTATTGCAAACATGTCCAAGTACTGTTTGAACACATGATTCATTAAGTCCATGAAATATGTTGGGGAATTTTTAAGGCCAAAGGACATGATTAGAAACTCAAAGTGACCATACCGGGTTCTGAAAGTTATTTTTGGAATGTCACATTCTCTGACTCTGAGATGATAATAGCCTGATCTAAGGTCCATCTTAGAAAAGTAACTACCACTCTAAAGTTGGTCAAATAAGTCATCAATTTTGGGAAGTGGATATTTATTCTTGATTGTTACTTTGTTTAACTGACGGTAGTCAATAAATATTCTGAGAGAACTATCTTTATTATGCACGAATAAGATTGGTACGCCCCATAGGGAAATGCTGGGTCTGATGAATCCCTTTTCTAGGATATGTTTTAACTATTATTTTAACTTTCTTAGTTCTTCTAGAGCCATTTTATATTGCAGAATAGATATGGGCTGAGTATCTGAAAAAGGTCTATTCCAAAGTCTATTTCCCTAATGGGAGGAACTCCAGAAATTTCTTCAGGAAACACATCTAAGAATTTATTTACTACTAGAACTGACTCAAGATTGAGAGTTTCTGAGTTAGAGTCTTTGACTCATACAAGATGGTGACACATCCCTTAGATATCATTTTTCTCGCTCTAAGGTATGAAATCAACTGACCCTTTGTGGTACTACCCCTCCATTCAAGGACTGGTTCATTTGGAAACTGAAAATGAACCATTCTATTTCAACAATTAACTGAGGCATATCATGAGTGGAGCTAATCTATTCTGAGAATGATATCAAAATTTGTCATCTCTAGCTCTACAAGGTCTGCTAAAGTAACTTTCTGAGATATCATAACCAGACAGTTCCTGTATACCTGTTAGGCTAGATATATTTAACCACTCGGGTAAAAACTGAGAAAGGCTCTCCTAGGTTTTCTAGACTGGCTCTGAAGTTAACGTATGTGTAAGAAGTTACGAAAGATAAAGAAGCTCCAAGATATAGCAAGGTATAAAAATGTAAATGGAAGATATTTAATGTACCAGTGACCATATTAGGATAACTTTCTTGATCTTTACTGGACTGAAATGCATAAAGCCTATTTGGACGTTGCCCACTGGTGGCACTGGAGTGGCACCCTACTGATTTGGGTGACCTGACTGAGCTGAAGAGTGAGTATGTTGAACCTGAGAACCTAACTCAGGACAATATCTTACTCTATGGCCTGGCATTCCACACCCAAAACAAACATCATTGCCAGCTCTGCAGACACCCTTATGGTTTCTGCCACATGTCTAACAAAGAGGATTTGTTCGAGCACTGTCATACCCTGAGATTTAGAGCCTAGATCCCTATCATTGTCACCATTTCTGAACTTAGGTACTGGACAATAGGCTGAGGATGGAGCTAGAACTAAATATTTTGGGTAAACTTGAGAACGGTCACTGCCCTCTGACCTAGGCTAATTAAAATTGAAGCTACCTTTTCTAGATCTCTTGTTCTACCTCTCTCTCTTGGTATTAGCCTCTTTTATCTGTTAAGCATAGATGATGATCCTAGATATGTCCATATCCTTGATCAACATCATTGTTCTGCACTCCTTAACCGCACTATCTAATACCCTAGATATGAACTTGCTCATTCTGGACTTACCGTCTACTACTACATAGTGAGCATATCTGACTAACTGAGTAAACTTGAGGGAATACTCTTTCAAACTCATATTACCTTGCCTAAGATTGATAAACTCTAACACCTTGGCTTCTCTCAACTCCAAGGGAAAGAATTTATCTAGAAAAGCACTAGCAAACTCTTCCCACTCTATGGGCTCTGCATCTATGCCCCTATCTACCTTCCGCTACTGAAACTATATATGAGTTATAACTTGTAGCTGATAGGAGGCTAACTCAACATTCTCATGAGAAGTCACTCCCATGATACCTGTGACTATCTGAACCTAATCGAGGAACTCCTGTGGATCCTCTTCTAGCTTAGATCCTAAGAATAGGAGAGGATTCATTTGGGTGAAGTCTAGAATCTTGACTACAGTAGTATTGTCCACTGGATTGGCTGTAATAGCAACTGGCCATTCACTTTGGGCTGCTACTGAATTGGCTAGAGTAGTGAATACAACTCTGAGTTCTGCATGGGAGGCAATCTTGTCCAGGGGCTCTACCTGAATGGGCTGAGGTGTTGATTGATTTTCGATTCTTCTTTCATTAGACCTCCTGGGAGGCATGTTCTTTGAATGAAAGGAACAAATGGATTTGAATGAGAGTTTAATTTGAGCTCATTCTCACTCGCACAACATAAATACTGAAAGAAGGGAAACTACTTTATAAAATATCTCATAGCCTCCTATTCATAAGTATGGAACGCTACACACCCAAGCACAAGAGTCTACTAGATGCAGTTTTTAGACTTTCTAGGACACTGTTGAACCTTAAGATCTGATACCAAGTTTGTAATGCCCTGAGTCTATACCCCGGATGCCACACAGTGCTTATGACCCTGAAGGACAACAAGCTAACCCATGACTAATATCTGTTGTGAGCATTGAAACATGAAACTGTAATAAATATAAAAAATAGGCTAAAACGCTATAAGGTTCAAAATCCATAAATACTGATAAAGTATATCAACTCAAATAATAATTCGTAAAATAGAATACTAACTGAAAGCTAGTCTAAAAAACCTCTAACTGAAACTATCTGAAAGTGGAGTTTATGGGAAAACCCCCCAACTAACTCCATCTACTAAAATATTTAGTCTAATGAAATAATAAAATAAAAGAATATCCTTGAATGATAAGGACTCACTGCTAACCTACCGTTGTTGGCTAAATCCAAGTCTATCTATGTGCGGTCGAGAACCTGAGCATCCGAACCTATGATATGAGACATCATAGCGCAAAGAAAGAGTATACATCAGTATATGGAATGTACTGGTATGTTAGATGAGGTAAGGCGGAATGCAAGGGTTCATATGCATGAACAATAACTGACTGAATGATATAGAGTAATTGAACATGAGAGTACCTGGATAACTGATACTGCTGTAAATATTGAGCATGTAATGATGTGCATATAAATAAATACTATCACTAAGCTTGTCTGAAGCTAAATCCTAAATTCTAAAACTAAGTAAATGATATCTTAATTTACTGATAACTAATATACTGATACTGATTGACTGTATCTGATAGACCTGATTCTATAGAAATGAACTGAGTTCTATTCTGAAGACTGAGACTGAGACGGAGACGATAGGAGGTAATTATCTAACTGACATTCCCCAAATAAGATAAGATAACTAATTTGGGGTCCAATTTATAACCCTAATTGGAAGGGAGGTAGTATCGTGTTATGGGTAAAGACAACTCAAGAGATACCCTTATCTGGAAGATACTCTAATGAGAATGGTGGAACCCTCATCTTTCATGGTAAAACACCTCATCAACCCTCAACAAGCAAGTTTAATGTCTCAACCTATGTTGGCTATACCATGTATACCATGTATATTATCACCTCATGGGTACTACTCTAGCACCTAAGGCTAGATTTACGAACCCTAAAGGGGTTTCCACCCTGATGGAAGCAAATAAGGATCGTAGCACAATCTTTGTTCCTAAGGCTCTTGTCTGGAATGACATTCTCCGCAGTAATGATTGGCATTTTGAAGCCATCACACAACCGATTCAGATTTACCCTGAAAAATCCCAGATCGAACGGGTTGTCCAGCATCCCGATGGATCTATTGATCTAAAATTCCTTGGGCTTGACCCGTCTCGGCATTCTTCATTTCGACGGTCCGTCTCCACTCGTACCTCTACTTCCAGACCCCCAGAGGGAAGTGATGAGCATAATAATGATAATGACGACAAAGGGAAAATTAGAGGAGTTGACTTCTCTGGTCCCGTCCCAAAAGTCTATTATCAAAATACTAGGGTCAACGAACCCGAAAATCTCTATGAGCCAGGAAGCCCTTCGGCCTGTGACATGGATCCTCCTCAAAGGGTTAGGACCGACCCTAGCCTATTCGTCATCAAATCAGATGATGAGGAATATTTTCCTGATCTTGAAGCTCTAAAGGTCCATTGGAATCATCCAAAGAACGCTATTAAACGGAAATGGTACGCTAGTACCTACTCCAAAGAGCAACAAAAGGAGTTTGGTCGGCTATGGATAGCTGACATGAAAAGACTCCGATGCGATATGGAATTCTTCTTCTGGTTTGAAAAGACTGGAAAGATAGAAGACCAAACTGACTCGCTCAATGTTATCATTACCAAATGGTACACCCAAAGAAACACGGTTGTTGAATCCGTGACTCCCCCTCTAGAAGGAATTAAAATTCCTCATTCTAATGAAGTCCTTAAAGCATCTCCTTTTAAGGCAAAACATGATAAGCCTTCCATGGCCCCTCTCAATAGAGACCTTGATAGGATAATTGAACAAAACAATTATACTAATCAGGTTCTCCATACCCTATCGCAACAAATGGGAGAAAATACCCTTCCTACTCCCATACCTGTCAAAAGCGTCCCTAGCGCAAGCGCTCCCAATTCAAAACCTCTCTCGAATCCTATCTTCAAGATACCCGAATTCCAAAAGGATAAATTTCCTGACCTCAATGATGATTTCAAACTCTCTGAGCAGATTTTGGAAAAAATCAATTCCAAGCTAACAAAGTTTAAAGTCTCCCAAGAGGAATCTAGCTCCAAAAGAAACTCTCTTTCCAAGCTTACCAATGAACGTTTTTCTACTAAGAAAAACTATTACAAAACACCTTCAACCCCAGATGTTCAGTTCGAAGAAAACCCTTACCTCTCTACAAGTAATCATGATGGGAGAGGAATTACTGAATGGAATATTGACGGTCTGGCCGAACATCAGATCTACAATAAACTCCATGAGATGGCTGTAGCTATCACAGCCTATAAGATCAAAGGCTCCTCTTACAAAGGACCTGCCATAATGATTGTCTCAGGTTTTACTGGTTTGATAAAACATTGGTGGGACAACTATGTCACTGAAGAGGTTAAGATCCTCATTTACGAAGCAACAACCACTGAACAAGTGGTCAGAGTTGTAGATGGTCATGAGACCCTCATACAAGAAGATCAAGAAGATGTCTGCGCCACCCTTCTTTATCATATAGCTAGGCATTTCGTAGGAGAACCAAAGCTCTTCCAAGATAGAAGCTTAGAGATTCTTAATAACCTTCACTGCAAAAACTTAGCAGACATCAGGTGGTACAAAGACACCTTCCTAGTTAAAGTTATGGTCAGACCTGACTGCAATAATGACTTTTGGAAAGAACGATTTATCAGCGGTCTTCCTCCTCTGTTCACCGATAAGGTCCGAACGAAAATTAAAGATAGATTTGAGGGACAAATTCCCTATAGTATCCTTACCTACGGAGACCTTATAAGTTTCATCACCACTGTAGGTATCGACCTCTGTACCGACCTTAAGCTTAAGCAGCAACTTAAGCAAAATAGTGCTTCAAAATATGGTCTAGGAACCTTCTGTGATGATTACGGCCTTACCGATCTCTCTGCTCGGAAAAAGCATAAGAAAAAATCTTCTAAGCCCCCTAAAATAACTTATCCTCGAAAGAAGACTCCCAACAAAGAGTCTTACAAACCCAGTCGAAAGACTAAATGAAAGTCTTCCAAATATACTTGCTGGACTTATGGCAAAACTGGCCACAGGGCGAAAGATTGCAAATCTGGCAAGAAAAGGAAGATCAACCAGCTTGATCTTTCTAACGTAGTTAAAGAGAAATTATTCTCTATTATGGAAGACTCTTCTGAAGATTCTGACTCCTATTCTTCTTCTGATGAAGAATATAGCAACGAAGACTTCATCAACGCCGCTTATGAATCTGACCGCTCCCAATCTGGGCAAGAATGTGAGTGCACTGGCACGTTCTGTACTTGCTCTAACAAAGCTATTAGTGTCATTTTAGAAAAACCCAAAGAAATTCTGTTTGACATTATCGAGCATATTACTGATGACGAGCTACGAAGTAAATATCTTCAAGAGCTCAAACGACTAATGCTTTCTCAAGAAGAAGGCACCTCTAAACCCAAACCTATCATTCATCCTTTTAGCATGAAAAAGGTTATGGCTAAATTCAATACTCCTTCTGAACCTTCCATCACGGATCTCAAGGGTGAAATCTCCACTTTAAAAGGAGAAATCAAAAACCTAAAAATCCGACTTGATCAAGTAGAACTCAATGTTCTGACAGAACAAGTCCTAAGGTCAGCTTCACCGAAAGCATCACCACCCGAGTCCCCTCGTAACCTTTCGATCATTCCAAATGATCCGCTCCAACAATCCATTTCTTTCCCTGGCGAAGATGCTCCCTCTATATCCGGTAAAGCCATAACGGCTATTAAAACCTATAGTGAGCATATTGTCGTAAAAATTATCATCGACAAAGATTTTCTTATAAACAGAGTTGCTCTCTTTAACACCGGCGCAGTCAATATAAATGATCCTAACATCATGGATGTTTTAACTTTGAATGTTAAAACAAAAAACATAAATAGTAAGGAGAGCACCATTATGGGAAATTTTCGGATGCCTACTCTGAAACATTACAATGCCTTATATAGGCAAAAGAATACATCTATGGTGTACAAGTGGACGGCTAAGATCTTGCTAAAAATTGTGAATTATTGCTTTTTAGAAAAGCAGAATAAGTGCTTGCTTTTGAAAAGCTGCCAGGAATCTTTCTGAGTGCGTTTGCTTTTTAAAGCAAAAGTAAATGCCATTCTTTTCTGAAAAGCTGTTGTAGTCTTTAGGAGACAGTGTGGGGTCCTGGATTCCAATCAGGAATAGTTACTTATCTTTTTCAGAGATAATTCCGGTTCTTTGAACCTCTATCTCTTTGAAAGATTAGTTTCCTATTCATAATAGGGATCTAGGTAGGCCGTAGCTATCCCTTGTGGATTTAGCATATCGCCATTGTCATCACTGCTTCCTGTAGAAGAAGCTTCTACAATGAGCTGAAGTAATTCATCTTCATTGGGCCTTTCTTGGCTCTCCAAGTCGTCCAAGGCCTTCTTTAATTTCTCTTTCAGAGCCTTCTTGCTTTGGGAAGAGCTGAAGGAGGCTGCAGCAGATTTTCCTTTGTCAGGAGTTCTGGGGG
The DNA here is from genome assembly GCA_030864225.1 of Capsicum baccatum var. pendulum. Classification (NCBI taxonomy): domain Eukaryota; kingdom Viridiplantae; phylum Streptophyta; class Magnoliopsida; order Solanales; family Solanaceae; genus Capsicum; species Capsicum baccatum. Next base: position 188,035,103 of record CM061555.1, read on the forward strand.
CAGTTGGTTTCGGAGTCCAACCTTTAATTTTTATTTCTTTGGACAGATACTTAATCCTGTGTTGTTCTTCTTTGGAGAAGTTCCAGGAGATAATATAAGATACTCATTTTTTTATAAAAAATTTGCACATTTGGATGTGCTCTGGTAGTGTGGAGCATCCTTCCTTAGTTAAAAAGTCAGGAAGTCGATTGAGAAATTGCTGGGGAAGAAATTCCTTAGTTCCTCCGAAACACATCCACCATTCATAAAACCATCTAGGTATGATGGCATCTATCATGGCAGGACAATATTTAACGAACCAAGTATGTCCTGGGCGAACAAACAAGAAGTTAAACCATGCCGACTTGTAGTCGTACCAGTTGAAAGTCTGAGGCCGATGTGGCATTGACAAAGCGATGGGAGTATGTAGGTGATCTTCAAACCAGTTAAAAGGGGTTAGTACCCTCTTAATTGTAAACTTTGAGTAGTTAATGTGGTCGGGATTGCGATCATCCATTGAATGTTCAACTTCAATAGAGTCTGTATAGACCAAAATGGCTTTATAGTACCGGCGGGTCTTGAGTGGATCTTCTGTGTCCACGAAATTGTTGTTGTTGTAGACCGGCTTGATCAGCTGGTTCAGAGGGTATCCTTCATAAGCCTTTTCTAAGGCAATAATAGGCATTACTTGAGTAGTAATGAATTTGAATTCTTCCTTTACTGGGGAGGGTGGCGTAGCTTTGGCTGCAGTGGGATCAACTGCTTGAGCAAAGGTCTCTGGGGCCTTCATAGCATAACTCTGCTTGGTTTGAACTGAGGAGCTGGCTGATGGACCTTTGTCTATGGGCAAGTTAGTTTTCAAATCTACCAATTTCGTGGGCATTGGTGGTGAGAGCTTTGGAAACTGAATCTCTGTCAGAGCAGAGTATTTGTTCTGGAGTGGAGATTGTACCTCCGTCTTGAGTGTAGGCCTTTGTGGGACTGTTGGCCACAATGGATTTGCGGATACTGAGGGAGAATCAAATGGTCGCGCCATTTTAGGTTGTTCTGATTTGTTAACGGGGTTTTTCCCCAGACTTGTTAGTCTCATGGCCCTGTAAAAATTCTCTTGTTAGAAAATCGGGAAGGGAGTTATTTTCGCCTTTAATAAATTCTATTTGAAAATCAAAGCTAGATAGAAGAGCTTGCCATCTAGCAAATATTTGTTTAGAAACAAGATTTTTAACATCTTTTTGTAAAATTTCTTTAGCCGATTTGCAATCAACTCGAAGAAGAACTTTCTTATTAATAAGGTCATCTTGAAATTTAGTGATACATAGCACTATAGATAAAACTTCCTTTTTTACAGTGCTGTAATTTTTTTGAGCTGCATTCCATACCCCAGAAGTGAAATGAACTAACTGTTCGGGAGAGTTATCCTTTACCCTCTGCTTCAGGATACCACCATATCCTATGTCTGAAGCATCAGTCTCCACAATCATGAAGGCGTCAGGAATTGGGATACCTAGACATGGAAGATTTTGTACTAAAGATTTAATCCTTATGACTGCATTGGTTTGATCAGGACTCCAAGGTACTGGGTTTTTCTTAAGACGTTTATACAGGGGTTCACAGACCTGCCTAACATGAGGAATAAAATCAGCAACATAATTAAGGCTTCCTAAGAACCTTTGGAGTTGAGTTTTATCCGTGATTTCATCAGGAAATTTGGAGGAGAACTCGATGGCTCTACAAATAGGCTTGTGACTACCCTGATGCAAATCATGTCCTTAGAAACGGATAGAAGTTTGGAACAACTTCATCCTTTTTGCACTAACAACCAAACCATTTATTTTAACAATCTTAAAGAAAGTATTAAGATGCTTAAAATGCGAATCAATATTCTCAGAAAAGATCAACACATCATCAATGTATACAATTGACATATATGAGTAATCATTGAAAATATTATTCATGATATTCTGGAATTCAGAGGGAGCGTTTTTAAGCCCAAACGGTAAGATGTTCCATTCGTAGTGCCCAAAAGGGACATTGAAGGCAGTCTTATATTTATCCTTTTCAGCAATTTGGATTTGCCAGAATCCTGACTTCATAACGAATTTGCTGTAAAGATTGGCTTTGAAAGTCCGTTTAAGGAGATCCCTTTTATTAGGAATCGGATGGCGGATCCATTTTAGGACCGCATTTAAAGGCTTGTAATTTATAACAAGCCGAGGAGTTCCTCGTTCTTTCTCTGCACTATTGTTAACATAAAAGGCAGAGCAACTCCAGGGGGAATTAGAAGGTCTAATAATCCTTTTGTCGAGAAGATGGTTAATTTCTGTTTTACAGATTTCCATCATCTCTTGATTCATTTGGATGGGTCTCGCTTTTGTAGGAATATTTTGTTCATCAAAGCCAGAAATATAAGGAAGTTCAACTAGATGTTTTTTGCGTTCCCAAAATGCGTTAGGCAAATCGGAGCAAATCTCATCTTCGAACTTCTTTTGGAGAAGGACTATTTTAGTGACCATCCCCGGGGTTTTTAAAGTGTGCTCAATATGTTTGAGCTGAAATTCTTGTTTTATGAAACAAAGATGGGAGGAAAGATGATTAATCTTAAACACAGTTTCAGCTTTAATGCGGTTTCTGTCTTCCTTAGAAAGGGGGCGAAGAAGGGGAAAGAATTTCTCATTTCCCAGAAGGGTAGAGCGAATACCATCGTAATCACTCCGGTACGGGCGAATTTAATTAACGAAAGGTATTCCAAGGATGATATCTTCAGTGATATCTTCAGTAATAACAAAGTCATTAATAAGGCAAATGCCATTATTGCAGACATGAGCTCTAGGAAGCTGATAATTAATATTCATTCTTTCGCCAGTGGCGGAATATAACCGCGAGGTACTCTTCTGGAGGTACCGAGTGGGAATAAGGCCTTTGACAATACAGTTACTGTCTGCGCCGGTTTCAAAGAGAGCAACTCTGTTTATAAAAAAATCTTTGTCGATGACAATTTTTACGACAATATGCTCACTATAGGTTTTAATAGCTGTTATGGCTTTACCGGATGTAGAGGGAGCATCTTTGCCAGGGAAAGAAATGGATTGTTGGAGCGGATCATTTGGAATTATCGGAAGGTTACGAGGGGACTCGGGTGGTGATGCTTTCGGTGAAGCTGACCTTAGGACTTGTTCTGTCAGAACATTGAGTTCTACTTGATCAAGTCGGATTTTTAGGTTTTTGATTTCTTCTTTTAAAGTGGAGATTTCACCCTTGAGATCCGTGATGGAAGGTTCAGAAGGAGTATTGAATTTAGCCATAACCTTTTTCATGCTAAAAGGCTGAATGATAGGTTTGGGTTTAGAGGTGCCTTCTTCTTGAGAAAGCATTAGTCGTTTGAGCTCTTGAAGATATTTACTTCGTAGCTCATCATCATTAATATGCTCGATAATGTCAAAAAGAATTTCTTTGGGTTTTTCTGGAATGACACTAATAGCTTTGTTAGAGCAAGTACAGAACGTGCCAGTGCACTCACATTCTTGCCTAGATTGGGAGCAATCAGATTCATAAGCGGCGTTGATGAAGTCTTCGTTGCTATATTCTTCATCAGAAGAAGAATAGGTGTCAGAATCTTCAGAAGAGTCTTCTATAATAGAGAATAATTTCTCTTTAACTTCGTTAGAAAGATCAAGCTGGTTGATCTTCTTTTTCTTGCCAGATTTGCAATCTTTCGCCCAGTGGCCAGTTTTGCCACAAGTCCAGCAAGTATCTTTGGAAGACTTTCGTTTAGTCTTTCGACTAGGTTTGTAAGACTCTTTCTTGGGAGTCTTCTTTTGAGGATAAGTTCTTTTGGGGGGCTTAGAAGATTTTTTCTTATGCTTTTTCCGAGCAGAGAGATCGGTAAAGCCGTAATCATCACAGAAGGTTCCTAGACCATATTTTGAAGCACTATTTTGCTTAAGTTGCTGCTTAAGCTTAAGGTCGGTACAGAGGTCGATACCTACAGTGGTGATGAAACTTATAAGGTCTCCGTAGGTAAGGATACTATAGGGAATTTGTCCCTCAAATCTATCCTTAATTTTTGTTCGGACCTTATCGGCGAACAGAGGAGGAAGACCGCTGATAAATCATTCTTTCTAGAAGTCATTATTGCAGTCAGGTCTGACCATAACTTTAACTAGGAAGGTGTCTTTGTACCACCTGAAGTCTGCTAAGTTTTTGCAGCAAAGGTTATTAAGAATCTCTAAGCTTCTATCTTTGAAGAGCTTTGGTTCTCCTACGAAATGCCTAGCTATATGATAAAGAAGGGTGGCGCAGGCATCTTCTTAATCTTCTTGTATGAGGGTCTCATGACCATCTATAAATCTGACCACTTGTTCAGTGGTTGTTGCTTCGTAAATGAAGCTCTTAACCTCTTCAGTGACATAGTTGTCCCACCAATGTTATATCATACCAGTAAAACCTGAGACAATCATTTTGGCAGCTCCTTTGTCAGAGGAGCCTTTGATCTTATAGGCTGTGATAGCTACAGCCATCTCATGGAGTTTATTGTAGATCTGATGTTCGGCCAGACCGTCAATATTCCATTCAGTAATTCCTATCCCATCATGATTACTTGTAGAGAGGTAAGGGTTTTCTTCGAACTGAACATCTGGGGGAGAAGGTTTTTTGTAATAGTTTTTCTTAGTAGAAAAACGTTCATTGGTAATCTTGGAAAGAGAGTTTCTTTTGGAGCTAGATTCCTCTTGGGAGACTTTAAACTTTATGAACTTGGAATTGATTTTTTCCAAAATCTGCTGAGAGAGTTTGAAATCATCATTGAGGTCAGGAAATTTATCCTTTTGGAATTCGGGTATCTTGAAGATAGGATTCGAGAGAGGTTTTGAATTGGGAGCGCTTGCGCTAGGGACGCTTTTGACAGGTATGGGAGTAGGAAGGGTATTTTCTCCCATTTGTTGCAATAGGGTATGGAGAACCTGATTAGTCTAATTGTTTTGTTCAATTATCCTATCAAGGTCTCTATTGAGAGGGGCCATGGAAGGCTTATCATGTTTTGCCTTAAAAGGATAGGCTTTAAGGACTTTATTAGAATGAGGAATTTTAATTCCTTCTAGAGGGGGAGTCACGGATTCAACAACCGTGTTTCTTTGGGTGTACCATTTGGTAATGATAACGTTGAGCGAGTCAGTTAGGTCTTCTATCTTTCCGGTCTTTTCAAACAAGAAGAAGAATTCCATATCGCATCGGAGTCTTTTCATGTCAGCTATCCATAGCCGACCAAACTCCTTTTGTTGCTCTTTGGAGTAGGTACTAGCGTACCATTTCCATTTAATAGCGTCCTTTGGATGATTCCAACGGACCTTTAGAGCTTCAAGATTAGGAAAATATTCCTCATCATCTGATTTGATGACGAATAGGCTAGGGTCGGTCCTAACCCTTTGAGGAGGAGCCATGTCAGAGGCCGAAGGGCTTCCTGGCTCATAGAGATTTTTGGGTTCGTTGACCCTAGTATTTTGATAATAGACTTTTGGTACGAGACCAGAGAAGTCAACTCCTCTAAAATTTGGGGTGGGACCACCCCGGGGATGGTCACTAAAATAGCCCTTCTCCAAAAGAAGTTCGAAGATGAGATTTGCTTCGATTTTCCTAACGCATTTTGGGAACGCAAAAAACATCTAGTTGAACTTCCTTATATTTCTGGCTTTGATGAACAAAATATTCCTACAAAAGCCAGACCCATCCAAATGAATCAAGAGATGATGGAAATCTGTAAAACAGAAATTAACCATCTTCTCGACAAAAGGATTATTAGACCTTCTAATTCCCCCTGGAGTTGCTCTGCCTTTTATGTTAACAATAGTGCAGAGAAAGAACGAGGAACTCCTTGGCTTGTTATAAATTACAAGCCTTTAAATGCGGTCCTAAAATGGATCCGCCATCCGATTCCTAATAAAAGGGATCTCCTTAAACGGACTTTCAAAGCCAATCTTTACAGCAAATTTGATATGAAGTCAGGATTCTGGCAAATCCAAATTGCTGAAATGGATAAACATAAGACTGCCTTCAATGTCCCTTTTGGGCACTACGAATGGAACGTCTTACCATTTGGGCTTAAAAACGCTCCCTCTGAATTCCAGAATATCATGAATAATATTTTCAATGATTACTCATATATGTCAATTGTATATATTGATGATGTGTTGATCTTTTCTGAGAATATTGATTCGCATTTTAAGAATCTTAATACATTCTTTAATATTGTTAAAATAAATGGTTTGGTTGTTAGTGCAAAAAAGATGAAGTTGTTCCAAACTTCTATCCATTTCTTAGGACATGATTTGCATCAGGGTAGTCACAAGCCTATTTGTAGAGCCATCAAGTTCTCCTCCAAATTTCTTGATGAAATCACGGATAAAACTCAACTCCAAAGGTTCTTAGGAAGCCTTAATTATGTTGCTGATTTTATTCCTCATGTTAGCCAGGTCTTTGAACCCCTGTATAAACGTCTTAATAAAAACCCAGTACCTTGGAGTTCTGATCAAACCAATGCAGTCATAAGGATTAAATATTTAGTACAAAATCTTCCATGTCTAGGTATCCCAAATCCTGACGCCTTCATGATTGTGGAGACTGATGCTTCAGACATAGGATATGGTGGTATCCTGAAGCAAAGGGTAAAGGATAACTCTCCCGAACAGTTAGTTCGTTTCACTTTTAGGGTATGGAATGCAGCTCAGAAAAATTACAGCACTGTAAAAAAGGAAGTTTTATCTGTAGTGCTATGTATCACAAAATTTCAAGATGACCTTATTAATAAGGAATTTCTTCTTCGAGTTGATTGCAAATCGGCTAAAGAAATTTTACAAAAAGATGTTAAAAATCTTGTTTCTAAACAAATATTTGCTAGATGGCAAGCTCTTCTATCTAGCTTTGATTTTCAAATAGAATTTATTAAAGGCAAAAATAACTCCCTTCCCGATTTTCTAACAAGAGAATTTATACAGGGCCATGAGACCAACAAGTCTGGGGAAAAACCCCGTAAACAAATCAGAACAACCTAAAATGGCGCGACCATTTGATTCTCCCTCAGCATCTGGAAATCCATTGCGTACAACAGTCCCACAAAGGCCTACACTCAAGACGGAGGTACAATCTCCACTGCAGAACAAATACTCTGCTCTGACAGAGATTCAGTTTCCAAAGCTCTCACCACCAATGCCCACGAAATTGGTAGATTTGAAAACTAACTTGCCCATAGAAAAAGGTCCATCAGCCAGCTCCTCAGTTCAAACTAAGCAGAGTTATGCTATGAAGGCCCCAGAGACCTTTGCTCAAGCAGTTGATCCCACTGCAGCCAAAGCTACGCCACCCTCCCCCGTAAAAGAAGAATTCAAATTCATTACTACTCAAGTAATGCCTATTATTGCCTTAGACAAGGCTTATGAAGGATACCCTCTGAACCAGCTGATCAAGCCGGTCTACAACAACAACAATTTCGTGGACACAGAAGATCCACTCAAGACCCGCCGGTACTATGAAGCCATTTTGGTCGATACAGACTCTATTGAAGTTGAATATTCAATGGATGATCGCAATCCCGACCACATTAACTACTCAAAGTTTACAATTAAGAGGGTACTAACCCCTTTTAACTGGTTTGTAGATCACCTACATACTCCCATCGCTTTGTCAATGCCACATCGGCCTCAGACTTTCAATTGGTACGACTACAAGTCGGCATGGTTTAACTTCTTGTTTGTTCACCCAGGACATACTTGGTTCATTAAATATTGTCCTGCCATGATAGATGCCATCATACCTAGATGATTTTATGAATGGTGGATGTGTTTCGGAGGAACTAAGGAAGTTCTTCCCCAGCAATTTCTCAATCGACTTCCTGACTTTTTAACTAAGGAAGGATGCTCCACACTACCAGAGCACATCCAAATGTGCAAATTTTTTATAAAAAAATGAGTATCTTATATTATCTCCTGGAACTTCTCCAAAGAAGAACAACACAGCATTAAGTATTTGTCCAAAGAAATAAAAATTAAAGGTTGGACTCCGAAACCAACTGCCCCCAAAACTCCTGACAAAGGAAAATCTGCTGCAGCCTCCTCCAGCTCTTCCCAAAGCAAGAAGGCTCTAAATGAAAAATTAAAGAAGGCCAACACATAATCTGTCTAGAGCATGAGCTAAACCATGTTCTTATAAGAACATATTATTTTAATCTAGCATGAATTTCCTTAAAGTATAATTATGTTAATATATCTTGTCTTATAATGGGGTTTTAATTCAAGTATGGGGTAACAGTCTTCTGTCTGAGTGTTTGAAGTAACCGATTAATCTCCGGTTTAGACGTTGGTCAGCCTGAAAGTATGGTCGTGAGCTAAGGTAAGCATTAGACCTTGTTGGTGGTCCTGTCACTAAGATAACACTAGGAGAATCCTGTGTAAAGCCATTAAAACTTGTTAGATCTACATAAGCCATTGATATATTTATGTAATTAGGTTTAAGTTTATTCATGCATGATTATTTTAATATGCCCGCTTATGTGGACATGTATGTTTACTCTGTTAGTCTCTAGACAGCATGTTTAAATATGAACAATCATATAAAAAACACTGTTAATCTATCTTCTCAGGCAACCCCGATTGCCATGATTGAAAATGATCTTCAAAACTGGACTATTCCAGAAGAATCTTTCAATACGATTTATCAAATCGGCTAATTTAGTTTTTTGAAAAAGCATAATATCAAGACCTCTGAGTCTACTGTAGCCATTAATAATTCTCTAGAAATTATTCAACTGTTCAATGAGTTAGATATAAACAGATTTAAAAATCATTTTAATTATCTGTATGTTGGACTTGTTCAAGTTGCTATTAAGCCACTATTTCGACAGGGCTTAGATATCCCTGTCTGTGCTATCCTAAGAGATGCTCGTCTACTTAATTTTGACGACTCGCTCTTAGGGGTAATTCAAAGTAACCTCGCCGATGGCCCGGTATACTTTAACTGCTACCCCAATTTCTCTGTCGATATAAATGATCCTAACATCATGGATGTTTTAACTTTGAATGTTAAAACAAAAAACATGAATAGTAAGGAGAACACCAGAGAAATAGCGATTATATACCGTGTATATTATCTCCTCATGGGTACTACTCTAGCACCTAAGGCTAGATTTATGAGCCCTAAAGGGGTTACCACCCTGATGGAAGCAAATAAAGATCGTAGCACAATCTTTGTTCCTAAGGCTTTTGTCTGGAATGACATTCTCCGCAGTAATGATTGGCACTTTGAAGCCATCACCCAACCAATTCGGATTTACCCTGAAAAATCCCAGATCGAACGGGTTGTCCAGCATCCCGATGGATCTATTGATCTAAAATTCCTTGGGCTTGACCTGTCTCGACATTCTTCGTTTCGACGGTCTGTCTCCACTCATGCCTCTACTTCCAGACCCCCAGAGGGAAGTGATGAGCATAATAATGATAATGACGACATAGGGAAAATTAGAGGAGTTGACTTCTCTGGTCCCGTCCAAAAAGTCTATTATCAAAATACTAGGGTCAACGAACTCGAAAATCTCTGTGAGCCAGAAAGCCCTTCGGCCTCTGACATGGCTCCTCCTCAAAGGGTTAGGACCGACCCTAGACTATTCGTCATCAAATCAGATGATGAGGAATATTTTCCTGATCTTGAAGCTCTAAAGGTCCATTGGAATCATCCAAAGGACGCTATTAAACGAAAATGGTATGCTAGTACCTACTCCAAAGAGCAACAAAAGGAGTTTGGTCGGCTATGGATAGCTGACATGAAAAGACTCCGATGCGATATGGAATTCTTCTTCTGGTTTGAAAAGACCGGAAAGATAGAAGACCAAACTGACTCGCTCAACGTTATCATTACAAAATGGTACACCCAAAGAAACATGGTTGTTGAATCCGTGACTCCCCCTCTAGAAGGAATTAAAATTCCTCATTCTAATGAAGTCCTTAAAGCCTCTCCTATTAAGGAAAAACATGATAAGCCTTTCATGGCCCCTCTCAATAGAGACCTTGATAGGATAATTGAACAAAACAATTATACTAATCAGGTTCTCCATACCCTATCGCAACAAATGGGAGAAAATACCCTTCCTACTCCCATACCTGTCAAAAGCGTCCCTAGCGCAAGCACTCCCAATTCAAAACCTCTCTCGAATCCTATCTTCAAGATACCCGAATTCCAAAAGGATAAATTTCCTGACCTCAATGATGATTTCAAACTCTCTGAGCAAATTTTGGAAAAAATCAATTCCAAGCTCACAAAGTTTAAAGTCTCCCAAGAGGAATCTAGCTCCAAAAGAAACTCTCTTTCCAAGCTTACCAATGAACGTTTTTCTACTAAGAAAAACTATTACAAAAAACCTTCTCCCCCAGATGTTCAGTTTGAAGAAAACCCTTACCTCTCTACAAGTAATCATGATGGGATAGGAATTACTGAATGGAATATTGACGGTCTGGACGGACATCAGATCTACAATAAACTCCATGAGATGGCTGTAGCTATCACAGCCAATAAGATCAAAGGCTCCTCTGACAAAGGAGCTGCCACAATGATTGTCTCAGGTTTTACTGGTATGATAATTCATTGGTGGGACAACTATGTCACTAAAGAGGTTAAGAGCCTTATTTATGAAGCAACAACCACTGAACAAGTGGTCAGAGTTGTAGATGGTCATGAGACCCTCATACAAGAAGATCAAGAAGATTCCTACGCCACCCTTCTTTATCATATAGCTAGGCATTTCGTAGGAGAACCAAAGATCTTCCAAGATAGAAACTTAGAGATTCTTAATAACCTTTGCTGCAAAAACTTAGCAGACTTCAGGTGGTACAAAGACACCTTCCTAGTTAAAGTTATGGTCATAACTGACTGCAATAATGACTTCTGGAAAGAACGATTTATCAGCGGTCTTCCTCCTCTGTTCGCCGATAAGGTCCGAAAAAAAATTAAGGATAGATTTGAGGGACAAATTCCCTATAGTATCCTTACCTACGGAGACCTTATAAGTTTCATCACCACTGTAGGTATCGACCTCTGTACCGACCTTAAGCTTAAGCAGCAACTTAAGCAAAATAGTGCTTCAAAATATAGTCTAGGAACCTTCTGTGATGATTGCGGCTTTACCGATCTCTTTGCTCGGAAAAAGCATAAGAAAAAATCTTCTAAGCCCCCCAAAAGAACTTATCCTCGAAAGAAGACTCCCAACAAAGAGTCTTACAAACCCAGTCGAAAGACTAAACGAAAGTCTTCCAAAGATACTTGCTGGACTTGTGGCAAAACTGGCCACAGGGCGAAAGATTGCAAATCTGGCAAGAAAAAGAAGATCAACCAGCTTGATCTTTCTAACGAAGTTAAAGAGAAATTATTCTCTATTATGGAAGACTCTTCTGAAGATTCTGACTCCTATTCTTCTTCTGATGAAGAATATAGCGTCGAAGACTTCATCAACGCCGCTTATGAATCTGACCGCTCCTAATCTGGGCAAGAATGTGAGTGCACTGGCACGTTCTGTACTTGCTCTAACAAAGCTATTAGTGTCATTTCAGAAAAACCCAAAGAAATTCTGTTTGACATTATCGAGCATATTACTGATGACGAGCTACGAAGTAAATATCTTCAAGAGCTCAAATGACTAATGCTTTCTCAAGAAGAAGGCACCTCTAAACCCAAACCTATCATTCAGCCTTTTAGCATGAAAAAGGTTATGGCTAAATTCAATACTCCTTCTGAACCTTCCGTCACGGATCTCAAGGGTGAAATATCCACTTTAAAAGGAGAAATCAAAAACCTAAAAATCCAACTTGATCAAGTAGAACTCAATGTTCTGACAGAACAAGTCCTAAGGTCAGCTTCACCGAAAGCATCACCACCCGAGTCCCCTCGTAACCTTCCGATCATTCCAAATAATCCGCTCCAACAATCCATTTCTTTCCCTGGCGAAGATGCTCCCTCTATATCTGGTAAAGCCATAACGGCTATTAAAACCTATAGTGAGCATATTGTCGTAAAAATTGTCATCGACAAAGATTTTGTTATAAACAGAGTTGCTCTCTTTGAAATCGGCGCAGACAGTAACTGTATTGTCAAAGGCCTTATTCCCACTCGGTATCTCCAGAAGAGTACCTCGCGGTTATATTCCACCACTGGCGAAAGAATGAATATTAATTATCAGCTTGCTAAAGCTCATGTCTGCAATAATGGCATTTGCCTTATTAATGACTTTGTTATTACTAAAGATATCACTGAAGATATCATCCTTGGAATACCTTTCGTTAATCAAATTCGCCCGTACCGGAGTGATTACGATGGTATTCGCTCTACCCTTCTGGGAAATGAGCTATTCTTTCCCCTTCTTCGCCCCCTTTCTAAGGAAGACGGAAACCGCATTAAAGCTGAAACTGTGTTTAAGATTAATCGTCTTTCCTCCCATCTTTGTTTCTTAAAACAACAAGTTCAGCTCAAACATATTGAGCACACTTTAAAAACCCCGGGGATGGTCACTAAAATAGCCCTTCTCCAAAAGAAGTTCGAAGATGAGATTTGCTCCGATTTGCCTAACGCATTTTGGGAACGCAAAAAACATCTAGTTGAACTTCCTTGTATTTCTGGCTTTGATGAACAAAATATTCCTACAAAAGCCAAACCCATCCAAATGAATCAAGAGATGATGGAAATCTATAAAACAGAAATTAACCATCTTCTCGACAAAAGGATTATTAGACCTTCTAATTCCCCCTGGAGTTGCTCTGCCTTTTATGTTAACAGTAGTGCAGAGAAAGAACGAGGAACTCCTCAGCTTGTTATAAATTACAAGCCTTTAAATGCGGTCCTAAAATGGATCCGCCATCCGATTCCTAATAAAAGGGATCTCCTTAAACGGACTTTCAAAGCCAATCTTTACAGCAAATTTGATATGAAGTCAGGATTCTGGCAAATCCAAATTGCTGAAAAGGATAAATATAAGACTGCCTTCAATGTCCTTTTTGGGCACTACGAATGGAACGTCTTACCGTTTGGGCTTAAAAACGCTCCCTCTGAATTCCAGAATATCATGAATAATATTTTCAATGATTACTCATATATGTCAATTGTATACATTGATGATGTGTTGATCTTTTCTGAGAATATTGATTCGCATTTTAAGCATCTTAATACTTTCTTTAAGATTGTTAAAATAAATGGTTTGGTTGTTAGTGCAAAAAAGATGAAGTTGTTTCAAACTTCTATCCGTTTCTTAGGACATGATTTGCATCAGGGTAGTCACATGCCTATTTGTAGAGCCATCAATTCTCCTCCAAATTTCCTGATGAAATCACGGATAAAACTCAACTCCAAAGGTTCTTAGGAAGCCTTAATTATGTTGCTGATTTTATTCCTCATGTTAGCCAGGTCTGTGAACCCCTGTATAAAAGTCTTAAGAAAAACCCAGTACCTTGGAGTTCTGATCAAACCAATGCAGTCATAAGGATTAAATCATTAGTACAAAATCTTCCATGTCTAGGTATCCCAAATCCTGACGCCTTCATGATTGTGGAGACTGATGCTTCAGACATAGGATATGGTGGTATCCTGAAGCAGAGGGTAAAGGATAACTCTCCCGAACAGTTAGTTCGTTTCACTTTTAGGGTATGGAATGCAGCTCAGAAAAATTATAGCACTGTAAAAAAGGAAGTTTTATCTATAGTGCTATGTATCACTAAATTTCAAGATGACCTTATTAATAAGGAATTTCTTCTTCGAGTTGATTGCAAATCGGCTAAAGAAATTTTACAAAAAGATGTTAAAAATCTTGTTTCTAAACAAATATTTGCTAGATGGCAAGCTCTTCTATCTAGCTTTGATTTTCAAATAGAATTTATTAAAGGCGAAAATAACTCCCTTCCCGATTTTCTAACAAGAGAATTTATACAGGGCCATGAGACCAACAAGTCTGGGGAAAAACCCCGTAAACAAATCAGAACAACCTAAAATGGCGCGACCATTTGATTCTCTCTCAGCATCCGCAAATCCATTGCGTCCAACAGTCCCACAAAGGCCTACACTCAAGACGGAGGTACAATCTCCACTCCAGAACAAATACTCTGCTCTGACAGAGATTCAGTTTCCAAAGCTCTCACCACCAATGCCCACGAAATTGGTAGATTTCAAAATTAACTTGCCCATAGACAACGGGCCATCAGCCAGCTCCTCAGTTCAAACCAAGCAGAGTTATGCTATGAAGGCACCAGAGACCTTTGCTCAAGCAGTTGATCCCACTGCAGCCAAAGCTACGCCACCCTCCCCCGTCAAGGAAGAATTCAAATTCATTACTACTCAAGTAATGCCTATTATTGCCTTAGACAAGGCTTATGAAGGATACCCTCTGAATCAGCTGATCAAGCCGGTCTACAACAACAACAATTTCATGGACACAGAAGATCCACTCAAGACCCGCCGGTACTATGAAGCCATTTTGGTCGATACAGACTCTATTGAAGTTGAACATTCAATGGATGATTGCAATCCCGACCACATTAACTACTCAAAGTTTACAATTAAGAGGGTACTAACCCCTTTTAACTGGTTTGTAGATCACCTACATACTCCCATCGCTTTGTCAATGCCACATCGGCCTCAGACTTTCAACTGGTACGACTACAAGTCGACATGGTTTAACTTCTTGTTTGTTCGCCTAGGACATACTTGGTTCATTAAATATTGTCCTGCCATGATAGATGCCATCATACCTAGATGGTTTTATGAATAGTGGATGTGTTTCGGAGGAACTAAGGAAGTTCTTCCCCAGCAATTTCTCAATCGACTTCCTGACTTTTTAACTAAGGAAGGATGCTCCACACTACCAGAGCACATCCAAATGTGCAATTTTTTTATAAAAAAATGAGTATCTTATATTATCTCCTGGAACTTCTCCAAAGAAGAACAACACAGGATTAAGTATCTGTCCAAAGAAATAAAAATTAAAGGTTGGACTCCGAAACCAACTGCCCCCAGAACTCCTGACAAAGGAAAATCTGCTGCAGCCTCCTCCAGCTCTTCCCAAAGCAAGAAGGCTCTGAAAGAAAAATTAAAGAAGGCCTTGGCCGACTTGGAGAGCCAAGAAAGGCCCAATGAAGATGAATTACTTCAGCTCATTGTAGAAGCTTCTTCTACAGGAAGCAGTGATGACAATGGCGATATGCTAAATCCACAAGGGATAGCTACGGCCTACCTAGATCCCTATTATGAATAGGAAACTAATCTTTCAAAGAGATAGAGGTTTAAAGAACCGGAATTATCTCTGAAAAAGATAAGTAACTATTCCTGATTGGAATCCAGGACCCCACACTGTCTCATAAACACTACAACAGCTTTTCAGAAAAGAAAAGCATTTACTTTTGCTTTAAAAAGCAAACGCACTCAGAAAGATTCCTGGCAGCTTTTCAAAAGCAAGCACTTATTCTGCTTTTCTAAAAAGCAATAATTCACAATTGTCGGAAAGATCTTAGCCGTCTACTTGTACACCATAGATGTATTCTTTTGTCTATATAAGGCATTGTAATGTTTCAGAGTAGGCATCCAAAAATTTCCCAACCTTAGAAATTCTCTCTGCCCAATCTCTTGTATAACTTTCTTGTAATGTTTTCATAAAGCTTTCAATAAAACTTGCAAGTTTTTATATCTCTATTCTCTGATTTAAGTATAATTTTCAGTATAAACTCACGATCCGTTTTCTGGTATCAAAGCCATGTTGGCAGATTGTGTGCTTAGCATGAGCAGCTAAACACATAATCTGTCTAGAGCATGAGCTAAACCATGTTCTTATAAGAACATGTTATTTTAATCTAGCATGAATTTCCTTAAAGTATAATTATATGATGGGATAGGAATTACTGAATGGAATATTGACGGTCTGGACGGACATCAGATCTACAATAAACTCCATGAGATGGCTGTAGCTATCACAGCCTATAAGATCAAAGGCTCCTCTGACAAAGGAGCTGCCACAATGATTGTCTCAGGTTTTACTGGTATGATAATTCATTGGTGGGACAACTATGTCACTAAAGAGGTTAAGAGCCTTATTTATGAAGCAACAACCACTGAACAAGTGGTCAGAGTTGTAGATGGTCATGAGACCCTCATACAAGAAGATCAAGAAGATTCCTACGCCACCCTTCTTTATCATATAGCTAGGCATTTCGTAGGAGAACCAAAGATCTTCCAAGATAGAAACTTAGAGATTCTTAATAACCTTTGCTGCAAAAACTTAGCAGACTTCAGGTGGTACAAAGACACCTTCCTAGTTAAAGTTATGGTCATAACTGACTGCAATAATGACTTCTGGAAAGAACGATTTATCAGCGGTCTTCCTCCTCTGTTCGCCGATAAGGTCCGAAAAAAAATTAAGGATAGATTTGAGGGACAAATTCCCTATAGTATCCTTACCTACGGAGACCTTATAAGTTTCATCACCACTGTAGGTATCGACCTCTGTACCGACCTTAAGCTTAAGCAGCAACTTAAGCAAAATAGTGCTTCAAAATATGGTCTAGGAACCTTCTGTGATGATTGCGGCTTTACCGATCTCTTTGCTCGGAAAAAGCATAAGAAAAAATCTTCTAAGCCCCCCAAAAGAACTTATCCTCGAAAGAAGACTCCCAACAAAGAGTCTTACAAACCCAGTCGAAAGACTAAACGAAAGTCTTCCAAAGATACTTGCTGGACTTGTGGCAAAACTGGCCACAGGGCGAAAGATTGCAAATCTGGCAAGAAAAAGAAGATCAACCAGCTTGATCTTTCTAACGAAGTTAAAGAGAAATTATTCTCTATTATGGAAGACTCTTCTGAAGATTCTGACTCCTATTCTTCTTCTGATGAAGAATATAGCGTCGAAGACTTCATCAACGCCGCTTATGAATCTGACCGCTCCTAATCTGGGCAAGAATGTGAGTGCACTGGCACGTTCTGTACTTGCTCTAACAAAGCTATTAGTGTCATTTCAGAAAAACCCAAAGAAATTCTGTTTGACATTATCGAGCATATTACTGATGACGAGCTACGAAGTAAATATCTTCAAGAGCTCAAATGACTAATGCTTTCTCAAGAAGAAGGCACCTCTAAACCCAAACCTATCATTCAGCCTTTTAGCATGAAAAAGGTTATGGCTAAATTCAATACTCCTTCTGAACCTTCCGTCACGGATCTCAAGGGTGAAATATCCACTTTAAAAGGAGAAATCAAAAACCTAAAAATCCAACTTGATCAAGTAGAACTCAATGTTCTGACAGAACAAGTCCTAAGGTCAGCTTCACCGAAAGCATCACCACCCGAGTCCCCTCGTAACCTTCCGATCATTCCAAATAATCCGCTCCAACAATCCATTTCTTTCCCTGGCGAAGATGCTCCCTCTATATCTGGTAAAGCCATAACGGCTATTAAAACCTATAGTGAGCATATTGTCGTAAAAATTGTCATCGACAAAGATTTTGTTATAAACAGAGTTGCTCTCTTTGAAATCGGCGCAGACAGTAACTGTATTGTCAAAGGCCTTATTCCCACTCGGTATCTCCAGAAGAGTACCTCGCGGTTATATTCCACCACTGGCGAAAGAATGAATATTAATTATCAGCTTGCTAAAGCTCATGTCTGCAATAATGGCATTTGCCTTATTAATGACTTTGTTATTACTAAAGATATCACTGAAGATATCATCCTTGGAATACCTTTCGTTAATCAAATTCGCCCGTACCGGAGTGATTACGATGGTATTCGCTCTACCCTTCTGGGAAATGAGCTATTCTTTCCCCTTCTTCGCCCCCTTTCTAAGGAAGACGGAAACCGCATTAAAGCTGAAACTGTGTTTAAGATTAATCGTCTTTCCTCCCATCTTTGTTTCTTAAAACAACAAGTTCAGCTCAAACATATTGAGCACACTTTAAAAACCCCGGGGATGGTCACTAAAATAGCCCTTCTCCAAAAGAAGTTCGAAGATGAGATTTGCTCCGATTTGCCTAACGCATTTTGGGAACGCAAAAAACATCTAGTTGAACTTCCTTGTATTTCTGGCTTTGATGAACAAAATATTCCTACAAAAGCCAAACCCATCCAAATGAATCAAGAGATGATGGAAATCTATAAAACAGAAATTAACCATCTTCTCGACAAAAGGATTATTAGACCTTCTAATTCCCCCTGGAGTTGCTCTGCCTTTTATGTTAACAGTAGTGCAGAGAAAGAACGAGGAACTCCTCAGCTTGTTATAAATTACAAGCCTTTAAATGCGGTCCTAAAATGGATCCGCCATCCGATTCCTAATTAAAGGGATCTCCTTAAACGGACTTTCAAAGCCAATCTTTACAGCAAATTTGATATGAAGTCAGGATTCTGGCAAATCCAAATTGCTGAAAAGGATAAATATAAGACTGCCTTCAATGTCCTTTTTGGGCACTACGAATGGAACGTCTTACCGTTTGGGCTTAAAAACGCTCCCTCTGAATTCCAGAATATCATGAATAATATTTTCAATGATTACTCATATATGTCAATTGTATACATTGATGATGTGTTGATCTTTTCTGAGAATATTGATTCGCATTTTAAGCATCTTAATACTTTCTTTAAGATTGTTAAAATAAATGGTTTGGTTGTTAGTGCAAAAAAGATGAAGTTGTTTCAAACTTCTATCCGTTTCTTAGGACATGATTTGCATCAGGGTAGTCACATGCCTATTTGTAGAGCCATCAATTCTCCTCCAAATTTCCTGATGAAATCACGGATAAAACTCAACTCCAAAGGTTCTTAGGAAGCCTTAATTATGTTGCTGATTTTATTCCTCATGTTAGCCAGGTCTGTGAACCCCTGTATAAAAGTCTTAAGAAAAACCCAGTACCTTGGAGTTCTGATCAAACCAATGCAGTCATAAGGATTAAATCATTAGTACAAAATCTTCCATGTCTAGGTATCCCAAATCCTGACGCCTTCATGATTGTGGAGACTGATGCTTCAGACATAGGATATGGTGGTATCCTGAAGCAGAGGGTAAAGGATAACTCTCCCGAACAGTTAGTTCGTTTCACTTTTAGGGTATGGAATGCAGCTCAGAAAAATTATAGCACTGTAAAAAAGGAAGTTTTATCTATAGTGCTATGTATCACTAAATTTCAAGATGACCTTATTAATAAGGAATTTCTTCTTCGAGTTGATTGCAAATCGGCTAAAGAAATTTTACAAAAAGATGTTAAAAATCTTGTTTCTAAACAAATATTTGCTAGATGGCAAGCTCTTCTATCTAGCTTTGATTTTCAAATAGAATTTATTAAAGGCGAAAATAACTCCCTTCCCGATTTTCTAACAAGAGAATTTATACAGGGCCATGAGACCAACAAGTCTGGGGAAAAACCCCGTAAACAAATCAGAACAACCTAAAATGGCGCGACCATTTGATTCTCTCTCAGCATCCGCAAATCCATTGCGTCCAACAGTCCCACAAAGGCCTACACTCAAGACGGAGGTACAATCTCCACTCCAGAACAAATACTCTGCTCTGACAGAGATTCAGTTTCCAAAGCTCTCACCACCAATGCCCACGAAATTGGTAGATTTCAAAATTAACTTGCCCATAGACAACGGGCCATCAGCCAGCTCCTCAGTTCAAACCAAGCAGAGTTATGCTATGAAGGCACCAGAGACCTTTGCTCAAGCAGTTGATCCCACTGCAGCCAAAGCTACGCCACCCTCCCCCGTCAAGGAAGAATTCAAATTCATTACTACTCAAGTAATGCCTATTATTGCCTTAGACAAGGCTTATGAAGGATACCCTCTGAATCAGCTGATC
Source organism: Capsicum baccatum var. pendulum (assembly GCA_030864225.1). NCBI lineage: Eukaryota > Viridiplantae > Streptophyta > Magnoliopsida > Solanales > Solanaceae > Capsicum > Capsicum baccatum. The sequence continues at coordinate 188,054,931 of CM061555.1, forward strand.
AAGCCGGTCTACAACAACAACAATTTCATGGACACAGAAGATCCACTCAAGACCCGCCGGTACTATGAAGCCATTTTGGTCGATACAGACTCTATTGAAGTTGAACATTCAATGGATGATTGCAATCCCGACCACATTAACTACTCAAAGTTTACAATTAAGAGGGTACTAACCCCTTTTAACTGGTTTGTAGATCACCTACATACTCCCATCGCTTTGTCAATGCCACATCGGCCTCAGACTTTCAACTGGTACGACTACAAGTCGACATGGTTTAACTTCTTGTTTGTTCGCCTAGGACATACTTGGTTCATTAAATATTGTCCTGCCATGATAGATGCCATCATACCTAGATGGTTTTATGAATAGTGGATGTGTTTCGGAGGAACTAAGGAAGTTCTTCCCCAGCAATTTCTCAATCGACTTCCTGACTTTTTAACTAAGGAAGGATGCTCCACACTACCAGAGCACATCCAAATGTGCAATTTTTTTATAAAAAAATGAGTATCTTATATTATCTCCTGGAACTTCTCCAAAGAAGAACAACACAGGATTAAGTATCTGTCCAAAGAAATAAAAATTAAAGGTTGGACTCCGAAACCAACTGCCCCCAGAACTCCTGACAAAGGAAAATCTGCTGCAGCCTCCTCCAGCTCTTCCCAAAGCAAGAAGGCTCTGAAAGAAAAATTAAAGAAGGCCTTGGCCGACTTGGAGAGCCAAGAAAGGCCCAATGAAGATGAATTACTTCAGCTCATTGTAGAAGCTTCTTCTACAGGAAGCAGTGATGACAATGGCGATATGCTAAATCCACAAGGGATAGCTACGGCCTACCTAGATCCCTATTATGAATAGGAAACTAATCTTTCAAAGAGATAGAGGTTTAAAGAACCGGAATTATCTCTGAAAAAGATAAGTAACTATTCCTGATTGGAATCCAGGACCCCACACTGTCTCATAAACACTACAACAGCTTTTCAGAAAAGAAAAGCATTTACTTTTGCTTTAAAAAGCAAACGCACTCAGAAAGATTCCTGGCAGCTTTTCAAAAGCAAGCACTTATTCTGCTTTTCTAAAAAGCAATAATTCACAATTGTCGGAAAGATCTTAGCCGTCTACTTGTACACCATAGATGTATTCTTTTGTCTATATAAGGCATTGTAATGTTTCAGAGTAGGCATCCAAAAATTTCCCAACCTTAGAAATTCTCTCTGCCCAATCTCTTGTATAACTTTCTTGTAATGTTTTCATAAAGCTTTCAATAAAACTTGCAAGTTTTTATATCTCTATTCTCTGATTTAAGTATAATTTTCAGTATAAACTCACGATCCGTTTTCTGGTATCAAAGCCATGTTGGCAGATTGTGTGCTTAGCATGAGCAGCTAAACACATAATCTGTCTAGAGCATGAGCTAAACCATGTTCTTATAAGAACATGTTATTTTAATCTAGCATGAATTTCCTTAAAGTATAATTATGTTAATATATCTTGTCTTATAATGGGGTTTTAATTCAAGTATGGGGTAACAGTCTTCTGTCTGAGTGTTTGAAGTAACCGATTAATCTCCGGTTTAGATGTTGGTCAGCCTGAAAGTATGGTCGTGAGATGAGGTAAGCATTAGACCTTGTTGGTGGTTCCGTCACTAAGATAACACTAGGAGAATCCTGTGTAAAGCCATTAAAACTTGTTAGATCTCCATAAGCCATTGATATATTTATGTAATTAGGTTTAAGTTTATTCATGCATGATTATTTTAATAAGCCTGCTTATGTGGACATGTATGTTTACTCTGTTAGTCTCTAGACAGCATGTTTAAATATAAACAATCATATAAAAAACATTGTTAATCTATCTTCTCAGGCAACCCCGATTTCCACTATTGAAAATGATCTTCAAAACTGTAGTATTCCAGAAGAATCTTTCAATACGATTTATCAAATCGGCTAATTTAGTTTTTTGAAAAAGCATAATATCAAGACCTCTGAGTCTACTGTAGACATTAATAATTCTCTAGAAATTATTCAACTGTTCAATGAATTAGATATAAACAGATTTAAAAATCAGTTTAATTATCTGCATGTTGGACTTGTTCAAGTTGCTATTAAGCCACTATTCCGACAGGGCTTAGATATCCCTGTCTGTGCTATCCTAAGAGATGCTCGTCTACTTAATTTTGATGACTCGCTCTTAGGGGTAATTCAAAGTAACCTCGCCGACGGCCCGGTATACTTTAACTGCTACCCCAATTTCTCTGTCGATATAAATGATCCTAACATCATGGATGTTTTCACTTTGAATGTTAAAACAAAAAACATGAATAGTAAGGAGAACACCATAGAAATAGCGATTATATATCGTGTATATTATCACCTCATGGGTACTACTCTAGCACCTAAGGCTAGATTTATGAGCCCTAAAGGGGTTACCACCCTGATGGAAGCAAATAAAGATCGTAGCACAATCTTTGTTCCTAAGGCTTTTGTCTAGAATGACATTCTCCGTAGTAATGATTGGCACTTTGAATCCATCACCCAACCAATTCGGATTTACCCTGAAAAATCCCAGATCGAACGTGTTGTCCAGCATCCCGATGGATCTATTGATCTAAAATTCCTTGGGCTTTACCCATCTCGGCATTCTTCGTTTTGACGGTCCGTCTCCACTAGTGCATCTACTTCCAGACCCCCAAAGGAAAGTGATGAGCATAATAATGATAATGACGACATAGGGAAAATTAGAGGAGTTGACTTCTCTGGTCCCATCCCAAAAGTCTATTATCAAAATACTAGGGTCAACGAACCCGAAAATCTCTATGAGCCAGGAAGCCCTTCGGCCTCTGACATGGCTCCTCCTCAAAGGGTTAGGACCGACCCTAGCCTATTCGTTATCAAATCAGATGATGAGGAATATTTTCCTGATCTTGAAGCTCTAAAGGTCCGTTGGAATCATCCAAAGGATGTTATTAAATGGAAATGGTACGCTAGTACCTACTCCAAAGAGCAACAACAGGAGTTTTGTCGGCTATGGATAGCTGACATGAAAAGACTCCAATGCGATATGGAATTCTTCTTCTGGTTTGAAAAAACCGGAAAGATATAAGACTAAACTGACTCGCTCAACGTTATCATTACCAAATGGTACACCCAAAGAAACACGGTTGTTGAATCTGTGACTCCCCCTCTAGAAGGAATTAAAATTCCTCATTCTAATAAAGTCCTTAAAGCCTCTCCTTTTAAGGAAAAACATAATAAGCCTTCCATGGCCCCTCTCAATAGAGACCTTGATAGGATAATTGAACAAAACAATTATACTAATCAGGTTCTCCATACCCTATCGCAACAAATGGGAGAAAATACCCTTCCTACTCCCATACTTGTCAAAAGCGTCCCTAGCGCAAGCGCTCCCAATTCAAAACCTCTCTCGAATCCTATCTTCAAGATACCCAAATTCCAAAAGGATAAATTTCCTGACCTCAATGATGATTTCAAACTCTCTGAGCAGATTTTGGAAAAAATCAATTCCAAGCTCACAAAGTTTAAAGTTTCCCAAGAGGAATCTAGCTCCAAAAGAAACTCTATTTCTAAGCTTACCAATGAACATTTTTCTACTAAGAAAAACTATTACAAAAAACCTTCTCCCCCAGATGTTCAGTTCGAAGAAAACCCTTACCTCTCTACAAGTAATCATGATGGGAGAGGAATTACTGAATGGAATATTGACGGTCTGGCCGAACATCAGATCTACAATAAACTCCATGAGATGGCTGTAGCTATCACAACCTATAAGATCAAAGGCTCCTCTGACAAAGGAGCTGCCACAATGATTGTCTCAGGTTTTAATGGTATGATAAAATATTGGTGGGACAACTATGTCACTGAAGAGGTTAAGAGCCTCATTTACGAAGCAACAACCACTGAACAAGTGGTCAGAGTTGTAGATGGTCATGAGACCCTCATACAAGAAGATCAAGAAGATGCCTGCGCCACCCTTCTTTGAATGGGAAATTTTTGGATGCCTACTCTGAAACATTTCAATGCCTTATATAGGCAAAAGAATACATCTATGGTGTACAAGTGGACGGCTAAGATCTTGCCGACAATTGTGAATTATTGCTTTTTAGAAAAGCAGAATAAGTGCTTGCTTTTGAAAAGCTGCCAGGAATCTTTCTGAATGCGTTTGCTTTTTAAAAGAAAAGTAAATGCTTTTCTTTTCTAAAAAGCCGTTGTAGTGTTTAGGAGACAGTGTGGGGTCCTGGATTCTAATCAGGAATAGTTACTTATCTTTTTCAGAGATAATTCCGGTTCTTTGAACCTCTATCTCTTTGAAAGATTAGTTTCCTATTTATAATAGGGATCTAGGTAGGTCGTAGCTATCCCTTGTGGATTTAGCATATCGCCATTGTCATCACTGCTTCCTGTAGAAGAAGCTTCTACAATGAGCTGAAGTAATTCATCTTCATTGGGCCTTTATTGGCTCTCCAAGTCGGCCAAGGCCTTCTTTAATTTTTCTTTCAGAGCCTTCTTGCTTTGGGAAGAGCTGGAGGAGGCTACAACAGATTTTCCTTTGTCAGGAGTTCTGGGGGCAGTTGGTTTCGAAGTCCAACCTTTAATTTTTATTTCTTTGGACAGATACTTAATCCTGTGTTGTTCTTCTTTGGAGAAGTTTCAGGAGATAATATAAGATACTCATTTTTTTATAAAAAAATTGCACATTTGGATGTGCTCTGGTAGTGTGGAGCATCCTTCCTTAGTTAAAAAGTCAGGAAGTCGATTGAGAAATTGTTGGGGAAGAACTTCCTTAGTTCCTCCGAAACACATCCACCATTCATAAAACCATCTAGGTATGATGGCATCTATCATGGCAGGATAATATTTAACGAACCAAGTATGTCCTGGTCGAACAAACAAGAAGTTAAACCATGCCGACTTTTAGTCGTACTAGTTGAAAGTCTGAGGCCGATGTGGCATTGACAAAGCGATGGGAGTATGTAGGTGATCTACAAACCAGTTAAAAGGGGTTAGTACCCTCTTAATTGTAAACTTTGAGTAGTTAATGTGGTCGGGATTGCGATCATCCATTGAATGTTCAACTTCAATAGAGTCTGTATCGACCAAAATGGCTTCATAGTACCGGCGGGTCTTGAGTGGATCTTCTGTGTCCACGAAATTGTTGTTGTTGTAGACCGGCTTGATCAGCTGGTTCAGAGGGTATCCTTCATAAGCCTTGTCTAAGTCAATAATAGGCATTACTTGAGTAGTAATGAATTTGAATTCTTCCTTTACGGGGGAGGGTGGCGTAGCTTTGGTTGCAGTGGTATCAACTGCTTGAGAAAAGGTCTCTGAGGCCTTCATAGCATAACTCTTCTTGGTTTGAACTGAGGAGCTGGCTAATGGCCCTTTGTCTATGGGCAAGTTAGTTTTCAAATCTACCAATTTCGTGGGCATTGGTGGTGAGAGCTTTGGAAACTGAATCTCTGTCAGAGCAGAGTATTTGTTCTAGAGTGGAGATTGTACCTCCGTCTTGAGTGTAGGCCTTTGTGGGACTATTGGCCACAATGGATTTACGGATGCTGAGGGATAATCAAATGGTCGCGCCATTTTAGGTTGTTCTGATTTGTTTACGGGGTTTTTCCCCAGACTTGTTGGTCTCATGGCCCTGTAAAAATTCTCTTGTTAGAAAATCGGGAAGGGTGTTATTTTCACCTTTAATAAATTCTATTTGAAAATCAAAGCTAGATAGAAGAGCTTGCTATCTAGAAAATATTTGTTTAGAAATAAGATTTTTAACATCTTTTTGTAAAATTTCTTTAGCCGATTTGCAATCAACTCGAAGAAGAAATTCCTTATTAATAAGGTCATCTTGAAATTTAGTGATACATAGCACTATAGATAAATCTTCCTTTTTTACAGTGCTGTAATTTTTCTGAGCTGCATTCCATACCCCAGAAGTGAAACGAACTAACTGTTCGGGAGAGTTATCCTTTACCCTTTGCTTCAGGATACCACCATATCCTATGTCTGAAGCATCAGTCTCCACAATCATGAAGGCGTCAGGATTTGGGATACCTAGACATGGAAGATTTTGTACTAAAGATTTAATCCTTATGACTGCATTGGTTTGATCAGAACTCCAAGGTACTCGGTTTTTCTTAAGACGCTTATACAGGGGTTCACAGACCTGGCTAACATGAGGAATAAAATCAGCAACATAATTAAGGCTTCCTAAGAACCTTTGGAGTTGAGTTTTATCCGTGATTTCATCAGGAAATTTGGAGGAGAACTCGATGGCTCTATAAATAGGCTTGTGACTACCCTGATGCAAATCATGTCCTAAGAAACGGATAGAAGTTTGGAACAACTTTATCTTTTTTGCACTTTCAACCAAACCATTTATTTTAACAATCTTAAAGAAAGTATTAAGATGCTTAAAATGCGAATCAATATTCTCAGAAAAGATCAACACATCATCAATGTATACAATTGACATATATGAGTAATCATTGAAAATATTATTCATGATATTCTGGAATTCAGAGGGAGCGTTTTTAAGCCCAAAGGGTAAGACGTTCCATTCCTAGTGCCCAAAAGGGACATTGAAGGCAGTCTTATATTTATCCTTTTCAGCAATTTGGATTTGCCAGAATCCTGACTTCATATCGAATTTGCTATAAAGATTGGCTTTGAAAGTCCGTTTAAGGAGATCCCTTTTATTAGGAATCGGATGGCAGATCCATTTTAGGACCGCATTTAAAGGCTTGTAATTTATAACAATCTGAGGAGTTCCTCGTTCTTTCTCTGCACTATTATTAACATAAAAGGCAGAGCAACTCCATGGGGAATTAGAAGGTCTAATAATCCTTTTGTCGAGAAGATGGTTAATTTCTGTTTTACAGATTTCCATCATCTCTTGATTCATTTGGATGGGTCTGGCTTTTGTAGGAATATTTTGTTCATCAAAGCCAGAAATATAAGGAAGTTCAGCTTTAATGCGGTTTCCGTCTTCCTTAGAAAGGGGGCGAAGAAGGAGAAAGAATAGCTCATTTCCCAGAAGGGTAGAGCGAATACCATCGTAATCACTCCGGTACGGGCGAATTTAATTAACGAAAGGTATTCCAAGGATGATATCTTCAGTGATATCTTCAGTAATAACAAAGTCATTAATAAGGCAAATGCCATTATTGCAGACATGAGCTTTAGGAAGCTGATAATTAATATTCATTCTTTCGCCAGTGGCGGAATATAACCGCGAGGTACTCTTCTGGAGGTACCGAGTGGGAATAAGGCCTTTGACAATACAGTTACTGTCTGCGCCGGTTTCAAAGAGAGCAACTCTGTTTATAAAAAAATCTTTGTCGATGACAATTTTTACGACAATATGCTCACTATAGGTTTTAATAGCCGTTATGGCTTTACCGGATGTAGAGGGAGCATCTTCGCCAGGGAAAGAAATGGATTGTTGGAGCGGATCATTTGGAATGATCGGAAGGTTACGAGGGGACTCGGGTGGTGATGCTTTCGGTGAAGCTGACCTTAGGACTTGTTCTGTCAGAACATTGAGTTCTACTTGATCAAGTCGGATTTTTAGGTTTTTGATTTCTTCTTTTAAAGTGGAGATTTCACCCTTGAGATCTGTGATGGAAGGTTCAGAAGGAGTATTGAATTTAGCCATAACCTTTTTCATGCTAAAAGGCTGAATGATAGGTTTGGGTTTAGAGGTGCCTTCTTCTTGAGAAAGCAGTAGTCGTTTGAGCTCTTGAAGATATTTACTTCGTAGCTCATCATCATTAATATGCTCGATAATGTCAAAAAGAATTTCTTTGGGTTTTTCTGAAATGACACTAATAGCTTTGTTAGAGCAAGTACAGAACGTGCCAGTGCACTCATATTCTTGCCCATATTGGGAGCAATCAAATTCATAAGCGGCGTTGATGAAGTCTTCGTCGCTATATTATTCATCAGAAGAAGAATAGGAGTCAAAATCTTCAGAAGAGTCTTCTATAATAGAGAATAATTTCTCTTTAACTTCGTTAGAAAGATCAAGCTGGTTGATCTTCTTTTTCTTGCCAGATTTGCAATCTTTCGCCCAGTGGCCAGTTTTGCCACAAGTCCAGTAAGTATCTTTGGAAGACTTTCGTTTAGTCTTTCGACTGGGTTTGTAAGACTCTTTCTTTGGAGTCTTCTTTCGAGGATAAGTTCTTTTGGGGGGCTTAGAAGATTTTTTCTTATGCTTTTTCCGAGCAGAGAGATCGGTAAAGCCGTAATCATCACAGAAGGTTCCTATACCATATTTTGAAGCACTATTTTGCTTAAGTTGCTGCTTAAGCTTAAGGTCGGTACAGAGGTCGATACCTACAGTGGTGATAAAACTTATAAGGTCTCCGTAGGTAAGGATACTATAGGGAATTTGTCCCTCAAATCTATCCTTAATTTTTGTTCGGACCTTATCGGCGAACAGAGGAGGAAGACCGCTGATAAATCATTCTTTCCAGAAGACATTATTGCAGTCAGGTCTGACCATAACTTTAACTAGGAAGGTGTCTTTGTACCACCTAAAGTCTGCTATGTTTTTGCAGCAAAGGTTATTAAGAATCTCTAAGCTTCTATCTTTGAAGAGCTTTGGTTCTCCTACGAAATGCCTAACTATATGATAAAGAAGGGTGGCGTAGGAATCTTCTTGATCTTCTTGTATGAGGGTCTCATGACCATCTACAACTCTGACCACTTGTTCAGTGGTTTTTGCTTCGTAAATGAGGCTCTTAACCTCTTCAGTGACATAGTTGTCCCACCAATGTTATATCATACCAGTAAAACCAGATACAATCATTTTGGCAGCTCCTTTGTCAGAGGAGCCTTTGATCTTATAGGTTGTGATAGCTACAGCCATCTCATGGAGTTTATTGTAGATCTGATGTTCAGCCAGACCGTCAATATTCCATTCAGTGATTCCTCTCCCATCATGATTACTTGTAGAGAGGTAAGGGTTTTCTTCGAACTGAACATCTGGGGGAAAAGGTTTTTTGTAATAGTTTTTCTTAGTAGAAAAACGTTCATTGGTAAGCTTGGAAAGAGAGTTTCTTTTGGAGCTAGATTCCTCTTGGGAGACTTTTAACTTTATGAGCTTGGAATTGATTTTTTCCAAAATCTGCTCAGAGAGTTTGAAATCATCATTGAGGTCAGGAAATTTATCCTTTTGGAATTCGGGTATCTTGAAGATAGGATTCGAGAGAGGTTTTGAATTGGGAGCGTTTGCGCTAGGGACGCTTTTGACAGGTATGGGAGTAGAAAGGGTATTTTCTCCCATTTGTTGCGATAGGGTATGGAGAACCGGATTAGTATAATTGTTTTGTTCAATTATCCTATCAAGGTCTCTATTAAGAGGGTCCATGGAAGGCTTATCATGTTTTGCCTTAAAAGGAGAGGCTTTAAGGACTTCATTAGAATGAGGAATTTTAATTCCTTCTAGAGGGGGAGTCACGGATTCAACAACCGTGTTTCTTTGGGTGTACCATTTGGTAATGATAACGTTGCGTGAGTCAGTTTGGTCTTCTATCTTTCCGGTCTTTTCAAACCAGAAGAAGAATTCCATATCGCATCGGAGTCTTTTCATGTCAGCTATCCATAGCCGACCAAACTCCTTTTGTTGCTCTTCGGAGTAGGTACTAGCGTACCATTTCCGTTTAATAGCGTCTTTTGGATGATTCCAATGGACCTTTAGAGCTTCAAGATCAGGAAAATATTCCTCATCATCTGATTTGATAACGAATAGGCTAGGGTCGGTCCTAACCATTTGAGGAAGAGCCATGTCAGAGGCCGAAGGGCTTCCTGTCTCATAGAGATTTTCGGGTTCGTTGACCCTAGTATTTTGATAATAGACTTTTGGGACGGGACTAGAGAAGTCAACTCCTCTAATTTTCCCTTTGTCGTTATTATCATTATTATGCTCATCACTTCCCTCTGGGGGTCTGGAAGTAGAGGCACGAGTGGAGACGGACCGTCGAAACGAAGAATGCCGAGATGGGTCAAGCCCAAGGAATTTTAGATCAATAGATCCATCGGGATGCTGGACAACCCGTTCAATTTGGGATTTTTCAGTATAAATCCGAATCGGTTGGGTGATGGCTTCAAAGTGCCAATCATTACTGCGGAGAATGTCATTCCAGACAAGAGCCTTAGGAACAAAGATTGTGCTACGATCTTTATTTGCTTCCATCAGGGTGGTAACCCCTTTAGGGCTCGTAAATCTAGCCTTAGGTGGTAGAGTAGTACCCATGAGGCGATAATATACATGGTATATAATCGCTATTTCTCTGGTGTTCTCCTTACTATTCATGTTTTTTGTTTTAACATTCAAAGTTAAAACATCCATGATGGTAGGATCATTTATATCGACAGAGAAATTGGGGTAGCAGTTAAAGTATACCGGGCCATTGGCGAGGTTACTTTGAAATACCCCTAAGAGTGAGTCGTCAAAATTAAGTAGACGAGCATCTCTTAGGATAGCACAGATAGGGATATTAAGCCCTGTCGAAATAGTGGCTTAATAGCAACTTGAACAAGTCCAACATACAGATAATTAAACTGATTTTTAAATCTATTTATATCTAACTCATTGAACAGTTGAATAATTTCTAGAGAATTATTAATGGCTACAGTAGACTCAGAGGTCTTGATATTATGCTTTTTCAAAAAACTAAATTTGTCGATTTGATAAATCGTATTGAAAGATTCTTCTGGAATACTCCAGTTTTGAAGATCATTTTCAATAGTGGCAATCGGGGTTGCCTGAGAAGATAGATTAACAGTGTTTTTTTATATGATTTTCATATTTAAACATGCTGTCTAGAGACTAACAGAGTAAAAATACATGTCCACATAAGCAGGCATATTAAAATAATCATGCATGAATAAACTTAAACCTAATTACATAAATATATCAATGGCTTATGGAGATCTAACAAGTTTTAATGGCTTTACACAGGATTCTCCTAGTGTTATCTTAGTTACGGGACCACCAACAAGGTCGAATGCTTACCTCAGCTCACGACCAGACTTTCAGGCTGACCAACGTCAAAACCGGAGATTAATCGGTTACTTCAAACACTCAGACAGAAGACTGTTGCCCCATACTTGAATTAAAACCCCATTATAAGACAAGATATATTAACATAATTATACTTTAAGGAAATTCATGCTAGATTAAAATAATATGTTCTTATAATAACATGGTTTAGCTCATGCTCTAGACAGATTATGTGTTTAACTGCTCATGCTAAGCACACAATCTGCCAACATGGCATTGATACCAGAAAACGGATCGTGAGTTTATACTGAAAATTATACTTAAATAAGAGAATAGAGATATAAAAACTTACAAGTTTTATTGAAAGCTTTATGAAAACATTACAAGAAAGTTATACAAGAGATTGGGAAGAGAGAATTTCTAAGGATGGAAAATTTTCGGATGCCTACTCTGAAACATTACAATGCCTTATATAGGCAAAAGAATACATCTATGGTGTACAAGTGGACGGCTAAGATCTTGCCGACAATTGTGAATTATTGCTTTTTAGAAAAGCAGAATAAGTGCTTGCTTTTGAAAAGCTGCCAGGAATCTTTCTGAGTGCGTTTGCTTTTTAAAGCAAAGTAAAGGCTTTTCTTTTCTGAAAAACTGTTGTAGTCTTTAGGATGGAATGCAGCTCAGAAAAATTACAGCACTGTAAAAAAGGAAGTTTTATCTATAGTTCTATGTATCACTAAATTTCAAGATGACCTTATTAATAAGGAATTTCTTCTTCGAGTTGATTGCAAATCGGCTAAAGAAATTTTACAAAAAGATGTTAAAAATCTTGTTTCTAAACAAATATTTGCTAGATGGCAAGCTCTTCTATCTAACTTTGATTTTCAAATAGAATTTATTAAAGGCGAAAATAACTCCCTTCCCGATTTTCTAACAAGAGAATTTTTACAGGGCCATGAGACAAACAAGTCTGGGGAAAAACCCCGTAAACAAATCAGAACAACCTAAAATGGCGCGAACATTTGATTCTCCCTCAGCATCCGCAAATCCATTGCGGCCAACAGTCCCACAAAGGCCTACACTCAAGACGGAGGTATAATCTCCACTCCAGAATAAATACTCTGCTCTGACAGAGATTCAGTTTCCAAAGCTCTCACCACCAATGCCCACGAAATTGGTAGATTTGAAAACTAACTTGCCCATAGACAAAGGGCCATCAGCCAGCTCCTCAGTTCAAACCAAGCAGAGTTATGCTATGAAGGCACCAGAGACCTTTGCTCAAGCAGTTGATCCCACTGCAGCCAAAGCTATGCCACCCTCCCCCGTAAAGAAGAATTCAAATTCATTACTACTCAAGTAAGTCCTATTATTGCCTTAGACAAGGCTTATGAAGGATACCCTCTGAACCAGTTGATTAAGCCGGTCTACAACAACAATAATTTCGTGGACACAGAAGATCCACTCAAGACCCCCCGGTACTATGAAGCCATTTTGGTCGATACAGACTCTATTGAAGTTGAACATTCAATGGATGATCGCAATCCCGACCACATTAACTACTCAAAGTTTATAATTAATAGGGTACTAACCCCTTTTAACTGGTTTGTAGATCACCTACATACTCCCATCGCTTTGTCAATGCCACATCGGCCTCAGACTTTCAACTAGTACGACTACAAGTCGGCATGGTTTAACTTCTTGTTTGTTCGCCCAGGACATACTTGGTTCGTTAAATATTGTCCTGCCATGATATATGCCATCATACCTAGATGGTTTTATGAATGGTGGATGTGTTTCGGAGGAACTAAGGAAGTTCTTCCCCAACAATTTCTCAATCGACTTCCTGACTTTTTAACTAAGGAAGGATGCTCCACACTACCAGAGCACATCCAAATGTGCAAATTTTTTACAAAAAAATGAGTATCTTGTATTATCTCCTGGAACTTCTCCAAAGAAGAACAACACAGGATTAAGTATCTGTCCAAAGAAATAAAAATTAAAGGTTGGACTTCGAAACCAACTGCCCCCAGAACTCCTGACAAAGGAAAATCTGCTGCAGCCTCCTCCAGCTCTTCCCAAAGCAAGAAGGCTCTGAAAGAAAAGTTAAAGAAAGCCTTGGCCGACTTGGAGAGCCAAGAAAGGCCCAATGAAGATGAATTACTTCAGCTCATTGTAGAAGCTTCTTCTACAGGAAGCAGTGATGACAATGGCGATATGCTAAATCCACAAGGGATAGCTACGGCCTACCTAGATCCCTATTATGAATAGGAAACTAATCTTTCAAAGATATAGAGGTTCAAAGAACCGGAATTATCTCTGAAAAAGATAAGTCACTATTCCTGATTGAAATCCAGGACCCCACACTATCTCCTAAAGACTACAACAGCTTTTCAGAAAAGAAATGCATTTACTTTTGCTTTAAAAAGCAAACGCACTCAGAAAGATTCCTGGCAGCTTTTCAAAAGCAAGCACTTATTCTGCTTTTCTAAAAAGCAATAATTCACAATTATCGGCAAGATCTTAGCCGTCCTAGCCGAACATCAGATCTACAATAAACTCCATGAGATGGCTGTAGCTATAACAGCCTATAAGATCAAAGGCTCCTCTGACAAAAGAGTTGCCACAATGATTGTCTCAGGTTTTACTAGTATGATAAAACATTGGTGGGACAACTATGTCACTGAAGAGGTTAAGAGCCTCATTTATGAAGCAACAACTACTGAACAAGTGGTCAGAGTTGTAGATGGTCATGAGACCCTCATACAAGAAGATCAAGAAGATGCCTGCGCCACCCTTCTGTATCATATAGCTAGGCATTTCGTAGGAGAACCAAAGCTCTTCCAAGATAGAAGTTTAGAGATTCTTAATAACCTTCGCTGCAAAAACTTAGCAGACTTCAGGTGGTACAAAGACACCTTCCTAGTTAAAGTTATGGTCAGACCTAACTGCAATAATGACTTCTGGAAAGAACGATTTATCAGCGGTCTTCCTCCTCTGTTCACCGATAAGGTCCGAACAAAAATTAAGGATAGATTTGAGGGACAAATTCCCTATAGTTTCCTTACCTACGGAGACCTTATAAGTTTCATCACCACTGTAGGTATCGACCTCTGTACCGACCTTAAGCTTAAACAACAACTTAAGTAAAATAGTGCTTCAATATATGGTCTAGGAACCTTCTGTGATGATTACGGCTTTACCGATCTCTCAGCTCGGAAAAAGCATAAGAAAAAATCTTCTAAGCCCCCCAAAAGAACTTATCCTTGAAAGAAGACTCCCAAGAAAGAGTCTTACAAACCCAGTCGAAAGACTAAATGAAAGTCTTCCAAAGATACTTGCTGGACTTGTGGCAAAACTGGCCACAGGGCGAAAGATTGCAAATCTGGCAAGAAAAAGAAGATCAACCAGCTTGATCTTTCTAACAAAGTTAAAGAGAAATTATTCTCTATTATGGAAGACTCTTCTGAAGATTCTGACTCCTATTCTTCTTCTGATGAAGAATATAGCGATGAAGACTTCATCAACGCCGCTTATGAATCTGACCGCTCCCAATCTGGGCAAGAATGTGAGTGCACTGGCACGTTCTGTACTTGCTCTAACAAAGCTATTAGTGTCATTTCAGAAAAACCCAAAGAAATTCTGTTTGACATTATCGAGCATATTACTGATGACGAGCTACGAAGTAAATATCTTCAAGAGCTCAAACGACTAATGCTTTCTCAAGAAGAAGGCACCTCTAAACCCAAAACTATCATTCAGTATTTTAGCATGAAAAAGGTTATGGCTAAATTCAATACTCCTTCTGAACCTTCCATCACGGATCTCAAGGGTGAAATCTCCACTTTAAAAGGAGAAATCAAAAACCTAAAAATCTGACTTGATCAAGTAGAACTCAATGTTCTGACAGAACAAGTCCTAAGGTCAGCTTCACCGAAAGCATCACCACCCGAGTCCCCTCGTAACCTTCCGATCATTCCAAATGATCCGCTCCAACAATCCATTTCTTTCCCTGGCGAAGATGCTCCCTCTACATCCGGTAAAGCCATAACGGCTATTAAAACCTATGGTGAGCATATTGTCGTAAAAATTGTCATTGACAAAGATTTTGTTATAAACAGAGTTGCTCTCTTTGACACCGGCGCAGACAGTAACTGTATTCTCAAAGGCCTTATTCCCACTCGTTACCTCCAGAAGAGTACCTCGCGGTTATATTCTGCCACTGGCGAAAGAATGAATATTAATTATCAGCTTCCTAAAGCTCATGTCTGCAATAATGGCATTTGCCTTATTAATGACTTTGTTATTAATGAAGATATCACTGAAGATATCATCCTTGGAATACCTTTCGTTAATCAAATTTGCCAGTACCGGAGTGATTACGATGGTATTCGCTCTACCCTTCTGGGAAATGAGCTATTCTTTCCCCTTCTTCGCCCCCTTTCTAAGGAAGACGGAAACCGCATTAAAGCTGAAACTGTGTTTAAGATTAATCATATTTCCTCCCATCTTTGTTTCTTAAAACAACAAGTTCAGCTCAAACATATTGAGCACACTTTAAAAACCCCGGGGATGGTCACTAAAATAGCCCTTCTCCAAAAGAAGTTTGAAGATGAGATTTGCTCCGATTTGCCTAACGCATTTTGGGAACGCAAAAAATATCTAGTTGAACTTCCTTATATTTCTGGCTTTGATGAACAAAATATTCCTACAAAAGCCAGACCCATCCAAATGAATCAAGAGATGATGGAAATCTGTAAAACAGAAATTAACCATCTTCTCGACAAAAGGATTATTAGACCTTCTAATTCCCCCTGGAGTTGCTCTGCCTTTTATGTTAACAATAGTGTAGAGAAAGAATGAGGAACTCCTCGGCTTGTTATAAATTACAAGCCTTTAAATGCGGTCCTAAAATGGATCCGCCATCCGATTCCTAATAAAAGGGATCTCCTTAAATGGACTTTCAAAGCCAATCTTTACAGCAAATTCGATATGAAGTCAGGATTCTGGCAAATCCAAATTGCTGAAAAGGATAAATATAAGACTGCCTTCAATGTCCCTTTTGGGCACTATGAATGGAACGTCTTACCATTTGGGCTTGAAAATGCTCCCTCTGAATTCCAGAATATCATGAATAATATTTTCAATGATTACTCATATATGTCAATTGTATACATTGATGATGTGTTGATCTTTTCTGAGACTATTGATTCGCATTTTAAGCATCTTAAAATAAATGGTTTGGTTGTTAGTGCAAAAAAGATGAAGTTGTTCCAAACTTCTATCCGTTTCTTAGGACATGATTTGCATCAGGGTAGTCACAAGCTTATTTGTAGAGCCATCGAGTTCTCCTCCAAATTTCCTGATGAAATCACGGATAAAACTCAACTCCAAAGGTTCTTAGGAAGCCTTAATTATGTTGCTGATTTTATTCCTCATGTTAGGCAGGTCTGTGAACCCCTGTATAAACGTCTTAAGAAAAACCCAGTACCTTGGAGTTCTGATCAAACCAATGCAGTCATAAGGATTAAATCTTTAGTAATAAATCTTCCATGTCTAGGTATCCCAAATCCTGACACCTTCATGATTTTGGAGACTGATGCTTCAGACATAGGATATGGTAGTATCCTGAAGCAGAGGGTAAAGGATAACTCTCCCGAACAGTTAGTTCGCTTCACTTCTGGGGTATGGAATGCAGCTCAGAAAAATTACAGCACTGTAAAAAAGGAAGTTTTATCTATAGTGCTATGTATTACTAAATTTCAAGATGACCTTATTAATAAGGAATTTCTTCTTCGAGTTCATTGCAAATCGGCTAAAGAAATTTTACAAAAAAGATGTTAAAAATCTTGTTTCTAAACAAATATTTGCTAGATGGCAAGCTCTTCCATCTAGCTTTGATTTTCAAATAGAATTTATTAAAGGCGAAAATAACTCCCTTCCCGATTTTCTAACAAAAGAATTTTTACAGGGCCATGAGACCAACAAGTCTGGGGAAAAATCCCGTAAACTAATCAGAACAACCTAAAATGGCGCGACCATTTGATTCTCCCTCAGCATCCGCAAATCCATTGCGGCCAACAGTCCCACAAAGGCCTACACTCAAGACGGAGGTACAATCTCCACTCCAGAACAAATACTCTGCTCTGACAGAGATTCGGTTTCCAAAGCTCTCACCACCAATGCCCACGAAATTGGTAGATTTGAAAACTAACTTGCCCATAGACAAAGGGCCATCAGCCAGCTCCTCAGTTCAAACCAAGCAGAGTTATGCTATGAAGGCCCCAGAGACCTTTGCTCAAGCAGTTGATCCCACTGCAGCCAAAGATACGCCACCCACCCTCGTAAAGGAAGAATTCAAATTCATTACTACTCAAGTAATGCCTATTATTGCCTTAGACAAGGCTTATGAAGGATACCCTCTGAACCAGCTGACCAAGACGGTCTACAACAACAATAATTTCGTGGACACAGAAGATCTACTCAAGACCCGCTGGTACTATGAAGCCATTTTGGTCGATACAGACTCTATTGAAGTTGAACATTCAATGGATGATCGCAATCCCGACCACATTAACTACTCAAAATTTATAATTAAGAGGGTACTAAACCCTTTTAACTGGTTTGTAGATCACCTACATACTCCCATCGCTTTGTCAATGCCACATCGGGCTCGGACTTTTAATTGGTACGACTACAAGACGGCATGGTTTAACTTCTTGTTTGTTCGCCCAGGACATACTTGGTTTGTTAAATATTGTCCTGCCATGATAGATGCCATCATACCTAGATGGTTTTATGAATGGTGGATGAGTTTCGGAGGAACTAAGGAATTTCTTCCCCAGGAATTTCTCAATCGACTTGGATGTGCTCTGGTAATGTGGAGCATCCTTCCTTAGTTAAAAAGTCAGGAAGTCGATTGAGAAATTGCTGGGGAAGAACTTCCTTAGTTCCTCCGAAACACATCCACCATTCATAAAACCATCTAGGTATGATGGCATCTAACATGGCAGGACAATATTTAACGAACCAAGTATGTCCTGGGCGAACAAACAAGAAGTTAAACCATGCCGACTTGTAGTCGTACCAGTTGAAAGTCTGAGGCCGATGTGGCATTGACAAAGCGACGGGAGTATGTAGGTGATCTACAAACCAGTTAAAAGGGGTTAGTACCCTCTTAATTGTAAACTTTGAGTAGTTAATGTGGTCGGGATTGCAATCATCCATTGAATGTTCAACTTCAATAGAGTCTGTATCGACCAAAACGGTTTCATAGTACCGGCGGGTCTTGAGTGGATCTTCTGTGTCCATGAAATTGTTGTTGTTGTAGACCGGCTTGATCAGCTGGTTCAGATGGTATCCTTCATAAGCCTTGTCTAAGGCAATAATAGGCATTACTTGAGTAGTAATGAATTTGAATTCTTCCTTTACGGGGGAGGGTGGCGTAGCTTTGACTGCAGTGGGATCAACTGCTTGAGCAAAGGTCTCTGGGGCCTTCATAGCATAACTCTGCTTGGTTTGAACTGAAGAGCTGGCTGATGGCCCTTTGTCTATGGGCAAGTTAGTTTTCAAATCTACCAATTTCGTGGGCATTGGTGGTGAGAGCTTTGGAAACTGAATCTCTGTCAGAGCAGAGTATTTGGTCTGGAGTGGAGATTGTACCTCCGTCTTGAGTGTAGGCCTTTGTGGGACTGTTGGCCGCAATGGATTTGCGGATGCTGAGGGAGAATCAAATGGTCGCGCCATTTTAGGTTGTTCTGATTTGTTTACGGGGTTTTTCCCCAGACTTGTTAGTCTCATAGCCCTGTAAAAATTCTCTTGTTAGAAAATCGGGAAGGGAGTTATTTTCGCCTTTAATAAATTCTATTTGAAAATCAAAGCTAGATAGAAGAGCTTGCCATCTAGCAAATATTTGTTTAGAAACAAGATTTTTAACATCTTTTTGTAAAAATTTTTTAGCCGATTTGCAATGAATTCAAAGAAGAAATTCCTTATTAATAAGGTCATCTTGAAATTTAGTGATACATAGCACTATAGATAAAACTTCCTTTTTTATAGTGCTGTAATTTTTCTGAGCTGCATTCCATATCCTATGTCTGAAGCATCAGTCTCCACAATCATGAAGGCGTTAGGATTTGGGATACCTAGACATGGAAGATTTTGTACTAAAGATTTAATCCTTATGACTGCATTGGTTTGATCAGAACTCCAAGGTACTGGGTTTTTCTTAAGACTTTTATACAGGGGTTCACAGACCTGGCTAACATGAGGAATAAAATCAGCAACATAATTAAGGCTTCCTAAGAACCTTTGGAGTTGAGTTTTATCCATGATTTCATCAGGAAATTTGGAGGAGAACTCGATGGCTCTACAAATAGGCTTGTGACTACCCTGATGCAAATCATGTCCTAAGAAATGGATCGAAGTTTGGAACAACTTCATCTTTTTTGCACTAACAACCAAACCATTTATTTTAACAATCTTAAAGAAAGTATTAAGATGCTTAAAATACGAATCAATATTCTCAGAAAAGATCAACACATCATCAATGTATACAATTGACATATATGAGTAATCATTGAAAATATTATTCATGATATTCTGGAATTCAGAGGGAGCGTTTTTAAGCCCAAACGGTAAGACGTTCCATTCATGGTGCCCAAAAGGGACATTGAAGGCAGTCTTATATTTATCCTTTTCAGAAATTTGGATTTGCCAGAATCCTGATTTCATATCGAATTTGCTGTAAAGATTGGCTTTGAAAGTCCGTTTAAGGAGATCCCTTTTATTAGGAATCGGATGGCGGATCCATTTTAGGACCGCATTTAAAGGCTTGTAATTTATAACAAGCCGAGGAGTTCCTTGTTCTTTCTCTGCACTATTGTTAACATAAAAGGCAGAGCAACTCCAGGGGGAATTAGAAGGTCTAATAATCCTTTTGTCGAGAAGATGGTTAATTTCTGTTTTACAGATTTCCAGCATCTCTTGATTCATTTGGATGGGTCTGGATTTTGTAGGAATATTTTGTTCATCAAAGCCAGAAATATAAGGAAGTTCAACTAGATGTTTTTTGCGTTCCCAAAATGCGTTAGGAAAATCGGAGCAAATCTCATCTTCAAACTTCTTTTGGAGAAGGGCTATTTTAGTGACCATCCCCAGGGTTTTTAAAGTGTGCTCAATATGTTTGAGCTGAACTTCTTGTTTTAAGAAAGAAAGATGGTAGTAAAGACTATTAATCTTAAACACAGTTCAGCTTAAATGCGGTTTCCGTCTTCCTTAGAAAGGGGCTGAAGAAGGGGAAAGAATAGCTCATTTCCCAGAAGGGTAGAGCGAGTACCATCGTAATCACTCCGGTACGGGTGAATTTAATTAACGAAAGGTATTCCAAGGATGATATCTTCAGTGATATCTTCAGTAATAACAAAGTCATTAAGAAGGCAAATGCCATTATTGCAGACATGAGCTTTAGGAAGCTGATAATTAATATTCATTCTTTAGCCAGTGGCAGAATATAACCGCGAGGTACTCTTCTATAGGTATCGAGTGGGAATAAGGCCTTTAACAATACAGTTACCGTCTGCGCCGGTGTCAAAGGGAGCAACTCTGTTTATAACAAAATCTTTGTCGATGACAATTTTTACGACAATATGCTCACTATAGGTTTTAATAGCCATTATGGCTTTACCGGATGTAGAGGGAGCATCTTCGCCAGGGAAAGAAATGGATTGTTGGAGCGGATCATTTGGAATTATCGGAAGGTTACGAGGGGACTCGGGTGGTGATGCTTTCGGTGAAGCTGACCTTAGGACTTGTTCTGTCAGAACATTGAGTTCTACTTGATCAAGTCGGCTTTTTAGGTTTTTGATTTCTCCTTTTAAAGTGGAGATTTCACCCTTGAGATCCGTGATGGAAGGTTCAGAAGGAGTATTGAATTTAGCCATAACCTTTTTCATGCTAAAAGGCTGAATGATAGGTTTGGGTTTAGAGGTGCCTTCTTCTTGAGAAAGCAGTAGTCGTTTGAGCTCTTGAAGATATTTACTTCGTAGCTCGTCATCAGTAATATGCTCGATAATGTCAAACAGAATTTCTTTGGGTTTTTTTGAAATGACACTAATAGCTTTGTTAGAGCAAGTACAGAACGTGCCAGTGCACTCACATTCTTGCCCAGATTGGGAGCGGTCAGATTCATAAGCGGCGTTGATGAAGTATTCGTTGCTATATTCTTCATCAGAAGAAGAATAGGAGTCAGAATCTTCAGAAGAGTCTTCCATAATAGAGAATAATTTCTCTTTAACTTCGTTAGAAAGATCAAGCTGGTTGATCTTCTTTTTCTTGCCAGATTTGCAATCTTTCGCCCTGTGGCCAGTTTTGCCACAAGTCCAGCAAGTATCTTTGGAAAACTTTCGTTTAGTCTTTCGACTGGGTTTGTAAGACTCTTTCTTGGGAGTCTTCTTTCAAGGATAAGTTCTTTTGGGGGGCTTAGAAGATTTTTTCTTATGCTTTTTCCGATCAGAGAGATCGGTAAAGCCGTAATCATCACAGAAGGTTCCTAGACCATATTTTGAAGCACTATTTTGCTTAAGTTGCTACTTAAGCTTAAGGTCGGTGCAGAGGTCGATACCTACAGTGGTGATGAAACTTATAAGGTCTCCGTAGGTAAGGATACTATAGGGAATTTGTCCCTCAAATCTATCCTTAATTTTTGTTCGGACCTTATCGGCGAACAGAGGAGGAAGACCGCTGATAAATCGTTCTTTCCCGAAGTCATTATTGCAGTCAGGTCTGACCATAACTTTAACTAGGAAGGTGTCTTTGTACCACCTGAAGTCTGCTAAGTTTTTGCAGCAAAGGTTATTAAGAATCTCTAAGCTTCTATCTTGGAAGAGCTTTAGTTCTCCTACGAAATGCCTAGCTATATGATAAAGAAGGGTGGCGTAGGCATCTTCTTGATCTTCTTGTATGAGGGTCTCATGACCATCTACAACTCTGACCACTTGTTCAGTGGTTGTTGCTTCGTAAATGAGGCTCTTAACCTCTTCAGTGACATAGTTGTCCCACCAATGTTTTATCATACCAGTAAAACCTGAGATAATCATTGTGGCAGCTCCTTTGTCAGAGGAGCCTTTGATCTTATAGGCTGTGATAGCTACAGCCATCTCATGGAGTTTATTGTAGATCTGATGTTCGGCCAGACCGTCAATATTCCATTCAGTAATTCCTCTCCCATCATGATTACTTGTAGAGAGGTAAGGGTTTTCTTCGAACTGAACATCTGGGGGAGAAGGTTTTTTGTAATAGTTTTTCTTAGTAGAAAAACGTTCATTGGTAAGCTTGGAAAGAGAGTTTCTTTTGGATCTAGATTCCTCTTGGGAGACTTTAAACTTTGTGAGCTTGGAATTGATTTTTTCCAAAATCTGCTCAGAGAGTTTGAAATCATCATTTAGGTCAGGAAATTTATCCTTTTGCAATTCGGGTATTTTGAAGTGAGGATTCGAGAGAAGTTTTGAATTGGGAGCGCTTGCACTAGGGACGCTTTTGACAGGTATGGGAGTAGGAAGGGTATTTTCTCCCATTTGTTGCGATAGGGTATGGAGAACCTGATTTGTATAATTGTTTTGTTCAATTATCCTATCAATGTCTCTATTGAGAGGGACCATGGAAGGCTTATCATGTTTTGCCTTAAAAGGAGAGGCTTTAAGGACTTCATTAGAATAAGGAATTTTAATTCCTTCTAGAGGAGGAGTCACGGATTCAACAACCGTGTTTCTTTGGGTGTACCATTTGGTAATGATAACGTTGAGCGAGTCAGTTTGGTCTTCTATCTTTCTGCTCTTTTCAAACCAGAAGAAGAATTCCATATCGCATCGCAGTCTTTTCATGTCAGTTATCCATAGCCGACCAAACTCCTTTTGTTGCTCTTTGGAGTAGGTACTAATGTACCATTTCCATATAATAGCGTCCTTTGGATGATTCCAATGGACCTTTGGAGCTTCAAGATCAGCAAAATATTCCTCATCATCTGATTTGATGACGAATAGGCTAGGGTCGGTCCTAACCCTTTGAGGAGGAGCCATATTAGAGGCCAAAGGGCTTTCTTGCTCATAGAGATTTTCGGGTTCGTTGACCCTAGTATTTTGATAATAGACTTTTGGGACGGGACCAGAGAAGTCAACTCCTCTAATTTTCCCTTTGTCGTCATTATCATTATTATGCTCATCACTTCCCTCTGGGGGTCTGGAAGTAGAGGCACGAGTGGAGACGGACCGTCGAAATGAAGAATGCCGAGATGGGTCAAGCCCAAGGAATTTTAGATCAATAGATCCATCGGGATGCTGGACAACCCGTTCGATCTGGGATTTTTCAGGGTAAATCCGAATCGGTTGGGTGATGGCTTCAAAGTGCCAATCATTACTGCGGAGAATGTCATTCCAGATAAGAGCCTTAGGAACAAAGATTGTGCTACGATCTTTATTTGCTTCCATCAGGGTGGTAACCCCTTTAGGGCTCGTAAATCTAGCCTTAGGTGCTAGAGTAGTACCCATGAGGCGATAATATACACGGTATATAATCGCTATTTCTCTGGTGTTCTCCTTACTATTCATGTTTTTTGTTTTAACATTCAAAGTTAAAACATCCATGATGTTAGGGTCTTTTATATCGACAGAGAAATTGGGGTAGCAGTTAAAGTATACCGGGCCGTCGGCGAGGTTACTTTGAATTACCCCTAAGAGAGAGTCGTCAAAATTAAGTAGACGAGCATCTCTTAGGATAGCACAGACAGGGATATCTAAGCCCTGTCGAAATAGTGGCTTAATAGCAACTTGAACAAGTCCAACATGCAGATAATTAAACTGATTCTTAAATCTGTTTATATCTAACTCATTGAACAGTTGAATAATTTCTAGAGAATTATTAATGGCTACAGTAGACTCAGAGGTCTTGATATTATGCTTTTTCAAAAAACTAAATTTGCCGATTTGATAAATCGTATTGAAAGATTCTTCCGGAATACTCCAGTTTTGAAGATCATTTTCAATAGTGGCAATCGGGGTTGCCTGAGAAGATAGATTAACAGTGTTTTTTATATGATTGTTCATATTTAAACATGCTGTCTAGAGACTAACAGAGTAAACATACATGTCCACATAACCAGGCATATTAAAATAATCATGCATGAATAAACTTAAACCTAATTACATAAATATATCAATGGCTTATGGAGATCTAACAAGTTTTAATGGCTTTACACAGGATTCTCCTAGTGTTATCTTAGTGACGGGACCACCAACAAGGTCTAATGCTTACCTCAGCTCACGACCAAACTTTCAGGCTGACCAACGTCTAAACCGGAGATTAATCGGTTACTTCAAACACTCAGACAGAAGACTGTTACCCCATACTAGAATTAAAACCCCATTATAAGACAAGATATATTAACATAATTATACTTTAAGGAAATTCATGCTAGATTAAAATAATATGTTCTTATAAGAACATGGTTTAGCTCATGCTCTAGACAGATTATGTGTTTAGCTGCTCATGCTAAGCACACAATCTGCCAACATGGCTCTATGGGTGAAAGAACCCATACATGAACACCTAACATACCTTGGGTTATTAGTTCTTGAAGGTTCTTGAATAAATTCTTGAGTTTTAACCTTGACTCTTGAAGCTAGGTTTTGTAGTTTTGAGAGAAAGATTTTATTTCTTGAGATAAGTAAGAAAATAATGGGATATTAGGCTATTTAGGGCTTTAATACTGTGTTTAGGCTAACTAGAATTAGGCAAAAATACCTAAAAGCCATTGGAAATTAAATCTTGGAATTAACTAAAATGCCTCTATTTTTGCCCATGGCACGACGCGGTGCTATCGCACTGTGTCTTTGGAAATTACCAACTAGGAATATGCATCGTGGTGCAATGTGGTAGTATCATGTTGCCACCTTGGATGAGACCTAGAAGCTCGGCACAACGTGTTACAATCGCGTTGCTTTACTAGAAATTGACAAATGTGAACTGGGTCCTTGGCGTGACGCACCTATATCACGATCCCTTACTGGAATTAGATAATTGGGAACTGGAAGCCCTCCGTGACGCGGTGAGATCATAGAGTCATACTAGAAATTGAAAATTGTCATTGAGACTAGCTCCGCGATACGCTAGTGATCAAAATGACGGTGTTTAACGACTGGAACTTAGAATCGCCATAACTTCTTATCCGGTTATCGAATTTGGATGAATATTAGATCATTAGAAAGCTAATTGAATTTCCTATGCAATGGAAGGATCTAAACTGAAAAATAATAAGCATTTAAATTTTTATGTTGGATAACTCATGAACTCAGAGTTAATCTTAAGCTAAGGAAATATGGGATATTACAATATCTCTCCTTTGGGAACATTCGTCCTCAAATGAGACTAATTAAGTTGAGAAACTGATAGACTAAGTTTACACACTAAACATGCCTATCGAATGCATGACTACATGACTAAACTACTTACAAACTGAGCTTTTATAATGAACATGCATATCTGATACTTGTAATACATGTCTGAACTACTGATAAGCTGAAGTTTCATACTGAACATGCATATCTGATGCATGAGTACATAACTGAACTGATTCATGAATGCATAACTAAATATACAATGGTAATGGATACCAAGTTATAGTTATAGATGAACATGGAATAGTGTAAAGGTAAGGAAGACTTTTACCTTAAGCTGGATCTTAGGTTACGGAGAAGAGGTAAGGATACTTGTTCAGTAAGTAGCTCCTTCAACGGACTGATTCCACCAAAAAACTTTGACTAAGGAAACTTCTTTGTTCCTCAGTCTATGAACCTGATGATCGAGGATTCAGACTGGAACCTCTTCGTAAGAGAGATCATTTTGAATATTTACATGCTCTAAAGGAACTATGATTGTTGGGTCACTAATACATTTCTTTAGCAAGGAGGCGTGGAATAATGGATGCACTGAGACTATATCTGAAGGCAACTCAAGCTCATAAGCTACCATTCCAAAATGACTAAGAATTCTGTAAGGACCGACACATCAGGGACAGAGCTTTCCCTTCTGGACGAACCTCTTTACCCCCTTCACGGGAGAGATTTTCAGGAACACAAAATCACCGATCTCAAACTCGAGATCCTTTATCCTCACATTTGTATAGGATTTTTATCAGCTCTGGGAAGCCCTAAGTCTTTCTCTGATTAACTGAACCTTCTCTAAGGTATAAAACACTAGTTCAAGCCCTACTACTGTGACCTCACCTATCTCAAACCAACCAATTAGAGATCTGCATCTCCTACCATAGAGAGCTTCAAACGAAGCCATCTAAATAATGAAATGATAGTTGTTATTGTATGTGGACTCGATCAAAGGCAAGTCGTCATCCCAACTACCCTTTAAATTGACAACGCATGCTCTCAGCATATCTTTTAGAGTCTGAATGGTCCTTTCTTCTTGACCATCTATTTGAGGGTGGAAGGTTGTACTGAGATGAACTTGGGTACCAAGACCCTTTTGGAATGCTTTCTAGAAACAAGAGGTAAACTGAGTGCCTCTATCCGAGATAATAGATACTGGAACTTTATGTAACCTGACCAACTTCTGATATAGAGTTTGGCATAGTCCTCTACTGAATAGGAAGTATGAAATGACAAGAAATGACCTGATTTAGTCATCCTGTCTACAATAACCCAAATAGAATCACGATGACAACTAGTACGAGGCAAATCTATCACAAAGTCCATGTTCACTTCTTCCCATTTCCATGTGGGAATACTGAACTCCTGCATGGACCCACAAGGCTTCTGGTGCTCAATCTTAACTTGCTGACATGTAACACATTTAGCTATAAACTCTGCAATATCCCTCTTCATCTCACTCCACCAATAGATCTCCCATATATCGCAGTATATCTTAGTGGCCCCTGGATGAATAGAGTAATGCACACCATGCGCTTCTGCAAGAATTCGTTGCCTCAAGTCATCTACACCTGGCACATATAAATGACCCTGGCAATGTAATACACAATCTACCCCTGGGGAGAAAACCTCTACTTTTTTATCTCTGACTGACTCTTTTAGCTTAACAAGACTGGGATCTCTATCCTATTTTTCCTTCACCTCAGAAACTAGAGAGGATTTAGAACTGTTCTGAAGCCACACACTACCTTCTACTAAATTGACTAAGCGGATACCTAGTTGGGCAAGCTGATGAACTTCCTGAATGAACTTTTTCTTACTGTCCTCAACATGAGCAACACTACCCATAGATAGTCTACTGATAGCATCAACCACTATATTAGCTTTGCTCGAATGATACAGAACACTCATATCATAATTTTTTAATAAATCTAAGAACCTTCTCTGACACAAATTCAAATCTTTCTAAGAGAACACATACTGAAGGTTTGTGATCTGTGAACACATCAACATACACCCCATACAAATAATGCCTCCAAACTTTTAAGGCAAACACTACAGCTACTAACTCGAGATCATGAGTTGGATAATTCTTCTTAATGAGTTTAAGCTGTCCGGAGGCGTAGGCTATGACCTTACCTCTTAATATGAGGACATAACCCAAACTTACTCTGGATATATCACAGTACACAACAAACCCATCTGAACTATCTTGTAGAGTGAAAAGAGGACTGAGGTGAGTCGAGTCTTCAACTCCTGAAAACTCTTCTTACAAGAATCTAACCACTAAAACTAGACTTTCTTCTAAGTCAGTCTGGACATGGGGGATGCAATAGACGAAAACCCTCAACAAACCAATGGTAATAGCTAGCTAAACCTACGAAACTCCAGATATCTGATGGAGAGATGGGTCTAGGCCAGTTTCTCAACCACCTCAATCTTTTGAGAATAAACTCTAATGCTATCACTAGAAACAATATGACCAAGGAATGCTACTGATCTTAGACAAAATTCAAACTTACTGAATTTGGCGAACAACTGATGAGTTCTAAGAGTCTAAAGTAAATTTTTGAGGTTTTCTGCATGATTATTCTCGCTACTGGAATAGACAAGAATGTCATCGATGAAGACTATTGCAAACATGTCCAAGTACTGTTTGAACACATGATTCATTAAGTCCATGAAATATGTTGGGGAATTTTTAAGGCCAAAGGACATGATTAGAAACTCAAAGTGACCATACCGGGTTCTGAAAGTTATTTTTGGAATGTCACATTCTCTGACTCTGAGATGATAATAGCCTGATCTAAGGTCTATCTTAGAAAAGTAACTACCACTCTAAAGTTGGTCAAATAAGTCATCAATTCTGGGAAGTGGATATTTATTCTTGACTGTTACTTTGTTTAACTGACGGTAGTCAATAAATATTCTGAGAGAACTATCTTTATTATGCACGAATAAGATTGGTACACCCCATAGGGAAATGCTGGGTCTGATGAATCCCTTTTCTAGGATATGTTTTAACTATTATTTTAACTCTCTTAGTTCTTCTAGAGCTATTTTATATAGCAGAATAGATATGGGCTGAGTATCTGAAAAAAGGTCTATTCCAAAGTCTATTTCCCTAAAGGGAGGAACTCCAGAAAGTTCTTCAGGAAACACATCTAAGAATTTATTTACTACTAGAACTGACTCAAGATTGAGAGTTTCTGAGTTAGAGTCTTTGACTCATACAAGATGGTGACACATCCCTTAGATATCATTTTTCTTGCTCTAAGGTATGAAATCAACTGACCCTTTGTGGTACTACCCCTCCATTCAAGGACTGGTTCATTTGGAAACTGAAAAAGAACCATTCTATTTCAACAATTAACTGAGGCATATCATGAGTGGAGCCAATCTATTCTGAGAATGACATCAAAATCTGTCATCTCTAGCTCTAAAAGGTCTGCTAAAGTAACTTTCTGAGATATCATAACCAGACAGTTCCTGTATACCTGTCGGGCTAGATATATTTAACCACTGGGGTAAAAACTGAGAAAGGCTCTCCTAGGTTTTCTAGACTGGCTCTGAAGTTAACGTATGTGTAAGAAGTTACGAAAGATAAAGAAGCTCCTAGATATAGCAAGGTATAAAAATATAAATGGAAGATATTTAATGTAACAGTGACCACATTAGGATAACTTTCTTGATCTTTACTGGACTGAAATGCATAAAGCCTATTTGGACGTTGCCCACTGGTGGCACTGGAGTGGCACCCTACTGATTTGGGTGACCTGACTGAGATGAAGAGTGAGTATGCTGAACCTGAGAACCTAACTCAGTACAATATCTTACTCTATGTCCTGGCATGCCACACCCAAAACAAACATCATTGCCAGCTCTGTAGACACCCTTATGGTTTCTGCCACATGTCTAACAAAGAGGATTTGTTCGAGCACTGTCATACCCTGAGATTTAGAGACTAGAGCCCTATCATTGTCACCATTTCTGAACTTAGGTACTGGACAATAGGCTGAGGATGGAGCTGGAACTAAATGTTTTGGGTAAACTTGAGAACGGTCACTGCCCTCTGACCTAGGCTAATTAAAATTGAAGCTACCTTTTCTAGATCTCTTGTTCTACCTCTCGCTCTTGGTATTAGCCTCTTTTATCTCCTGAGCATAGATGATGAGCCTAGATATGTCCATCTCCTTGATCAACATCATTGTTCTGCACTCCTTAACCACACTATCTAACACCCTAGATATGAACTTACTCATTCTGGACTTACTGTCTACTACTACATAGGGAGCATATCTGGCTAACTGAGTAAACTTGAGGGAATACTCTTTCAAACTCATATTACCTTGCCTAAGATTGATAAACTCTAACACCTTGGCTTCTCTCAACTCCAAGGGAAAGAATTTATCTAGAAAAGCACTAGCAAACTCTTCCCACTCTATGGGCTCTGCATCTGTGCCCCTATCTACCTTCCGCTACTGAAACTATATATGAGTTATATCTTGTAGCTGATAGGAGGCTAACTCAACATTCTCATGATAAGTCACTCCCATGATACCTGTGACTATCTGAACCTAATCGAGGAACTCCTGTGGATCCTCTTCTAGCTTAGATCCTAAGAATAGGAGAGGATTCATTTGGGTGAAGTCCAAAATCTTGACTACAGTAGTATTGTCCACTGGATTGGCTGTAATAGCAACTGGCCATTCACTTTGGGCTGCTACTGAATTGGCTAGAGTAGTGAATACAGCTCTGAGTTCTGCATGGGAGACATTCTTGTCCAGGGGATCTACCTGAATGGGTTGAGGTGTTGATTGATTTTCAATTCTTCTTTCGTTAGACCTCCTGGGAGGCATGTTCTTTGAATGAAAGGAACAAATGGATTTGACTGAGAGTTTAATTTGAGCTCATGCTCACTCGCACAACATAAATACTGAAAGAAGGGAAACTACTTTATAAAATATCTCATAGTCATAAGTATGGAACGCTACACACCCAAGCACAAGAGTCTACTAGATGCAGTTTTCAGACTTTCTAGGACACTGTTGAACCTTAAGATCTGATACCAAGTTTGTAATGCCCTGAGTCTATACCCCGGATGCTACACAGTGCTTATGACCCTGAAGGACCACAAGCTAACCCATGACTAATATCTGTTGTGAGCATTGAAACATGAAACTGTAATAAATATAAAAAATAGGCTAAAACGCTATAAGGTTCAAAATCCATAAATACTGATAAAGTATATCAACTCAAATAATAATTCGTAAAACAGAATACTAACTGAAAGCTAGTCTAAAAAACCTCTAACTGAAACTATCTGAAAGTGGAGTTTATGGGAAAAACCCCCAACTAACTGCATCTACTAAAATATTGAGTCTAATGAAAAAATAAAATAAAAGAATATCCTTGAATGATAAGGACTCACTGCTAACCTACCGTTGTTGGCTAAATCTAAGTCTATCTATGTGCGGTCGAGAACCTGAGCATCCGAACCTATGATATGAGACATCATAGCGCAAAGAAAGAGTATACATCAGTATATGGAATGTACTGGTATGTTAGATGAGGTAAGGCTGAATGCAAGGGTTCATATGCATGAACGATAACTGACTGAATGATATAGAGTAATTGAACATGAGAGTACCTGGATAACTGATACTGCTGTAAATATTGAGCATGTAATGATGTGCATATAAATAAATACTATCACTAAGCTTGTCTGAAGCTAAATCCTAAATTCTAAAACTGAGTAAATGATATCTGAATTTACTGATAACTAATATACTGATACTGATTGACTGTATATGATAGACCTGATTCTATAGAAATGAACTGAGTTCTATTCTGAAGACTGAGACTGAGACGGAGACGATGGGAGGTAATTATCTAACTGACATTCCCCAAATAAGATAAGATAACTGATTTGGGGTCCAATTTATAACCCTAATTGGAAGGGAGGTAGTATCGTGCCATGGGTAAAGACAACTCAAGAGATACCCTTATCTGGAATATACTCTAATGAGAATGGTGGAACCCTCATCTTTCATGGTAAAACACCTCATCAACCCTCAACAAGCAAGTTTAATGTCTCAACCTATGCTGGCTATGTATTTATGGAATGGAAGGATTGTTTCTAGAGATCACACCCTCTACTGGTAGGTGATCCCCCATCCTTGGGTTCATTCGATGTTGAATCCTACTCATAACTAAAAAACACTGAACTAAGTTCACTGAACTGGAATGGACTAATACTGAGCTTACTGAGTTTTCCTGAGTTTAGTAACTGACTGAGTTCTACTGAGTTCTATAACTGACTGAGAGTACTATTGATCGTGACTGGACTGAGATTCAGTAACTAACACAGGCTCTAGGAACACAGCTAAATTATCGGGTATTAAATTCCCCCAGGACTCGATATCATGAAAAATAAAGCATAATATACTCTTGAAAATCATACAAATGTATACTTGTCCATAATTCACTCACAGAGGCATATAATCACACACTTGTAATGCATCTACTTATACATGAATGGGAATACATGCTATCATGTTATAATGGCACTATTTTATTCACATAGGCATTTTATCAAATACATGAGGAGCATGCTTAGGTTATACAATAATCAAAACATATAGTTACTATGGCTACATCAATCAACTTGAAAATTGAAGGGTTTATCATGAAGATAATGTTATTCAACACATACAATGATTATTTCATAAAAGCATGTAATTTAATCATGGACTAAAACCTAACAATAACATGAACATGAATTTCAATTTAATTCAAGCTTGGAAGTTCATAATTCAACAATCTAGTATTTTTAAAATGGATTTGTGGACTCTATGGGTGAAAGGAACCCATAGATGAACACATAATGTACCTTGGGTTATTAGTTCTTAAAGGTGCTTGAAGAAATTCTTGAGTTTTGACCTTGATTCTTGAAGCTACGATTTGTAGTTTTGAGATAAAGCTTTTATTTCTTGAGATAAGTGAGCAAATAATGGGATATTAGGCTATTTAGGGCTTTAATCCCATGTTTAGGCTGAATGGAATAAGGGAAAAAGACCTAAAATCCCTTGGAAATTAAATCTTGGAATTAAATGAAATGTCCCAATTTTTACCATTGGCGTGACGCGGCACTATCGCACTGTGTTTCTGGAAATTGCCAACTGGGAAAATGCATGGTGGCGCGATATGGTGGTATCGCATTGCCACCTTGTATGAGACTTGGAAGCTTCGCGTGACGTGGTATAATTGCATTTCTTTACTAGAAATTGACAAATATTAACTGGGTCCTTGGCGCGACGCGCCAATATCGTGGTCCCTTACTAGAATTGGACAATTAGGAATTGGAAGCCCTTTGCAACACAGTCAGATCATTGAGTCATATTGGAAATTGACAATTGTCATTTAGACTAGCTCCACGATGCGCTAAGGATCAAAATGATGGTGTTTTAATGAATGGAACTTAGAATCTCCATTACTTCTTACTCGGTTATTAGATTTGGGCGAATTTTATATTGTTGGAAAGATAATTGAATTTTCTATGCAATCGCAGGCTCTAAACTGAAAAATAATGAGCATTTCAAAATTTTTTATGTTGGATAACTCTTGAACTGAGATTTATTCTTAAGATAATGAAATACGGGGTATTACAGCTTCTCGTGGCCGTTTGCTGGTTCTATACATCTGCTGCCAACTGTGTTTGATTAGCTAAGATATGTTTTATCATATCTTCCAAGTTGCTAGTCTGAGTTGTTGCTTGATTCCCTTGAAGCTATTGATGATTGTTCCATGTTGGATTTGGTGGTTGAGTTTGGCACTTTATATTGTAGGCATTACCACGATTTGGCCTCTGAACATTGCCCTCGAACACTACTTACTCCAAATTCTTAGTACACATGGCCGCAGAGTGACCATTGTTTCCAAAAACCTCACACTAACCACTGGTCTACTGAACTGTATTAACTACTAATGCAAGTTGTGTAGCTCTCACTTTCAGGCTACTGAACTGAGTGTTTATCAAATTTTGCAATGCGGCAACCTGAGCTAATAAAGTAGTGTATTGGTCCACGTCCAACACACCTGTAACTTTCTTCATGGCACTCCTAGAATCACCATGCCACTTTGGATTTCCTTGTGCTATGCGGTTAAATAAAGTGTACAACTCATCATAAGTCAATTCCAACGCTTGACCACCTGCAGTTGAATCTAGCAAAATTTTTGTATTGTGGTCAAGTGTTTCTACAAAAGTATAAGAAACTACCTCATTGGACTATTGATGATGTGGACAATCCTAAAGAAGTGCCTTGAACTTCTTCCAAGCATGACGAGGTTCTTGTCTGGAATCTGTTTGAAGCTCACTATCTCGCTACGAAGTTTTACAGTCTTGCCAGACGGAAAGAATATGATAAGGAACTTTCATGATAAGCCGTACCATGATGTGGTTGAATTCGCTGGCTCAGAGTTCAACCACCTTTTATATTCCCCAATAAGTGAATAGGGGAAGAGCGCCATCCTCACATAATCAGCATTCACATCTATCGGAATGAATGTGTCAGTGAGCTCAGTAAAATTCTGCAAGTGGAGCTGTGGATTTTTATGTGCAAGTCTTGTAAACTGCCCAATGCTAATAAACAGCCGCACCATATTGTTATTTAGCTCAAACCTCCCTCCAGCAGTTGGTTTTTAAAAAGGTGAGGTCAAATTTTTCGGAAGTGGGATTGCCACTTCTCTAACTATCCTATGGGCGGCTTGTTAATTTGCATGATAACGGGATTATTTTGATCTTCTTCGAATTGAAGAATATGGGGAGAAGGGTTGCTTCTCTCCTTCGTTGATGGAAAAGTTGCTCAGGTTCAGGGCTTGGCTAAACTAATTCCTGATCCCTTGCCAGCTTACTACTTTGAAAACCTATTTCCTACAAATACAATACCAAGACCAAGCATAAAACACCAAAGAAATCTTAAAAGCCAAAACTAATGATAAAATAGTTTCCAAATTATAGGTCCCCGACAGCGGCGCCAAAAACTTGACAGCGCACACACAAGTGTACGTGGTCTAACAAGTAATATAGTCGCCTTCAAGAAAGCCGAATATATATCCCATAGGGACTTGTTCTAACAACTATCTAATTTCAGTTCATAATTTAGATTCAATTGATGCAAGCATAACCAAAAGAGAGTTTTAAAGTTATAACTAAATGTAAAGTAAACAGTGCGTAAAGTAAAAGACTTGAGACAATCAATATGAGAAAGCCCAAGGTCAAATCACTTCAAACAATCATACTATGTTATTGAACTTCATTCGTTAACTCACTGATCTTGGTTGTTGATTCGTAGGGTTAATCGCATGATCAAGGTCTCCCGACCTCTAATCATTTACCTAACTTGGACATTACAACTACATCATTGAGCGGGAATGTAATAATCCAATTCAATTCCT
The DNA here is from genome assembly GCA_030864225.1 of Capsicum baccatum var. pendulum. Classification (NCBI taxonomy): domain Eukaryota; kingdom Viridiplantae; phylum Streptophyta; class Magnoliopsida; order Solanales; family Solanaceae; genus Capsicum; species Capsicum baccatum. Next base: position 188,089,829 of record CM061555.1, read on the forward strand.
TAAGTTATCATCCTACATGTGAATCAAGTAAGGCTTGGAGGTACATCCCTATCCTAGACGCTAAGTCGAATTCCTTATTTCATAAAAGAATAAGAACCCTACTTTGTTTATGCCCACGTTCTATCTCCCTATTCCCTCTCCCGAGAGCACAAGGATGCGAATATATGTATTCAAAGGGTGATAAATCATCGAAATGATAAAAACAAGGATAAACAAGCAACCAAATATGATAAGAAATTTAAACGATATCAATTCAAAACAATAGTCTTCATGTTCTTGGCTTTAACCCCAGAAACAGAGTTTTTAGCCACTAATCGACATAACCGTAATCAAACTAGTTGAATACATGTTATGATCTATTAAAAAGTTAAATAAAAAATAATAAAACTTAATTTTTGTTGCTGCAGCCTCCCCACATCCAAGAATAGTAAAATAGTGATTAACAAGTAGTGCACAAGTCCTATTTATAGTGAATGAAGTTTAGCGTGTGTTGAATAGGGTCACGTCGCATTGGGCAGTCCACTTGAGCAAGGATCGCGGTGCACTATCTGGTAAAGTCAAGTAGGAATCATGACGAAATGGCTTATTAAGTCAAATAGGTGTTGCAATGCATCTCCAATGCGATGTCTCACTGGAAATTGCAATTCAACATCCTACTTTGTCTTGTGCAATTGTCTTCCATCCCAAGCATTTGTGGTATGTTTCCACTTGATTTCCATCCTTTTCAACATCCATATATCACCATAATCAGCTCACAAATCCTCCTACATCATCATACAACATGGGTTAAAGATCAAAAAAATACAATATCAAGAATGACGAACTCAAAACACAAGCTAAGATAAGGCTTGCTTATATTGAACTTTAACTTATTGTTTTGACTCTACACTTGATCCACTTGAACTTTGCACATTATAAACAGGTTGTTACACTTATAAACATACAAGTAAACCATTTGGAACTCATTTAACACACTAGAATCTATCGATATAGACTAGACAAGCACCTAGCTCAAGCTAATTACACTAGTTTCCTCGATTGAACTCTAAGTCTCCAATTTAAGTACAAACTTGTTTGAAAACACCTTTGCACATTGTTATCACACATTTGTCCACTTAGATGCTTATTTCTATTATAATTCACACACTAAGCACACAAGTTACCCTAAAAACAAGGCGAACTAAGCTAATATAATGGCAATAAAGTGCATATATACACCCAACATTACCATACAAATAATGCCGCCATATTTTTAAAGCAAACTCAACCTCCAACAGCTCCAAATCATAAGTAGGATAATTCCTCTCATGTAGTTTCAACTACGTGAAAGCATAGGCAATCATCTTCCCTTGCTACATAGGCAATCATCTTCCCTTTCTACATCAAAACACAACCATGCCCCACTTGAGATGCATCATAATACACCACGAACCCATTATTGCCTTCTGGAACGATCAAAATAAGAGTCGAATTTAACTTATCCTTCAACTTCTCGAAACTTCTTTCACAAGCATCAGACCAAGAAAACTTTACCTTCTTTTAAGTCAACATAGTCAAAGGAGAAGCTATCAATGAAAAGCTTTCCACAAACCACCTATAATACCCGACTAAACCCAAGAAACTTCGAAGGACGTATGGAGTCGTAGGTCTAGGCCACCTCTTCACTACAGTAACCTTTGGTGATTCCACTGTGATTCCCTCACTAGAAATAACATGACCCAAGAAAGTTACAATGTTCAACCAAAACTCACAGTTGGAGAACTTGGCATACAACTGTTGTTTCTTTAAGGTCTGCAACACCACACGGAGGTGATTAACATGTTCCACTTCATTCTTCGAATAAACCAAAATGTCATCAATAAAAACAATGAGTAAAAGAGTTAAGTACTGAGGAAAACCCTGTTCATCAGATCCATAAATGTCGCCTGAACATTAGTCAACCCAAATGACTTCAGTAAAAACTCAAAGTTCCCATATTGAGTATGAAAAGCCGTCTTAGGGATATCCACCTCCCTAATCTTTAGCTGATGGTACCCAGATCAATGATCTACCTTAGAAGAAAATTTTGCACCTTACAACCGTTCAAACAGATCATCTATCCTTAGAAGAGGATACTTGTTCTTGACTGCCACCTTGTTCAGCAGCCTATAGTCAATGCACATCTGAAGATAACCATCCTCCTTCCACACAAACAACACCAGTGCATCCCAAGGAAATACACTAGGATTAATAAACCTATTATCTAGAAGATACTTAAGTTGCTCCTTGAGTTCCCTCAAACCACCTGGACCCATTCTATATATAGAAACAGAAATTAGATGAGTGTCCAGAACTAGATAAATACCAAACTCTATTTCCCTATCCGGAGGAACACCAGGAAGATTATCAAAAAGATCTCTAGAAACTCATTAAACACTAGAACTGACTGGAAACAAGGACCTTCTGAGTTAGAATCTTTAAACTAGACCAAGGGATAAAGACAACCTTTAGAAATTAACCTCCGCACTCTAAGATAAGAAATATATCTCCCTCTAGGAGCTAAAGTACCACCCTCCCATTATATAATCGGTTCACCAAGGAACCTAAAGATAACCCTATGGGTCTGACAATGTAAGGACGCGTAACAAAAATACAACTAATCCATCCCTAAAGTAACATCAAAATCCACCATACCCAACTTAAACATATCCACCAAGGTCTTCTTTCCACCAACAGATACCACACCTCCCCTATAGACTCTCTTAGCAATAACTGAGTCAGATACCAGGGTAGAAATCGAAAAAAGGTCTGAAATAACTTTCAAATCAAAAACAAAAGATACAACCACATAAGGAGTCATATTGGAGAGAGTGGACCCCAAATTAAGAAAAAATATACGTCATGAGAGAATAGCTGTAACGTACCAGTAATGACATCAGGCGATGCCTTAGATTCCTATCGAAATGCTAAAGCATACAACCTATTTCGACTAACATTAGAACAAGGAGCAGTAACAAAAGTAGTTGCCACACCACCAGGTGTAAAACCAGAAGATGAAGCCACAAGAATCTTATTTTCCCCCATAGAAACCTTATTAATCGGACAGTCCTTAATCAGATGGACTGCCTGGCCACACTTGAAACATTTACCCCTTCCTTCATTGCAGTAACCCCGCCAAGAACGACTATAAAACCAATATGGGGGGCATGAAAAAACTGACTGACCTCCACTCACCAGAGAATGGGAACCCTATGCCTAAAAATTGTCACAACCATGATGATGCCTGTCGCCCGACTGGTAAGGAGCACTAGAAAAAAAAAAGGAATCAGAACTCCCCATCTTCTTTTTCTGCTATTTTCCACCATCTTGACCACCCCAAGACTGAGCACCTCCCTAGTCAAAAAACCTGCTCCTCTTACCCTGCCTATCCCTAAACTCTGCATGCTTTTTCTTTTCATCCGACACTTGCTGCATATAAATAGTCAGCCTAGAGATGTCTATATTTTTAATCAGCAAGGAAGTCTTGCTGATGTTAGAAGAAACCTAGAAGTAAGATTCCTCATTTTTTTCCCCATATGATAGCAACTAAGTCAAGAGCATACCTTGATAACTGATGGAATTTCAAGGTATATTCCTTGACAGAAATCCTCCCCTACTTGAGGTTCACAAACTCCTCCATCTCTACTTTCCTCAACTCTTGGGAAAGAAATGATCAAAGAAACCTTCGATAAAGTATCCCATAAGACTGATTCTTCCACATTACCCCTATCTCTGTCTCACTCTTCATACCACTAATTTTCAATCTCTTTGAGTTGATAAGCTTTAATGTTTACCCCTTCCACATTAGTAGCCTGCATCACTCAAAATATCTTTTCTATTTGATCCAAGAAGCCCTGTGGATCCTCCTCCATCTTCACTCTAGAAAAAGTGAGAGGACCCATCTTCATAAATTGTCCAACCCTTGTGGCCTTAGCTGACAAATCACCAATCGTACCCCGCTCAACCTAAGTAGCGACTATCTGATCAATAACATGAATAGACTGATGAAATTCTGCATTAGTCACCTCGCCTTGAGGAGGACTAGTGGCAACCAGTAGAACTCCTAAACTATCAGAGATAGGATCGTGTGATCGAAGATGAACCCTAAAAGTAGGATGCACCCCTTCAGAATTACCCCCAGATGGGATAAAAGAATTTTCTTGTGTTCCAGATTTACTATGCATGATCTGAAAGAGGAGCAAATAAGGATTAGAGAAGATTCTAGGACTGAGACTCCTAGCTTGAAAATAGAATACTAAGAAGGTGAAACATTCCTAAATGCCTTGTAACCTCTTCCTTATGAGTGTTGCATACAACACAACCCTAAAAGAGACTCTACTCAAAACAGCTTTCCGGACTCCCAGTTGACCTTGAACCTAGGCTCTGATACCAACTTCATGTGATCCAACTGGGGGACTTGTCCTAATAGGATTCCCAAGTCCGACCGAGATCGGAGACCACCCTTGTTACCCAACCCAACCTCCAGTGCCTACCTGAGTTGGCTGAATTCTGACCATGTAGCAAGATAGTGCAACAGCTTACATGAAGACACTGAGATAAGATCACAACCGTGATTGGCGTAACCAATTCCAACCATCCATAACCAACTATCTAATCATACCAAAGGCCATAAACTAGGTCATAACCAAAGACGTTCCAAAACATAATATAATTAATCCCAGGATGAAATATGATGGAATAGTGAAAATTATGTCCGATGATGCCATCCTCCCAGCTTATTCCAGTGCGAAGGCTTACACTAATACCGATCCTGCTCATTCCAACTCATAGAAGTACCACAAAACATCTAACCAAAAGAGTAACAAAGCCCGGTTGGGATATGCCCCTAACCATAGACAAAACCAATATCTAGAAATAAACCAAAATGTCTAGAAGTGTCTGTAGCAAGAAATGGAGCCTTTCAAAAGGATGGAAGCTCACCACTTTAGTCCAAATGTTATCCCTGAGTCAATCACTATGTAGGAGGAATAAAACGACCAGTTACTGTATTGCATGGGTATACAACCACTAGTAGACCGGTTATCAGGTGAATGCTACCATGATCTCAGGATAAGGATAAAATAATGTCATTTATAAAACCAAGTAAAATCATCCATATGCACACAACTATGCATATATATATAACCATGTTGAGAAAAGGGACCGGGTTTAACATGCCTATAAAAACTTAACTTGAGTTGTGTAGCTTTATCATCCTAAACCTCCCATGGGTTATATGGGTTTAGTACCCCCTGCTGAAAAGGCCCCAGTGCATGTAGCCGCACGACCAGGGAAGAAAACCTTAGGATGACTAGTACATCGCCCAAAATAGAGTGTGACATCATGTACGCAGTCAGCAAGACCAACCTCATATTAGCAAATATGAGTTTCTAGTTTTGGTCCTCTTAGGACATCCACTTTCCACGACGGTGCTACACATCTCCCCATTATTGCCCAATCAAAACCATTTTCCAAATAACCAAACCATTATTAATTTATTAACCAAGGCTATTAATATTGGTATCATCATACCAATCCTTACTTGCAAGTATTATCCATAGCCAACTATATAGAGGTTTAAGGGGACTTTCAAGTGCCCTTCCATTTACCATATTAAACCACTTGGGGGATTTTGTGTACCCCTCAAGCATAAACATTTAGCCATTTACCGATCCAAGCCATTTACACCATGCATAATTCCTTTACCAAGTTTTAAACAAGTAAGAGCTCCATTAAAAGTAGTCAATGTAATTAACATATCTTTATAAGAATTTTGTCAAACACAATGGGATAATAATATGACCAAATCCAATTCCAATAACCATTAACCCATTCTCATGCAATCCAATTATCCAAAACTATTTTTAATGCACATAAAAGCATAATTAAAACCATGGAAAAAAATAATCAACCATTTAATATCAAAACCCCCAAATATTATTTGAAAACCAAAATCATACAATCATTGAAATTACGGAAACATTCATAAAAAACATATCTTTAGATAAAATTAACAATGAGGGAATAGAACATACCTTAAACCAAGATGATGATGGAAATAAATCACCAAAGTAAGCCCCAAATCAATCCTCTAGTTAAAACCCTACCTTCTCTTTCCCAAAAGCTTTTAAGAGAATTATTGAGTGTTTAGGAAGAGTTTCTAAGTGTTAATAAATAGAATAATTAGGTAAATAACCTTCCAAGTAGGTTAGAAGTTGTGGTACATAGTTAGGATAAGTGGGAGATATACAGAATATCCCCACTCAAGTTGCACCAAAATCCCATCACAGGGGTACGACTGACCCACGGGACCCTTCGATACGATTCGGACCCCCCACTCATACTGTAATGCCCCAAAAAATGGGTCCCGAAGCGTCACACGGTGCTTGAGGCTACAAGTAGCCCCAAGATAACCCTTTGAGTCATTTTCATTCAGTTCAATACAAATCAATGGGATTTCCATAAATAACCCTCAAATATCAACCGAGTAATCATCATTCAAGAATAAAAGAATTTCAGAAAGATAACAAAATACGACTTATTAGTCAACTCCAAAAATCTATACTAGTCTGATAAGCCTCTAAGAAAATCAATAAAACCAGTGAGCCATTGAGACATGTCCCAACTCACTCATACTCAGTTATCAAATGTAAACAATTTTGTGAAACCAATATCAGATATTACGTCCTAGGAACATGAGGACTTACCACAATAGAGGATGTAGAACAACATGCCTGAAGAATCACTGTCGAACCTGGAACTGAACACCTAAACCTATATCCCATGAAAATGCAGCCACATCCGAAGATGTGGGTCAGTACCATGGAAAGGAACCGAGTATATGGGGGTGTATGCAGTTGTACAAACATCATCATCATAAATATTTATAAGAAATATGCAGGATGTATGAAAGACTCACATAGCTCGATGAAAATCATCATAATCATGAGAGGATGAAATAAGTACAATAACACATGTGAGTCATCATATAATTTGTCAATCACTTTCAGCTCATCAAGAATATCAATTCTCATAATGTAAATATCATTTAAATCTTTTGAAAGAATAACTTTCACAATTCCACTTTCGAATCACTTCACCATTCACCATAGACACAAGGAAACACACACACACTGGGAGATCCTATAACCGACATAAACCTGTGAGCTACATGGAGTCCATCGTACAACCCACGTTGGGGAGAGCTGTCCTATCCTTGCCATCGCAGTAGGACTATCGATATCAAATCCACACAAACTAGTGATCACTATATAAATCATCCTCAGGCTCACTCCTATGGGAGTACGTAGTTCTAGGGAAGTAAGGTCGCTTTATACCTCCCACTCGGTGCTAAAGACTTCTTCCGGAAGTAGCTCATATCATTTCAAAGACAATCCACAATAAAAAAATTTTAGTAATATATAAATATACATCGGGAGCCATCATGCTTCCCATCTATCAAAATCAACCACGTTGTGGATTTCGTTCACACTCGAGTTCAAAACAACTCCATAAGATCAAAAGGTCAAATCATTCAAAATATCTCAAATATTCACCATTAACGTGCTTATAACACAAAATTTCTCAAAAAAACACAATTTCCAATGGGGATTCACGACCCAAATATCAAAATCATGATAAATATCGTTCAAGATTCATGCTTTATATCTCCACACATGTGAATTCATCTTTCAAAATTATAAACATCAAGATTTTATAATAATCATCATAAGATATGGGTTTATGCTTCAAATTCATAAAAATCAAATAAAAATCATGCCTTTGTAAAGAAAATTACTTTTGGGCACAAGAACGAAAGAGAGTTCTTGTTGAAAAACCCCACATACCTTGAAAGATGAACTTTAGATCGATACTCTTTTTGAGATTTTAATCGTGCCTTTGAATGATGGTTCTTGGAGTTCTTGAACTAGGAATTTGGAATATTGAATAAATTTGCAGAATCAATGGTGAACTTTTGAGGTTCTTGAAGTTGGATGTAGGAGCTTAGGGTTTTCTTTTTGAGGGAATTTGATGAAATATAATATATAATGCTTCTAATAGGCTTTAATATTGGGTTTGGACGAATTTTGGGTGAGGGGGAATGACCAAAAAGCCCCTAAAATCAAATAATTCTTGAATCTGTCCTTTGGTGAACTATTTTGATAGTCTGAAGTAGATCAACCATAACATTTTACTTCGATATTCAAATTGGATGAAACCAAATTTATTAGAAAGAGGACTCGCAGAGCTATCTATTGATATACAGTAGATCACCCAGATCATTATGTACAAGGATTTATGATCTTTTAAATTTTCAGCAAAAATACGCCAGGCCTCAGTACTTTTTCCTGCACATTTTACTATTCACGGTTCGATCGGAATGTTCATAACTCATCGCTCGGGTGTCTGTTTTGGATGATCCACATATCGTTGGAAAGATTATTTGATAATCTACGCAATGGTGGGCCATAATCTATGACATTCCGAATGAAAAATTTATAATTCATTCTAGAAGATAGAACCCAACACGTTTATGCACAAAATTTCAACGAAAAATTTCCCGGGGTATTACATCATCCCCCTCTTGGAAACATTCGTCCTTCAATGGAGCTAGACATGCCGAGATTAGATAGGGAATAGAGCATACAAATGAAACCATTCGTTAGACTCATCACCACATCGTTTCTCACTCCAAATGCAACATAGAATGCATAAATTCAAGAAACTACAGCTGAACACATAATAAATGGCAGTTGAACTGCTGCAACTTTTATCAAAAGTTCATGATTTAGGAAAGAATGGTACCTTCGGCTTGATCGGAGTTCACAGAAAATAGGTGCGGGTACTTGGATCGCATATCCGCCTCAGGTTCCCAAGTTGCACCCTCAACAGATTGGTTTCTCCACAACACCTTGACCAAGGGAACTTCTTTGTTCCTTAGTCTTTGGACACTGAAATCAAAAATCTCAACAGGAATCTCATCAAAAGAAAGATTTTCTTGAATGTCCACACTCACAGAGGAATCCACTACCACAGCATCGCTAATATACTTTCTAAGAATAGAGACATAGAATATTGGATGGACAGAGGACAACTCGGAAGGCAACTCGACCTCATAAGCTACCTTACCAACACGGCTAAGAATTTTGTAAGAACCAACATAATGGGGACTAAGCTTTCCCTTCTTTCTGAATCTCTTCACCCCCCTCATGGGTGAAATTTTTAGATATACTAGGTCACCAACTTCAAACTCAAGGTCTCTCCTTCTAACATCCACATATGACTCTTGACGACTCTGCGCAGTTTTCAACCTTTCCCTAATCAACTTAACTTTTTCCATAGCCTCAAATACCGAATCAGGACCACTCACAGCTGCTTCACCCACCTCGAACCAACATATGGGTGATCTACAGTTCCTCCTATATAAGGCTTCAAATGGAGCCATGCCAATACTAGAGTGGAAACTGTTATTGTAAGCAAACTCTATCAACGGTAAGTGATCATCCCAACTTCCCTTAAAGTCAAGTGCACAAGCTCTCAATATATCCTCTAAGGTCTGCATAGTCCGCTCAGCCTGACCATCGGTCTGTGGATGAAAAGCAGATCTCAAAAGTACTTGGGTACAAGACCCTTCTGAAAAGCTTTCCAAAATTGCAAAGTAAACTGAGTACCCCTATCCGAAATGATAGACAAAGGAACTCCATGCAGTCTGACTAGCTCTCGGATATACAATCTAGCGTAATCCTCAATAGTATATGAAGTATGAACAGGAAAGAAATGAGCAGACTTAGTCAACCTATCAACCACAACCCAAATGGAATCATGATGGCGTCGGGAAGGAGGTAAACCAATCACAATGTCCATATTTATCTCTTCCCACTTCCAGGTGGGAATACTAAACTCTTGCATCATACCACCAGGTCTTTGGTGTTCAACCTTAACCTGTTGGCATGTTGCACACTTAGCTACAAACACTGCTATATCTTTCTTCATGCCACTCTACCAATAGATTTCCCACAAGTCTCGGTACATCTTGGTGTCACCAGGATGAATAAAATATCGCCCCCGTGTGCTTCAACCATAATCCTCTATCTTAGATCATCAACATTCGAGACACACAATCTACCCTGCAATCTCAACACACCATCTCCCCCTTGGGAGAAAACCTCTACTTTTTGGTCCTTGACTGACTCCTTCAGTCTGACCAAACTAGCATCTAAGAATTGCTTTTCCTTCACTTTTGAAACGAAGGAGGATTCGGAACTACTCTGAACCCCTATACTACCTTCAGCAGAGTCAAACAACCTAACCCCCAATCTAGCCAAATGATCACGAGCCAACTCTTTCTTACCATCTACCACATGGGAAACACTACCCATGGACAATCTACTTAGGGCATCCGCCACCACATTGGCCTTGCCTGGATGGTACAACACACTCATATCATAGTCCTTTAACAATTCTAACCATTGTATCTGCCTAAGATTCAATTCTCTCTGGGTAAACACATACTATAGACTCTTGTGATCAGTGAAAACATCAACATGGGCACCATACAAATAGTGTCTCCAGATTTTCAAAGCAAACACAACAACAGCCAACTCAAGGTCATGGGTGGGGTAATTTTTCTCATGGGGTTTCGACTGTATAGAAGCATAAGCTATCACCTTACCCTTCTGCATCAATATGTAATCCAACCCAACTCTCGAAGCATCACAGTACACCACAAACCCATCAACACCATTAGGCAAAGTCAAATAGGGGCTTAAGTGAGTCGAGTCTTCAACTCCTGAAAACTCTTCTCATAAGATTCAGACTACAAGAACTTTACTTTCTTTTGGGTCAACCGAGTCATAGGAGATTCTATAGAGTAAAAACCCTCAACAAAACAGCGGTAATAGCCAGGTAAACCCAAGAAACTTCGAATATCAGTCGGTGATATTATTCAGCCATTTTTATTCAGTTCAACAAAACTCAACGGAGTTTCCATAAATAACCCTCAAATATCAACCGAGTAATCATCATCTAAGAATAAAAAATTTTTTAGAAAGATAACAAAATATGACTTATTAGTCAACTCTCAACATCTATACTAGTCTGACAAGCCTTTAAGAAAATCAATAAAACCAGCGAGCCATTGAGACATGCCCCAAGTGACTCATACTCAGTTATCAAATGTAAACAATTCCATGAAACCAACATCAGACATCACATCCTCGGAACATGAGGACTCACCACAACAGAGGATGTAGAATAGCGTGCCTAAAGAATCACTGTCGAACATGGAACTGTGCACCTGAACCTACATTCCGAGAAAATGCAGCCAACATCCGAAGATGTGGGTCAGTACCATGGAAAGGAACCGAGTATATGAGGGTGTATGCAGTTGTATAAACATCATCATCATAAATATTTATATGAAATATGCAGGATGTATGAAAGACTCACATAGCCCAAAAAAATCATGATAATCATGAGAGGATGAAATAAGTTCAATAACACATGTGAGTCATCATATAATTTGTCAATCACTTTCAGTTCATCAAGAATATCAATTCTCATAATGTAAATATCATTTAAATCTTTCGAAAGAATAACTTTCAAAATTCCACTTTCAAATCACTTCACCATTCACCATAGACACAATAAAACACACACACACTGGGAGATCCTATAACCGACATAAACTATGGGAGCTACATGGAGTCCAACGTGCAACCCATGTTGGGGAGAGTCGTCCTATACTTGCCATCAGAGTAGAACTATCGATATCAAATCCACAAAAACTAGTGATCACTATATAAATCAGCCTCAGGCCCACTCCTATGGGGGCACGTAGTTCTAGGGAAGTAAGGTCGCTTTATACCTCCCACTCGGTGCTAAAGATTTCTCTCGGAAGTAGCTCAGATCATTTCAAAGACAATCCACAACAAAACAATTTCAGTAATATATAAATATACATTGGGATCCATCATGCTTCCCATCTATCAAAATCAACCACGTTGTGGATTTCTTTCACACTCGAGTTCAAAACAACTCCATTAAGACCAAAAGGTCAAATCATTCAAAATATCTCAAATATTCACCATTAGCGTGCTTATAACACACACTTTCTCAAAAAAAATACAATTTCCAATAGGGATTCACGATCCAAATATCAAAATCATGATAAATATCGTTCAAGATTCATGCTTTATATCTCCACACATGTAAATTCATCTTTCAAAATCATAAACATCAAGATTTTATAATAATCATAAGATATGGGTTCATGCTTCAATTTCATAAAAATCAAATAAAAATCATGCCTTTGTAAAGAAAATTACTTTTGGGCACAAGAACGAAAGAGAGTTCTTGTTGAAAAACCCCACATACCTTGAAAGATGAACTTTAGATCGATACTCTTTTTGAGATGTTAATCGTGCCTTTGAATGATGGTTCTTGGAGTTCTTGAACTAGGAATTTGGAATCTTGAATAAATTTGTAGAATTAATGGTGAACTTTGGAAGTTCTTGAAGTTGGATGTAGGAGCTTAGGATTTTTTTTTTGAGGGAATTTGATGAAATATAACATATAATGCTTCTAATAGGCTTTAATATAGGGTTTGGACGGATTTTGGATGAGGGGGAATGACCAAAACGCCCCTAAAAATCAAATAATTCTCGAATTTGTCCTTTAGTGGATTATTTTGATAGTCTAAAGTAGATCATACATGACGTTTTACTTCGATATCCAAATTGGATGAAACCAATTTCCTTAGAAAGATGACTCGTAGAGCTTTCCGTTGATATATAGTAGATCACCCAAATCATTATGTACAAGGTGTTATGATCGTTTAAAGTTGGAGAAAAATTACGCCAGGCCTCAGTACTTTTCCTGCACGTTTTACTGTTTACTACTATTCATGATTCGATCGAAATGTTCATAACTCGTCGCTCGGGTGTCCGTTTTGGATGATCCACATATCGTTGGAAACCTTATTCAATACTCTACGCAATGGTGGGTCATAATCTAAGACATTCCACACAAAAAATTTATAACTCATTATAGAAGATAGAACCCAACACGTTTAAGCACAAAATTTTAACAAAAAATTTCCCGGGGTATTACACATACCCTAGCCTCAACCTTAGGATTCCACACTGTCCAGCATATGACTCATCCAACCAAGTCGTATCCAAAGAATATGATTCGTACCCTTCATCTGTAACCCTAGCAGATTTAAACCCAAGAAAGATTTAGTCACTGCCCACTATACGAGACTTGGGTACGACTCATACCCTCGCTTACGGCTCATGGTGAGCCACTCGTACACAGATCCAAAATAAGTGACCAAGTCTAAGATTAAGTTATGAAACCAAATGACCTGTAACTACCAATATGACTCGTACCCCTAAGTCATATCCATTCCAGTAACCTAAAACCATCCCACCAACCAACATTGGTTAGTATATATCTGGACCATACCATTTGTACCAAACATACGGATTGTACCCTCGAGTTGTATTGGGTCCATACTTGAATTCCAAGAAATTTTCTAAGGTCCAAAAACCAAGGTGTTTCAACAAAGATGTTAAGAATTAAACATACCTTACGCATGATTTTTTGGAGTGGAAAAAAAGAATGGATACTTGGACTTCATGTCCTTTTCGGCTTCCCAAAGAACTTCTTCAACCTTATGGTTCCTTCATAGAATCGTTACCGAAGCTACGTTTTTCGCCCACAACTGACAAACTTGCCGATCCAAGATTTCAATAGGGACTTCCTCGTATGACAAGGAATCCAAAATACCAATATCCTTGATAGGAAAAATCTACGTCAGATCACCCACACACTTACTCAACATAAACACATGGGACACCGAGTGAACAGAACTCAAAATAGAGGGCAACTCCAATTCGTATGCAACATTTCCAACCCTTTTTTAGACTAATTTCATTCCAATATACCAAGTACTGAGCTTCTTTTTCTTTTAAAACCGCATTGCCCCCTTCATGGGAGATACCTTTAAGAACACTCTATCCCCAACCTCAAAGTCTAACATCCTATACCTTACATCCGCAAAGGACTTTTGGTGTCTTTGAGCCTATCCCAAATCATATTCACATTCTCCAAAGCTTGGTGAAACAAATCTGGGCCAAACATCTTGGCCTCACCAACCTCGAACCACCCAATAGGAGACCTATACCTCCTACTATACAAGGCCTCCAACATTGCCATCCCAATGCTAGAGTGGTAGATATTATTATACGCAAAATCTATAAATATTCAATCCAAATACCACCATAACCAATCACGCCATCTTGGAGAATATCCTCTAATGACTGAATAGTCCTTTCCGCTTACCCATCCAACCACGGGTGAAAAGTTGTACTAAAACTCACCTTAGTCTCTAAACCTTTCTAAAATGACTTCCAAAAGTGTGATAAGAAATAAGAACCACAATTGGACATGATAGAAATAGGAATCCCATGCAACTTCACATGTTCCTCAATAAACAACTTGTCATAATCCTCCACCGAGAAGTTTGTCTTCACTGGCAAAAAGTGAGCAGACTTAATCATCCTATCCACGATGGACCAAATCTAATCAAACTAATTCCGAGACTGAGAAAGACCTATAATGAAATACATATTGATCACTTCCCTTTTCCACATAGGCAACTAAATTTCTTGACATATCCTCTGGGCCTCAAGTGCTCAACTTTCACTTTCTGACATACCAGTCACTTATCCACAAAGCTAGCTACATCCCGCTTTGTATTGTTCCACCAATAAAGATCTTTAAAATCTTTATACATTTTTATCGAACCTAGATAAATGGCATAACATGACTCATGTGCCTCGGCTAAAATCCTCTCTCACAACCCATCTACATCAGGAACAAATAATATCCCTTCGTACCATAAGGTACCATCACCACTAACCTCAAAAACCATCACATTTTACCCACCTATATCACCCTTGAGTTTCACAAATATAGGATCTAACACTTGTTTCTCTTTTACCTCAGCACCAAGAGATGACTTTGCAAGCTCCTGAACAATCACACCAGCAGATTTTGAGTCCAAGTGGTAAACTTGAGGTTACGTAAATAGTGAGCATCTTTTACCAATTCTCGATTTTCCCTATCCACAGGAGCTAGAATCCCCATGGATAACCTACTAAGAGTATACAAAACACATCAACTTTACCTAGATGGTAGTGAAGGATCATGTCATAATCCTTAAATAGCTCAGGCTATCTCTTTTGCCTAAGATTTATCTTCTTCTGAGTGAACACATACTGCAGGCTCTTATGATCTGAAAAAATATCCATATTTACTCCATACAGATAGTGACACTGATTTTTCAAAGCAAATACCACAACCAATAATTCTAAGTCATGAGTCGGATAATTCTTCTCATGTACCTTCAACTTTCTAGAGCCATATGCTATTACATTGCCCTATTGTATCAAAATGCAACTATTCCTCATATGGGATGCACTAAAATAGACTATAAATCCATCAGTGCCTTCAGGTAAAGTCAAGACCTAAGTCAAAGATAGCTTATCGCTTAGCTTCTCAAAACTACCCTTACAAGCATCAGACTGCAAGAACTTTACCCTCTTCTGAGTTAACTTAGTCAATGGGGCTGCTATCGTAAAAAAACTCTCCACAAATATCATGTAATAACCAGCTAAACCTAAGAAGATCCAAATATCAGTTGGAGTCATGGGTCTAGACCATTTCTTAACCACTTCAACTTTCTGTGGATCCACTATGATCCCTTTAATAAATATGACTTGAACCAAAAATGTGACAGGGTTCAACCAAAATTTGTATTTCAAGAATTTGGCATACAATTATTGCTCCTTTAGGGTTCGTAACACAATGCAGAAGTGTTCAAAGTGATCCACCTAACTTTTTGAGTTTACCAAAATATCCTCTATGAATACGATGACAAACAAATCCAGAAACAGATGAAAAACCCTATTTATCAAATCCATGGATGACGCTGGGTCATTAGTCAACCCAAAAGAGATAACCAGGAACTCACAATGCCCATATTGGGCACGAAAAGAAGTCTTAGGGATACTACCTCCCTAATATTTAACTGATAATACTGAATTAAAGATTGATCATGGAGAGAAACTTAGCACTCTGAAGCTGATCAAATAAATCATTTATCCTTAGTGGAGTGTATTTATTATTTACCGTTACCTTATTCAATTGCCGATAATCAATACACATTCAAAGGAACCCATTCTTTTTATGCACGAACAATACCGATGCACCCTATGGAGACACACTAGGACGGATGAAAGCCTTGTCTAAATAGTCCTTTAGTTACTTCTTAAGTTCATTTAACTTGGCTGGAGCCATTCTATACGGGGGAATAGAGACAGGACGAGTTTCCAGAACAAGATTAATTCCAAAATCAATCTCTTTATCGGGAGGGACACCAGGGAAAACCTCAAGAAATTCATTTACCACTAAGATGGAATGTAGAGAAGAACCCTCTGAGTTAGAATTTAACCCAGACTAGATGATAGAGACACCCCTTGGAGATTAATCTATAGGCTCTAAGATATGATATAAACCTTTAATTGGGTGCTAGAGAATTGCCCTACCATTAAATAACCAGCTCATTAAGGAAATTAAAGATGACCTTACGGGTCTGAAAATCTAGAGAAGCATAGCACGAGTGCAACCAATTCATCCCAATATGACATTGAAATCAACTATGTATAATTCAAGTAGATCCACTAAAGTCTCCCAACCATCCACAGATAACACACAACCCCTATAGACTCTTCTAGCAACCACTAAGTCACCCACTGAGGAAGAAATATAAAAGGGGTCCAAAATACACTCGGTACCAAAACCAAAATACATAGCCATAAATGGGGTTACATAAGAAAGAGTGGACCCCAATCAAGTCAATAGTACATATCATGGGAAAAGAGTTTCAACAAACTAGTAATGTTATTAAGCAATTCCTTAGACTCTTGGCGGGTAGTAAGGGCATAGAGTCAGTTATAACTAGTGTTGGAGCCAGATGGTGCACCCTTTTGAGCTGGAGTTGAAGAAGAGGCAACTGAAACCTTATTTTCCCCAAAAGTAACCTTAGCCACTAGACAGATTCTAAGTATATGCCCTGGCTGACCACAGTTGAAGCACTTGTCCCTTCCTTCATCACAGAGACCCCAGTGCAGTCGCCCATAAAATTTGTAAAAAGGATATGATGGATCTGATTGGGCCCTACTAGCCTGATATTAGGAACCCTGCGCCCTATAAATATCGCTACCCTAAAACATCTATCACCATATGACTTTGGGTTGGGAGCACTATCTATCGAGTAAGACCCAAAATTTCCCCACTTTTTTAGACCACTTTCTTCTATCCCTTCCACTATGCTATTGACCATCGCCCTACCCAGAAAATCTAAACTTCTTGATCTGCCTCTCCCCTATCTCTGCCTATTTTTTCTTCTTTTTCTCAACCTATTACATATACATAGTCATCCTGGAGATGTCCATGTACTTGTTTAACAAGGAAGTCTTACTCTCCAAAATAAAGTCTCGAGACAACCCTAAAGAAAACTTCCTCATTCTAGACCTCATGCTAAACAAGAACATCAGAGCATACTGAGAAAACTGGTGAACTTCAAGGAATACTCCTTGATGGAAATCTTGCCTTGCTTCAGGTTAACAAACTCTTTTGCGTTCTCCTCCCTCAGCTCTTGAGGAAGGAAATAGTTCAGGAAAGTATAAGAAAAATCATACCACAAGGTTGACTTAGCGTCGTTACCCCTTGACTAGTCCCATTCCTCATACCACTGATAAGCCATATCTTTCAATTGGTAGGCGGTGAACTCCACGCATCACACGAAAGATTTTCTCCATCTCATCAAGGAAACTTTAAGGATCATCTTGGACCATAACTTCAGTAAAGGTCAGAGGGTTCAACCTCATAAAATAGACAACCCTTGTGGCATCATAAGATGAAGTAATAGAAGCGTTATGCTGAGACTAAGAAGCTACCAACTATACCAGCATATGAATAGACTGTCGAAACTTAGTATTTGTCACATTATCCTGAAGAAATAGAGAAGGACTAGAAGGGATCGGTGGAACTTCAAGAGAGCAATCAAGAACTAGACCCCTAGACCGAGTCTGGATCCCATAAGTAGGATGTGTCCCATCAACGTTGTCCCCAAGTGGAATAGAAGAGTTTTTTTTTTAGCCTTAGATTATCTGGGAGGTATGAACTAAAAAGCAAACAAAAATGAATTAGAAAAGATTTTAGGACCTTAGACTCTATAGCTCAAAAATAGAGCACAAGAAAGAGAATCATTGCTAAATGCCTTATAGCCTTTACCTTATGATTGTGGCACGCTACACACCCTTAAAAGAGACTCTAGTCGACAGGGCTTTGTTGACACCCAATTGACCATGTACCTTGCACTTTGATACTAATCTAACATGACCCAAGCTAGGGCCTAGTGTTTTTGGGTATCTCAAGTCCAACCAGGACCAGAGACTACCCCCAATACCCAAATCATTAACTACCCTATGCCCCATGTTGGATGAATTCCGAACATATGATAAGATAAGATAATATCGAATTCAAGACATTAAAATATGTCTATAACAAAAACTAAACATCCATAACAAAATGACCATCCAATACTGGTCCTGATTCTAATACCAATACTAATGCTAATACCGATACCGATACTAACACCACCCATGCCCATAGTATTCCAACAAAGCCTCTAACCAGAATTAAAGTATATCCAGTCGGGATATGCCCCCAACCATATCCAAAACAAAAACCAAAGAGATAAAAATGATATAGAAAAGTTTATAACATGAAATAGGGTCTTCTGGAGTATAGAAACTCACTACTTCAATCAGACTTAAAAGTGGTCCCCAAATCACAAAGTCACTGAGCAGGAGTAAAAGTATGGTCAGTTCCTACATCGCATGGGGATACAGCGCCCGAAGATGGTTAGCAAAGTAAATGATAGCAAATAACTCAGGGATAAAGATAAAGTAATATCATAAATTCAAAACTAAGTCAAATAACCATATGTAATTACATATATACATTTATATCGTTCCATTATAGGGAATGGGGTTTATCATGCATTTTAAAACCTTAACCTGGATTGTGTAGCTTTACCATCATAAGTCCACCCATGGACTATATGTGTCCATTGTTACCCCCTGAATGGGCCCCAGTGCCTGTAGTCGCACGAACTAGAGATATTATAGAAGGCCGAGATTCCAATATACCCTTTGCCCTCCATGATACATATATACATGTATAGACTTGGGGGATTCCCATATACCCACAAGCATAAGGCCACTAAGACCAAACCTCATGTCAACAAACATAAGTTTCCAATGCCCGTCCTTTAGACTCACACCTTAACTACTAGCTATCACAACCCTCATTATTGCCCAATTAAAACATTTATCACATAATCAAACCACCAATTATAGTAGTCAATTATTAAGGCGTTATAAAGTGGTATCATCATACCAACTATATCTTGCAAGCAATATAATTAGCCAATACTTCAAGAATTCTCGTGTACCCCACAGACTCCATTATTATAATCACTTGGAGGATTCCCATGTACCCCACAAAGTTTTCAAAACCACCCTTAACCATTTAAACCATGCTTTGGTTTCATGAGACAAGCCAAGTTAAGTGATAATGTGTAAACCAAAATCAATTATAGAAATAAGTTGAGTTTATTACTAATTTCCATACCAAAAAAATCAATTTGGGGATTCCATTATACCCTATTTCCATCCACCATTTCCATGCACCCCAATGCATTTACCAACCATCAATTTAAGCACAATAGTTTCATAAACATCATGGATGAAATATTTGAACATTTATATTAAAAAGCCTCAACCCATAGTTCAAAACCCAATATCAATATTCTATAAATAATACTTTAAATCACATACTTTTACAAAATTGAAAATAAGGGAAGAGTAACATGCCTAAAACACAAAGAAATTTGAAAGAGATTGCAGCTTTAGAACCCTAAATGCTTGTTTTCTTTGAAACCCTAGCCATAGATTGAATAGAGAGTTTCAAAGTGTTTTATAGAGAATGATGGGTTATGAAGTTCCAAGAAAGGTTTTAAGTTGTAGTATCAAATGGACTTAAAGTTAGAAATGTTCAAAATACCCTCAACTTAAAAATTATAAAAACAACACCTTTGGTTATGAGTTGACCTATTGACTCGTCACCACATCATATGACTCATAGCCTTGAGTCGTATCATAGATAGTAAGTTGGACACCCATACACTATCTACCTTATAAATATGTGATCCCACTCATAACCTGACCCAATGACTCATAGGGTCTAGTCGTAACCAACAGAGTTCCCAAATGGGTCAGATACTGGATAACATATGACTTTATCTCATGACTTGTAACCTATCCTCATAGCTTTTAATGAGCCACTCATACTCAAAGTAGAGTCAAGACACTTAGTTACTACTTTGGTTAGTCACCGGCCTTAAAGAATCATATCACTAAGTCATAATCAAGATAGAAAATTGAACCACCATTCATTGGACATCTTACGACTAGGGTCACCTGATGTAACGCCCCGATTTGCTGAACTAGAATGCTATATGGTGCCCATGATCCTGAGGGAGCACAAGCTAACCCATGGTTGATATCTGTACCTATACACTACATAATATAGAACATAAATATGGAATACATAATACTGTAAGGCCATAAGGTTCAAAACAAAATAATCATAACATAAGAGTGGGGTATAGAATCCCCAAAACAATTGTAATACTATCTGAAGTCTAATCATACTAGTCTGAAAAGCCTCTAACATGACTATCTGAATAGGGAGTTGATGGGACATGTCCCCAACTAACTCCGACTAGCAAAACTGAACTAAAATAAACCATAACAAAAGTAATGATCATTCCCTCAAGAGACAAGGACTCACTACAGGAACTCTGACAGCTGAGATGCTACTGCTACTTCTGGGCTAGAAATTGTGTATCTGAACCTATGGTGTAACATAAAATAAAGCACCATAGCTCAAATACGTCAGTACAACTAAGAGTACTGAGTACACAAGTGAGGTAGGCTAAATACAAAGGGTTTGTATGCATGAACAATGCTGACTGATATGAACGTGAGAACACATACATACATAAGTAACTACTATTGAACTCATGATGATACTGAATACTGAGTCTAAATACTGACAACATAAGTTTACCGATTTTGAGATACTAAATGACTGTATTTTTTCATATTGATCACTAATAAATGAGGAACTAATACTATATTACTGAATACTAGGAGACTGATACTTTATTACTGATAAAGGAATGATTGTTTATGGCAGTCCTGATTATGAAGGACTGGTCTAATTGACTATATTTGACAGTCCTGAAACTGAGTACTGATAGCATAGATTTACTGAAATCTAATATGACTGGAAAATGATTTCTGATAGCTAATATAGCTGATAACATGAGTGACTATTTGATAGCCTTGATACTGGATACTGATAACATGGGTGACTATAGCTAATAGCCCTAAATTTGATTGAACTATTTGAGTTTTATATTATATCTAAGTTGACTATATCTGATAGTCCTAATATTTTGAAGAACTATCTGAGTTCTTTTACTAAGACTGAAAGACTGAAAATATAGGAGGTAGTAGTTTAACCGACATTCCCCATGTATGCTAATGTAGTTGAACTGGAGTCCAATCCTTGCCCTGATTGGAAGGGTGTCAATACCGTGCCACGGGTAAAGACAAGTTGTGAGTGACCCTCAAATCTGGTAGTGTCCCCAAAAGAGAATGGCGGATGTCTACCTCATCAACCCTCAAGCTTCCAGTGTTGATGGCTCAACCTATGCTGGCTACATATTTCTGGAAGGCAAGGATGACTGCTAAGAATCACACCCTCATCTGACAGTACGTGTTCCTATCCTTGGGTTTACTCGGTGCTAACTTCTACTCCCATCTGAATACACACTAAGCATGACTGACTGAACTAATTAACTAAACTGATTAACTGGACTGATAGTGTTGCTTAGCTGAGCTAAGCTAAATTTAATGAGTTTTATTGACTGACGGAATACTACTGAGATCTGAGGACTGACTGAGAGAACTGAAGTTACTGAGTACTGAGTAACACTAGACTGGTACTGATTTTACTGAATTTTCATTGACTGACGGTATTACTACTGATGTCTGGTAACTGACTGAGTTCATGAGATTACTGAGATTTCCTGAGTCACATGACAGACTAAATGCTACTGAGCATGGTTTGACTGAGGATATCATGAAAACATGACATTGCTCTTGGTACACAGCTATTTTTTTTGGGTACAAGTACCCCCAGGACTCAATGGAAGGAAATTGACACACATAACTGACTTGACCATAAGAATAGAGTTCACAATTCACAATAGCATAAGTAGCGGATTTCATACTACACATAGCTATTATATTCTTGGTCATGAAAAGGGAATGCATATAACATGTAAATACTTTCATAAATTCAATTTCATGAGCATTCCATATTAAAATAACAATGCATAATAATTTGCATGGAAATCATGTTGAACATAAGCATAGAACATGGACTAGTCATTTAGGACCTATTATGTCATAAAAGCATGATTTCTAGTCTCTTAGGTATTTTCACAAACACCTTACATGAAAATCTTTAGCATAGGTGGATTCATCAAGATTACAAGTATTCAACCACCAATTTCACATGTTTATACATCATATACCACTATAGTTTCAAACAAACATACTAAGATCCCATCTTAGGCATCATCAAATTGCATCATCATGATCATCAACCATCAACATCATAAATATCATAACACATAATTTAGAAGATGATTTTTTGAGCTTTATAGATGAAAGGAATCCATAAATCAACACGCGCATATCTTAGTTCGTGATTCTTGGAAGATTGATGGAAAGATTCTTGAAATTAAATCCCCAATTGAAAACCATCTTCTTATTCTTGAGAGAAAATGGAAGAAAAGAGTGTATTTTGGTTGAAAATGGGGTTAATTTCGTGTTTATGGGTATATATGGGGTGGGAGATGACCAAAATTCCCTTAAGAAAAGAGAAAAAGGCGCAGCTATCCCTCTGTTGACTGTCTGACAGGCTAAAGTAAATTGATCATAACCTTTTACTCAGATGCCCAAATTGGATGAAACCAATTGCATTGGAAAGAATACTCTCATAGATTTGGGATAAAATCAATCCCTCAATTCATTTGGGCTTTTGGGCCAAATAATCTAGAATTCAACACTATAATTGAAGGATTCATATCTTAGATTTGTTGTTGATTAGGAATATGCAAGTTATTCAACCTCCCAATCAACACCCAAGACTTAATTTGTGGACTACACACTCTATTAGGGTTTATGGGACTAAAGGTAATAGAGAAATGCCCAATTCTAGGCTAAAAGGGAATGTAAATATCCCTTCCTAGTCCCTCGGTTCAGGAGATCACAAACATGTGGCCGCAATCGCGATACACCCTCCAAGATCGCAGTACTTTAGTTGCACCAGATGACAGCTAAAACTTGGAATAATTTCCATGTTTCGGCTAATGCCTTGAGATGCATTCATAATCTAATATGAGCAAAGAAAATATGCAAACACACTGATTTCAGCATTCTAAACTCGTTGGATAATTTGGATTCTCCATTCGATGTTGTTTCGACCAAATATGAGGCCCACACCCAATAGGTCGAAATAAGTTCGGGTGTTGTGGGACCCAAACCAAAGGTTTACCCAACCTAAAATCGATATTTTGGATCTGCTGGCATAGTTAGAATTTGCATTTGATATTATTTTCCTGAAGTTTTCTCTCGGTGGCCATTTGGAAACAATAAAGATATCTAAATAGGGAATCATTCTAAAAACTAAACAAACTGTCCGGTAACCAAACTATCAGTTCCAGCAAATTCTAAATGACTTGGGGAAGCTATGGAAAAGCTCTAAGGGAAAAAATTAGTGGATTCAGAAAAAATGACCTGACGGGTCACTACAACATCCAATACTATGAAACTTTCATCCCTGAAAGTTAATGATGAAGAAAATACCCAAAGTCTCAAACCGGTGAGGATACTGGACCCGCATCTCACTCTCAATATCCGAAGTGGCCTACTCAACTAAGAGGTGCTTACACTGAACCTTAACTAGAGGAATCTCTCTGGTATGCAACTGCAGCATATCACTAGCCAACATAAGCACGCGCTCCTCCACAAAGGTCAATTTCTCATCCAATAGGACTGAGTCCCACCTAAGTACATGAGATTGATCAGGAATATACTTTTGCAACATGGAGATATAGAAAACTGCATGAACAATATCAAAGTGGGAGGCAAGATAACTCATGGGCCACCTCGCCAACAGTGCGGATAATCTCAAAAGGACAAATATATCAAGGGTTGAGCTTACCCTTCCTTCGAAACCTCATCACGCCCCTCATAGAAGAAACTTAAGGAACACATGGTCACCAACTCAAAATCTCAAGGCACAGAACATGCGGTTGGAATAGGCCTTTTTCCTACTCTGGGTTGCTCTTAGCCTATCCTAAATTACCCTGAATCTATCCAATGAGTCTTGAAGCAAATTCATACCACGAGGTCTTACCTCAGAGGTCTCAAACTATCCTATTATAAAATGATATCTCCTACCATAAAAAGCCTCATAAGGTGCCATCTCAATACTTAAATGATAGCTATTATTATATGCGAACACTGCTAATGCTAAGTGTTGACTTCACTGTGCTCCAAAATCGATAACACGGGCTTGAACCATATCCTCAAGCACCTGAATAGCCCGCTCGGACTGACCATCTATCTGTAGATGAAAAACTATACTCAAATCCACTCAAGTACCCAACTCCTCCTAAAATGCTCTCTAAAATTGTAAAGTAAACACAAAACCATAGTGTTATATGATAGAAATGGGCACCCCAAGCAAATGAACTATCTCCCAAACATAAATATGGGTTAATCTTTATGCACTAAAGGTCATTTGAATAGCAATGAAATGTTCTGACTTAGTCAAATGATCCATAATAACCTATATACCATCAAGACCATGGGAAGTATAAGAAAAATTACTAATGAAGTCCATAGGAATACGTTCCTATTTATACTCGAGGATGGGCAACCTATGAGTCAATCCTCCTAGATGTTGATGCTTGACCTTAACCTACTGATAAAATAGGCAACAAGCCACAAAGTCTGCCACATCTCTCTTCATTCTATCCCACTAATATTGTTGCCTCAAATCACTATATATCTTAGTTGTCCCAGGGTGTAGGGCTATTAAAAACCAAATCGCATCCAATAAGCCAATAATAAAATTAGCTTATTGGCTTATTAGTGTTGGGTTATCGAATAAACGGGTGGTGAAGGATTGAAATTTCATAATTAATAAATTATCAATTTGGGGGTGGATTACTTAATTTCCTTATTGGATAAACCATTAACCCATTAATAATTACCTAATATACTTATACTTTTTAACCTAGATATATAAAAACTAAAATATATATTATTTTATTATAAAATATAAAATCTAAACCTAATATATTTGAATTCTAGTGTAATAACCTAAAGCCCATTACTAATTAACCTTAATGAAAACTAAAGAGAAGTTATTAGAAGTAAAAGTAATATAATATATTCGGCATTTGTACTTTCAGAGCTTTGTAAAGCAAAGGCTCCAATTGACTGCTAGTGCTTTCAGTTTTGTTCTTCTACCGGTATGTCATCTTTATTTCTTTTAGAAAGAAAACCATTTCTTAGAATATATCGTGATTTATGGAGTTCCCTCTGTATCTATTTTGGCAATAGTGAATAGATATTTATCATGTATTCGTAGTGACTAGTCATTCTTCTTGATACATGTTTAGAAATTAACAAAACCAAATCTCTACTATGCTTTTCTCTTAGAGGTTCCAGCTATAAGCAGTTGAATGGCTCAGTAGGCTCTTCCTTGCACAACCATGTTGCATAGAAAGTTAGAAGAACTTTCTCTTTATCACAATATAGTACTATCATTTCTCTATTTTTGTAGTCAAATTATGGAGGGCTGATACACCGCCCGATAACTGTCTGATAATTGTTTATCTGTTATCGAACTAACCGATATATTATTAGTTGGCTAGTGAATTTATATATTTTAAAACCGATATTCGATAAGCCATACCATTAAGTGTAATGGTCCATCTGATCTATCCGATAAACAACCCTACCAGGGTGAATGGAATATCTAGAGTTGTAAGACTCATAAAGAATATACTGAATTAAGTCATCAAGCCGAGGAACATAAAGGTGACCCTAAAATCTCAAAATATCCTTAGAATTGATAATGTGCCTCTCAGACTCACCACTCACTACCTATTGACGAAGAAAAAAAAAAATTTTGTCCTCATACTGGCAATTATGAATCTGCTTAAATAGGGAGGACCTCGCCTCTACACAAGCCAAAATCCTTGTAGGATCCAAAATATCAAGAAAAATCATACAATTAGATAAGGACTGAATGTCCCATTCCATAGGCCTCTGAGAAACTGATATAAATGCTAAGTTACCTATACTCACTACCTAGAGACTCAATGCATTAGTTACTATATTTACCTTACCCGGATGATACAAGATGGAATTGTCATAGTCCTTTAGCAACTCCATCTATATATGCTCGTGATAATTAAGCTCCCGCTAGGTTATACAATGCTGACGGCTGCGGTGATTGGTGAAAATGTCACAATACGCTCAATACAAATAATGCCACCAAATCATGAGCGCAAGAACTACCGCCGCCAACTCCAAATCATGAGTAGGGTAGTTGTAGTCACTCACCTTAAACTCTTTAAGAGCATAAGCAATGACATGACCCTTCTACATCAAAACACAACCAAGACAAACATCCAAAGTGTCACCAAACATGGTGAATCCCTCACCCTCAACAGGAAGAGCTGACACTGGGGATAAAGTAAGGCAATCCTTGGCCTTTCCAAAGCTCAACTCACATTCCTCGAACCATTGGAAAGGAACTTCCTTCCGATTCAACCTAGTCATAGGGGCTTTAATAATAGCAAAGCTCTTAAAAAAGCACCTATAATAACCGGACAAACCAATAAAACTATGAACCTCAGTCAGAAACGTAGGCCTAGCCTCATCATAAATCTCTAAAATCTTAGATGGTTCACCATGATATCAAATTTAGATACGACATGTCCAATAAATGATACTGACTTAAGCCAAAAGTCACACTTGGATAAATTGTCAAAAAGCACATGATCTCACAAGGTCCATAGCACTATCCTCAAGTTTGTAAGATGAGAAACAAAGTAGTTTATTTAGTGAAAGTTCTTTGGAGGAATCACTTAGTTGAGAGAGATACTTGGGAATTATTTATTGATATGATGACCAATTACCTTCACCTATACCCTTCTAGCTTAGTTCCCGCTTAAGGTACTAGTTCCTTTCTTAGTATTCCTATTGATTTCATATTCATTAGCTGCCCTCATGTCATAGTGTACATGCATGTTTCATGATTTTAGTTTAGCTTATGTTCAGTAAAAAGGTTTAGTTATCATGTTAGTAATAAGATTTTAGAACTCAATTTTGGGATTGCAGCTCTTTCCCTATCTGTTTAGCCTAGTTAGTCTCATTTGAGGATGAATATTCCTAAGGGGAGATAATAATATCCTAAAAATCCCTAAGATCATTTCTCTGATTAATCATAGAAAACTAGTCATAAACCCAAAAATTCCTCACAAAATGACATAAATAATGAGTCATCCTTGGTGGCAACAACTCATTTCATCCTGAGTATCTAGTCTTAAGCCTTGAAAGTTTGCCTTTTATCCCAGTGACTGTGACTGCTGATAATGAGTCATTGCTAGTAGTAATGAGTCAACCCAACGCTCTTTTTTAGTGAATCTCCACAAATTCCTAAAGATTGATATTCCTACCAATGAAAACAACTCCACACAATGAATCATCATCGGTGATGACGAGCCATTGTGACAAGTCGTACCCAGGCCCATGAAAAAATATACCGTCACAATGATTCTAATGAAGATTCTGACATGATTACTCATCCTAGTGACCCATGAAAATTGGTGTTGCAAAATTAGTTATATATTAATTGGGTTTTTTTTGTATTTTCCACTTTCCTAACTTGCTATATTATTTTGTTTAAGGCTTTTTTTTTTGGGGGGGGGGGGGGGGTTAAAGGGACTTAGAAATTTCTCACCCTCATTATCTCCCAAATCATTTGGTGAACATAACAGAAAAGTTATTCTTTTCTCTTAAGACCCCAAAAGCTAGGGTTTTTTCTAAATCTCCAAGTCCAAGTTCTTAGCAATAATTCTTTGAATTCTAGATATATGGGTATTTCATAAGGGTCTCCTTTCACCCTCATTCCCAAAGCTATTTACCAAGTTGAGTTTTTTATGAAATTTATGAAATAAGTCAAGTTCCCATGTATTCTAATTTTATGATTTCCTTTAGTATTTATATTTCTAAGCATCTTTTAACCATGAATATCAGTTTATGGATGTTTTAATCGTGACTTTCATATATGGTGGTGTGTTAAGAACACACGATCCTAGATTCTTATAAAAATTGTATGAAAAATCCAATTGAAGCATAATTTTAGATGAGTATTCAGTAAATCATGTTTATCATGATTCTCAAAGATAGTAAAATTACATATAGTAGTCCTATGATTTTCACCATCTTCATTTACAACAAATTGAACTAGTTTATGTATTTTACTTATTTTTTAGTATTATTATGAACATATGATCATTGGAGTAGTACTTAGCATCGAGAAAACATAGATTCAAATAACCCAAATGCTAAACTATGTGACACCATTGGTGTAAGAGGTCCTCGCAAGTTGAGAGTATCACCCTTAGACCAAATGGGATCATGAGTAAATTTTTACACCAATGACGATTCTTACCTTTGGCAAGGTATAGAACACACTCCTAACTTAGGTTACAAGTTAGAATCCATGTTGTTCATATGGTTTATGTTAGTTATGAGAACCTCCTATAACTTCAAACTCAACATACTACATTACACTTAGTTTAGTTGTATTATGTAAGCTTATGACTTTTCTAATTATAACTTTATATAAGTTTTTATATGTATGTTTATGTATTTCAGATAGTCATCTTATATCAGATAAATTTTATGTCTTAGCATACCCTTTTAGTAAATACAGTCTTATTCTTTTTTTGTTGACCCTTATTTTAATTGATTAGATACTTGAGCACTCAGAGATTTTCATGAGTTCCTCGTATATAAGAAAGTATCTTCCTCCCCCTTTCACAACTATTTATATTTTCTATTAGGCTTTCCAATCTAACCCAAGGTCCAGTCATTATATAATGGAATATTAGGATAGGTGAATTCTTATAGATCCATCCCCCGAGGGATTCCTGTGAAAAGTTTCATTAACACGAAATTCCACATTGTTCACAAATATTCATTTTTGATTTAAAAATTTCTTATAATTTAATCCATAATAATTCTTGCATTGAACCCACTTTGTTTTCTTTATTATTGATAGAAATTCTCTTGTTAAGACCTTATAAATCGATTAAAAGCTCAGATTCATACTAGAACCACGGTGATTCAATAAAAAACCCCATCATATTTATAATTCCATATCTCACATAGTAAGTACATTCAAAGAACCAATCACATACCTTTTCTTATGTTGTATCATATCAATGATATAGGTTCAGATCTTGAGTATTAGCCTAGCAATTGATCCATCCTAGTGACTCCTTCATAACTTAAAATGGTGAATCTTTATCAGCCGAGGACAAGGGTTCATGTTTGTTTTAGTATTTCTTTCTAGCTGTTGGACAACTTAGAGTTATCTAGGGACTTGTGCCAATAACTCATCTTCTAGTAAAGACTTTCTATCGGATAGTTGGTTATTTTATCTTTATGGTTTAGCCTAGTTATTTTAGTTTTTCCTATTTGATACTGGTATTAGTTTTTGACTATCATAATTAAGTTTTTGTTATAGCTTCAACACAATATATTTAGTTATATTTAGTATTCTTAATTCCATACTATACCATTGGTTAGTTTGGGGTCACTTGTGGGTCTAAGCATTGGTGTTATGACTAGGGTATAGTCTCAGATTGTAACACATCTAAGGTGGGAATGATTTTATTCCTATGTTTAGTACACCCCTATTTCAAGTATTGTAACTTTAGTCAAAATGGAACCTATAGCTACACTCATGTCCCTAAGTTTCTTTATGTTTAAGTGCTCTTTGATTCCATGAACTCATATCTTACGCTATGTATACGATGTTCACACTCATAATATGCAATAACATATTCTGTTGTTACTTAAGACATCTATGATAAAGTCATAAGAACCTTATTCTTAATATTTTATTGTAACACCCCAAATCTGGTACTCGAAATGTTGCGCAGTGCTCATGACCCTGAAGGACCATAAGCTAACCCATGACTGATATCTATAACTGAGCACTGAATAATATACTAAAAATATGTGGAATATAAGCTGTAAGGCCATAAGGTTCAAAAATAAACTAATACTAAATATAAAACAATGTCTGTAATGGGGTATAACAATACCCAAAACTGTCTGAAACATGTTGTAGTTTGAAAGCCTCTAAACTGTCTAAACTCTGTGGAGTTGATGGGACATGTCCCCAACTAGCTCTGAACTATTGAAATAATAAAGTAATAAAATAATTATCTATCCTCATATGATGAGGACTCACTGTTAATCTGGCTGCTGAGCATCTATCTACTAAGGATGCTCGGGAGCTCGTGCTTCTAAACCTATGGTATAAAATACTACAGAGCAAATACGTCAGTACGTTGAATATGCTGGTGTGCAAGTGAGGTAGGCTGAATGCAATGGTTTATATGCATAAACGATACTAACTGACTGAATAACATAAACGTGAGAATACATGCATGAATAAGAGACTGCAATTGAATTTGTGATAACATTGACTCATGAATTCTGATAACATAGATTTACTAATATCTGAGTGCTAATACTGGGATACTGAATAAGTGAGTCTATAGAGTATTATGGAACTGATGTTATATTATTAATAAAGGAAAGACTGTTTCTGACAGTTTTGATTATGAAGAACTGGTCTGATTGACTATATTTGACAGTCCTGAATCTGAATACTGATAACATGGGATATTGATAACTGTATAATGAAAATAACTGATACTGAGTTACTATTTCTGATAGTCTAGGTTCTGATGGAACTAGTTGAGTTTCGTACTATTCTGAGTTGACTGTATCTGATAGTACTGACATCTGAAGAACTTTTTAAGTTCTATTACTGAGACTGAATGACTGTATCTAACAGTCCTAATTCTGTAACTAAAATTGTGGGAAGTAGTCATCTAACCGATATGCCCCTAGTAAGCTATTATAGCTGAGTTGGGGTCCGATCTGTAACCCCAATTGGAAGGGTGTCAATGTCGCGCCACTGGTAAGGACAAGCTGTGAGTGATCCCTCATATAGTAGGTCCTCAAAGGAGAA
The DNA here is from genome assembly GCA_030864225.1 of Capsicum baccatum var. pendulum. Classification (NCBI taxonomy): domain Eukaryota; kingdom Viridiplantae; phylum Streptophyta; class Magnoliopsida; order Solanales; family Solanaceae; genus Capsicum; species Capsicum baccatum. The sequence goes on from CM061555.1 coordinate 188,121,479, forward strand.
TGGTGGGACCCTCATCTGACAGTGTTTATCCACCTCATCAACCCTCATCTTTCAGTGTTGTTGTCTCAACCTATGCTGGCTACATAGTTCTGGAATGTAAGGATTACTTCTAAGGATCACACCCTCAACTGTTAGTGTGTGTCCCCATCCTTAGGTTTAATCGGTGCTAAATCCTACTCCTATCTGAATAGACACTGAATATGATTAACTGAACTAAACTAGACTGAGTTCATTGAGTTTCATTGACTGACGAAATACTACTGAGATTACTGAAGTACTGAGTTTTCTAAGATTACAGAGATTACTGAATGGGACTGTACTGATAATGAGTTTACTGAGTTTTCCTGAGTCAAATGATTAATTGAATTCTACTGATCATGTCTTGGCTGAAAGTATCATGAAAACATGATACTGGCTCTAGGTACACAGCTAAATTATCGGGTACAAGTACCCCCAGGACTCGATAGCATAAAACTGATAGAACATGATACTTCTTGAAACACATGACCAATATCAACAATTCATAATACATCAATTTGGGGATTTTATGAAGTGCATGGTTATCGTAGTCGTGTACATGAATGGAATTGCATATAAATATGTTATACTTTCATAAACATATTCTCATGGACACTCCCTCAACCATTCATAATGCACACAATTTCATGGAAATCATTCTTGGTCATAGGGTAAAGCATGCATTTATCACTTGGGTAACAATTAAGCTATATTGCATAATTTCTATTCTCTTAGGCATTTTATCAAACACCTAGGATGCATGACTTAGGGCATAGGCATGACCATCAAATTAATACAACAAAACTTCATATTTTAACTCAATTCCATATGTTTTAAACCACATACTATCATAGTTTCATGAACAACACATAAAGATTCCAACTTGGGAATCATACAACCATAATCACATGAACATAATCAACCCACAACAAAATATTCGCAATACAAGATTTAAAACTTGATTCTTGGGCTTCATGGATGAAAGGAATCTATGAATGAACACTGTGTATACCTTAGTACTTGATTCTTGAATTTGAGTATTGAATTTGAATCCCCAATTGAAAATCCTAGCTTGTTCTTGAGAGAAACTTGAGAGAAACACTATATTTTGGGTGAAAAATGGTTGAATCACGTGTTATTGAGCTTAAATATGGGTGGGAAATTGACCCTTTTAACCCTTTGACTTCTATTCTAATTTTTGTCAAAATTTTCTGATTTAGCAGGTTGGCGCGACGTGGCGCTATCACACCATGTCTCTATAAAATGACAACTGGGAAATTTCATGGTGGCGCGATGTGGTGAAATTGCGTTGCAATACTGGATGGGACTTGGAAGTTCACCGCAACACGGTGGTATCGCGTTGAGACTCTAGAAAAAGGAAAATTATGAATTTGATCCTTAGCAAGATATGCCATAATCACAGAGGCTCACTATATTTTGACGATTGCCATTTTGGCCTGCTCCGCGACGCGTTGATGGCTCAAATAGCACACTGCCTTACTAAAAAGGATCTAACTCTTTACCCGGGTGTCGGATTTGGGCAAATTTGGTATCGACGGAAAGCTTATTCAATTTCTCACATGATAAAAAGTGAAAATATTGAAAATACTACATGTATAAAAATGGATAAATCTTTAAAACAAGTATTTGACATCTTTGGGATGAATTTATGCTAGGTATAAGTACGGGGTATTACAGTTATAGTATCAATTCTATAGTATGGGAGTGCGTTATAAAAGAAACAAGGTGATACAATACCTCTATCACAAAGTTAAGTTGGAAGCCTCCTTACCAATTGTGTTTAGGTCTAAGATTAAACTAAGGTCAACTTTAAATGAACACTTCTCCTCGAATATAAGGCGTTATGAGTTCCAATCCAAAAAATTAAATATCTTTAAGTCTTCTTTCTAACACCTCCAACCGTTTATTAATCTACATTCAGAGTAAAAATTTATGGTCATTTTACTGAAGCCGGTCTATACTAAAAAACTGAGGTCATGTAATGATCTGAGACTACCCCCTAGTCATTACACGGTGCTTACAGTCCCGAGAGACCACAAGCTAACCCATAAGATGGTACTTGCTATGAGCACTGAATAATATAATCATGAATGCGGAAGAATAACTAAAGTGCCATAAGGTTTTAAATATCTAAAATCAAACGAAAATATAAATCTAGGAAAACGACTATCTAAATCTAGTAAAGTACTGATAAACTAAACAACTAACTGACTGTAATGTCTGAAAAACCTCTAAGATTGATTGGCTGAGAGATGATGGGACACACCCCCAACAAACTCTACTGACTACTAAAATAAAGACATAAAATAAGATAGCCTTTCCTCGAGTCATGAAGACTCACCACTGCTACTGTACTGCTGAGAATCTGAGGGACTAAGTGTGATCCGGGAACTGAGCGTCGGCTCCTATGATATGAGACATCATAGCGCAAAAGAAAGGTATGTGATCAGCACTTTAAATGTACTGGTATGCTAAATGAGGTAGGATAACTTGAAAAGTTTCATGAATAAGAGTAATGATCTATCTGAATATACATCTAAAGTATGGAATACTGAATAGAGAACATGAAATTTGTAGCTACTGAACATGCATGAAAGTCTATAAAATACTAAAAATACATAAAAATCTATTGACACTGAGGATACATGACCAAGAATATGATAAGAACTGGATGAAATCTACAAACTGAAATACTGAAATACTGAAATTAACTGTAATCTGTATGCTTTGGTCAAGCAATACTAACACTGAAGAACTAAACTAGAACTGTAACTAAGACTATATCTTAGACTGTGGGAGGTATCATCTAATCGACATTCCCCAATTTGAGTTGATCGTGGTCCAACCTGTAACCCCAGTTGGAAGGGTATTAATACCATGCCACGGGTACTAACACTGGCTGTGTGGATCCACTAAACTGATATCATGTCCAAAGGACTAAGGGTGTCAAGCCTGAATTAATGAGTGACCCCTGCGAGATAGTCAAGCCAAATCTGATGGGTTACTACTCATATCCTATGCTAGATACGTAGTTTTGGAGTATAGAGACTACTACTAATGACTCTGCCTATCTGAAGGGAAATCCGCCAACCCTACACTCGCTTGGTGCTAAATCCTACTCCCAACTGAATGACACTGAAATGCTAGACTATTATGAGTTTAAATGACTGTTCTGATAATGCTTATGAGATAGTCTAAAGTTATTCTGAAGATACTGAGACAACATTAAGCAAATAGCTATGGTTTCGGATATTCAATACCCCGATGACTCAAAACAATAGTAGTAGCATGACACTAAAACATTGAAGGGCATAGCATGAAGACTCTTATTAAATCAATTGCTCTTGTAGGCATTTTATCAAACACTTATAGTTCATGGTTTAAAATAATCATAGAATAACTAAAAATGGCATAATCGACATGAAATTATCATAGAAAACACTACATCATGATTTAATTCAACAAATGATAACACTAAAGCATGAGGAATCGAATAACAACAATAACTTCATTAAAACATGGTATTAAATCAAAGTTCATGGAGATTAATGGATTCAACCATTATCTAAAATTAGATAACTTAAAAAGATCATAACTTTATAATTAAAAAGGTTACTTGAGCTCCATGGATGAATATCTAACATACCTGGGATAATGAATTTGTGAGGATTGATGGAGAGTTCTTGAGAAATTTCCTTGAATTTGAGATCTATGGTTCTTGTTTTCTAAAAGGGGATCTTCAATTTTGAACAAGAGTTGAATAATGAATGACTATTTAGGTAGATTGAGGCTAAATTTCGCATTTTAGATTAATTAGGGCCCTAGAAGAAGACCCAATTACCCTTGGACGAATTATAAAATGGAAACTAAAAACTGAAAAACCTAATTTTTTGGCTTGGCGTGGCGCGCCACTATCGTGCCAAGCCACTGGAAAATGGAAAACTAGTACCTAGACAAATGTCACGATGCGGTGCCATCGCGGTTAAGGTTTGGATTCTATTTTGGCCACCTCTATGACGTGCCAGCATCGCAAAAACCCACTGTAAATTGACAAACGGGAATTTAGACTACTCCATGACATGTCATGATTACGGAGTCAAACTGGAAATTGATAGTTGTCATTTGGGCTGCCTACACGACGCACTGAGGGTTAAAATAATGGTGTTTAATGACTGAAACTTAAAATCGTCATAACTTCTTGCTCGGTTATTGGATTTAGGCGAATTTTCTATCATTGGAAAGCTAATTGAATTTCTTACGCAATGATAGGCTCTAAACTGAAAAATAATGAGCATTTCAGAAATTTTATATATGAATACTCATACAGTAGGACTTAGATTATGCTTGGGAAATACGGGGTGTTACAATATCTCCTCTTTGGAATCATTCATCCCCAAATGAAACAGGTTAAGCTGAGGGAACTGATGGACTGAGCTTACACACTGAATATGCATGCATGATTCATGGAATGCATGACTGAACTGATTTATGAATGCATGACAGATATGAACATAATGTGCTACTGAAATTGAGCATGATAGAGAAAAATATTAAGAAAAATTGGTACCTTATACTGAATTTGGATTTGCAAAGAAAAGATGAGGGTACTTGGTACTCATATCTGCTTCTGCTTCCCAAGTGGCTCTCTCAATGGATTGATTCTGCCAAAGAACTTTGACTAGTGGAACTTCTTTCTTCCTTAGTCTACAAACTTGATGATCAATAATTTCGACTGGAGCTTCCTCAAAGGAAAGACTATTCTGAATATATATACTTTCTAATGGAACAACTATAGCTGGATCACCAATACACTTTTTCAACAATGAGAAATTTAACACTGGGTGTACTGAGGCTAAATCTGAAGGCAACTCTAGCTCATAAGCTACCTTTCTGAAATGACTGAGAATTCTTAAAGGACCAACATATCAGGGACTAAGTTTCCCTTTCTTGCTGAATCTCTTCACTCCCTTCATGAGAGAGATTTTCAAGAACAAAAGATCACCAACCTCAAACTTGAGATCCTTTCTTCTCAAATTTACATACGATTTCTATCATCTCTAGGCAGCCTTAAGTCTTTCTCTGATCAACTGAACCATTTCCAAAGCATCAAACACTAAGTCAGGCCCTACTACTACAGCCTCATCTTCTTTAAACCAACCAATTAGAGAATAGAGAGCCTCAAATGGAGCCTTACAAATACTGGAATGATAGTTGTTATTGTATGTGAATTCAATCAGAGGCAAATGGTCATCCCAAATACCTTTAAAATCAACAATGCATGCTCTCAGCATATCCTCAAGATTCTAAGTGGTCCTTTCCGCTTGACCGTGTATCTGAGGGTGGAAGTCTATACTGAGGTGGACTTGGGTACCAAGACCCTTTTAGAATGCTTTCCAAAAGTGAAAAGTAAATTAAGTACCTCTATCCAAGATGATAGATAAGGGGACACCATTCAATCTAACCAATTCTCTGAGATAGAGATTAGAATAGTCCTTGCTTGAGTAAGAGGTATGGACTGGCAAGAAATGATTTGATTTGGTCATCATGTCTACGATAACCCAAATAGAGTTATGTTGATGATGGGTACGAGGCAAACCTGTCACAAAGTCTATTTTCACTTTCTCCCATTTCCACATGGGAATACTGAACTTTTGCATAGACCCACTAGGGTTCTGGTGATCAACCTTAACTTACTGGCATGTAAAGCACTTAGCTACAAACTCTGCAATATCTTTCTTTATCCTACTCCACAAATAGATCTCCCACAAATCGCGGTACATCTTAGTGGACCCTAGATGAATAGAGTAACCTGTACCATGATCTTTTGCAAGAATTCATTGACTCAACTCATCTACGCCAGCCACACACAATCTACCCTGACAATGCAAAACACCATCTCCTCCCTTGGGAGAAAACCTCTACTTTATAAACTCTGACTAAATCTTTCAACTTAAATAGAATGGGATCTCTATCCTTTTTTTCCTTCACCTCAAAAACTAGAGATGACTCTGAGCTACTCTACACCCATATACTACTTTCTGCTGAATCGAGTAAATGGACACCTAGCCAGGTAAGCTAATAAACTTCCTGAGCTAACTTCTTCTTACCATCCTCAACATGAGTTATACTACCCATAGACATTCTACTGTGAGCATCATCCACTACATTGGCCTTGCCCAGATGATACAGAAAGCTCATGTCATAATCTTTCAATAACTCTAACCATCTTCTCTGGCATAAATTCAAATCTTTCTGAGAGAACACATACTGAAGGCTTTTGTGATCTGTGAACACATCTACATGCACCCCATACAAGTAATGCCTCCAAATCTTTAAGGCGAATACTACTACTGCTAACTTAAGATCATGAGGTTTAACCTGTCTGTAGGCGTAGGCTATGACCTTACCTCTCTATATGAGGACACAACCCAAATCTACTCTGGATGAATCACAGTACACAACAAAACCATATGAACCATCTGGTAGAGTAAGAACTGGGGCTGAGGTGAGTCGAGTCTTCAACTCCTAAAAACTCTTCTCGTATGAATCTAACCACTGAAACTTAACTTTTTTTTGCGTCAATCTGGACATGGGGGATACAATAAAATAAAACCCTTTAATAAACCAATGGTAATAGCCAGCTAAACCTAAGAAACTCTTGATATCTGATGGAGAGATAGGTCTAGGCCAGTTTCTCACCACTTTAGTCTTTTGAGGATCAACTCTAATGCCATCACCAGAAATAATATGGCCCAAAAAAGCTACTAATCTTAGCTAGAATTCACACTTATTGACTTTAGCAAACAACTGATGAGCTCTAAGAGTCTGAAGTACTACTCTGAGGTGGTTTGTATGCTTATTTTTGCTACGGGAGTAAACAAGGATGTCATCAATAAAGACTATGACGAACATGTCCAATTACTACTTGAATACTTGGTTCATCAAGTACATGAAGATTGTTAGGGAATTTGTAAGACCAAAGGTCATGACTAGAAATTCGAAGTGACCATACCGAGTTTAAAAAGCTATTTTTTGGAATATCACATTCTCTGACTCTAAGCTGATGATAGCCTGATCTGAGGTCTATCTTGGAAAATTAACTGGCACCCTAAAGTTGTTAGAACAAGTCATTGATTTTAGGAAGTAGGTATTTATTCTTGACTGTGACTGTGTTCAACTGACGGTAGTCTATGCACATTCTGAGAGACCTGTCTTTCTTACGCACGAATAGAATAGGTACGCCCTATAGAGAGATGTTGGGTCTAATGAATCCCTTTTCTAGGAGATCCTTTAACTGTTCTTTTAGTTCTTTGAGTTCAGCTAGAGCCATTTTGTATGGCAGAATACATATTGGCTGTGTATTTGAGAGAAGGTTTATTCCAAAGTCAATTTCTCTTTTAGGATGAACTCCGGGAAGATCTTCAGGAAACATATCTGAGAATTTTTTTACAACTGGGACTAACTCAAGAGTAGGAGTTTCTGAGTTAGAGTCTTTGACTCTCACGAGATGGTAAATACACCCCTTCGATATCATCTTTTTGGCTCTAAAGTACGAAATCAACTGACCCCTAAGAGTTGTATCACTACCCCTCCATTCAAGGACTGGTTCATTTGGAAACTAAAAATGAACTATTCTATTTCTAAAATAAACTGAGGCATAGCATGAGTGGAGCCAATCCATGCTGAGAATGACATCAAAATCTGTCATCTCTAACTCTATGAGATCAACTAAGGTAACTTTTTGAGATATTATAACTGGACAATTCCTGTATACCTGCCTGGCTATAATGGAAACACCTATTGGGGTAGACACTGAAAAGGGCTCTACTAGAGTTTTAGGACTGACTCTAAAATTGACAGCTATAGATGGAGTTACAAAATAAAGAGAATATCCGGGGTCTAGTAAAGCATAAACAAGAGAATCTCCAGGGTCTAGAAAAGCATAAACATATAAGTGAAAGGCCTGCAACGTACCAGTAACTACGTCAGGAGAATTTTCTTAATCTTGGCGAGACTGAAGAGCATATAATCTGTTCAGACATTGACCACTGGTAGCACTGGAAGTGGCACCCTGCTGAGTTAGGTGGCCGGATGGAACTGGCCCTATTGGCGCGCATCCCTAACTTTCTAAGAAACTACCCGACACTCCCGAATCCAATGGCCTGGCTTACCACACCCGAAGCACACATCACTACCCGCTTTACACTCATACTAATAGTGTCTGCCGTACTTCTGACATAAAGGATTGGTATGAGCACTCCTAACACTGACCTGGGACTTAGAGCCTGGTGCCCTATCCCTATTATCGTTTCTGAATTTGGGTACTGGGGCACTAGCTGAAAAAAGTACTGGGGCTGAAGACCTTTGATGAAACTGAGAATGGTTACCGCCTTCTGACTTTGGTTGATTGAAATTAAAACTACCCATCTTAGCTCTCTTGTTTTCTCTCTCTCCTTCTCCTTAATCTTTTTCTCCTCTATCTATTGAGCATGGACCATCAGTCTAGACAAGTCCATCTCACTAATCATCATTACGATCCTACACTCGTTGACCATACTATTAGATATGCTAGACATAAACTTACTCATCTTGGACCTACTGTCAGCCACCACATAAGGAGAATATATATCTAACTGAGTGAACTTGAGAGAATACTCCCTCACACTCATGCTTCCTTGCCTCAAATTAATAAATTCTAACACTTTGGCATCCCTCAACTCTAATGGAAAGAATCTGTCTAAGAAAGATATCAAAAACTCTTCCCATTCTATAGGCCCTGCATCAATACCTCTATTAACTTTCCACTTCTTAAACCAAGTATGAGCAATATCCTGCAATTGATATGCAGCTAACTCGACACTCTGACTAGACGTCCCCCCATAGCATCCATGACCTTCTAAACCATATCTAAGAATTCTTGGGGATCCTCTTCAGACTTGGATCCCATGAAAGAATAAGGATTCATCTGGGTGAAATCCCAAATTCTGGGTGCAGCAGTATTGGCCACTGGGTTGGCTGGAACAGAAACTAGCCATTCATTTTGTGCTGCTACAGAGTTTGCTAGAGTAGTGAACACGGCCCTGAATTCTACATAAGAGACATACTCGTCTAGAGGATATGCCTGGATGGGCTGAGGGGCTGGATGAGTTCCTGTTCTTCTTCCATTTTTCGTGGGAGGCATGTTCTTTGAATGAAAGAAGGAAACAGATTAGACAGAGAGTTTAACTTGAGCTCATGCTCACTCGCATGACATGAATACTAAAAGAAGGGAAACTTTTTTCCTAAATGCCTTGTAGCCTCTCATCCATAAGTGTGGCGCGCTATGCACCCATGCAGAAAACTCTCTCAACGTGGCTTTCAGACTTTCTAGTTTAATTTAAAATGTTAGGATCTGATACCAAGTTTGTAATAACCCGAGACTACCCCATAATCTTTACACGGTGCTTACAGTCCCAAGAGACCACAAGTTAAACTACGAGCTGGTACCTGCTGTGAGCACTGAATAATATAATCATGAATATGGAAGAATAACTGAAGTGCCATAAGGTTTTAAATATCTGAATCAGAAAGTGGTAATTGTCCTCAGTTTCATCAGAGGTCTTCATCCCCAGGGGTCCATTTGGACTACCTACGCGACGCGCTGAGGGTTAAAATAACGATGTTTAACGACTGAAACTTAAAATTGTCATAACTTCTTACCTGGTTATTGGATTTGTGAGAATCTTATATCATTGGAAAGTTAATTGAATTATCTACGCAATGGCAGGCTCTAAACTAAAAAATAATGAGTGTTTTAGAAATTTTATACATGAATACTCATGCACTGGGACTTAGATTATGCTAGGGAAATACGGGGTGTTACAGTTCACTGCAACAAAATTTCTATAGGGATATCGAGCTGTTGCAATGACTCTCAGGTAAAGCTTATTTTTATGGATTCTTGGTTTGAACTCACAAAACTTATTCAAAAGCCCTAGAAGGGCAATTTTATCATCTTTAGGATGGAAATTCTTCTGGAAATTCTTCTTTTAGGTAAGAATTTATGCCCTTTAACATCAAATAGTCTATTCTTTTTCTAGATCATTAGAATGGTGATTTATGGTAAATTCTTGGGTATTAGAACCCTGGGTTCATGAGATATTTGAAAAAAACTATATGTTGGCACCATATCACCTAGAATTACTTCAAGATTGTTAACTAATGATTTGTAGCATTTGTTTGTTATTCTATTACATAAGAGTTTGATTGTTAGGAACTTTGAATTCAATAAAATTGATATCTTTAGCTTAAAACACCATTAATGGTGGTGGGTTGAGTATTAAAGAAGTAGTCAATGATTAGTTGACCATTGGATTATGTTTTAGACTATGAATAAGTATAGAATTAGTGGAGTGAATTCCTAAAGTAGTTATTTGAAGAGTAATTGATTAATTACACCTATAATTATTTGACATCTATATTATTCCACTAATTAGGCATGTAGGAAAGTAAAGAGCAACCTTCATATGGGTTACTTGTTAGAAGATATTCAGTTAAGGTAGGTTATGGTTTAATATGTAGTAGATTTGGGTAAGATACATGTAATAACTATAGTTTTTATGGGAGTCTAATAACTCTCAACTTACACCATTAATTTGGTGCAACGCCATCGTTGATCGTTGTCAATATAATTACTCAACTTAGTTTGGGGTCAAATCCACAGGGAAAGTAATTTAAATTTCGCGACCTATGTACGTTGAATTTCACTAAGTATTGACCCACAATGTATATTTAAAGCAAAACAAAATTTAAATTAGGGAAGGTATGATCTCAAACGTAGTTTAAACAAAATTTACTTATGGCACTAATTGAGAACAACAATTATAGACTAGATACCAATAAGAGAAAGGTCTTGGGATTATACTTGTCCTAGGGGTCATACATGCATGACTGATTGAGGGTTAGTCTAATTCTTAGTCAAAAAATTGGGTAGGCTAGATTTTAACTTTTAATGCGAGTCTTTCAATAACACAACAAATTTCACTCATGGATTCTTTTGAATGCCTCATGAATGTATCAATTTCACCAATCCCAAACCTCAACTTAACACTCCTATTTCTAGGATGATATCAATCAATCTAGCTACTTTATATAACATCCTTACTTCTAAGATAATGCTAAGAAAATAACTAGTATCAAATGGTTTTTCACTACTACTCATCACCCACACCCCTCTTTAAAGGATGGTGTGGGATCCAAGCCAATTGGGGCTTTCACCCATAATTATAAATTCAATCATGGAGTAATAGCAAAACCCAACATCAATAACTAATAATTAGGAATGACAATCAACAACCATACACTCAAATATCCTTATCAAACATAACCCCAAGATAAATATTTAGCTACTCGTGAGATTTGAGAAAAGAGATATGCCCAAATTAGCAACGAATGAATCTATTGATAATAAATCTAGAATAATCCCAAAGCCTCAATCTCATATTACAACTAAAAATAATCTCTTGGATCTTTAGTACAATTGTTGTTTTCCAAATTGGAAGAATTTCTCCCAATACAAAATTGAAGATTAGTTGGAAGATACCCCCATTTTGCAAGCGTTTAAGCTTTTAAGTCTTGGGATTTAGCTGTGCGGATTTACAATTTCTCCCTTAGAGGATTCCTGCTACCCCATAATTATTTTCTTTGGATTGCAATCACACTTCCGCGATCGCATATCATCTTACCAATAAGGCGATCGTTGTAGCTGGGGGTTTCCTGTGCTCTAGCTTTTGTTCCTTTTGCCTATTTTTCTTTCCTTTCAGCTTTATTTCTATTCATTTTCATCATAGGACCTGCAAAATCACAAAAACTGAAAACTAGTACATTCCAATGGAGAATTAGTCTTATTTTGACAATGTTAACCTATAGTAGTGCATGAATTTGGATGTCAATGAGTGGTAAATTTGCCACTCATCAGAGACTTCATGCTGACCTATAAGCATGTAGTTTGGATGGATAAATCAAGAAATTAAAGTAATGAAGATCTCATTGGGTGTTGTTATGTTTTTATGTGGATCACTCAATGGAATTTTGTATTTATTACTTACTTTACAATTTAGAAATTTAATATGTGAATGTGGGTATGTTGAAAAAAGTCCCTCCACTCATCCACAATCTTTTCCCCTACATTCATGTCACCTTGTCTAGCACATAAGATATTATAAATGGTAGTTGGTAAGTCACATTGGTGATGCTTTCAAAATGATGAATCCTCCTGGAAACCAATTTTAGCCACCACAAAACATTACTGGTGAAGCCGATACTCTTGGTGCCCCTGCAGGTGTAATTCAAGGAGTCCTCTCATTTTTCCTCTACCACCAGCATGTTTCACAACCACTGGTAGTCACTCTCCTCAGTTTTCTCCCTCCAGCCATTATTTAGGGGATTTGGCACCCTAAAGCTCAATTAATGACCTCTGTCCCAACTGGAAACTCTACACCTTGAATTAAAATGGTGGTTTTGGGAGCTCCCACTTCACAACAAGAAGACTAACATGGAATTCCCTTACCCAATTTTCATTACAATCACCATCTGGCTCTACTTACAGCCCCCGACCCATCTTCTGTAGTTGGTTTATAAAAATCTGCACCTCTTCTACTACTTTATTCATTAAAACCCATATTTATTCATGAGCCTCCTCTAAATTTTAGTTTCATAAATTTCCTATTGTATTTGTTGTTGACGAATCTATCATAATTGAGGGGAATGTTGCTATCTCTGGCCATAGTAGTAGTATCTTAAAAAGTGAAACAAAATGTGTCAGAGTGCATTTTCATTAATTTTCCATAAGAGGTTAAGCATCAAAGAACAATAATAATGGAAAGTTAATTCAGTTTTTTCCAAGCAAGGACACTACCAAACTTTTACTACAACACCACCTTCTCCGCTATAATAACGTTGATGTAGTGAAAGGGATTTCACCATATTGGATAGGACCCAACACAGTGTCATAACCCAATTTATGAGTCATGATGGCACCTATTTTATCCCACCAGTAAGTAAGCCAAACCATAGCCTAGAGCTATAAGCAATGGGCTAATTTGGTGGAAAGTGGCCTAAAACACAGAAATCAACAATTGAAGACTTATAAAAATAATGAGGCAATAATGATAGTCTAAAATATAGATAAAACATCCATAACCATTGCACGACCTAGTAGTGTTGGTACAAGAGCTACTACAAAAGGAACATCAGTACTGAAATAATCAAATACAACCTATCACAAATAATGAAAGACTAGACAGAGAAGGAAAAAAGGCAACTCTAACTTTGAGAACTCACCTTATCTCTGAAATTAACTTAGCACGAATGTCACATCAGCGGCGGCTACTACTACTCAGATCTGCACCAAAAAGGTACAAAAGTGTAGTATGTGTACCAAAACCATGGGTACTTAGAAGGCATCATTGGCCGACTGCGCTAAACCATGTTATAAATATGATAAAAATGCAAGATAAATAAGCTAAGTCAAGGTAAAAGGGAAAACCTAGAAATAAGCTCCAACACTGTAAATAAATAATCGAAATAGGCAGAATATGAAACAAAACATAATTAATAGTATAACACTAGACCCCATAAGCAAGTTAGTGCAGAAAAGTAAATAACCAATGTGTGCCACCATAAGCTCAGAGGATGCAGTCAAAGGAGAGTAAATAACCATTTTTTTATAAATTTATCGAATGTCAAGCCATAATCATAAATCCTTTGTACTATACCATATCATACAAAAATCTTAATGTCAGACTTAAACTGGAACTCAATAGTATCAACATCATAACATTATTTGTAATACTTGAACCAAAACTCATATTTTTAATATCATCGTCAATTGTAGAATTGAATCGAAACTAAATATCAATAAACCATGGTGATTTGCCCAAAATTAGCACCAACTTCCAAATATAAATTAGCATAATCATTAGGTATTTAATCTCCTCAAAGTCCCAAAATAAGAATTTCAAAGGGTATAACATGTATATAGAAGTCTACAAAAGCTAACACAAGTCATGGCCTAAGGTGGGCCAGAGGGGGCATGCTTCTAATCCCCACAATTTATTCTATGGAAAATTTTACCTCAGACTAGGCTAAGGTATATAAGTTCATGTCTAGATATTAAAGAATCTATAATTATCCCCAAGATAGAAATTCTACCTGAAACATGAGCAACTTAAGGCAATTTTAACTAAATTACGATTCCTTATTAGGCTAAACAGTCTAAATAATACTAATTATGTCTATCAAAATTCCAACACCTAAATCACATCCCATATATAACATAATATCATAATTACACTATCAATTAGCTCAATCTATGAAGAAGTTAAACGTAGATTACTTTGACGCTGAAGAAAACCAAAAGAATTGACTAAACCAATGATTTTCCTTTCTAAGTAGCTTCTACAAGATGCCACGTTATAAAAATCACAATTTACTCATCAAGAAAATAACAATGATACTCATATTGCACTATTGTACTTTGGGTCCAAAATTATGTAAAAATCCCAGTGGGGTCTATTTATGGAATGACACTTTCAAAACCAACAACATGTCCCTCTATGATTAAGAAATATACACCCTAAAAAATAAGTTAATTCCAAGCTCTAATGGTTCTACAATAAACCCACCAATATTTTAGCGATTTTGGAAATAGATCAAGGATTTAATCAAGTAATTAACGAAATCTTACCATAAATTCGGAGAACAAATGCGTAATTTAAGTTCACAAATGCTCCAAAATAACCCATTAATGATTCTCCCATGATTTACAATTCTTAGGGTTTTACACTCTTGGAAATTGGTAAAAAATGGAAAAAATTAGGTTAAATAGGGTATTTATAGGCTTCCCAGGTGTCCAAGTGTCAGTAAAGCAGACACCAAGTCGCTTAAGCGATCTTCGCTTAAGCAACCGAGTGTTGCTTTCGCAATATTGGTCACCTCTGCCTATGATCTCTTAAGCAACCTTTGGACTCTTAAACGACCATCGCTTAAGCACCAAAGAAATCGCTTAAGAAATACCTGTTGGGAAAGTTAGGTTGCTTAAGCGATCATCTGGCCGCTTGAGTTACTCCAAGGTTGTTTCAATGAAAAGTGGGTCCTACACCATGTGCCATTTTCCTTAACATCCAACGAATAGCCCAAAATAAGTCTTGGATTCTGGGGATCCGACCAAGAGTCCACCTACCCTTAAGTCAATGTGGAATTATCATAATTGGCATACAAGGTCGTTTGACTAAAGTGTTTTCCTTGTAGCCAATTTGAACCAATGAAGACTTCAAAATAAGGAATTGGCTCTAAAAACAAACAAACTTCCTAGTAATCAAACTATTAGCTCTGGAAAGTCATATACGACTTGGGGTAGCTATAAGAAATCTCTAAACTATTGAAATGGGTGAAAACATAGACCCAGAGGTTCATTATAATATCCACTACTAACAGAACTTTCATTTGCAAAAGTAAGGGTTCAAATGTACCTGAAGCCTCAAACAGGTGAGGATACTAGGTCTGCATATCTATCTTGATCTCCCAAGTAGCCTCCTCTACTCGATGGATCCTCCGTTGAACCTTAACTACTAGAATCTTTTTAGTGCGCAACCGTCTAAAATCATTGACTAATATGAGTAAAGGCTCATCCATGAAGGTCAATCGCTCATATAAATAGACTGAGTCCCATCTATGCACATAAGATGGATTAGGAATGTGTCACTACAACATAGGAACATGGAAAACTGGATCGACAATAACAAAATCTAGGGGTAAGGCTAACTCATAAGCCACCTCACCAACTGTGCAATGAATCTCAAAGGGTCCAATATATTTGGGACTGAGCTAGCCTTTCTTCTCAAACCTCATCAAACCCTTCATGGTCAATACACAGATAAATACCCGATCATAAATGCCAAATCTCAAGGAACAAAGTGTATGGTCTGTATAAGCCTTCCGACCAATCAAATATTTCCTCAACCTATCCTGAATTACCCAGACTCTATCCAATAAGTTCTGAAGCAAGTTAGTACCATGGGGCCTAATCTCAGAGATATAAAACCAACTAGTGGGAGAGTGACATCGCCTACCATAAAAAGCCTCAAAATGTGCCATCTCAATACTCAAATTATAGTTATTATTATACTTGAACTCTGCCAAAGCTAAGTATTACCCCCACTAACCTCAAAAGTCTATAACATAGGCTCGGATCATATCCTTAAGAACCTAAATAGTCCCCTTCGGTTGCCCGTTAGTCTGAGGATTAAAGGCTATTCTAAGATCCACCTAATTACCCAACTCCTCCTAAAATTCTCTCCAAAAACTAAAAGTGAATACTGAACCCTGGTCTAAAATAATAGATATAGGTGATAACGTTCAAATTGTATTTTAAATTCAATGCAAGGTAGACATTGTCAATGTAATACCCAACTTTGAGTCTAGATAGAATCCACGAGGAGTGAAAACTTAGAATTCACAACTTGTAAGTGTTAAAAGTTAACTATGTGTTAAACCATAATGCCAAATTTAACAACAAATAAAAATAATCGGGGGATTTGAATTTAACAATGTTAAAGATAATAATAATTGACAATATTGCAATATTGAAAAGTTGAGTATTATAAAATAGAGAGAAGCCTTAGAGTTACGTTCTGTTTGGTGAGAGTTATGTAAGCGTTATAATTGGTTGGTCCAAGTTTAGTTAAGGGTTTTGGATAGTCTAGATTTTAGGTCTTGGTGTCAATCTTTCAATAACATACCAATTCTCACTCATGAATTCTTTAGAACACCTCATGATTGTATCCAATCTACTAATCTACTACCTCAATAAACACCCTTATTTCTAAGATGATGACATTGAATGAGCTATCTCAAATAACACCCTTATTTCTAAGATGACGCAATTCAATAAGCTAATTCAAGTTATTCTTTGCAATTACTCTTCAGCTATATCCCTATTTCAAGGTTGATATGGGATCAAAGACAATTGGAGCTTTCACCCATAATTCTTAATTAAAACATAGAGTAAAAGAAAAACCCATCACAATTAATTAATTGATTGTAATCCCAAAAGATAAGTTTATCTACTAATAAAATTAGAGGAAATAAATATACCCAACTTTGCATTCAATTCATCTATCATAAGCAAAATAAGTATAATATAAAACTTTAATTTCAATCCAAAGCCAAAATCTCTTGGAAACCCTTACAAGTTGTGTTTTTACTCAACAATATTCTTCTTAGCTCTCAAAATATAGAAATTGGATGTTGGAAATATAAAGGGTTTAGACGTTTATATCTTGGGATTGGCCCTTGTGAAATTTAAGCTTTTCCCTTGTAATTTTGCTCGATGCCTACGATTGCGACCTTTAGTCACGAGTGCAACTCTGCTATTGTGATTCTTTAGCTTATGATCGCACCACTCTGGTCTGCATGGAATTCCCCCGATCAAAGGGATTTGGGTCGTGATTACATCTTTTTTCATTGTTGACTAATAGTTATTGCACACTATATGCTGCGATAGCGATAATTGGGGCCTGATTTTGTGTTGTACTTTAACCCTTGTTCCAACTCTTCTCACTTTACATCCATTCCAACTGTGTCAACTCATTTTTATCAATTTTACTGTATGATCAAAACACTAGTGCAATTCAATGAAGGATTAATCTCAAATATGCAATTTAATCACCATAGTATGCAAGAAATGAGGTACAAATGAGTGGAATGTTTACCACTCATCAACACCCCTAACTTAAAGCTCTTTCTTGTCTTCAAGTGACACTACTTCAAACTTAATGAGACTATTCAACTTTGAGCCCACACTTTCAACCAAACGATCACCATGATTTTGAACTTAATTAGCACCAAAAATTAAAATCAATCACATTTTAAAGGATACAACAAACTTTTAAGAACAATCAAGTAACAACAACTAACTCTCATGAGGTGACTCTCTATCAATAGTGACAACTTTACATATTTACCTCATTTTTGGAACATGACGATCTCACCAACCTAGATTTGTCTACATGCCTCCTCACAAAAGAAAGTCCCAACACATCATAATTTCAATCTTGCAACAAGGGATTGATATACAAGCACTCACACTCATAAATAACTTCTCAATGCAAATAAGTATCATACCATATGCTTTCCCTTATTTTCGATCATTACTAACTTGAAGACACTTTATTGGAGATATCAAAGGGATTTTTCAAGCTTTTAGCATAGGCTAAGGGAAGGGTAAGATAATCATTTAGGATGAATGTGATTACACACTCCTTGAAATCTACATAACACACTAACTTAGATCAACTTTAGATCATTGGCCACTTAATTTAATTCTAAATCACACATGTGCCTATCTTTAACACATTAGTTCATCCATCTTTTGAAAGCATTCTTTTTTCACTTCTTTCCTTTTTATAAGTTCATGCTTTTCTTTCCTTTTGTTTCTCCTTTACATTTTCTCTTTTAATTTTCATCAATGATTTTATCCTAGGCTTCCACTTATAAGACTATGGCCCATGATCACCTTCTTCCAAGATCCACCACCCTAACTTAGATTTTTAGCCTCAAGTTTGTACTTTTAAATTCAAGGGATAGGGTTCAAAAAAGGGACAATCTTTTAAAATGTTCAAGGTTTGTAATGCGGTTGCCAAACAAAGTTTCATCAACTCAAAAGGGGTGGCTAGGGATACCATTCAAGCATAGGAAGGCTTTTTAGGCTAACATGGTTTTCAATAATCATAAAGATGGCCTAAGATAATTTCACTAGCCACGTGTAATCAATATTAGTTTTGAAAGATCAACAAGGCAAGTTCGATACGACACAAGTAAGCATGAGAGTCAATCAACTAAAGGCAAACTTTTCTTGGAGGATTAATTGCATTTCCTACTTAAGAGAAAAAGGAGTTATTCATTACATATCACAAAGTAAAGAATTTGGACGCACCAAAAGTGGTAAAGCACTGTCACCAAATCATTCAATTCCATGCCCTTGATTTTTACAGAAAAAATATTGGATGGGGAAGGATGCTTGCTTCGCATTTCACCACGCAAGTTTAGCTATTGTTAGTATAAAATCAAGTTACCATCTCACATTTTAGCTGTCAAAAGGGAAAACCATATGTCTACTCAAACCTTACCATAGGAATAATGGCAATCCCAATCCATAATGCCACGAGTATTCAAACTTCTCCTACATCTATGACTCAATACCTAAACACGATGATTTTTCCTTATGAATGTCGTTACTCAATTTATCATAGGAAAAGGCTCATCCAATGCCAATATCAAAAAGAAAAATAAAAGGATAGAAATGAAAAACAAAAGCAACTAATCCATAAAATATTGACACCATCAAGGTACCAATATTATAACCCAAATTAGATTATCCATGACAAATAAAAGCCAAATCATCCAATGAAAAACAAAATATCCAAATAATAATCCAAATAATATAGACCAAATAAATAATAAAATATGGAAAAATGGTCACCACCAACTAAAAAGTTGCAGTATCCTCACTGCATATAATTAAAGAATAAGAAAGTAAAAGGGGCTCCCTGAAACTACATCGTGTTGCCATCGCTCTCTATTTCCTTATCAACATCATCAACTTTATTATTATCTAGCTTTTCATCGTTGGACCACATATCTGAGACCTTATCATCAAATCCTTCTCTGGAGGAAGAAAGTCTCTCTAGTAGCTTTAGGACCTTCAATAAGCCCTTCACCCCTTTCTATATATAGGTGAAAAACTTATCTCTCTTTTTCGCCCTTCTCCTTATCTCATCATGAGAGTCTTATTGATCTTAATATGACCGTGCCAAAGATGTGTAGGCCTTCTCCATCATAGATATGGTGGCCTCCTAAGACCTATGATCCTCAAGAAACTTCTCGTAATTACCTTAGGTGACATATGAAATGTGACCTGTAGAATATTCACCCAATCTCTAAGGAACTTTAGATACCAACTCCCACACTATCTGTACTAACTAAAGAGCTCCTCAAATGGCCCTGTCAAGGATGGCCTCTAAGATTCCATATCATCAGCTACCTACTTACCTAGATCGATTTTTCTTTTTTTGTTCTTTGAAGTTTTACCCTTACCACGCATCTTTAGTGCGAAAGTAGGTGTCTTTGGAGCTATCCACTTATCCCCCTGATACTCCTTAACTCTTGCCTGAGGCATAACTTTGTCATTAGAGACAGGAACATCAACATAGGTCCTCATAAATTCTTATTGTACCTCAGCTCCAAGAGCACAAATCGACCAACATTTAATGCAATGTTGTTGATGATGCATGCTACTATTTGGGCTCTCATGATGGGGATATTTATCATATTTGTGGTCAGAGATACAAGACTACAAATAATAATTAACCAAATTTTCACCTTAGCCATGAAATCATTCAGGTAGATCCCTGTTTTCTTAGCTGCCTAAGGTACTTCCCTTTCTATGCATAGTTGTGCAGCCAACAAACTCTCAGGAGCATATTCCTTCTCCCTGAACAACCTCTTATCGTCATTCAACAACCCATATATATCATAAATCAACTCAGAGTCAAAATGAATGACTTTTCCCCTAATCGTCATGATTTGGTTGGACAGTTTTACAATAGTGATGTTTGCATAGAACTCCAGCATTGTTAAATTGGTCGACATGGTTCGAGGGAAAAGAACATCCATTCGATTACCACTACCCATTGGTGGAAGACTGGGAGCTTCTCAGGCACCTACTCCAAACAAATGCCCATCTCAAGAAGAAACTTCTTCTTGGCTAAACCTTCATAGTAGGTGGACTAATAGTCGGCAGACAGGAAACAATTTTGGTTCTATTATTCCATTCTTAGCCTTTCTATACCTAGAAACAATGCACAAACATTTACCATTGATATCATTATGTAAAAACAATGTAATGTGATTGAGCTAAGCTAAAGAAATGGCTAAGGGATCAACTCAGGGTTTAGAAATAAACTTTTAGACTTTTGGGTAGATTTGCAGATAGGTCTCAGGCACTACAATCATATTGTAACAACTGAGGGCACCTACAGGTAGGCCTCAAGTGTTGCGATCGCACTCTACTAACTTGCGATCGCGACACCTGAGCCTTCATCATCCCCAGGTTGCTTAACACTAATTTTTATAATTTCATGCCCAATTTTGCTAACACATATCAAGTAAATTACAGAACATGATCCCAAATGTAATACCAATCGACATGACCTCTAAAATATTATAGGAATATCAAGAATTATACTTAGGCATTCTACCAAACACTTGGTGTGCATCTGAATTTAACACTTGTTTGAAAAAGATTTGGGTGCTCAAGACTTCCCTAATGATGTACATACCAATCAACTTTAGCAACCATATAAAACATCCTTAATTTAAACACTAATTAAGCATAAAATTCACCAATTCAAGCCATGGTCCTACATATGTTTCTAAAATTCAAGCATTAGAGAGGAGATATAAATGACATACCTGATGATTGAATACAAATAAAAATGGTTAACACTTTAGAATTATTTAACAATGATGAAAATTAATGGATTTTTGGGTATTTTAATGGGAGTGTATGGAGGTACCATTTTGGAGATAGTTTATTTTTATAAATTATCCTCTCGCGATCACAACAAAGGTGTTGCGATCGTGATAGACCAATTATACAATCATGAGTGTCTTGGTGATTGCAATACCTGCAACCAAGCTGAGCAGACCTGAATCATTAGGTCACGATTGCACTACCTAAGACCAGGTTCAATTTCTCTATTTTTTAGCTAGGGTGTCTCCAAGCTCACTCCACTCTACTTTTTGTTCTCCAAGTTGTTCAAATGCACTTTCAAAGTACCCAGATTACAGGGATTAATCAAAAACTAAAACAAAAACTACTCTAACTATCAAAATTAAAAGGACACATGCCACATTCCTGGCAATGATAGGTTGTCTCCCATCCAGTGACTAATTTAACATCGCATCATGATATCCATCCATCATTAATTTGGATCCTTGGGCTAAATCAGCCCAAGATATATTCCTAGAGCATCTCTCACTTTGTCATCTACCATATAGAGTACCAGCACCACTGGTAAATCCATCAGTTTCTTCTTAATTTTGGACACCCAGAAAGAGACTTCATCATTGTGTACCTAAGGATTAAATGGAATTTTTTAATTTTCCTTAAATCCTAATCCTAAACTATTATGTTAAGTGGGATTAAAGGGGGTAGTTAACCCTTTTCCCATATCATATCACAAATAGTTTGAAATTTAATAGAAGAAGCAATTAAGCTCTTTCAAGTCAAGAATCTTAGGGTTTTTATCCAAGGTCAAGATTCAAGCTCTTAGTATGAAATCTTAGACTCCAGGTATCTAAGATTTCAATAATAGGTATTCTTTCACCCATGTGTCCTAAAATAACTTAGTGAATTTTAGTTTCTCCATGAATGATAATTTATGGTTCATACACAGTTTATGATTTCCCTAAATTTTAGTGTTATTATGATTTCTACATTCTTATGACATGTTTCCTATTATTTTACATCCAGTATGATATATTCCTATATGAATTGAATATAAGTGCAATGACCCTTTAGTTCATTAACTATATTCTTCCTTGCTTCCTCTGATAGAGCTTCTCCATAGTCGTCCCAAGTTATTAATGACTTGCAGGGACCAATAATTTGGTTACCTGATGGTTCATTTGGATTTTAGAACCCCTTTTCTCAATTTGAAGTCTTTTTTGGTCCAAATAGATAACGAATCAATAACTTTAGTACTACAGCCTCGTATGCAAAATTCGACTTTGTCAAAGTATCCAAAATATCAAAAACTATGGGGTTTCATATATTATTTATTCAAAATGGACCCTGAATACATCCCGAGGTATTGGCCAAAGCTCAGAACTAAGTTCCAAGCTTCATCAATGCATAGCATGCACCGAGGTACCGTGATTGTGTCCAAAAAAGGTGCGGCCACAAGATCATGACTACGATGACACACGGGCAGCGAATGCTCCATCATAGGGTTGTGTGGTCCATATTTAGGTTCTATCTCGCTCAAATTTTAGCCATTATGTGCCTCTTTCTAAACCTAGAAACCCTAATAGAATGTAAAACCTTCTAAGTATGTGTCGTGGGTTGAATTAGAGCTTAATCAACTTGTATGATTGATTCTTGCTACAATCTAAGCTAAGAATTCCTCTAATTTGGTATTGATTTTATGGTTTCTTGACTCAAAACCCCTAAACCATTAAGGGTCAATTGTAGCCCTAAAATTGAGTGATTGATTCAAATTACTTAGGGGTTTTAACTCCCTATAGATAGTTAGGCACAATGGGCTATTCTTCCTTGCTTCCTCTGATAGAGCTTCTCCAATTGGGGTTTTGCGTCCATTTGAAACCCAGGCACAATGGTGCCATAACAGGTATTGTCATTCTTGTTGTAATACTTTGATTTTATTATTGATAGCATTGCTTATGGAAGGAAGCTTCATGGAAAGGAAAGGAAAAGCTTATTTTCTTGTGATTTTCTTTGATTCAAAGTAGGTTAGGCTTACCCATAGACTATATTGAGCTTGTTTATAATGTAATTATTGATATCTTGCAAGATTGGGTGGGGAATTTAGACGATAGTTGATTAAATAGTGAACTTGGGGTTTATTAATTGCTAGGGGCTATTGATTTGTAAGGTATGATATTTGACCCTTAGTCTAGGACCTTGGTTAGCTTAATTGTGGTCTCATGACTAATATGAGAACATTATAGCTGTTCTAAGTAGATATGAATGGTATGCTTCTCTATCCTTATGGTTTATTGACCTATATAATGCCTAGAAAGGATATGACCTTGGTGTTGGGATGACTTAGGATGGATTCTTGAAGAGACTTTCCCTATAGACCAAAAAGGATTGGTAAGCCCTTATGGTAGTCTAATTCTGGGTAGAAGCTAGACTTATGTTAGTAAGCTTGGCATTCTCGAGATTTATAAGTGGGACTTGACCCACCTTAAGCTTGTACTAAGTAAATGCTTAGCGACCTAGATACGTGGTGATTGTCTAAACTATATTTATGAAGGAGTTGTGATGGTTTCACTATATTATTAGATTATCTTGTGATCATAACTTGAATACCCTTGTTAAGTGATTATTATGCATGTTTGGTAAATACCTATGCTCTCGCTGATACTCATATTACGTGTCAATCTGATTAGCAAGGTAAAATGGCAAGTGTATCCTACATCCCTACTTCCTTATATTATGAACTTGTATGCATGTTTATTGGTTTGGTTATGCATGTGGATGTATGTTGTTGTATTTGGAGGAATATGTGATGTTATGACGATGCTCGATTCGAGTCCAGAGGAATATATGATATTATGATGATTCCCGATTCGAGTTCGGAGGAATATGTGATATTATGATGATGCCCGATAAAGTCGGATGAATATGTGATATTATAATGATGCTCGGTGAATTTGGAAGAATGTGTTGATATTGTGATGATTCCCGGTGAATCTGAAGGAATATGTGATATTATGATAATGGCCGGTGAATTTGGAGGAATATATGATATTATAATGTTGCCCAATGAATACGAAGTAATATGTTGATATTGTGATGATGCCCGGTGAATCCGAATGAGGTAAGAACATTATGATGTTGTGTGCGCAAAATTTACGTATATGCATTGATATTGGTAAGGTTAGGTCATGTAGGGCCAACCACGTATGTTCTTGAGATATGAGGTCTCTCTTGGTATATTGTTATTCATTTCTTATTCCAAATCACTATATAGGAGGTGTGACCCTTGTTGATGCTAAATTATTAACTAGAGGAAATTTATGCCTGATGTTGAGTTAAGGCTTAGTGTTATGTGTAAACTTGCATAAAAATCAAGGGCAAACCTAATATATATCCTTGACTTGAATAAGAGGTTATATTTTAAAATCCTTCCTAGTAAGTTGGCTTATGTGATAACTAGTTGCTTCTAAAATATATGATTACTATTTGGAGGCTAGAAACCTAATAAACTAGTTGGTGGACTTTACTTGATTAAAATATGGAAATTAGTCCTTAAGGTTATGACATACTTAGTAATGATAGACCTAGTATTTCATGATGTTTAGTTAAATTATCTTCTAATGTGTGAGGATGAGATGGCTTAATTGATAACTCATATCATGATGATGCTAGTTGAAGAATGGCCTTATGATAGTTGAATAACCTATAATATGCGTGGATTGTAGTTTTCCCCAATTTGATGACTAGTAATTATAGGGTTTGTAATCTATAGACTTTTGAAAAAATAAGGTTAATTAGTATCGAGTTTGTGGTGTTTATCAATGAATTATAGAATTATTGACTACATGTCTATGCAATGGCAATGTTGCGTTCTTTATGTTAAATTATGATATGGGCATTTGAAAGTGGATTTTGATAATGATTTATGGCGGTGTTGTGCTACTCGCAGTTTTAGTAAATTAATGGAATAGTTGTGCTTTATTATATTATTAGTTGTATTCTCTTGGTGTACTCTCCAGTGGTATGAGACACTGTTATGAGTTTTTGTTTGATATTCTTTTATGTACTCTCCGGTAGTATGGGAAGCTGTGACGAGTTCTCATTGTGCTCTCTTTCGTGTACTTCTCAGCGGTATGGGATATCGTGGTAAGTTCTTGTGTTTATGTTCTAAAGATGGTTGATGATGGTTATGGCAAGTAGATGCTTTGCTATTGTGTATATGGCCTTACGTTTTCAAAATGATACTCAGTTGTTATGGCGATTATGGAGTATATTGAGATAGTACAGCATGTTATTGCTTTAGTAGCATAGATGTTGTTATAGAGGTATCAAAGAAGATTCAGGTTCGATCCTATCTCTTGAATTTAAGATTATTGTCTTATTTTATATCATCTTTACATTATATTTGAGCTTAGTCGGCTGATGATGCCTACTGAGTACTTATGTTTTGGTACTCATACTACACTTCTGTACCTTTTTGGTGAAGACCCAGGTTCTAGTTGCCGCAGCTGAGCTATTTCGTGCGAGTTGACTATTCGGAGTTAGGTCAAGCTCATGGAGATTGAGTTGCCCTATTTTCCCTCTATCCTTGTTTGTCGTTTGCTTTCGAGACAAATGTATGAGATTATTTAAGACATTTTAGATTTTGAGATTGTACATTCCTCTTGGCAAGTTTAAAAGCTTTTGTATCAATACTATCAGGTTGTGGGCTTTGTGTTTGAATATCGATTGTCCTTAGTTGTGAAATATTATTGTTTTATATTGTGTTCACATATATGGTCCATGTTGGATGTTCTTACCAAGGTAACCCCTTGTAATAGCTCTAAGTTACGATATCGGCTTACCGACCGGTGGGATGAGGTAGGTACCATCATGATTCCAAATGGGGTCGTGACAACTAGCAAGATTTCAAGTAAATTTCATACATCTTAGTAATGTTTTCAAAGCATGTTTCAGACTACTAGAGTTTTAGTATGCACAATCATGATCAATTTTTAGTGTAAACACTTTTAGAAATCATTCAAATTAAATAAGTTTTGACCTAGTTTTTAGAACACCAATTGTATATAATCACTGAGATTGACTAAGGGCCTAGTTCATCTAAATTCTTCAAACTACTTGCCATCGTAGGTTTACTTATCATAGAACTATGTGACATTATAAGTTTATTTAGCCCCTAGTTGGGGATCAATTTAGTGATGATGTCAAGCATGTCTTTATACCCTAGCAAGATATACTGTGTCCTTTAGATGGGGCGTATACATTGGACTCCATGCTAACTCACATAAGTTATGTTGGTTAGTAGACTTTTTCAGACTCAAATTCAGTATTATTCATTCCTGGCCCTCAGTTTGGTTTCATTGTATTATGGCTTCTCAGATTATCCTTGCATATCAGCATATTATGTACATCATTATTGGGTCATTGTACTATAGTTCAGTTTCTTTCCACTCAGTTTGCATTCAGTACAAATATCAGTATTTTCAACATGTTCATATTATTTTCTAATTTAGATATCTCATATGCTTATTACATTCAAAATACTGATCACATACTTTCTTTTGCATTATATTGTATTATGATATAGGTTTGCGTGCTCCATCTCAGCAGCATAGATAGTACATTTTAGAGCCACATCAATGTCTACCAGTGGTGATTCCTTATCATCTAAGGACAAGTACTCATTATGTTTATTTTTCCATATTTCAATTTTTTGTATTTAGAGTTAGTTGTGGTCTTATCCAAGTAACTTGTCAGTAATAAATTCTTCAGACATCGAGTCAGATATTTAAACTTAATTCAGTTGGGTATTACTTTTCAAACTTAATCTATTACCAAAGATTGTTCAAAATATATATTTAATTTAGTTTAGCTTCATCTTAGTCTTCTTTATTTTATAATGTTTAGTGTTATACCATGGCATGCCATGAGTTAGCTTGGGGTCACTTGTATCTCTTAGCATTGTGTAATGTCTAAGATACAGGCTCGGGTTATGATAGAAGTCGTGTTTATGGACCTGAAAACAACATGAATGAAGAGTCATTATTTTAATAACTAAATTTACTAAATCCTTGATGTAAATAATGGTGATTGATTATGCAAAGGAACTTATACGACTTGATTTAGCCATTTGTATAATTTCCAAATTATATGGCTTGTTGATTGCTCTACATACTTGCAATTGATGATTGTTGGTTCATTGATACTCAAATGAATTAGTTGTTTATTTTGAAATATTGAATTAAAGATATGATTGTCAAGTGTACTTGTAAAATTAGATGCACTTGTGATATTATCCTAAGAGACAAAGCTCTTGGGGAAAGAATCTGTCTAAGAAAACCGTGAAAAATTCTTCCCACTCAACAGGACCTGCATCATCTAACCTTTCTGCTAACCACCGCTTATACAAAATGTGAGCGATATTCTGGAATTGGTATACAGCTAACTTGGCACTCTGAGAAGAAGTGACTCCCACGATATCAATGACCTTCTGGACTTGGTCAACGAATTCCTAAGGATCCTCGTCTCGCTTAGACCCAAGAAGGACGGAGGGTTCATTCGGATGAAGTCTCGAATCCTAGCTACTGCTGAATTGGAAACTGGGTTGGCCAAAATGACTACTAGTCATTTATTCTGGGTAGCTACACACTGATCAAGAGTGGTAAATGCGATCCTAAACTCCGCATGAGAAACATGTTCACCCAAAGGATCTTCAAGATGAGGAGCTAGCTGATTTCTTCTCTTTGGAGGTATGTTTCCGAAATAAGAGAAGGGCGGATCAGACTGAGAGACTGACTTGAAATTATGTTTACTAGCATGACATAAATATTGAAGAAAGCGAACTATTGCTAAAACATCTCATAACCTCCTGTACAAAAATATGGCGTGCAACACATCCATGTACAAGACTCTACTAGATGCGGCTTTCAGACTTCCTAGGACTCTATCGAACCTTATGCTCTGATACCAAGTTTGTAACGCCCTGATTTTTTTGAAATAGAATGCTATACGGTGCTTATGACCCCGAAGGATCACAAGCTAACCCATGACTAATATTTGTACCTATACACTATAATATATAACATAATAATGTGAAAAACACGAGCATATAGGCCATAAGGTTCAACAGAATAAGGAATCTATCAAAACATAACATCCATATGGGTGAAAGATACCCAAAACAACTGAAAACTGAATCAAATCTGAACATAAGTATGAATACTAAATCTGAAATCCTCTAAGTATTGTCTGAATAAAGAGTTAAAGGAACATGTCTCCAACTAACTCTATAAACTAATAACTAGCTAAAATAATAATGAATAAATCAAATCATATTGTCCTCGAATGAAGAGGACTCATTGAATCTCTACGACTGGAAATGCTACCGCTACTGCTGGTCTGGAGCTCATGTCTCTGAACCTATGGTGTAACATGAAAAGAAAGCACCATAGCACAAATGCATCAGTATAAGGGAATGTACTGAGTATACGAGTGAGGTAGGCTAAATATAAACAGGGTTTACATGCATGAACAATACTAATTGTCTGACTAACATGAACGTAAGACTACAAACATGCATACATAGTAACTGAAATCGTGGGTGCATGATAGCTAGTCCTGTGTGCTAATACATGGTTTACTGATGGCTAACATGACTGATACTGAAATTCTGATAATATGGGTGACTATATCTGACAATCCTAAATCTGATAGAACTATCTGAGTTCCGTATTGTAACTGAGTCTGACAGTATCTGGCAGTCCTTATATACTGAAATCTAAAGACCTATCTGAGTTCTTTTACTGAGATTGATTCTAAAACTATGGGAAGTAGTTGTTTAACCGATATGCCCTAATAACGCATATAGCTAAACTGGGGTCCAATCTCTGCCCTGATTGGAGGGGTATCAATACCGCGCCATTGGTAAGGACAGTAGTGGGTGACCCTTAGCTGGCAGGTATTTGAAAGAAGAATGGTTGGAACCCTAAATTGACAGGTTAAGCCACACATCAACCCTAATTTGATAGGTTAAGATGTCTCAACCTACGCTGGCTACGTAGTTCTAGAACACAAGGATGACTGCTAAGAATCACACCCTAAACTAGTAGGTGAGTCCCCATCCTTGGGTTCACTCGGTGCTAACTTCTACTCCCATCTGAAGAGACTAAACATGATTCAACTGACTGTACATAGATAGATTAACTGACTTCTATTGACCGACGGAGTAGTACTATTATCTGAGAGTTAACTGAGATCATGATATTTTTTTAGGTTTTCCTGAGTCACATGACTGACTGAGTTCTATAGATTATAGCTTGACTGAGATTATCGTGACAACATGACATGGCTTTAGGCACCCAGCTATTTCTTTTGGGTACGAATACCCTCAGGACTCGATAGAAGGAAACTGACACACATGACATGACTTGATCACAAGATTTGAGTCCAAAATTCATAATATCATAAGTAGGGGATATCATATTTCATATAGTTACTCAACATCTTAAACATTGTAGGAAATGCAAGGATATATTTCGTGTATATATTGTATATCTCCATTATCTTACTTGCTTCATACCACCACAATCGCAATACATGAAAAACATGGGATTCATATTGAAGTATATAGCTATCATGGACTTGCCATTTAGACATCATAGAACCATACAAACATAAATTTCTAGCATCCTAAGCATTTTATCAAACACCTTGCATGCATTATTTAAAGCATAGGTGAGTTTCATACTTGCACCATATTAAACCACCTAAAGTTTATGATTTTCAATTAACAAACATATATATTCCATGAAAACACCTTTATACATCACATTGAAACTTAAACAACAATCGTTAACATGTACATACTCATATCACCACAAAAAGTTTACAAAATAATATTTAAAACATGGTTCTTGAGATTTATGAAAAGATTGGATCCATAGATGAACACTACGCATACCTTAGAAAGGAAACCTTGATAATTTGCTGGAGAGTTCTTGGATTGGGAAACTTAATTCTCAATTATCTTGGAAAAAGGCTTGAATCTTGCTTTTGAGAGATCAGTTTGATAGAAACCCTAATCTTGTGGTTGAGAGCGTAAGAGAGGGTTTTTGAGATGCTTCACTGAAGAAAAATGAGAAACATTATGCCTCTTTAGGGTTATAAGTCGTGGAAGATAAAGGAAATGACCAAAATACCCTTATGAAATAAATTCCCAGTTGCTGAAATATCATAGCTGACGACCTTCGTGATAGGGCATCACAAATGTGATAATCTATCACGAATGTCGTCACTTAGGAGTTGGTTTCTTCCTAAGGCTGACGACCTTCGTGATAGGGCATCACAAATGTGATAATATATCACGAATGTCGTCACTTAGGAGCTGGTTTCTTCCTAAGGCTGACGACCTTCGTGATAGGGCATCACAAATATGATAATTAGTCACGAATGTCATCACTTAGGAGCTGGTTTCTACCTAAGGCTGATGACCTTCGTGATAGGGCAACACAAATGTGATAAGCTATCACGAATGTCGTCACACTGTTTCCAGCCTAACATGCTGGAGTAAAATAGGAATAATTCTTTGCTCCGACATCAGATTCATGTAAAATTGGTATTGTTAGAAATCTAATTCAATTATCTATCTGTTTATAGGTCATGAGCTCAAAAATTCCATGTATAATGAGAGATATACTAGTTTGAAGTTGACTATACCAATATCCTTCTCAAGAATTCAATCGGTAAGGAATGTTTTGATTCGTTTGATAGCTGGGAGTTATTTGAAGCCTTAATATACATCTAACCTACTCATAAACTATAAAAAAACCATGATGTACTATGCATGAGCTTGGTACATGGCTCTAATATTGGTTTGGATTTTTTGGGGTATTATAATATATCTATGTTTATTAGTATTTTAGTGTATGTTATTCGATAATGGTAATTATGATGACATTGATATCTGACAAGACTAGAGGATACTATTATGATGATATTGATACCCAACAAGGCCAGAGGATAATATTATGATGATATTGATACCCAGTAAGGCCAGAGGATACTATTATGATAATATTGATTTCCGGAAAGGCCGAAGGATACTATTATGATGATATTAATACTTGGCAAGGCTGAACCATACTATTATGATGATATTGATACATGACAAAGTCAGAGGATACTATTGTGATTATATTATACCCGACAAGGCTAGAGGATACTATTATGATGATGTTGATATCCGACAAGACCAGAGAATACAGTTGTGATGATATTGATACCCGATAAAGTTGGGGGATATATTGATGATATGTTGATACCCTACAAGGATAGAGGTTGATTACGATGATTATAGACCTGATGAGTGCAGTTATAATAAGTTGTTATATTGATTGTACACTTCATATTTATTCCTGCATGCGCATCACCTATCACTAGTATACACCTATGTCTATCAGTCGATATGGGATAGTTGTATAGATATAAGTAAAGAATATGCCTTGTGTTATTGTATGTTGATTGAACCTTTCAATCCTGGGGTGGTGGGGGTACGCATAGGATCGCCTAGGTATTTGGTTTTCTAGAGTAGCCGGTTATTCATGCTATTATTGATATTGTTATTATCATTGTTATGATCATTATTAAGGCTAGCTTATGACAGATTAGTCATTAATCTGGTATAGGGATTTGAGGTACATCTTTGGCCTCTCCTATCTTATGATTACATTATTATGCATGATTATTTAATGTCTAGCTATGTGGATTAGAAACCCTGAGTATGATAGTATTTAAATCCTGATAGTATTATAATTGGGTCTTAAATAATTATATGATGATATAGTTTATGCTTTGAGATAAATTTATGTTTATATGTATATATATCTGTTTATAAATATCTAGATATATGAAGCTATGGCACTACCATATATCCCTTACTTTGTTTGTCATATTGCATAGTTATTTCTTCACCTTGTATTTTACTATATATATCTTCCTTTTGCTCTTTATTTGTATATTGACCTAGGATATATGGTATAGCATTTCCGTATATTGAATATGCCTAGAATAGGATAGTTCACCCTGATACTTTCTTAGTCTCATTATGTTAGACTCTTACACATGAATAGGATAGTTGTCCCTTATTATTCTTATTGACTTGTTATATGATTTCTGGACTCTTGAGTGTAGATTCCATTCTGTTTATATGATGTATACATCTGCTTTATCTCTGGAGCTCAGTTCGTAGTTGCCTATTGAGTACCATTCATTTGGTACTCATATTACACTTCTGTTGCCTACAGCTTATAGTACAAGTTATCGTCATTGATGTGTGCATTGTGCAGAGCAGCCCTAGTTTGGAGACATTGAGTGAGTTGCTGATGTTCATAGTATTACTTATCTCTCTCTAATGTATTATACTAGTCTCTAAGTTGTATTCAGAGATAAGTGTATCAGTGTATTTCTCTTTGATATATCACTTTTGTACTCTTATTATGTTTAGAACCTTTTTTACTGATACCACCAAGTTTTGGGATTCTTCTATGTATTGATCTTTATCTCATATATTCTATATCTTCTTCTTTATATTATTGCATAGTTCGCTACTAGTCATTCCGAACGACGAGTTTGCTTGCCTACTAGTGGGTATGGTAGGCACCATCATGACTTGAGAAGTTGGGTCATGACATCCTTTTATTTCATTCTCCTCTCTATTAACTTACAACATCATTCTAAATTCTTTCTTTTCTTAATCTAAACTGGTCCTTTCCTTTCTTAGAAATTAAAAATGTCTAAAACACCATCTTCTTCAAA
Source organism: Capsicum baccatum var. pendulum (assembly GCA_030864225.1). Classification (NCBI taxonomy): domain Eukaryota; kingdom Viridiplantae; phylum Streptophyta; class Magnoliopsida; order Solanales; family Solanaceae; genus Capsicum; species Capsicum baccatum. The sequence goes on from CM061555.1 coordinate 188,154,873, forward strand.
CCCCATGAAAGAATTATCCTCTGATGATCCTCAAGAGTCATAAAGTTCTTTACCCATCAGCTTTTCTCTTGAAATTCCTGAAACCCTAAGTGAAACCATTTTAGTCAAAATTTTAAGCTCCAGTAGAAATCCTGGTACGTTAGCCTTGAAAGTTGACTTAAATAAAGGCTTTAGTTCTCCAATCGACCAAGAGATTCCTCAATCTGAAGGACCTCTTTTCTCATAAAAAATAAAGTCGTCCAATGTTTCTCAAATCCATGCCCCCTCTGAAGAATTAAAAGGTACTGAAATTTTCCCTACTATGTGTGAGTCAAACCCCATATTTGTCCAACTGGTCGACGAAGAGATTCCTATAAAGAAATTTAATCCTTTTAATAGTGTAAATTGGGTAGTTGAAAATTTACTCTTTCTTTCAAATAAATCCATAGAAAGTTTAGTATGTGCCAAGGAGTAAATATGAGGAGAAAAAAAAGATTTGACAAAGGATGGGGAGTCTATATTACCTCCAAATGAGGAAGATAAAGAGGATGAGTATGAACAACCTCTAAGTTGGAAATTCAATAAACTAAAGGATACTAAAGAAAAAAGGAAAATAATTGACACTAGTGTACAAGTTATAAGATCCTATTCTACAAGGGGGTATGAAATGAAATAGCTAGTAGATGTTATGAAGGAAAATGAGTCTTAAAGCATAAAAAGAAGAAGGCTTAAGAAAAATGTTGTTGTATAAGAAAAAGAAAATATTGATGTTGTAAAACTTGAAGGAGATGAGGACATTGATATAGAGGTTGTCGGTGCAACTAAGGAAAGAAATAAGAAAGTATGTAGTGAGGAGAGGACCAGGTCCTAAAGTTCAAAGTCCTATAGCTATGCAGGAAAGGAGAAGAAAAATATTATTGTGAAAAGAAAGAAAGCCTCTAAGGGACCTAGTGCCAAGAACAAAAAACTAGTGAAAATGAAGATCCACATAATGATCCCAAAAAAATAAAAAAATAAAAAAGAAAGAAAAGAAAGACATATATAAAGAAAGAAGGATTGGAATCCTGAAAACACAAAAGGTATTATCAGGGGGAGTGTTTGATCTTAAGATCTATGAGAAACCTAGGATGGTGGAATTGATAGAGTATGTCAAGCACCAATGATGGCTACATCTATTTGAGGAAGCAGCACCAGTGGTTTTTGAAAATAAAGTTAGAGAATTCTATTACTCAATAGATTTCTCAGAAGATGGATTGATTCTATCTGCACAAGTGCAAGGAAAAGAAATAAGGCTGGATGAAGAAACCTTGGGAGAAATTTTTAATGTACCTATTATGGGTGTAACGATTGTTATGAACAAACACCCACAATGGAGTTCATGATTGAAACCTCAAAAATGGGTGGGCCTTCGATAGCTGGGGTTAAAAATAAATTCCTCACAAGTGAGTTCCAGTTGGTATTTGAATTTGTGAACAACATTCTCTTGCCTAGATCAAAAAGAGGACCATTGCATCTGGTGTTGACTTGTTCTTAATAGAATATTTGAGTAAGTTTGAATTAATAAGCTTATCTGCTCATATGATTGAGCACATAAGAAAGGTAATTTATAAGAAAGAAGGGAAACATGGGATACCATATGGGTGCTTTCTAGACAAAGGGTTTAAGCAAGTTGGAGTAGTTGGTACAAAAGGAACTCCTGGAATAGTCAAACAAAAGTTCAACATGAAAACCTTGGTGGAGAATAAATGCATTGAAGGGAAAGTTGGAACTGTATCCCAAGTATCAGAACTTTTGGCTACTCAAGAAAGTTTAACCAAAGAAATAGAGGAGTTGAGGATTGTATTAGCAGCAAAGGACACTAAAATAGTGCACCTAAAACTACAAAATTATAAGTTGTCCTCAGAGGGACCTGGTGCTACCGGAGAACTTACAGCAAAAAATGCAAAGCTCAAAGGCAAGGTTGCAGAATTAACTAGTGAGGTTCAAGGGTTGAATGCTAAAGTAAATACTCTCACTAAACATTTGTTAGATGCTCATGCTGTTAAGGCTGCTAGAATGGAAATGTTGCTAAAATCACCCTCCCCTAAGCACCATTCTACCTGAGTCCTAGTGTGTCAGTCTCTGTGGTAACCTTTGCAAAAAGTTGTTTGATATGTTATTGGTATATTGAAATAGCTCCAATAATGAATGAAATTCGTCTTGTGTGCCTCATCTATTTCCTTTATTTTATAGTTGTTCTTCATGTTAGTATTGCCCTAGTATTCATGAGTTCACTAACCTGTGCTTATTTTACTCTTAATTTACAATTATTCCTTTTTAATGATGACAAAATAGGGAATACCGACTTTATATGTTGAGGACCAGGTGTGTTTATTTAAGGAATATACTAATGATGTTAGGGACTAGGTACCAAGTGAATATGTGTGATGATGGTATTGAAGAAAAGATCTGGAGGCACAGTGACAAGGAAAAGTATGCAAATGCACTAAACGAACAATGGTTCATGATGACAGGGGGAAGTAAATGAAACTTTATATCAATTGATAATAAGGGACCAGGTCCCTAAGTTGTGGAAGCATGGTGTGCATGATAGGGTGGACATTCATCTTCAATAGTGGTAATCACACTAATTAAATGTGATGAATGAACATGAGCATTGATGCTCAAAACTATGTGGTTAGTTTGTCATCATCAAAAAAGGGGAAATTATTGTATCTTGTTTAGATGATGAGCATATGACTACAAGGGACCAGGTTCCTAGATGTTCAAGGCAACAGTACAGCTGGAACGCATCTGCACAGTTTTATCCTCTTTTGTTATAAACTGCACAGGTGTTGCTTGTACTATTTAGTACACCTGGTCCAAAAAACATTTCAACTTTAATTATCACTCCTCTATAAAAGGAAAAGTATGTTTCTTCATCCAGCAGTTTTAAAAAATCAAAAAGAGTGTTGAAGAGAGCAAAAAACAAAAAACTCAACTATCAATATTGCTCGAGTATTGCTCATGTTTTGATTTCTTTTGTAAGCTAAAAGTGTGATTGTTCTTGTGTGAAGTCTAATTTGTAACTAAATTACTCAGTCTATATGAGTAATGATCTTTTGTTTTCTTTCCTTTGAGAGTGCTTAGGTAGAGTTACCTAAGCTTGATACTGATTAGAGTTAATTAGTTCTTTGGGATTCTTGGAAGAGTTGTTAAGGTGAGTGTGTGGTATAGTTATTACAAGCTAGAGGAGCCTAGAGCTAGACTAATTGGAGTCTGTAATCAAGAGTTTGATTATAGGGGACTGTTTGGTTGCTTGTGAGGGCAAACTGTGTTTTTTCCTCCCTTGAGCAAGGGGGTTTCCACATTAAGTCTTGAATACTTTACTCTTCCTGCATTGTATTGTGTTCTTAGTTGCATTACTATGTTTTTGCCTATGATTGACTTTGAGGGACCTGGTCCCTTATAGTGTGGTACAACCCCCAGGGTTTCAACATCATTAATTGAAAATTAGATTAGAGGATATACCAAAGAGAACTTTTAGAATTTGGTATGGTCATTATGAGTTTTTGGTGATGTCTTCGGGCTAAGGAATTCCCCTGCAACCTTTATAAGCTTGATAAAATATGTATTGAATTCATTCTTGGATTATTTTATAATCATGCTTATTGATTATATTCTAGTCTACTTCAAAAGTAAGGAAGGATCAAGTCATCTTCACATAGTTTTGGAGATTCTAATGGCAAAGCAGCTATTTGCCAAGTTTTCAAAGTGTGAATTTTTGTTGTCTTCTATTGCCTTCTTGGAGAACGTGGTTTTTAAAAGGGAGTAATAATGGACCCCCAAAAGATTGAGAAAGTTAAAAATTAGATTCAGCTTAGTTCACTGACCATGGTAAGTATATTTGTGGGTCGTGTTAGTTATTAAGGATATTTGTCGGTCTTGTTAATTATTACCACAAATTTGTTAAGAACTTTGCACCCATTTCAACTCACTTGATAAGTTTGACTCAGATGGAAGTGCCATTTGTTGGCAATATCAATGAGAAGAGATCTTCAAAAATCTCAAGATACTTTTAACTACAATGCGTATCCTTTCACTACCAGTTGAAGGTAAGGGCTTTATAGTATTTTATGATGCTTCAATTTTGGGCTTGGTTGTTGTGTTGATAAAGAATAGCTGCATAATTTCTTATTCTTTAAGGCAGTTGAAGCCTCATGAAAGGAACTACCCAATCGATGACTTGGAGTTGGCGGTGGTTGTGTTTGCATTAAAGATTTGGAGATACTATCTTATGGTGTCAAATATGAGGTTTTCATAGACCATTATCTTTTGCATCATGTCTTTACTTAAAGGGATTTGAATCTAAGGAAGTGGAGATGGATGGAATCATTGAAGGATTATGATATGACTATTCAGTACCAATCGAGCCAGGCCAATATGGTGGGAGATGCATTGAGCCAAAAAGCTAAGTATGTGTAGTTTTTCATTCTTGAGGGTATCCAAACAACCTTTAGCTATAGAGTTTTAAAGTCTAGCATCTCAAAGAATACAGTTTGGGGTCTCAAACAGGAGTAAAGTGTTGGATAGCGTTGAGGTGAAGTCGATATTTATGGAAGATATTAATGCCAAGAAATTTGATGACAAAAGGTTGAATGCATTCTGGAATAAAGTGGTGCATAGGAGGTGGAGGACTCCACCCTTAATACGAGTGGGGTTGTTTTATGGTTTAAAGGAAGGCTATTTGTTCCTCGTGTTGGCGATTCGATTCATGATGTACCTTCAAAGTACCATGGTTCAAGTAATTCCATTTATCCAGGTATAACTAAGATGTACTGTGACTTGAGGCAACTTTATTAGTGGCCCAGAATGAAGAGGGACGTAGTGGACTATGTGTCCAAGTGTCAAAATTATCAGTAGATGATATATGAGCACCTAAGGCATGTAGGGATTCTTTAGAGAATTCCTATACCTATGTGTAAATGGAAGAACATTGTATGGATTTTGTAGTTGGTCTTTCCAAGGCTTAAGGAAAATATGACTCAATTTGGTGAGAGTAGATCGGTTGATGAAATCAGCTCACTTCTTACTAGTTCGAGTTGACTAAAACTCTTAGTAGTTAGCTAAAATCTACGTCAATGAGATTGTAAGAATTCAAGGGGTTCCACTTACTATCATTTCTTATAGAGATGCAACATACACTTCAAAATTTTGGGACAGGTTATATGAGGAGTTGTACACCAACCTCACATTTAGCATGATTTTTCTACCTCAAACTGATGGACAATAGAAGAATATGATTCAAATTATAGACGACATATTGACGGCCTGCGTGATTGATTTTGGTGGTCATTGGGACCCATTTCTTCTGTTGTATGAGTTTTTATACAATAACAACTATTATTTCAACATTAATATGGAACTATTCAAGAAACTCTATAGAAGAAAGTATAGGTCAACTATTAGGTGGTTTAAGGTAGGAGATGTTAAACCTTTGGGCACAGACATAGAAAAAGAGGCTCAACAGAAAGTAAGATTCATTCAAACCAAGTTGTTGTCTTCTCAATGTAGGAAAAAAGAATGTAGACCGCAAGGAAAGAGACATGGACTTAAAGGTTAGTGAGCAAGTTTTGCTTAAGGTGTCTCCTATGAAGGAAGACATAAGGTTTGAAAAGCGGAGAAAGTTAAGCCCACGATATATTTGTCCCTTCGAGGTTCTTGAAAATATGGTCCAATTGCATACAGGCTAGGTCTAGCACCGGGATTATCAAGATCTCATCTAGTATTTCATGTCTTTATGCTCTGAAGATACTATGGTATGGGGACTACATTATTAAGTACGACTCAGTCCTTTTAGATAAGGACTAGGCTTATGAAGAAGAACCAGTAATGATTTTATATTAAGATGTTTGGAATTTAAAGACAAAGGAGATTTGTTTGGTTAAGGTTCAATGGAAACATTATTTGATTGAGGAATTCACTTGGAAAACCAAGGAAATGTGGGATAAGAATCCTCAATTGTTTGAGGATTTAGGTACTCTCTTCTCGCCTTATTTTAGCCTATTTATTTTCCCCCGTTTGATAATTTAGGGATGAATGATGGGTAAATTGATATCATTTTTAATGACCATTTCCATCATTATGTATAAACCTTCCATTGAAAGTCCCATCTTAAAATTCCTCCCAATTTTGAATTTATAAACTTTAAGCTAGGATAGTTTCAAGCGAAATCAAAGAAATGCATAATCTAGGGAAACCTGGGTAAGTAGAACTCTTGAAATTGATCTTAGCACAAAATGCATTTTTTGGAATGTCCTGAGTTTAAGGTGTGTTGCAAAAATTGGGATTTTTGGGTGAAATTGGGCATTCTATACCATCGACACTACTATAGTAGCATGCACACAGCTATAGCTACCATCGCTATAGCAGAGAAATTTCTACTATAGTGATGGTCAAACTCGATCAAAAACTTCTATAGTGGGTGTTGCTATAGCGACATTATGTCGCTATAGCGACAAAAGTCGTAGATATATTTAATATTTTCCTAAAATAATTTATTTTTCTAAAACTCATTTTGGGGCAATGGAGGGGCTATTTCACCAAATTTTCATTGTTCGGCTTTGCTAAGGTTAGAATTTCATCCCTATTAACTAGTATTTAATAACTAAGCCTTAGAACTACTTAATTATGGAGTTTGGGAGGGTTTTAGGGATGATTTTAGTTATCTTCTAGTACAATGGAGAAAATCAAGTAATAAGTTAATGGATTTTGATTACTAATAGTTAATTTACCCTTCTATTTTGTTAATTCACTAATTTATCCTTGAAATTGGTAGGTTAGATGAATTACGATAGAATAGCCCTAGAATGGTAATGGAATTATCGTGAACTTGACAATTGGGGTTGGGTGTGAGTTATAATTTCCAAAATGGTTGGTCATTTCATTAATTATGTGTTTATATGCATGTTTTAGATCAAGAGCAAGCGAAATTTACATGGAAGGATAAAGCTTCGGCTTAGAGGAGTTATGCAAGCTTGGATCTAGGTAGGTGATGGTATTGTTGTTTAATCCAATTTGTGCTATATTTTCATGTTAACTACCTTATAGTACGGCTTGTTAATGCATGTTGTTTGGTGTGGTAAATGCAAATATTCTTACATTATTGTATGAGTTTCCATGCTTTATTATTTAATGTGAAATGTTTCATTAATTGGAATGTTCTTATGGATTATCAGTGAAACAAGGTTAGCAGACACTTGTTTCTGGGGTTTTAATACATGGACGGAATTTTTCCCTAGCAGGTCATGGAAAAATGGTGGATGTATTACCCATAGCATGTATATATGAGGGTCACCTGAGTTTGACGGTTCCATGAGTGGACCGGAGAATACATTTATACAGATAACAATTTGAATAATTTGTCTTGATACATATCAACTTTGATTGGTTGTACTTGAATCGGTGATAATATGTTGACTTGTTTATTGAAATTCTAAGTTTCTCATTCGTTACTTGTTGTGCTAACTTTATGTTTGTTGAGGATGGAAAAATTTATTGTACTATATTTTAGTTAAGTTTCAATATTCTCATCCTAGTTGGCTACATAAACCTATAAAGTACAATTTTTTTATTGTGTCTTGATACTTCACCTTCTTTTATTTTTATAGTGAAGCACATATTCCAGTGGCTCCTACGAGACCTTACTTGTGATTCCAGTAGTTGACTTTAGATTTCATGGTAAGCGGCATATCCAAGCTATCATGAGATCTTTCCTTTATGAAATAGTCCTTTATGTTGAACATTATCCACTTTCTTTTAGTTTTGGAGTTGCATCCCCTTCTTGACAATCTTAGATGTTTTGGTATGAACGACTTTCGGGTCCTAAGGATTGTTTTATTCTGTTTATGTAGAATGTTCAGCAATTAGTTGAACTTTAGATTGTTGTTTAGACTTGGATAAATATTGGTGGATTAGTTCTATTATCTCTTAACATTTGATTTTAAGATGATATTTTGGGTAGATGGTTATCCTACCAGGTGACTAGTGTGGGTGCCACTCACAACGTGCTTGGGTTGTGACAATAAAGATCATCAACATTCATTAAAAACAACATAATATTTGATTGGATTGATTTTCAACCTTTTTGGTACTTTCGTTATGTCATGAGATTTTAAGCTCAAGTCCATGATTTAGAATTGGTTGGATTAACCAATATGCTATTTACATCAGACGTATCTACCAAACCCAAGTCTAAAGAAAGGAGAAGTTGTAATGTACCTCAGGGTTGAACAACAAGCCTCACACTATCATGAAGATGACTACTCCTTCTACAAGTCCTTGGGGCTCATTGATAAAATTAATTTTTTTATTCAAAAGTACTTCACCCATAGGGTAAGAACTCATACCTAAAAGTTGGGTGAAGATGAAATCTAACTAGGGCATCAAATCACCCTAGAAAACTATAATAAAGAGGGAAATTTCATGAATTTGAGGTTCAAATTTGATGGAAATAAGCATTAATATCAATGGGAAATACACGAAGGTGGTAAAGAGAACTTAACCAAACACTTAAATGGAGAAAATAGAGGGAGACTCAATCAAATCTTTACCCAATTCAACACTTTATCAATATTTCCAAAAATCTAACTACACATCAGGAATGAGTACAAAAGCCCCAGAATCTAAAACCAAGGTCCCACTAACTCAAAAAATACCTTTTGGAGCTAAGGGGATTTATATAATTTCCATCCCATTTTCCCAAAATGTTGACCCAAATTAACCCTTACCAACTTAAAAGCTCCATAATAGAATAACTCACCAAAAACTCAATCGATTTCCTTGGGAATTGAGCCACCCATCCATGCAGACCACATACTCTTAAAAACTAAAGGGAAGATAGAAATAGTAAGAACAGGAAAAAAATAAAAATGACTAGAAGGGTCATTACATGAACTTAGTGATGTATTTGCTCACAGGCCTGTGTACTTGAGCATGTAACATGAAACAATGCAACACCAAAGACATCAATACATGAAATATATGGTATATAAAACCACATGAAGAGACATATCAAAATATGCAAAATACATTTAAAATAAGTACAAATAAGAGATTAAGACTTGAATAAGACATAAAGTTATGTAACTTAGTTCCCTTTTAATTCTGTTTGGGAGAAAATGGAGAATCGAAATAAAACACCATGTGAATGCATTAAATATAATCTTGGATCATTCAAATAATCTATCCTATACCATGCTAGGCATAGGACATACATGACATGATATGGCAATGACCATAGTAAGCCCTTTTGGGGACACATGAAAAGAGTTGTCCCACTTGTGAAAATGATCTTTATCTTACGTCAGCATATGTAGTTTAAAAAAGTTTTAATCTATGCATATTCATTCTTGTTCTTCCATATAACTCCTTTAATCTCAAAAGGTTAATCATTCTTATTGGTTCATGTTCACAGATTAGCCTTAGTAGGATCATGTTCATAGAATTAGCCAATTTAGGCTCATAAGTTATGAATTAACCACTTTAGAGCTTATGTCCAAGAATTAAACAAATCTTAGGTTCATAAGTCATGTTATTTAGTATTCACAACATCATTAAAGAGTCATGTAAGGTAAGATAGCATGATACGTTATTTCATAGTTCATTGTTAAAGCTAGCATAGCATAAACGGGAGTTAAGGATATAACTTTGGAGTATTCTAATTGTAGAATATAATTTTAAGTGAAAATAATCAAGTAATAATGCCAAATAAAATCATGAAAAAAATCACATCTTTTAGTTAAGAAGTAGAACAAAAGGGTTCAAATAAAAAATTATAGAAATTTTATTTATTTAGGAAATTTGATGTGTCATGGTTTCATGTCTATTTTGATGTTTAAAATGAGTAAATTATGCAAGAACTTAGGTAGATTTGGTGGGTTTGATGTTTTATTATGATTCTATGTAGAAGAATAGGGGTTGAAGGCAAAATGGAGGAGAACGAATAAATATTTATCAAGTAAGGAAGAAGGCTGACATCCATGGGTATGGTCCATGACCCGTAAATTGGACCCACGACCCTTGAAAGGCATTCATGAAGAAGGTTTTGTAGATTAAAGAAAATAATGAGTTCCACTGGTGTGATCCATGATTTGTGGACTTGATCCACGACTCATGGAACTAAGTCATGAATGAGAAGTTGTAGGTGCTGACAAGTCTAATTCCTATGGAGGAGACCTATGATTCGTGAATCCAACCTATGACCCATGTTAACCAAATACTAATAAGAGAAGCAAAATATGATTTCCACGAGAGAGGCCTACGACTAGTAGACTGATCCATGACTCCAGTCTATGAGTCATAGGAAGTTCCTGATCTATTACTCCTACATAGTTTAGGATAGGATTCTTTTTGTATCTACAAATACTCCTATTGTGTTTTATGATTATTTTATGCACTATTATAGTATTTTATGGTTCTTAGACACATTAATGGTCTTGTAATCATAACATTAATTTCTATGATTTTAATTCAAAGTGAGATTTTGGAATTTTTTATCTTATTATTGTAAGTGCATGATTATGCTTTCTTATCAGAATTCTTCTTGTGTTCTTGAAATTATGAGTATTTGAACACCACAACTAGGTTTCGAGAAACATGGCAGATTAATGAAGTAGTGTTCAAAGTACAAGAAAGTTCTCGAAGGTTAGTTGGATATGTATTGTTGTTTCTTTTGATTTGATTAGTTTTCAATGAGTGCAGATGTTAGGACTTGTCCTATATCTACCTTGGATTATAGCAAGGGTAGCCGAATCAAAATAGAGAATCAACAACAAGAAATAGAGTTGTCTTCATTTAATTAGCCTTGAGCCGATAAATTGGAAATACTATATTGGGATCATGGATAGGAAATTGAAACACTCATGACACATTAATATTTTTGCTTGGGGATAGTCATCTACAAGGGGAAAAAATAGTTAGTTAGATAATACATAGCCTATCGATTCTGCATGCCAAATACTATAAGATATCACTAAAGTACAGTGAACCCATGGAGTTATGATGTTATTAGGGAACACAGTCCTAATGCCTTTCTCATACTGATTTCAAATCTAACAAATCAATACTTTTTATTACTGATACTTTGTTTCACAAAACCCCCCTCTTTTACTTACTTGTCAATTACCTAGACAAATACTTAGTCAATTTTTGACCTTTTTCTAGTGGCATCAATCCCAACCTAGTTAGGTTATATATTTGATCAGCGATCGCTTTATACTTCTAGGAGGTGTAATTTGAGCGACATCGAATTTCAACACCGTCATCAGGAAATACAATTATGGTATTGAATTATTATGTTTGTCGAGTTATTGGTTTTGTTTGCTGATTTTACTTTACTACTAATTCTAGGGCACAACAAGTGTATACCCAGTACTTGGAGTCCAAGAAATCTCCTAATTCCATTTAATTCTAAACTTGAGAGAACTTTGAGACAAAATTGAAGAATAAAGAGAAAAGGAGTCCATGATCAAGGAGCCCTATTTGAAGGGGTTTATGATGAATCACAGTTATAAATTGGCCACTCCATCATGATGTTTAGAAAACTATTAAATAGGTTACTGCTCAGTTAATGGATGAGGAAAATGCTAGACAAGCAGCTGCCTGACGAGCAACAAGTGGAGAAAGGGCTAGACAAGAAGAGGTAGAGCATATAGCTGCATTTGATGTGATGGAAAAATTAAGAAGAAATAGTGTACAACAACCCATCCAAAAATATCTGTCAGTTTATGATAATCCGAAAGAAGATTTGGGGTATGTTGAGCCTATTAAAATAGGTGTAATAACTCCTCCAAAATTTCCTGAAGGCACTAATTTTGATACCATAAGTGCGATGATCCAACAACTGAATTTGAAGGACGTGTTTTTTAGCCTACCTAAGGATAATGCAAATATGCATATTATGAACTTTATAGGGTTATGAACTTTATATAATCTACTTGTGTAAGTCAAAAGGAAATAAGACTAAGATTATTCCCATTCTCTTTGATAGGGGTAGCTACTCTGTGGTTAGGTGAGTTTTCTAGTAGATCTATCACTATTTGGAATGAGCTGAGGACTCAGTTCTTGGACTGATTTTTCTTACCATCTAAAATAATGCAATTGAAATATGAAATATATAACTTCCAATAGTTGTATTTAGAGGCACCAAAAAAGACATGGTTGAGGTTCAAGAAAAGCTACAAAATATGCCAAATCATAGGATTACAGGTAAAAACTTAATTGAGATCTTCTTTAGAGCTTTGAATGCTAATATTAATGTCGTAGAAGAAACTATCACCGGTGAAGCCTTCATGGGTCTAAGGTAAGAGTATGTTTCTAAAATCTTTGATTAGATTATGAAAACCAATCGAGTGTGGCATACTTGGGAGGTGGATAAATCAGTCGGTACTAATGTAATCGAACCCTTAAATAAAAAGCGAATACTAGAAGAGATAGTGGCTCAAGATATGGCGCAATTGAGGAATGAGATTATCCTTTTTACTAAGAAATTTGAGGCAACTGGAGGGGAAAATGTTAATATAGTGGGTGCATGAAATAAGGCTTCTAGATATACAGATTTAGATTTTGATGAAGGAGCTAAGTATGTTCATAGAGAGATGATGGTTTCTGAGACAAGGGATAAGTGATTGAATAAGACAATTAGAACTCTAAGAAAGGGAATAAAAGTAAGAACTATTATGGAGACAACAACAGGTATAGATACAACAGTACGGATTATAATGATGACTAAAAGAAGAAAAAAATGGTAACTAGGAGAGGAAAGATGACTACAAGGACGAGGGTGGTCTTTTGTTCTTCTAAGAAACTGCGATGCTGATTCTACAAATTCTAGTATGAAAGCTTTACTGGCAAAATTGGTTAAGGGGTAGAAGAGCCAAGAGACCTACCAGAAGGAAATTAAGGCAGGATTTTAGCTTTGAGCCAAAAGGTAGTGTCATTCGTAGCTGTTATTAAATATCTTGAGTAGCAATTTGGGTAGATATTTGCCACATTGAACTAGTGTATGGGGCACACTTTCAAGAAACACCATTCAAAATCCTAAGAATGACAGTCATTGTCTATGTATTACTACTCAAAGCGGTAAGGCTACTATTGATTAACCTCTGCCTGTAGTTGATAACATAAGAAACGACCCCATAAGCATTGATAATGTGGAAGAAATAGAGAGTCTGGTGATTATTGATAAGGCATGTCAAAAGACTCTATTTGCTGAGAAGGAAACTAATGTCGATAAAGGGAAAGGCAAGGAGATCACACCATTATTGAAGCCCATTCCCCAACCTCCTCTACTATTTACCCAAAGATTGATTTAAGAAGAAAATGGAGAATATCAAAAGTTTATTTATGTGATAAAGAAGTATTCTGTGAAAATCCCTCTTGTAGAAGTCGTAGAGCAGATTTTAGGTAATGTAAAGTTCATAAATGATTTGGTGATAAAAAAAGGGATAGTGAGTTTTGAACCTGCTGATAGAGTTCACCATTGTAGCACCATTGCCTCTCGATCTTTAGTTAAAAAGAACAAAGATTCAGGAATGTTCACCATTCCTTGTACTATTGGATCTATAAATTTGGCACGGTCCTTATGTGAACTAGGTTCTATCATTAACTTGATACTACTAGTCATCTCTAATCAGTTGGTCTTGGGGTCACCTAAACCGACCCTAGCCTCTCAAGGCTCCCTTCCAATAATGGGAAGAGTAATAATAATAAGTCCTAGTTCATACAAGAGATAAATATAAAAGTCATCACATAAATGCGGTTCATGCAAGGAACCAATATATCAAATAACACATAAGCTTGGTTCACCCAAGAAACCAATAGAATACACTACAAGATTTTAATCTCTTGGCTACCTTTGAAAAGTGTGTCCTAAAGTAGCAAAAAATATGTCCTTTGATCAATGGCGACGCTTTCGTACTTTAGGCCACACTTTTCTGGGGGTGGGATAAAATGTTGTAACTTTTGATTTAGTCCACGCTTTTTAAGTGCGGCCATAGAAGCTATGCTTAAAAAGCATAGCCTATGAGTTACAAAGACCACAATTTGTATCATTCCTTTGGCAACAACTTTATTTAATAATTCTACACCTGGGAAACGTGACCTTAGCTTTGTTGTTGGCCACACTTTAAAAGTGCATCCTTTGACACCTCTTTTACAATAACACTTATAAAGTGTAACCTTTTCTTATGTACATGCACACAATTGACATTTCTATTTCTACACTTTTAAAGTATGGCAACATTGTATTAAGGAAAAATAATGATTTTAGTTTACATGTATATAACTTAAAATTATATATATATACATACACACACACATAAATGATCTCAAACACCAACTAATCCATATATATTGTAACTTGGTCTCAAATACCAAACACCCCCCCCCCCCACGCACACACACACACATATATATATATATAACTTGAAATATGTACATAATGGATCCCAATACATCATCCAAAGCTTTGAACAATTAGTAGTCATGTTTATGTCTTGGGAACTAAAGAAAATTAATTCCTACTCTTCTTAGTCAAAAGCAAGAAACAAAACAAAAATAATTAACTTCAGGTTGATGACTATTTTATTAGAGGCTGAAAAGTTTTCCAAAATTCGTGATTAGGTGAAATTTTCACATTAATAAGAAGTGCAACATTTTTCTTCATTGATTAGCCCATCTGCGTACTCCAACAAGCTCAGCATAAAGGGCCCTTCTTACATCTTTTCGGTTCAAGTAATTGACGAATTCATCTTCCACACACGCATCTAACGTCTTGGTAATTTCCTGGTAATTAGTAGCACTTTAGATAGTCAATTTAATATGGTAAGAACATGAAAGAGAAGCCTAACAAAGAACGGGGAACATAGACTTACATGGGGACTTACAATCTTTGATTGGGAGAGCATAAATGAAATACAAAATCAAGAGTTGTATCATACTTGTGCGCAAACTTACTAGTTTCTCTACTTACCAAGCTCATGACTCTCAAACAGATTTGTAATAAAGAGTCCATGTAGTACTCACTAACATATCGGGAATAATTACAAGCAGAATTAAACATTTTGTATGTAGGATCTACTATTAGACCATGAAACCAGAAGTACTCTGACCTTGAGTTAAAGTCATTAGCGAATTCAAGGACCGGATTACCTAGTTGCAACAAAACACAAAAAAGGATTAAATAGAACTTTTCTTCTAAATACCTTAATAACATGTACTCCCTCCATTTCAAAAGGAATTTCTCTTTAAATTTTTGGCAATTCTTTAATTCTAACTATCCATATGATATGTTTAAGATCACAAGATTAAAGGATATTTTGGTACGTTCTACCTATCTATAATTTAAGACTATAAGATTCAAAAGTCTTCAATACTTTATAAAACTGCGTACCAAGTCAAAACCAGACACAAATTGAAATAGAGGAAGTAATGTCAAACACATTGCATAGAAGCAACAAAGAAATACTTATGATATAAAACTTACTCTAATACTTTCGAATAAAACTTACTGCAACTCTTTTTAGATTAAACAATTGTTGCTTCTTGTTATATGCCACCATGAGCTTAGCTAGTTGAGGTACATAATGTCCTGTGATCAAACAACCCACAATATGATTAACCAAGAACAAAATTAATAAAAAAAACAAAACCACATGTGTCACTTAAAAAGAATAAAATAATTTTACCTGCGTAACTTGCGTAACTTTCACCAGTTAGAAGCAAATTACTTTTGTTGTACAATGGAGATTTATAGAACCAATGTAATAAGAACACAACACTGTCCCTCGCGTAAAAATACAAAAGACAAAAGGCAAACAACATTAGAAGCTTTAGAATTCAAGACATATAAATCAAGAATTATAAAATTAACAAAGGCAAAGTGCAACTAGGACAAAAAACACGGACAAAATAATTAGAAAGTTACTGGAATCCACATTAACATTAAAGAAGATAAGATTTTCCTTTACATAAAGTTGTGCGTTATTATATTACTTATTAAGATCAATCACTTGACCACCTAAAATCATTTCATCTAAAATATTGTGTATCCGCAGAAGACAATCATCCATCAAATATATGCCTGACCTTTAAAACACATAGAATTTGTCCTATGTGCATTCAAAAATAAATCATATTAAAAAATAATGCATATGATTTTGGATAAAGTCATCAACATTCCATTAAGAAAAATAAAATACCTTTATCAAGTTTATGCAATTGAGCTTTTGGACAAAGTCCAAATATCTCATTTATCTATCTGTCATGCACTTCTAGCTAAAAGAGACAACCAAAATACTCAACACAAATAAAGATAATGTTACCCCTACCTTAGCATGTAGAGAGGTTTCTTTTGATATACCCTCGGTTTAGGAGAATTTCACTGAGAGGTTTTGGACCTAAAAAATCTTCTCTTTCACTTTCTCATCTTCTCTTCTTTCCTCTTTACTTCTATGTTATAAGCTAGAGTCGTGGGTTCACTAAGCATCTCATAACATAGAAATAGAACATAAGGGTCGTAAACACAACAACGACAAAGTTAATATTCTAAGGAAAAATTTATTCACAGGTAAAAAGATGAATACACAATATATAAATATGTATGCGTAAAGAGAAGTGTTTTGAAAAGTGAGAGGTGAAAAAAAAAAATGACGGCTCGCTTCACAGAAGCGAGAAGCATGAAGTGAAGTGCACGTTTTTTTCCATTAAAGCGCTATTTAGTACATAATTTAAAAATATTAAACATGCAGAAATAAATAACCAAGAGCTCAATAAATAACATAATCTTTCAATACTCAAATTAAAAAGAGAATAGATAGTCATAACAAGCATTCAAGCAAACTACTAAAATACTAAAAATCAGTCTTGCATCTTAATCAACCAACAAAAATAGAGAAGTCAACAATCAGAGAAAAGTTTGAAACTTCTATTCTACATACTATTCCTCAACAAGGATATAATGATAACAGAATTTAGATAACATGCAGCAAAAGTTTAGAACTTCTATTCTAAAAATATATACTGATAAACAGAATTCAGATTACATACAACAAAAAAAAGTAAAAAGAAGAAAAACAAAGCTGGAATTCAGATTACATACAACCAAAAAAAAAGTACAAAGAAAAAAACAAAGTTGGAAGTCAGATTACATACTGCCAAAAAAAAGTAAAATGGAACTAGAAAACATAGAAGATGAAGAGAAATAGAGAAGAAGAAGAAGAGAAAAAAATAGAGATGAAAAAGAGTAATAGAGAAAAAAGAAAAAAAATTAGAAAACCCTAACAGGAAAAGAAGAAGAAGAAGAAAAGAAATAGAGGAGAAGAAGAAGTTGTATACCTTCAACAGTTGTTCCAGAAAAGTTGCAGCAGCAGAAATGTAGTCGTATAGTCACTTAAGGGTTTTAACTAAAATAAATTAAATAAAGCAATAAAACCCTAAAAAAACCTTAAATATCCACTTAAGCAAGTTTTTCTGCGCTTTTTTTGCTTCAGCGCTTCTCGCTTCTGAAACTAAAGCGAGAGCTTTTTTCTCGCCCCAATGCTTCAAGTGTAAAAAGTGACCCACTGTCGCTTCACTTCGCTTCACGCTTAAAGCGAGCACTCCAGCGCTTTTCACAACACTGGTAAAGAGTAACTAAGATGTTAGAGATAGACTAACCTTCTATTAGAGTTCACTCATATATCAGAGCACATTTTTCATTTGACATGTAATGCCCTGAGTCTGTACCCTGGATACTGCATGATACTCATAATCTTGAGAGATCACAAGCTAACTCATGACTGGTACCTGCTATAATAACTAAATAGTAATACTGTAATTATGCAGAAATTAGGTGGAAATCTGCCATAAGGTTCAAATCTAAAATAAATATAGAGTACGGTTCATCAATACCCAAACTGAACATCTGTCTATAAATACTCTAGTCTGAAAAGTCTCTACTATCTAAACAAAAAATTAATGGGAAAAGTCCCCAACTAACTCCAACTACTGAAATAAACTGAGTACTGAAATACTGGAATAATAAATCTATTCTCGAGCAATGAGGACTCACCACTAGCCTGCTACTGGTGGATCAGGTTGCTAACTATAATCGAGAACCAGTATGTCTGAACCTATGATATAAGACATCATAGCGTAAAAAGAAGGTATGCGTCAGTATTTTGAATGTACTGGTATGCTAAATGAGGTAGGCTGAGATGCATGGGTTCATATGCATAAATAGTATCAACTGAATAACATGAGTATAACTGAATGAGAGTACATGCATGAAATACGTAAACTGTATCTAAGGTCATGATAATACTGGATACTGAGTTTTGAATTACTGGTTTACTAATATCTAAGTTTACTGATACTGCATTACTGTTAACTGCGTGACTATATTTGACAATTTTGATTCTTGTAGAACTATTCTGAGTTCTGTGCTAAACTGAGTGACAGTGTCTGACAATCCTGAAATCTGTAGAACTGAACCGCGTTCTATTCTGAAGACTGAAACTGAGACTGTAGGATGTAATCATCTAACTTATATACCCATTTCTGAATGAATTAGGGTCCAACCTATAACCTCAGTTGGAAGGGTGTCAGTACCATGCCACGGGTAAAGACAAACTGTGTCACCCTTATCTGGCAGGTGCTCTGAATGAAAATAGTGGTACCCTCAACTGGCAGGTAAGACACCTTATCAACCCTCAACTGGTAGGTTGATGTCTTAACCTACGCTGGCTACGTAGTTTTGGAACACAAGGACTGTTTTTTAAGGATCACACCCTCTGGTGGCAAGTAAGTCCCCATCCTTAGGTTCACTCGGTGTTGAATCCTACTCCCAACTAAATAGACACCAAACTGAATTCTAAAATCTGCTAGGCTGGACTGATTTGTTACTGATTCATACTATCTAACTGAACTTAACTTAACTAAGTTCTTTGGATTTTGCTAACTAACAGAATACTACTGAATTCTGTTAACTGGCAGAACTCTACAAGGTTTCGAACTAATTACTAAATTACAGATCATGATACTACCGAGTCTATTTTGTAGCTACTATAGCTCTAGGAAAATAACTAGATTTTTGGGTATTAAATACCCCTAGGACGCGATAGCATAGACTATAAGACATAGCACTATCTTCACATATGATAACTAATTACTTGATCACCATTCATTCATTGGAGCATTTTGACAAACACATGCATAACATAAACTTGTATACATACTAATATGATTGGACTTAACTATTCAACTCACATGAACAATCCACCAAACACTTGGAGGGCATAGTATATGCACACAATACTAAACAACATGGGGGCATTACAATTCAAATACCAAATTCATAATTCAAAGGTTTTAACTTGAATTCTCATGATGAAAACACATATAACAAACAATTTCATACAAATCTTGCAACTAATTATGGATTAGGAACTCCGTTAACATGGAAATCATGATCACATTCAAACCTAACCATGAAATTCATCAAACTCATGAACTTGTAGTAAAAAAGATTTCTTGAACTCCAAGGGTGGAAGGAAACCCTTGGATAAACACTTGACATACCTCAATTCCTAGATTCTTGAAGATTGATGGTGCAATCTTTAGGAATTGAATCTTGGGTTGATAGCCCTAGGGTTTGTTCTTGAATGGTTTTGAGAGAAAAGAGTGTAAATTTCTTTGTGAGGGCTGAATTTCGTATTTTAGGGGCTAATTCAAAATGGGAAAATGTCTCAAATACCCCTCTAGATGATGTTTTTAATTATTGAAAAACATGCCTAGCGATGCGCAGATAGACGCGTCGCATCAATGAGGTTGACGCTATGGCCGACGCGCCGCATCGAGTCCATGTCGACTCACTGGAATTTGCACTGGGAGCTGGGGAAAATACTCATCAATGCGATAGGTGATGTGGCACATCAAGATCCCATCGATCCACTGGTTTGGACTTCTAAATGTGCCTCAAACGAAGTTTGAAAAATCCAAAACTTTTCCGTGAACACCTACTGACATTTTTTATCATGAATTAACCTAAAAATCGATATTTAAAGGTCATAAGGGTCAAAAAAAGGATCGCCAACTTTCAAAGGCTAAAATAACTCTAAGTATGAACACTTAGCTGAATTTTTCCAAGTTTGGGACCCCTTACTAGCTTTTACAGGATTAAATCAAGCTTAGGATTTTGCGGGGTCTTACAATATCTTCCCCTTGGGAACATTCATCCTCGAATAAGACTGACGTGGCTGGAAATACTGACAGACTGAACCTTCTTGCTGGACATGCATAACTATAACATGATTTCATGACTGACACTACTGATATGCTGAAATTCCATAATGAACATGAATATCTGATGCATGAGTAAGTGGCTGAACATAATTCATGAATGCATGATTAGGATCGCCGATAAGTTGAGTTTCTTATGCTGAACATGCACATCTGATGCATGAATACATAACTGAACATGCAATAGTAACTGATACCAATTCTATAAAGGGAAATCTGAGCGTGGAACTGAGTAAGATCAAGGAAAACTATTATCTTGGGCTGAGTATGATTTTGCGGAGAAGAGGTGAGGCTACTTGGTCTGCATGTCTGCTTCTGCTTCCCAAGTATCTCCCTCAACGGACTAATTTCGCCAAAGAATTTTGACTAGAGGAACTTCTTTGCTTCTCAGTCTGTGAGTCTGATGATCAAGGGTTTTTTACTAGGATCTCTTCATAGGAGAGACTGTTCTGAACATCTATACCCTCTATAGGGACTACAACTGTTGGGTCACCTATGCACTTCTTTAGCAAGGGGACATGGAATACTGAGTGTACTGAGTCTAGATCTGAAGACAATCTAAGCTCGTAAGCTACCTTTCTGAAATAACTGAGAAGTTTGTGAGGATTGGTATATCGGGGACTGAACTTCCCCTCCTTGCCAAACCTCTTTACCCCCTTCTTGGGAGATATTTTCAAGAATATAAAATTACCAATCTCAAACTCGAGATACTTTACTAAATACACATGAATGGGAACATGAGGACATAACTGAGCCTGAAACATGATACGTGAACTGAATATCATAAACTAAACTGAGCCCCTGGATACATGGCGTACGGCTGAGATTGGAACTTCGGAGTCATTTTATAAGCACCCACTCCTCCAAACTAGATTTGTTAGGTAAAAAGAAGATGGAAGGTTTAGGATATGAAAGCTTGGGGAATTATAGTACATCTCCCCTTTGGGATAATACGTCCCCTGAAGGATACTGATTTGGCTAAGCTACTGAGGAAAGATGGGGACAATGCATAGGGAACCTATGAACTAAATCATGACTGTATATCTGGGATCTGAAATTGAGCCATGATACATAAAATGAGCTAAACTCTCAACTACCTAGTTGCTCCATCTTGGAATAGTTACATTCATGAGACTTCAGATACTGCGACTAGATGGAAAGATGGGAAACCAAACCAGATGAACTTATTTGCCTGACTACTAAACTGAATTCCTAGTTTTACGGGCTAACTCACGCTGGGAAACTTATAATCGACTGAGCCTTTCTTTGACACTCTTTCTATAGAGCTTTAATGGCTTTAGGGAGAAGGAATCTTGGCATGGGCTGAATAAAACACCTGAATAAGAAATCACATCTTGGCAAAAATTTTGTAGTGTGAGGAGAGGCCTACGAACATCATCTAAGATAGAGTGATCAAGCCTTATGCACTGCAACTACAAATCTTTAAGCTTAGACATATTCTTCGAACACTCTCATGACTATACTCTCCACCTTAGTACGTACTTCACCTGAGACTACTGAAATTATTCACATGGGCGTTGAGCAAGAATGCATAAGCATACTAACTTGTCTAATTAATTGAATGACTAATAGCTAAATACTGGTCATGTAAGATTGAACGGCACTTATTCTGAATAACTGGACTGAAACTATAGAGTATTATGCATATGAAGTAAGGACTGACTGAGCAACATGAGCTAACTGAGCACAAATGCGTGAAAACTAAATTATCTGAGAATGCAAGACCAAGCGTATAACATGATTTTAAAATAGTCTATAAACTGAGGTACTAAAATACTGATAACTATGTGATAGGGATTGAAATAAATCGAGGATCTGAATAGACACTCACACTCTATATTTTCTCAACTTCTCATCTCATGAAAAATTTTGATTTCCCTCCTTCAGCAACTAAATACAACTCCTTGCTAACCATTTACTTGCACACTAACCTGACTTTCAAGCCTATCTTCATAACTACAGCCTCGTGTAAAACAAGTATCTAAAAATCTCTCTTTAATATGAGACATGTACTCTCTCCCATCAAAGCAATCACTTATCACTACATCATTTCATAAGGAGGGTTCACTGAAGGGTTAAGACATGAGGGCCTGATGTGTGAATGAATACTACACCAAACTCGACACTTAATTGGGGCATGAAGAATAGGAACATTATGAATTTATTAAAAAATATACACTGAGGATATACATGACATAATCTGAATTCAGCCAATCGTTAGGAGTGTAGCATGAGTCATGGGAATTGAGCATAGTGTAAAGCATAACATGAGTACATGAGTCATGAGATGCATGACCTGAGTCTAGAGTTTCTATATTCATGGAATATGATTTGTAATAATGAGTGAACTGGAACTCCTTATACTAGGAGATCTTTCAACTGTTCTTTTAATTCTTTGAGTTCTGTTGGAGCCATTTTGTATGGTAGAATAGATATGGGCTGAGTATCTGGAAGAAGCCCTATTCCAAATTCAACTTCCCTTTGGGAGAAACTCCGAGAAGATCTTCGGGAAATATGTCAGGGAATTTACATGCTACTAACACTGATTCAAGATTAGGGGTTTCTGAACTAGAGTCTTAGACTCGAACGAGATGGTAGACATATCCCTTAGATATCATTTTTCTTGCCCTAAGGTAGGAAACAAGTTGACCCCTAAGTGCTGAAGTACTACCCCTCTACTCTAGGACAGGCTTATTTAGAAACTGAAATTGGACAATTTTGTTTCTGCAGTCAACTGAGGCATATCATGAATGAATCTAATTCATGCCAAGAATGACATCAAAATTAGTCATCTCTAATTCTACTAAGTTTGCTGAAGTGACTCTCTGAGATACCATACCCGGACAGTTCCTGTATACCCGCCGGGATATGATGGACTTACCTACTGATAAGGCAAAGACTAAGGTAATTGAGAAATTGCCTCCACCAATTTTTGTGAAGGGAATACGTAGCATTTTAGGGCATACAGGTTTCTACCAAATATTCATTACGTATTTTTCTAAAAAAGTGAATCTACTGTGTAAGTTATTGGAGAAGGACGTAAATTTTTTGTTTGATGACGCGTGTCTAAAGGCATCGAGTGTTTGAAAAAGAAGTTGATTTTAGCCCCTATTATTATGTATCCCGATTGAACTTTTTTATTTGAGTTTATATGTGATGCTAGTGTCATGGCATTAGATGCAGTCCTAGGCCAAAGGCAAAAGAAGATCTTACATCCCATCTATTATGCTAGCAAAGAACCTAACCCTATTCAGAAGAATTATACTGACTAAACAAGAGTTTCTTGTTGTTGTGCTTGTATTCAAGAAATTTCAAACTTACTTGTTTGGCACACAAGTGATTGTGCATATTGACCATGCAGCTCTTAGATATCTTATTTCAAATAAGATGTAAGTTTGAGGTTGATTAGATCAAAAGGGAACTGAGAATCAAGTGGCCAACCATTTATCACACCTTAAGAAGGAGGCAATGTTAAAATTAGGGGATGAGCTGAAATTGATGATACTTTTCCAGACGAGCAGGTGTTGGCAGCATCATAAGATTTAATTCCATGGTTTACAGACTTTGCTAATTATTTGGCAAGTGATCTAGTTTTGGAAGATATGTTATTTCAATAGCGAAAGAGGTACATGCATGAGGTGAGAAAATTTTTTGTGGTTGAGTCATACTTGTTTTGGGTTTGTGCAGATAGTGTAATTCAAAGATATGTTCCTGAGGTAAAAATAATAAGTATCTTAGAAATATGTCAGTAGTCACAACTTGGGGGTCATCACAGAGGTGTATGAACCACACATAAGATCTTGAAATGTGGTTTATATTGGTCCACTATTTCAAATATGCACATGACTATGCTAGGTCTTGTGACCAATGTCAAAGGCAAGGGAAAATCTGCGCAGGCATGAACTTCCAGTGATGACTATCCTTGAGCTTGAGTTACTTGATGTTTGGGGCATTGACTTCATGGGTTCATTTGTGAGATCATATGGAATAAAATACACTATGGTGGTCGTTGACTATTCCAAATTGGTAGAGGTGATTGCTCTTTAAAACAATGAGAGTAGGAGTATCACAACCTTATTGAATAAACATATCTTCTCTATATTTGGTACACCCCAAGCTATCATTAGTGATGGAAGCTCGCACTTTTAAAATAGCATCTTCAAAACTTTGCTTGAAAAATGATGTTAAACATAAGGTGGCAACACCGTACAATCCTTAAATAAGCGAGCAAGTTGAGGTCTTAAATCAAGATATCAAGTCTATATTGGCAAAAATTGTGAATACAAATATGATAGACTTGGCTAGAAGGTTGGATGATACATGTGGGCCTACCATACAACATTCAATACCCCTATAGGAGCTTCCCCATATCAGCTTGTGTATGCAAAGCATGCCACTTGCATATCGAACTTGAATATATGGCATTATAGGCATTGCAGAAGATGAATCTGGAATGGAGCTATGTGGTGAAACTAAGATTAGAATAGTTGAATAATATGGATGAATTCCATCTCCGCACTTATAAGATCTCAGCTTGTACAAGGAAAATATAAAGTTGTATCATGACCAACAGATTGAATGTAGAGAATTTCACTCGGGATACTTGGTCTTATTATATAATTCATGGCTTTTCCTATTTCTTAGAAAGCTAAGTTCCAAGTAGTTTGGACCATTCACTATGGTAAGGGTTAAAAAAAAGAAAAGGGTGCACCAGTTAAGGTAAAAAGTCATGTGTGAAGCACTCTGTGGGAACTACCAAAGAGATAAGGTCATGTGAGAAAGTTAACCTTGATGAAGTCTTAGTAGTCAATGGAAATGAGTCATACAGTGACATTAAATCAGGCGATTCATGGAAGGCAATCCATGGGCTAGTTGGTGAAGTCTGAATAACCAACATAGTCATGTCGTGACGCGTTGTTAAATCAAGTGCTTCTTGAGAGGAAAACCATGATTTTGTACTTATTATATTTATAAGGCAATGTGTGTTACTTGTGTAGGGGTAATACAGGAAAAAGTGCAGCACTAGACTCAGTACTGAACCCAAAAAAATTATATGGTCGTGGGAAGATCCCATTATCATGGGTTCAATCGTCTAAGCATATTTGACCAAGGTCCTACAGGATAAAAATTTGGGCATTATCCTATGATGGGTCACCACGATTATACGTAGATGTTATAATCATGGATCCCATTATCATATCAAACTCCTACGAACCAACATTTAGAAAATTGAACCTACTATTTTAAGGAACAGCCATGGAAATATATCACGATCGTCCTTAAGCTTTGTAGGTTCCCAGGTAAGTTTTCATTGACTCTCTTATTACAAAAAAAGACACGATCATAGTTTGAAGCTACGGCCGTAGGTTGGAGTCATCTGATGGGTCCAGTTGGTTTAATGAAAACTGAACTCGACCTGACTCAACTCATAATTTAAGTCCTAAACCCTATATTATAACCCGATCATACATTTTACCTTATTCAAATGCTGACACTTTGCACAATCAATTACATCAAGATTTTAAGAATCTATACCTCTAGTTCGAGTGTTAAGGCTACAATACGAATCTAACCCCTTCTATGATTCCAATCAAAAGATCAAAGGCAAATAAAATTATAAGTATATTTCTAGGTCTCACTGTATATTTAAGAGAAATTACCACTTTAGGAGTAGCATCATCATGTCTATGAAATTCACTTGTGAGATTGAGTTTTGAACGATAATCAAACATTGGGAAGTCTTGAATACCCAAATTTTTTGTCAAAAATAATGGTCAATGATGTTCATGAATAGGGTCAAGGTCTTGTTTGATTTTTATAAAGTATCAGTTCACTCCAGGACACAACCCATGATCGTGGTGACAAACATACGATTGTAGATTGGATTGTTGTGGGGGTACCAGTGTCTTTAATGTAAATGCTCCTCATATGAGCATATCCCACAATTGTCCTACCAAGGTACGACCATGGTATGTACTCATATGATGTGATATACCCCTAATACTTTGGGAGTGTTCCTATAATCGTACTTTCATTGCACGATCATAGGGACCAGTTTTCTGATGGAATATTTCCCCAATATTTTGGGAACCCTTCTTATGATCGGAAGGCACAATCATGCCTTTATTTCTCGATTGTAAGAAGGATTATCTGATACATTTATTGAACCTATTTCAAATTACCAAAATTAATTTTAACTTTTTTTTATGTAGCTACAATGGCACCAAAGGCACAAACAAAGATGAAGAAGAATATCTCCAAGAGTATGACACCCAAGGATACCCCTCTAGTCTCAAAGAGAGAGTCAAGTAGCACAAGTGGGTCCAAGGTGGAGTTACTCTAATATCCCATATGAGGAGCAACACTTTCCTCAAACCATGAGAGCTAAGGAAAAAGAGATGGAATAAGCCAAGGCCACGATATCTATAGCTTTAGTCGAGGCTGCCACCCCCATAAACCTTAACCGGTATAAAGAGGTAAGGAACCAAGGGGATGACACTGAGTCTTCTGATGAGGAGATAATATCCTCGGCAGGTGAGGAGGAATTCAACTTTGAATTATTTGAGGAAGCAATTGTAGCTCCAATTTAGAGAGCGACAGATCCAAGAAGATAGAGTGTTCCAAACTTTAAGGATTATTACCTAGATGTGTAGTGTCCTTGAAGGAATATAAACATCAAAAGAAAAGTATCCAAGAGGAACCCCGACTATTTCTTGAGTCACTATAGAAAGTTACAGAGGTAGTTCAACTGTTTGACATATACAACTTAGGTTGGGTGATTAGGCCCCTCCATATCTATGGGCCAGAGCTTGTGAGGGAGTTTTATGTCAATTATGCTGAAACTCTAAACAACATGATTCCCTTGGGTGAATACAAGTACATAAAAAATCAGCCCCGACTGGGTTCATTTATTGTACGGGGAAAGAAAATAGATATCTCCGTCCAATCAGTCTCAAATGTTCTGTTCAAAAAATTTTTGTACCAGTCGAGGAAACTCCAGAATATGATTTTGGATAGCTAATTTGAAAAGTGAAAAAGTTTTCCATAAATTATAAAGTTATGCACTATACGTGGCTAGCAGTCTACATTGTAAAAGAGAGAAAATACCCCATGGATTAATAGGGCATCCATTTACCAAAATATATTGAAATTCACCGCCAAGGCTTGGTGGTCTATTGTACAGCACCACATCACACCCATGACAAATGGCAATACTTTGAGTGCCATAAATGCATGTCTGCTAGTAGCTTTCTTAGAGGAGGTAAATTTAAAGCGCATCATTGCGAAAGAGATTCCAGATAGGGTCTTAGAATTTAGCACGACCTTGCCTTTCCTAAGCTTGATCATAGATGCTGCAAAAATTAGAAGTGTAATCCATTATGGTAGTTGATACATTCATTCAACCAACAAAGACTACAAATTTGGCATTGATTAAGAATTTTAGAAACTCGGTGGCTCCAACTTGGGGTCTTTTTCTAAAAATATCACCAGAGGTTGCATGAGGTGTCCTAGCTAGTGATATACCGATGTTTGATGTTAGAGTCTCTTCATCTTCTACATTATTATCCTCCATTTATAGTCGACCACTGGTTTCAATCGGATACACATTGATATCAACTTACAAGTTGGAAGAAATTATATAAAATTTATTATTACATGATGCTTGAATTAAGAAGTTAGAGGTTGGGGTTAAGCTTATGTTATTGATGAGATTTGGGTTGTAGTTAGGATAGTTCAAACCCAAATGGATAAATTTTAGAGCTGGATCATGACTAGGATTAATACAGACCAAGCTTTAGAATTAACAAAGATTACGATAGACTTGACCGAGCATAAGAAAGTGGTCAAGGTTTTGATGAAGCAGACAGTTGAGGTTGCACCTCCACCACTACTTATGACTTTACTAGCAGATTTTGTGGTGGAAGTGGATTCCATATTCCCATATTTCTACACTAAAACCCCAAATATTGACGAGACTAATATTGAGAAGACGGGCAAAGATTTGTAGCCCTAAAAGAGGAGAAGAGGTAATGATACAGAGAAGGATAGTAAGAAGAAAAAAAAAATAAAGAAGAAGGTGACTGAGCAGACCTTTGAGGCATTAATTTCGAAGGAGGTAAAGATACCACCTATTACAAAGGTGGTTGCACATACTGTACGAGGTATGGAGAGTGCCCATAGATCTATATCATTAAGCGCACCGACCGCCATCGGTGCCAACATATTTGAGACCCATGTGATCAAAGTTCGACTGGAGTCTAGAGCACCATAAGTATGTCCTTTTTCTTGGATTTTACTTTTCATGGTTGTGTGCAATAGGGAAATTGCATAATTTCTAAGTTGGGGGTTGGGATGTACCACAATTGAGGGTTTTTATAGACATGTTTCTCCTTTCTCAGTTGTGCTATAATAGTTAGAACTAGAATATTAGGTTGTGTTATTTAATATCTGTGTTATCCTGTTTTTGTGTATAACTTAGAGTGAAATAAGAAAACTTGGTGCAGACTAAATAAATAAAGCATGTGAACCTATTTTGAATACTTTACTTCAAAATACCCCTCCGAAAATTCTATTTTATAGTGATGTGTGTTTGCATGTGTTGTAATCAATATTTGGATATCAATATGGCATTAGGATTGTTAATGTGGTAAACCGACTGACCATGCATGAACTGAGTAGGTCCTAACTTAGATGATAACCCCGAGCTATAAGTGAGTAAAGTTTATACCTAGTCGATATGTGTTGAATCTAGAACTTTCCCGGCTAGTCTCGCTAAAGCTATAGGATAGGAATTTAAAAAGGGACCATAGGTTACAATCTAGAACTTGCTCGGTTAGTCTTACTAAAGTTATAGGATAGGAAGTTAAGAAAGAACCATATGTCACTTTTGAAAAAGTCCAATATAGCCTAAATAACCTACTGAATGATCATGCATCCCTTGAACCCGAGTTTTAAGCCTATTTAGACATTTTGTTTGAACTACCTAATTCACCTTGCCAATTTTTTATAATGAAACTTCTTTGGCCCTAGTTCCTCATTGGATATTGTTACCTCGACTCAGGCAAATCACCTAAGTTGGGGTGGCTATTGTGTAGGGGTTCATGGAAATAGTGTCTGCAGAATTTGTAGCAAAAAGGAAAAAGTATTCGCATGCGGTATGAGCAAAAGGAAAAAGGAAAAAAAGAAAAAAAAAGATGTGAAAATAAAACCACACTCAGGATCCAAAAAGAAATAAAAGTGTGAAAAGGGGAGAAAAATAAGGGAATGTAGTAAAGTGGATCCAAATGTATTATAGTCCGAAGGAGGATGGAGTCACTTTACCCAAATGTACGATACTCGTTCCTAACCCTACATTATGAGACTATAAAAGACTCTATAGTGATCCTAACCAAACTGTCTAAAAGTTGCAGCGTAGAAAATAAGGGCAAGCCAATGGTATCAAACGCATACGACTTGACTTTATTGTGAGAGTGTGAGATTTGATTTAGTCCCAGTTAATAGATTCATTTACAAATATTGAGTGATTGGGGACTTCTTTTATGTGAGGGCATGAGGATAATAGTCTAGTTGTTGCTTGTTTGGGTAGTGTATTGGTATAAGTATTAGGTTGTCTATTCACAATGTAATGTCATGTTCTGATTTTGTTGTGTTAAGGTACATGTCTTTCACATGCACTACATTAGGTGATTTTGTTACTTAGAGGGTATTGAAAATAATTCTTTAGTTTGCATGCTGAAAAAGTTATTTTGCAAAAGGAATGCCATTGTGACCTTGGTTTGGCTCTAAGTTAAGTGTCTTAGTGAGTCTAGTTTATTTTGTTTGCTCGAGGATATGAAAATGTTCTAAGTTGAGGGTGTTGATGTGTTGCGACTTACGACACTGAAGATGCTTAAACTATGAATATTTTCATGTACAAAGGTTTTTCTATGTTGATATGATGGGATTTTGAGTGTTAGCAGGATAAATAGGCTTGGAGGAGAAAAATATTGAATATTGGACAAAAGGGTATCAGACGATCAAAGCTACAGCCTTGGGATATTACCACGATCGTGCCAAAGCTGCGGTGACATGATCCAGATAATGATTCTCGAGAGTCTATTAGATGAGAAGATCCTACGATCGTACAAGGATTTCACGATCGTACAACCTGATCGCGAAGGAAGACCTGAAACAAGGTTGCAGGAGTCAAGTGTGGTGATCATTAGATGAAGGCTACCTATGACCGTTCTTTAAATTAACGATCGAACCATGATATTGTGAGGAGGAACTCCAAATTTAAAAGTTTTAAAAGTCTAAGTAAAGATCAATTAGACGACCACATTGTACAGTCGTAGGTAGAAGTGATGAAGTCGTACTGAGAATCATACTAGTGAAGACCTGAAGTTGAAAAATTCATGAGCTAACCATGAGCACCAAAGGATGATTGTGGTTTCTAATCATGACCGTACCCTTCTTTCGTCTGAGGCAGCTGACCTAGATTTCCTATTTTATTCAAGATAGATTTTGTTTTGTCTATAAATACTATTATAGGGTTTTTTGTACGTTTTGACATTTTATATTTTATAATATTATATTCTGAGATTCTAAGGCATATTCTTGGAATTTTACGAGTATATTTCTAGGATTTTAATTCAATTTGAGATTTTAGGATTTTATTCTTATTGCAAGTTCATAATCGTGTTTTCATCTATGAATTTTTCTTATTTTCTTACAATTATGAGTAGTTAAGCACCACAGCTAGGGCAGTGGAAACCACGATGAATTGACAAAACAGGTTAAGTGTGAGGCAATTCTAGACTGGTGTGCCTGCATATATTGGTAATTTTTTCGTTATGATTGCTTTTTAACGGTGCAAATGTTAGGAACTCGCCTATATTTTATACTTGCTCGAGAGAGAGGTAGAGATTATGAAAAGAAAATTAGAATAGAAATTTAAAGCTACCTACTTTCAATAGGAATAGTTAATGTGAGATTAAAACAAGGGTTAAAAAGTATACACTCAGAGATCGAGAGGAGAATAGTGAAATTCATCTAACCAAGGTCAAGAAACATTGAGATAACCTATCTTGTTAGGTTTTGCATGCGATGCATCGAAATAGTTTGCTAGTACGAGAAACCTGTGTAGTTATGAAGTCATTAGGATCACAATCCTAGTGTTTTGTCGTATTGATTATAAATCCAACAACCAACAATTGTAGCTATTTCTCTTTTATTTCAAAAAATCCCCCCTCTTTTACTTATTTGTCAGTTACTTAGACAAATATTTGATAGAATTTTGACATATTCCCGGTTGAATTGACCCCAACCTAATTAGATTCTATATTTGATTCAGCGACCACTTCATATTTTTTAGGAGGTTTGATTTGAGTGACATCACACATCACTCTTATATAACCTACTACCAATAATATTTCTCTCATATTCTCCATTCATAACATCGTCAGGATGCTTTGGTTTTCTTATTCTTTTTGTCTTTCTTTTTATTTAGGTGGTTTTGCTCTTCTTCTACATTTTTTGCT
This sequence comes from Capsicum baccatum var. pendulum, assembly GCA_030864225.1. NCBI lineage: Eukaryota > Viridiplantae > Streptophyta > Magnoliopsida > Solanales > Solanaceae > Capsicum > Capsicum baccatum. The sequence goes on from CM061555.1 coordinate 188,186,708, forward strand.
GCGTTTTTGTGTGATTTAGTTTTTCTTTACTATCCCTATTTTCAGAAGTTTATCTTTATTTGTAGATGGATCAAAATTTACGTGCATTGAGTGTTGTGGTTGACGAACTCCGTTCAGTTAAGGTACACATGCGAGAGCTGCTGCTCAAATCTAAGTGCTACTTGATGGATTCGTGCATTCGATTTTCATTATGTGTGTTCCATTAAGGACATGAAATATCTCATTAAAATAGCTGAAGTGAGATCTAGCTTCAACAGGGTAATCGCGCCAATAGTGCCCCCTACCAATAGTTGATAAATTGCAGAGAAGATAGATGATAATGGGTGCGTTTATCATGAATTTGTTTAGGGGGAGAGTATGATATTTTTTTTATAATTAGTACTTGTTGATTTTGTCGAATGAATAGTTAAAGTGAGTTTTGATCACTTTGTTAATGTAGTTTTTGAATTTGAAATTGGATTGTTAAGTCGAAGGTATGTTATCGAATCGTGGTTTTTCCCGGCCATCTCTCATCCTTTTCTTCATCATTTTTGTTTTGTTGTATTTTCTGTTTTGCTTTGTTGAATACTTGAACTCACACTTGTTGGTGAGAGTTCGATTCCCCATATTATAATTCAACCCCTACTCCCATTATTTTCGTAAAAAAAAATTAATGTGGTATTTTTAGAAGATAGAAAAATTTTAACTTCACATACTAATATTTTATTATTTATAAAAGTTAAAAGTAATTGCAGTTGATAAGATGTTACCATTTGTTTGTAATACCTTAATTTAAATATTTTTGTAAAAACTTTATTTACTAATATGAAGTTTGAGTTTTTAAATTCAAAACCCAAAAATGTTTTTGGTAAAATGTAGATAATTTTTCTTTCCTTTTTATATAAATTTTATACTTTTTTTTGATAATTTTCAATATTATTTCAAGTGAAATTAAAAAACATAAATTCACTATAAAATCTTTTTGAGTCCCAAAATTTTGAAATAATTTTAGTATTATGATACTGAAATGATAAAAGTCTAAATAATGAATGTCAGACATTATTTTAGATGAAATCAAAATCATAAATTCACTAATAAATTTAAATAAAATTAAAATTATAAAATGTGTTATTAAATTTAAATAAAATTAAAATTATAAAATGCGCTATTAAAATTTTGTGTGCCTCAATATGTTGGGTGTTTAGAGCAAATTCAAATTGAATATGATCTAGAGTGAGCACTATTAACATTTTTTTCCTTTTCTAGGATTTTTTTCCATAGGATTTTTCTAATCAGATTTTAACGAAGCACATCATCAGTGAACATCCAACGGCTAGTGTTATAAAATATAACATACACCATCATTGTGTATCAATACCTACACCTCCACTACCTCTTCTTTTATCTTCCATATTTCATAATTTTTCTTACCTTCTCAAGAATTAAATGTCATGTTTATGACACCCTTTGATGTTCCTAGAGACATAAGGTTTTCTATTGTATATACTTAAAACACATACTTGAAAGAGTAAGAAAATTATTCTTTCTTGTCTACTTTCTTACTTATTTTGTTACTCTTTAGTTTAATTTTACAATATTTTTCAAATACAACTAAATTATACTCCTTGAAATTTTGATGACCAAATGCTCATCTTCATATAAAGTAATTTTTTTCAAAAATTATGATACTTTTTGTGATAAAATGGATCCTAAATATTGAATTAATCAATTCTAATTAGGAATGGCAATGGAGTGGGACAAAGCGAATACAAGACAATTTTGAGTAAACACACCCAGCATAGACTCACTCCGCCAGATCCCAATTAGGCTTTTTTTCTCACTTATTTTACTTATATAAAAATTTAAAATTTTACAAATCACTCTTTTTATATTGAGAATAATTTAGCAATAGATCAAAAATACAAACAAATTGTTTTTAGGTTACTAGTCTATTGGTGCCATTAAATAATGGCGAACTTTCAGAAAATAACCACACTTTCAGCAAAATTAAGGCGCCCTATCCTAACATTCAAAAATTATTATCTGTAGCTAATATATCAAATGTATGCAACTGAATGTATTTGATATAAAATATACATACAGTAAAATTTAATTGGTTGTATCCGAAATGACTGTAATATTTACTCGATGTATCAATTGCATGCAACTGTATTTGTATATGATACATTTATAGTTGTATCATTTGATAAAAATATAAATAAATCATATACAAACACAAATATATCATTTGATGAAAATTATCATTTGTAATTAGATGGTTCAGTTTAAAAAGAAATACAAAAAAAGCTCTGCTCGTACAATATATACAAACAAAAATTAATATATAAGCATACCAGCAACACATTCAGTATACAGAAATATATACAATACCACTAATACATTTAGTATCAATAATGAATATATACATATATAGACATACAAATATATACATAGAAAAATACAAACATATATATATATATATATATATATATATATACAGAAAAAAAAAGAAAAAGTCATGAATAGAACAAATAATACTCTATTTGTTTCATTTTATGTGTTGTTATTTTACCGGACATGAAGTTTAAGAAATAAATGATGACTTTATAAAATTTACAAAATTGTTCCTCTTAAAGTCACTCTGACATTTACTTTTTAGTTGTCTTGTCTTATTAAGTGGAATTAACCCAATAAGAATAAAATGGGGATAACATTCGTTTTAGAACGGAATAAAAAAAAAATGACGACACATAAAATTGGACAAAGGAAATACAAAAATATCATGAATCAGTTACAAATTCAATCAGGTAAGATGACTAGTGGTTAAGTACTCCCTAGAGGTCATTTGGTTGGAAAATAAGTTATACTAGGATAAATTATGATGAGATAAGTTATTCTAGGATTAGTTACAGTGAGATTATTTCTTATTGACTGTTTGGTTTGTCATATTCAAAATAATATGCATTACATGATTGCTAAGAATAAGTTGCTTATTTACGAAAATACCCTCCATCTTATTTAATTTTTTTAATATTTCTTTCCAAGCTTTAGTTATTCATTCTTAAGAATAAAATCTCCATCTTATTTAGATTAAATACTTTTTATGTGTGTTTTCATGATTATGCCGTGTATTTTTCAAAATTAAATTTGTATGTTATTTATCTTAAAAATAAAACTTTCATCTTAAGTTTATTAAAATAAAAGAGATTTTATTATTTATTTTACTTCATTTAATCACATATCACTTTTTATATAGTAAAATATTAAAATTTATAAATATAAATAAACATATGAATTAGTCAAATAAATTCAATACATAGTATATTCATAAATAAAAATTATGTTTATATAGTAGAATTTGTTAATGGGAAATATATTATCATAAAAAATTTTGCATAGTGAAGGTTGTAATAAAAAAGTATGTGAATATACATGAATATGAAAAGTGATGTATAAAAGACAATTTAAGGGGATACTTTTATTAGTTCACATATTTTATTTCGGGATAAGTTATCCCGGTATTACTATTCCACACACATATAGAAATAACTTATTCCAGTACTAATTAATAATTCTGAAATAAGTTATCCCACACTTTGTAACCAAACAAGGAATAAGGAGGTGCTAAAAACTTATTCAAAGATTACCTCCCCTTATCCCTCACACCAAACGACCCCTAAGTGATTAAACACGCTTGGGTTTCGATTTCATGTACAGTTTTGAATTGTTACTACTGAACTAAAAGTGTGTTTGGTAAGAAGGAAAATATTTCTCGAAAAATATTTTTTAATTTTCTCATGTTTGATTGACTTAAATATTTTGAAAAGTATTTTCAAATCAACTTATTTTCCTTAAATTTAAAAAAAATGAATTCCCATCAAAAAGTAACAAAAGCATTTTTCAAAACTCTCTTCAACCTCCTCTCAAGTTGAAATGTTCATACAACTCTCAAAATCACCTACTCCTATCCCGACCTTCAATCCCTTACCATCCCTATTCAAAAAAAATATTTCAAATTTTTCTTACCCTATCCCTACCCTGACACCCCACCCCCTGCCATCTCTCTATTTAAAAAAAATATTTATTTTTCTTTTAAAAAAAAATTCAAACTTTTTCTTCCCCACCGCTATCCCCCTACCAATCCCCCCTAAAAAAAAGTTTAAATTTTTTAAAAATATAATTTATTTTTTAAAAATAAATCAATATTTTTTTCTTAGCCAACTCTACCCAGATATTCTAACACCTCTCCCCCACCCTACCCACCTCCCAGCCCCTCCCAAAAAAAAATTTAATTTTTTTAATTTGAATTTGAAAAAAGTCCCAAAACTTTTTTTTAACCCACTCTTCTTATCCTATTCATTTTAATTATTTTTTGCTAAATATATACAAATACTTTTAGAAAATATTTTCCTATTTACATAACGAATATAAGAATATAAGTTAGAGACAACTTATTTTCCTAAGAAAATATTTTTCTCCTTTATACCGGACACATCCTGAAAAAAAAAAAATTTAGAATAAAAAAATATTTTTTAAAAAGTATTTCTTTCTCTTTAAGTAAACATTATAATGTATTTTTTGAAAAAGATGTTTTCGTTCTCTAATGAAAAATTCAAAAATATTTTATTTTTCATAAAAATATTCTGTTGAAACATTTTTATTCATGCCAAACACACCCTAAATCAAGTTTACATAGCCTTAAACCCCGTATCACCCTCACGCCACCCATTGCCATCCGGTACTTTTTCTCTGCCACGCTAATTACTGGAACGCTGTGGAAGTGCGGAACGTTATCCACGTCAATTTTTTTAAGTCCTTTGTCCACAATAGTAGCGTTTTGACAGTGCTATTTCCTTTTCCCACTTGACAGAGCTGAAGTGGTATAATATAATCTGATCGGAGATGAAAGTTCTTCACATCTCATGTTTGGACGACAACTATTCCTATATGTATATTATATAATATATGTTCTCTGTTCCATATATATTTATATATGTCTATTTATTATTTCCATTTTCAGATTATTTATTATGGTTTTTGGTATTTGTATGAATTTTAACAGGATCATAGATGGAACTACTAAGGAAGCTGCAGTGGTGGATCCCGTTGAGCCGCACAAGGTCCTTAGAGTTGCTCAAGAGAACGAAGTTGACCTTAAATTTGTTCTCACCACTCATCATCACTGGTCTCTTCCCACCTCTATTTTGTCATTTTCATTTTTAAGTCTTCTTTGTAGGCATCTGACAACATTTGAGTAAAGTTGAGAAAACGAGTGCTGCATGTTGAAATTGATAAAAATGTTTCTGCAAGTTATTGATTTCTTCCCATTTGCTCTAAAGCTTTGATGGACAGAGCCAAAGTTTGGCAAAATTGTGGAGGTAATCAAAAGTGCTACTATAGCTTTTTTTGGTGGCCAAGTAGTTTCTCCTATAAAAGGGAGACCTCGTCCACTTCTTCAATCACACCAAAAAAACAAAAACCATATGAGAAGAGAAAGAAGAGTGGGGCATGATAAATGGTTTAGCATGTGAGGAAAAATAGTGTTGGAATTTAAAGGGGTTGTGTCACACTGTGAGGGACCAGGTACCTTAGAGGCAGTCACAGGCAATAAAACAGTAAAGCACTGAGAAACTAAATCTTGCAGGAAAGTAAAGAACACAATAATTTAACGTGGAAACCTCCTTGCTCAAAGGAGGAAAAACCACGGCTTGCCTCACAAGCATTCAATAGTCCACTATAATCAAACTCTTGATTACAGACTTCAATGAACCTAACTCTAGGCTCCACCAGTTTGCAATAACTCTATTACAAACCTACCTTGACAACTCTGCCAAGAACACACCTCAATACTGATTAACTTTAACCAATATTGAACTCAGATAACTCTACCTAAGCACTCTCAAGAAAGCAAAGAAAAGCATTACTCTTATAACATGAGTAATTCAATTACAGACTCAAGACTCTACTCAAGAACGCTCACTCTTTCAGTACATACATAAGTCAAGAACTCGAGCAATGTTGCACAGTTGAGTTTTCGCCTCTTTTCCTCTCCACTCTTCTGATTTTGCAAAAACTCGCCAGTTGAGAAGCATTTTTTTCCTTTTATAGTGGAAAAATGATTAGGTTAGAAATCTGTTTGGGCCAGGTGTCCTGATGGGTACAAGTTCACCGTTCACCTGTACAATTTGTTACACTAGAGGACAAAACTGTGCAGGATAGTGACAGTTGTATTGGATTCATAAAGACCCAAGGACCTTGTCCCTTGTTGTCAGCTAATCATCATCAAAACACGATTTAGCAATTTTCTCCCTTTTTGATGATGACAAACCTCAGAACATGACCATAGAACTTCGGAGCATCAAATGCATTCACCTTATTCTGTCAGAGTGATTACCACTGGTGTCAGCGAATGTTCCCCTATCATTATGCACTTTGCTTCCCCTTGTCAAAACATCAAAACTCAACTCATTCAATGTTCATTCAGTTCATTGTTCCACCTATCAAAATACTTCCCCCTATCAATCTGCCTTCATGCATCACATTTATTCTTCCCTCTGTCAATAGGCCATTCAACACATATGCCTCCATTTGCATTTCAATACCTGCTACTTAGTCCGTAACATGCAACACACACACCTAGTCCCTACCACATGCATTCAGTATTCCCCTTTTGGCATCATTGAAAAGTGATAACAGTAAACCAAGAGTAAAACAAGCACAAATTAGTTAACTCATGGCCACTGGGGCAACACTACATGAATAATAGTTTTTAAAAAAAAAATAAAGAGAAAACAGATGAAACACACAACCAGGAATTCATTCATTGTTAAGGGAGACCAACACCATTATAATATACCAAACAAAACATGAAAGAACTGTCTTCAAAATCTACAGTAAAACAAGAACTTGAAACTGATACAGGATGACACAGTGACACAAGAATGATTGGACTTAGGTAGAAGGAGGCTTAGGGGAGAAGGGTTTATGCAATAACTCTATTCTGGCAGCCTCAGCAGCATGAGCATCCAACAACCCTCTAGTGAGGGTCTTCACTTCTGCATTTAGCCCTTGAACCTCATCAATAAGTTCTGCAACCTTGCCTTGGAGTTTTGCATTTTCTGTTGCAAGTTCTTTAGTGGGACCAGGTCCCTCTGAGGATAACTTCTGATTCTGCATCTTCAAGTGCACAATCTCAGCATCCTTAGCAGTCAACCGAATCCTCATCTCCTCTATTTCTTTGCTTAAATTTTTTCGAGCAGCCAAAAGTTCTGACACTTTGGACACAATTCCCACCTTTCCTTCAATGCATTCATTTTCCACCAATGGACTTTTCTTTGACTGTTCCAAGAGTCCCTTTAGTTCCAACCACTCCAAAATGATCAAATATCTTGTCTAGAAAGTACCCATAAGTTCCTAACCATAAGGCATCCCATGTCTTCCTTCTTTCTCACAAATCACCTTATTCATGTGCTCTATCATAAGAGCAGGCAAACTTCTCAGCTCGAATTTGCTCAGACACTATTAGAAATAGATCAACAAATAGCAACAGCAGAAACAGTGGTTCTTTTCTCTGACCTGGGCAAAAATACCTTGTTCACAAATTCAAACACTTACTGGAACTCGCTTGTGAGAAAGTTCTTTCTTAACACCAGCTATTGAAGTCCCTCCAACCTTTGAGGCTTCAATTATGAATTCGGTTGAGGGCTGTTGTTTCCCAACAATCCTCATACCCATTATAGCCACATCCAGAATTATTCCTAGTGCTTCTTTATCCAGTTCTATTTTCTTTCCTTGTACCTGTGTAGTCAAACTTAACCCATCTTCTGAGAAATTCGTTGTATAATAAAACTCTCTTAACTTTATTTTCAACAATTTTTCTCTTCTTGGGATCAGGTCGCTCTGAAACTTCTTCTTAACAACAATATGTTTCTTTTTCATTCATGCAAGGCTACCGGACTTTGAACTGGAGGACCTGGTCCTTCCAGCAATATGAACATCTTTTCTTATTTTCTCAGTTGCAGCAGCAACATCGAGATCTATGTCCTCACCCTCTCCAACCTCTACAACTTCAACATTCTCCTCCTCCACTACAACAACTTTCTTGAGTTTTTTTCTCTTAGTATTAGAAGACTTGCTGGCCTTCATAGCATCAACTAATAACTTTTTTTCAGACCCCCCTAATAGAATACGATCTAGCAACCTTTATACTAGAATCGACAACCTTTTTTTCCCCTTTGCTTCCCCTTCATTTCTTCATAGACCACCTCAGAGGTGGTTCATCCTCGGCCTCCTCATTTGGAGGTAGCACAATCCCTTCATTCTGTCACATCATCCTTTTTACTAACTGTTTGCTCTTCAGTACTAACTGAGATTTCCTTGGGATCATATGCAAACAGAAGAAAATTCTCAGCTACCCAGTCTACACTGTTGGAAAGATCAGACCTCTTTCCATGTATATCTTCATCACACAATTGAGCAAAAATAGGGGTTGAATCTGAGGGAGCAGGAATCAGGTTCTTGTAAGGTTTTTATGACTTATGGTTTTTCTGGTTCTTTAGAAGAAATAAGGGATTTGAGAGTTTTCAGGTAATTTTGTTTCTTCTGAGGAAGGAGGAACTTCGTGAGAGAATTCTTGTTCAATCGGTGAACCAAAACCTAGATTCAGATCCTCTATCACGGTAGATGCAACAGACATTTCAATAGTTGAGAGTTTCGACAGGGACAGACTTGGTTAGGGTTCTAGAATTTCTAAAAAAGATTCAGTACGTAGAGTTAACACAGGTTCTCATTGAGGACTTAAGGTGACATTTTCTATGGTTCTAGGTGTTAAAGGATCAGGGTGTTTGATTAGGGATTGTTCAGATTGATTACTGGGACTTTATCTACTTCTGGGACTTTAATGAGAGTTGAGGAAGTGGGAATGTTTGCCATTTCGAATTTTTTGTATGAGAGAGAATGGGACCAGTTTGATTTTGATTTAGAGAAGATGGACGCTTTAGGAAGTTGATTTGAATTTCTATGGAGAGGAGTGAAGTAAAAAGGTTTGATTTTGTAATTAAGGGCGGTGAGCGTTTGACATTTAAAAGGTGCCTTTTTGAAATGACGCGTCTGACTACAATAGGTGCGACTCTTCACATTTGCTGTGAATTGACAGCTTTTGTTCAGATAAGGAAAGGCATGTGGCTTTTAAGACAGAATTTTTAAAGCACATTATTTTGGTACTAACATGAGAGATGGGACCAGGTCCCTCTCTTTTTTTGAGTGAATTCTCCATTTGTGTTTGCCTCAACTACTTTTCTCTAAAACTGTTCCCATGGGTGTATACCTGCAACGGTATAGTACTGTGTTAGACTAATATGTACTTACTTTACCAAGGATACTTGTCTCCTGACCATGGCCAATTTTAGGAGGAGAAACTGATTCATTTAGTAGGTCAGGTTAATTTGATCAATCCTTCAACTTTGTTTCATTACACCACTTTATTTTAGAAATTGTTCTGGGACTAGGTCTCAGACTTAACATCCTTTTAAAGTTTCAAAGTTCCTTTTGCATTGCATTCAACCGATCAACATCTTTTAGAACCTTTTTCACATTTTAAGCTCACTTTAGGACAAGAATGCTGAGAAAACCGTGAAATTTCTGACTTTAGCTCTTGTTTGGACTCTAGTCTTCAGAGATGAAGTTAGATTGTTAAGGGGGTGAGACAACTGTCGCTAGTTTGACCTTCTGAGATGAGTTCTGCAAGGACCAGGTCCCTAAAAAACTTGTCTGAACCCTTCTCAATATTCTTTCAGCTAGAGCAGGGGTTTGTATCTGAGATCTGGATCACCATCACTTTTATCATTGTCATTTGTCATCATTGAGTCCTTTGACCATCATCTTTAGCAGTATTTTCTCCTTGAACAGTAACGAGTTCTTCAATGTCAGAATCTTTCTCATCGCCTAGATTCTCCAGCTTTCCTGACTCATCAAGGATCACATTCACACTTTCTTCAACACACAGAGTTCCTTTTTGTTGAAAACTATGTATTCTTAGCTTAATGAGATGTAGCCCATAAGAACAACTTCATTTGAGTTTGCTGGGCAAAAATAACCAGAGCCTCATAGATTTCATCCTTGGTTCTTAAGAACATTTTCCAGGTAAACCCGGAGAAGTCATCCACAATGACAAACACATACTTCTTTTCTTCTCTACTTTGGACTTGTTGCCTGGAAATTTCAGCTTTGGCATTCCAGCTCCTTTTAAATCAACTCTTTTAGCAAAAAGGAACTTACATGTCTCAGCATATTTCTGAACTTTGTGAATAACTCTTCGAGACTTTAAGCTTGACATAGTACTTCCATCAGATGAGAATTTAACCTGATTGTCTTTTCCAAATGAGATACCTCCATCTTGAAGTGTCTTGAGAGAGAGAATGCAGTCATACTTTCTAGTCATATGTTTTGAACATCCATTATAAGTCCCTTTCCCCACCTACAAACATCATTTGTTAGATTTGGGAACTCACTTGAGTTTGAGTTCCCAGTAGGAGGAGTAAGAGGACAAATGTGTGATCAAGTCTTTCTTGGCCTATCTGGGTAATCAGAGTTTCTTCATATTTTTCAAAGGTTTGGAACCCTTAGGATAGGTATTCCCCTGCTGGATATACCTAACACGGTTCATTCTAGCTCTAATCCAACTTTGACAGTTTTCCTTCATGTGACCATCTCTTCCACAATGAGTGCATAGAGGTTTGTGGACTTTGTTTCTGACATCTTGAACAACCTTACCTTGAGACCCAAATGATTGAGTTTTGTACTAATACCCAAGGCCCTTACCATTATTGACACCTTGACTAGTTAAATTAGAAAAGATCTGTGAGGATGTGATACATTGTAGAGATTTATTAAGTTCTTCTCTCAGACGGACCAGGTCCCTTTCTAACTGTTCATTCTTATGGAGTGTAGTCATGAGATGCTTTTGAGAATCCTTCAATTTTTCTTCAAGCTCAATTTGAAGCTTTGAGGCTTTTTTCTTCCCTTTACCATCAAAATCATCTACTTTCTCCAGTTGACTCACCAAACTCAGAGTTTCAAATTTCGACATAGCAACCTGTTCCTCAGTTTTAGATATCTGGAGAGTTAAAGCAATTAATTCAAGCTTCCGATCTTCTATTTTCTCTTCTAGAGCATCTTTCTTCCTTTTATCATCTGTGCCATCTACTTTCTTCGGTTGACTTACTAAACTCAGATTTTTAGATTTTAACTTAGTAACCTGTTCCTCAGTTTCAGATATCTGGAGAGTTAAAGCAATTAATTCAAACTCCTGATTCTCTACCTTTTCTTCCAGAACATTTTTCTCAGCATTCCGTTCACACATAGAATCAATCAACACATTAGCAAGCTTTTTTATCTTTCTAGCAGAGTAGTTTTCCAAGTTTTCTTTAATGTTAGAAAGTGTTACCTCACTTTCTTCTTCATCTTCAGTGTTTGCCACGAGAGCAAACAAGGAATCAAAAGTCTCTTTCTCATCCTTCATTGCAAGCATGGAAACATTTTCATGCTTTATGGATTTGGGTATAAAGAAGAATAGAAAGAGGAGGGGTGAGGAGTGTAGGCCTAGAATTAAGTGGGGCGGCTTGACGCCAGTGAATGCGTGGGAGATAGGGGAGAAGTTGGCGGGAATGGGGGTGTGGGAGTGTAGGGGGAACGTGGATAGTATGTGGGATAGGGTGGCTAGGTGCATCAGGGAGAATGCAAGTGAGGTGTTGGGTGTTTCTAGGGGCCGGATCGGGCATCATCGGAGGGATTGGTGGTGGAATGAAGAGGTTAAGAAGAAAGTGGGGACCAAGAAAGGGGCGTATGCTAAGTTGGTTGAGAGTAAGGACGAAGAAGAGAAGCGGGTAAACAGGAAAGAGTACAAGTTAGCTAGGAAAGAGGCTAAGTTAGCAGTTACGGCGGCTAAGAGGTCGCTTTTGAGAGCTTGTATGCAGGGTTACAGGGGAAAGGAGGAAAAAAAAAGTTGTTTAGACTCGCTAAGGCTAGGGAGAGGAAGGGTCGTGACCTCGACCAGGTGAAGTGCATTAAGGGGGAGGACGGTACAGTGTTGGTGGAGGACGGCCACATTAAGAATAGATGACAGTCGTATTTTCATAGGCTCTTGAATGACGAAGGGGATAGAGCTATTGTGTTAGGGGAGCTGGAGCACTCAGAGGAGTGTCGGGATTTTAGTTATTGGAGACGTTTTAAGGTAGAAGAGGTTAGAGAGGCTGTTCGCAGGATGAGAAGGGGTAGGGCGACGGGGCCGGATGAGATACCGGTGGATTTTTGAAAGTTCGCTGGAGAGGCTGGTGTAAGGTGGTTGACTGGATTGTTTAACGAAATCTTCAAGACGGCGAAAATGCCCGAGGCTTGGAGGTGGAGTACCATGATCCCTCTTTATAAGAATAAGGGTGACATTCAGAGTTGCAATAATTATAGGGAGATTAAGTTATTGAGTCATTCTATGAAGATTTGGGAGAGAGTGGTCGAGGTGAGGCTAAGACGGATAGTGTCTATTTCGGAAAACCAATTTGGATTTATGCCTGGCTGCTCGACGACGGAGGCAATTCACCTGGTACGGAGGCTGGTGGAACAGTATAGGGAAAGGAAGAAGGACCTGCACATGGTGTTTATTGACCTGGAGAAGGCATACGACAAAGTCCCCAGGGAGGTGCTTTGGAGATGCTGGGAGGTGAGTGGAGTCCCGCTGGCATATATCAGAGCAATTAAGGACATGTATGATGGAGCGAAAACTCAGGTGAGGACGGCGGGAGGAGACTCAGAGCATTTCACTGTCTTGACAGGATTGCAGGGATCTACTCTTAGTCCCTTTTTGTTTGCTTTGGTGATGGATGTGTTGACGCGGCGTATTCAAGGGGAGGTGCCTTGGTGTATGCTTTTTGCAGATGATGTAGTTTTGATTGATGAGACGCGAGTGGGTGTGAATGACAAATTAGAGGTGTAGAGACAAACTCTTGAGTCTAAAGGGTTCAGGTTGAACAGAAGCAAGACAGAGTATTTGGAATGCAAGTTTAATGACGTGAGGCTGGAGAATGAGGTGGTAGTGAAGTTGGAATCACAGGAGGGATGTAAGAGGGATAGTTTCAAGTATCTCGGGTCCGTGATTCAGGGTAACGGTGAGATTGACGAGGATGTCTCGCACCGTATTGGGGTGGGATGGATGAAGTGGAAGCTCGCGTCGGGGGTGTTGTGTGATAAGAAGGTGCCGCCCAAGCTTAAAGGCAAATTCTACAGGGTGGTAGTCCGTCCGGCCATGTTGTATGAAGCGGAGTGTTGGCCAGTTAAAAACTCCCACATTCAAAAAATGAAGGTGGCAGAAATGCGGATGTTGCGTTGGATGTGTGGGCTGACTAGAGGGGATAGAGTTCGGAATGAGACTATCAGGGAGAAGGTTGGTGTGACTCCAGTGGAGTATAAGATGCGGGAAGTCCGATTGAGATGGTTCGGACACGTGAGGAGGAGGGGCATGGATGCCCCGGTTCGTAGGTGCGAGAGGCTAGCTTTGGATGGTTTTAGGCGGGGTAGGGGTAGGCCGAAGAAGTACTGGGGTAAGGTGATTAGGCGGGACATGGAGCAGTTACAGCTCATCGAGGACATGACCCTAGATAGGAAGATCTGGAGGACGCGAATTAGGGCAGAAGACTAGGGCCAGTTTGGGTCGCTAGTGTAGGGAATCACTTGGTGGGGGCATTATTCTTGTTATGATACCTTGTTCCATGTTTTATTACGAATTTGTTTGCTTTTCTCTGTTTTTTATTACTTATGGGTGTCGTATTTATGTTATGTCATCTTGTTCTATGATTTACTATGTATTTGTGTAGTATCTCGTGTCTCGAGCCGGGGGTCTATCGGAAACAACCTTTCTACTTCTTTAAATGTAGAGGTATGGACTGCGTACATCTTACCCCCCAGACCCCACTATGTGGGAATACACTGGGTTTGTTGTTGTTGTTGTCTATTTTCCTTAGATTCACAGGAAGAATCTCCATGTCACATCCCAAAATAATCCTTAGACGTGACTGGCTCCCGCTAACACCACTTGTCAAGAGAACCAATTTTCCGTACATTCACATTGTCTACAAACACACATATACAACTCCACATGCATGAAATAATCATTAACGCAGAGTAATTATCCAACAAGATACCACATAGGGGTTTATGAAAACTACAGCAGTTTAGATATCAAATCTCTAACCCAAGTCTCACACTAAGTTCACGGAGCATCTAAACAAAGTTGCATGAGTTCAATTTTTGGGCATGCAAACCCAACAAAAAGAATCATAATCTAAAATTAACTAAAGCTGGATGACAACCTCCACAAACAATTTAAAGGCTCACCTTAGCAATACAATCCGCACGTAAAGATCGTCAGCCACAAGTCTCTCTCTCCGCAACTGTATCTGCAGGTATGCAAGTAAGGAGTGAGCTATATAAATATAACCCAGTAAGATCCTCGGCTCGCTACTTTAAGTACTCCTGGGACAAGTATTAGAAAATACAACAACACCAAGAACATATAGTTATTACACACAGGAACTATATCATAATAAGGTAACCAACGAGGCTTAACAATTCTTTATCAAGAACCATATATATCAATACAATTTGATACAGAGCACTTATCATCATTTGTAATTAAAGTAATTAGCCAACACTAAAAGTTTCGGACAACATATACAATGCGTCAAATATATCAGGAGTATACACAATACTCAGAGGAGCCTATACAATGTCCCATATCAAATCAACAAGCATACACAATGCTCAAGGGAAACACACACAATGTCTCATATGAAATCAACAAGCATACACAATGCTCAAAGGAAGCATACACAATGCCCCAAAGGAATTAAGAAGCATACACAATGCCCCAATCTAACAGTACACAATCATATCACATCACGAAATAATTTATAAAGGGAGAATTAGTATTCTTAAACATACAATATATGTGACTGGCCTTGAAGACCGTCGATTCTGCCAAGCACATGCTCGTCCCAACACATGGACTGCACAAATGAAAACATATTTTAAAATAATATTTGAAAAGCAAGCACTCAAAGCTTAAAAGTCTCACTTACCTCGCTAATGACAAATTCTCCAACTTTGCAATCTGTAGGACGTCAACCAAATAACGATCAATGGGATCAATCCAAATAAAATATTAAATAACAATATCAATTATGCTATTCGGGGTCAAGTCTCAATATCCCTAACTTTTAAACTTAGAGTTAAATTTTAATATCTCACACCTTAACCTATGAATTTATGAATAATCTAACAAGGGAGGCTTCTAAAACAGGAATTTCAAAATACTGGCCAATGACTTCATCACTATTAATCAATACTGCACCATGAATATTCCCTATTGATGGTCTGTTTAAAGTGATGCCAATATCAAATTGAAACAACAACTAATACCAATTGAGACAGCAACGAATACAAATTGAAACAACAATTATGCGGAAAGATTTTGTACACATTATATGTATTCTGTTTCTTGCTTCTTCTCTCTATTTTTCCACTATCTAGTTAACATTAACCAATGTTAATTCCTTCGCCAAAGTAGCAGTCACCCACCCATGAAATCTCCACTTTACAAATTATGCCCAGTACCTCTCGATCATACATGACAGTTTTTTCTTTTTTTTTTTTTTTCTCTTTTTCTTTTTCCCGACAAGAACATTATCACCATATACAATTAATTTAGGCGAAAGATAGAAGAAATCTCATACCTGACAGTTAATCTTTACCAAGCTACCTTTCTTCGTTGCTTTACTGCCTCCTCCAAAATAATGGGATAAAAAGAAATAGCCCTAGAGTTCTATTTGAAGTGATTTAGTCGTGAAACTGAAGGAAAGATTAGGCTTTTGGATTGCTCCCTTTAATTATATTAATTAATAATAATAATAATGTCCAAATTACCTACATACCCCTCATTGAAAAGAATGTGTTTTTTATTATTATTACTATTACTATTACTATTACTATTACTATTGTTATTGTTATTGTTATTATTTGGAGTAAATACCACGGTTTGCCCTCACAAGCACTCAACAGTCCACTATAATCAAACTCTTGATTATAGACTCCAATGAACCTAACTCCACCAGTTTGAAACAACTCTATTACAAACCTACCTTGACAACTCTACCAAGAACACACCTCAATACTAATCAACTCTAACCAATATTGAACTCAGGTAACTCTACCTAAGCACTCTCAAGAAAGCAAAGAAAAACATTACTCTTATAACATGAGTAATTTGATTACATACTCGAGACTCTACTCAAGAACACTCACTCTTTTAGTACATACGTAAGTAAAGAACTTAGCAATGTTGCACAGTTGAGTTTTCGCCTCTTTCTTTCTCCACTCTTCTGATTTTGCAAAAACTTGCCAGTTTTCGCCTCTTTCCCTCTCCACTTTTCTAATTTTGCAAAAAACTCACCAATTGAGAAACAATCTTTTCCTTTTTATAGTGGAATAATGATTAGGATAGAAATCTAATTGGGCCAGGTGTCTCATGGGTACAAGCTCACCTGCACAGTTTGTTACACTAAAGGACAAAACTGCGCAGGACAGTGACAACTGTACTGGATTCATGAAGACCCAGGGACCTGGTCCCTTGTTGTCAGCTGATCATCATCAAAACACGATTTAGCATAGAGAGTGTGAGCAATATTATAGTGAGGTGGGAAAATCAAAAGAGAGATATTTCTTTTGAGTGTGTAGGGGTCTTTGGAGTATTTTTCTCAAATTACAAGTGTAAAATTCCTTTCTATAGTGATATTAGTTGCTTCTCTCGGACCGTGGTTTTTTCGTTGAAGGGTTTCCATGTAAAAATCATCGCTCTTTTTATTTTTGTTGATTAATTGTATTATTATTGTGTTCTGCATTTATTGCTTTTATTATCGCAAATATTATTTTTGTGGATGGGTTTATCCCCAACAACTAGTATCAGAGCCAGGTTCTGCTCACTCACGAAAATAATTCTTTAGCGGTTGGTCATACTATACTGAAAAAATATTTGGAGTAAAAGTACGAGGTAGCAAAATTCAATGGTGATAGCGGTTTCTCAACATGACAGAGAATGATGAGGGATATGCTCATCCAACAAGGATTGCACAAGACATTAAACGACAAATTCAATAAGCATGAATCCGTGAAATTGGAGGGTTGAGAAGAAATGGATGAAAAGGTTGCTAGTGCAATTAGGTTGCACTTAATAGATGATGTGGTCAATAACATCATTTATGAAGATAGTGTATGTGGTATTTAGACAAAGTTAGAAAATTATATATGTCCAAAATGCTGACATATAACTTTTACCGAAAGAAGCAGTTGTATACCCTACATATGGGTGAAGGTACAAATTGTCACATTTCAATATGCTTAATGGACTAATCACGCAGCTGGCTAACCTTGGAGTAAAGATCGAGGAGCAAGATAAAGCTATCATACTCTTGAACTCATTGCCATTTTTTTTTATGATACTTTGACAACAACCATACTCTTAAACTCGTTGCCATCGTCTTATGTGTAACACCCCACACTTTCGGGCTAAAGTTGACCTATCTTTTCTACGTTTATAGACTCGAACCCAATGGTTTCTACTTAGATATAAGAGTGAATAACATTTCCTTAGTGTGGGATCATCCTTGCAGATGAATATATCCCATAACAATCTCTTAGCTCAAAAGTTAAGTTGAACACTTCCCTATCGATCGACTTTTAGTTGATGAGTTTGCTTGGGTCAACTTCCAGCGATTGTTTCTCCTAGGATATAAAGAGTCATGTAGTCTACTATATATCAAATTGAAGCCCTTTGAGTCTTCTTTTCAACGCCACCGATCGTTCGTCAATTCGAGTTCGGAGTCGAAAGTTATGAGTGTTTGAATGAGGCACTGTCTAGGGTGTGCGATGGCCATGCGCCGCACACCAATCGCCAAAGCACACTGCCTCCATGCGACACAAACCCTAAGGTTTGCTTTTTCCATGCGGCGCATTGCCTTTTCGGGGCGTCAAAAAGTGCTCCGTCTTGAGTTATTTTAAGGGCAATAAGGTGTTTTGCCATCCTATAACCATTCCTAATCATATATGGATGAAAATTGGGACTTTAAACACGTTATTTCACTTTTCAAATTCCTAAATCATCTTTCCTTAAGCAAAGGAGGAGAAACCACCTAGGGTTTGAGGAGTTCAAGCTTCGGGCGTCTAATTTCTCTACGTTCTTTTCGATATTTTTTTCTCCGTCAAAAGCTATATGGGACTATCCTACATCTCATGGGCATAGGTTTTACGATTTTAACAAGATTTAAAGTTATATATGTATGTATATGGAATGAGTTTTGAGAAATTGTTATAAGAGCATGCATCATGAACCCAATTTGATGAAAGTATGTATTTTTCATGGGTTTTTTCCATAAGCTTGATTTATAATCTTACGCAAACATGACTTGAGTTTGAAAAGTGATTTATGAACATGACTTGTGAAATTCCCTTTCCCCATGACGAAATTTATGGTCTTAGGATGTTATGAATTGTGAATTCGGTTTTGAGAGCATGAATTATAAGCCCCTTTTGATCATGAGATTTACGTATAATAAATGTTGGGCTTGTTTTACGAATGAAGATGATTCTTGAGTTTAAATGCCTCTTTACTTGTTATGGATGGTTGTTTCACGTGTTTTCCAAAGAGGTGATTTCTATTCTAAATGCTATGGTTTCCTAATGAAGAAACTACATGTGATCAATGATTGAATTGGCCACCACATATTTAAGTCTTGAAAAGAGAGTGTGTTTGCATAAGTTTGCACATGCTTTTGAAATAAGAACTCTCTTGTGATGTTTAAATTCTTTGGGTGGTCATTAATATGCTTTTAAGTAAGAAGGGCTATGGATATGATGTGGTATGAAATGAATGATTTGCAAGTCTGGGTATGACAATATCCTGTTGTGATATGACCTTAACAGAATACGAAAAGAATTGTTTATAAGCATAAGGTATGTTTTTAAGAGGCTAAAATTGGGCTTAAAGAGAGTTAGATGGTTACCTGAAGAAGGCACGAGTTTAGATAACTCATTGCCCGAAACCGCGTTTTGCCAACACGGGTTTTATTTTGCCTTGAAACAGGGGATTGTACATGGCGACGACCTTTAGGCGTAGTAGAGAGCAGAGACTCTAGTCCATGCGGCAAACTTGGGTTGGGGGCTTGGCCGCCGAGTTAATGGCGGACCCATATAACCTGTAGGTACTAAAAATATAGGGTGTTCCATCTAGCTCAGAAGTAAAATAAAGAGTTGAGTCATGACTTACAAGAATGTTTTGAAGCTCACTGAATTATGCCCATGTGTTTTTGATATCTAATATGTTAAATTGTTTTCTTAATGCTCTTGACTATTTATATGGAATACATGTTGTTTTTGATTAGTTCTGCATACCAATACATTCCAGGCATTAAGCGTCCTTCCTGGCGGGGACATTGTCTCATAATGTAGGTTCTGAGGCAGATTTTCGTTGTCCAGCTCAGCAGTAGATTACTTCCTGAACTCTAGAGTTGGTGAGCCTCCCTTGCTTCGGAGGCATATTCTTCTTATGTAGTTTCTGTCAGTTTTATGATCTGGTCGGGGGCCTGTCCCGGTCTAGACTGACTTGTAATTCAGTAGAGGCACCGTAGACGGAAGTTGAGTATTGTGTTATCATACTTTGTTGACATAGTTTGTATTATAAGTTCCCTTGAATTTTATTATAGCTTCCGCACTTTGATTATGTATGGAATATGCTTATGATAGTATACTAAGGGGGTTTCTTGGGCCTTCGTGGTTCGGGATGCCCGGCGCGGCCAGGGCATCGGCTCGGGTCGTGACAAGCTTGGTATCAGAGCACGGTTCATGAGCCCCGGGTGTCTACGAAGCCGTGTCTAGTAGAGTCTTGCTTACTGGTGTGTTATGCACCACACTTAGAATCAGGAGGCTACCGGGCATTTAGGAGTTGTTTCTCATTCTTTCATACTCTAGTTCATCCTATAGCGCCCTCCATACAAAAGTTATCCAAGTTCTTTCCTTGCTCTAGTTTTATGGGCCATGCCTCATTGTCGAGGCGATACGAGTCCAAGAGTTTAGATCCCCAACGATATGGTCCTTTCTGATTGAGTTATTTATGAAGTTATGGGATTGCACAAGGACTTGAGAGGAGTCCATTAGTGCTTCAAAGTGTATTGATTCGAGTGTATACGTCTATCTTAATGCAATCGTGTTTTTCAGCCTAAGGTACGAAGTGTATTCAATCCCTTTCAGAATCCTTGTTGTAGATGTCATGCTTAAGGGTAGAGATATGTAGCAGAATGTTGGAATAATATTTCCACCTAAGTAGCAGTATAATGTTAAGGTGTCATAACCCATTGGTAGTAAGATGATCCTGGACTTAGTTATATGAAGTTACAAGTCTAGAAGTCGGAGTGAGGATAACTTTTGTGTAAATAAGATTGTTTTAGTTCTATAACCCTTGACTGAGGGGTGGTTTGCCCTTTTATGATGATTGACTAATATTGTAGAAAGATTTGTAGACTGTATGGTAGTCTGTGGAGGAAGTGATTGGCTATGATTATTATTTATTTAAAATAGGGAAGAAGCTCAGAATAGACGGTTATAGTGGTTGTAGAAATCATTTATAGGTTGTGAATGGAAACGGGTAGATTAGCCAATAAATTATAAGTAGAGACTCATTGTTGTATATGGAATTTTGAAGGTAGTTGTGATGCGTGCATGGGTAAGTAGATTTAATGTGAGAAAGTAGAATATGCTAATAATTTCATAATGGGGTATATTATAGGGATTAAGATCGACTATCCTTATTATGTGACTTTATTTTCTTGATTTTCTTCTCTCTAGTAGTTGTAAAGTAGTACAACATGTGAGAAAATATGTAGTAGATTCTGAGGTGTAGTAGTAATGTCATGAAAGGGATGTGATTGTAGGTCGTAGTTAAGTGAAATGTGGTATTTGGGTTGTTTTCCCAATTTGATGGACTAGTATAGTATGTGGCATGCTTTATCGATGGTACATGATTGATGCTAGGCTATAGGCTTGAACTTTAGATGTGGAGTATGGTGGTAATAATAGTAGCTTAAGATTAATGATGCATGTTTTGTGGGAATGAATTAGTAGGCTTGATGTGATATGTGAAAGATCCTAGATTGATAACTTATGAAATTTGAGTGGATAATTGTGATATAAATACACGAGGACTAGTGTTAAAATGATGAATTGTTGCTGAGTCATTAAGTGTATTAAGAGTGTTTAAGTATATAAGAATGAGTCGAACCCCAGGTAGCATGTGG
This sequence comes from Capsicum baccatum var. pendulum, assembly GCA_030864225.1. Lineage (NCBI taxonomy): Eukaryota > Viridiplantae > Streptophyta > Magnoliopsida > Solanales > Solanaceae > Capsicum > Capsicum baccatum. Next base: position 188,208,073 of record CM061555.1, read on the forward strand.
TTAGATAAGGTTTTATGTATGTAAGTGCCACGTTTACCTAGTTTATGTTCTTGAATTTCTTAGAATGGAGAAGCCTAGAGAGCTACTATATGGTTTTCTTTAGAGCTGAATTGGGAGAAATATAGATAGATATTGTGAGCTCTTGGTCTAGTTTTAAAATAAACTTTGTTAAGTTGTAATGGTATGCGACTAGAGGTTTAATGCGAGTTTGTTAAGTAATGGAGAATGAATTGTTATGTGATAAGGAGTGTGGATGTGTATGCTCATGAGAGTGAGAGTTGTAGGGTGAGAGCTATAGAGGCTAGTGAAAGTTAGGAGTAGCATTTTCGGAAAGCAAGGCCTTCAGAGTATAGTTTATTAGGGGGAGTTTAGCGTTTATGTGTATGATGATACCCCTTTTTGTGTTGAGAGTTGTGGCTATAGATTTGATGTGAGGTTATGTCCGTAAGTCTAGGCTTGTGACTTTAATTTGAGGGGGAGAAGATGGACTAAGGTAGGTCTTGAATTTTCTCATGGTGGCAAGTTTCAGGGAAGAGTCATGGAAAATCTATTCCTATTCAAGCAAGCTCCTCTTACTTCAATTTAAGAGGTCATTCTATCAATGCCTTATGTATTCAAGTCATGCCTATGCCTAAGGTTCGAATAATCTATGCAACTTAAGTCCATGTTCCGTCCTCCAAACTAAAAGCAATAATGACCACGCCATCCAAGCTTTCAAGTATTCAAGCTCTATGTTTTGATTGTTCATGATCCATAACTCCATGTTTCATGTCATGCTTAGTTCTAAGGAATTATGTTTTTATATGTTACCGATTCATTTTATGTCAGGATTAGCCAAAGTGATAAAGTTTGTGCAAACTCATGACTATCTCAGCTCTTAAAATGGGAAGCAATAACTTCAAGTATCAATCCTTGTCTAAATCGTTGACTTCATGAATTTTGGCCTTATGTTATATGACTCATGATGTATGCGCTCATGTTTCTCACCGTGGTCTATCCTAAGAACTCATGTTGTGTTGTGTTTATGTCCGATCGACTCTATTTATGATCTAGACATTTGATGTATGAAGCACTTTGTGCCTATTGTATCGTATCTTATATCCATGCCTCACTTTGAGTAGAACAACTAGTATAAGTTATAATGGAATAGCGTTACTCACTTTCTTGATGTTTATGCTCGGGTCCCTCAATGACCCTCCGTATGATAGTAGTTATGGAAGAGTAGTAATGTTTTAGGTAGGGGAGTAGATTTTCTTGAATGTGAAAATTTTGATGTGATTTCTTCAGCTAAGGTTATGGGTGAAGGGGGAAAGAAGGAGATGAACCTTCGCTATGTGAAATAGTTAGGAAGGAGATATGTGGCGAAAATCTTTGTGAGCGTGATTGAATTTGCTGGTTTGAGTGGGGAGATCCATGAAGTGGGTGTAGTAATTATAGGCTTGAATATTTTAATTGATGAAAACACAAACCAATGTACTATGTGGTTAGTACTCCCTGCATTAAAACCCGAGGGTGTTTGATGGTAGTGATAAGGTGAAGTAATAGTCTTAATGGGATGTAGAGTACAGGGCCCCGTAGCTTAAGTTAGCACCTTTTAACTCCGGGTTAGGCTTCAACATGGAAGTACTATTCGTTGGGACTCAAACTCTTGTTGTTAGATGTGTTATGGGAGAATTGTAAGTTGGAAATGATGAAGTATGTTATTTACCGTTTGGGGCATAGACGAGTAGTGTCTCTAAGATTAAGTCTATTCGTAGTATCTTGTAAGGTAGAGAATGTTTCTATTCCTATCTCCCGCGAAACCTTGTTATATGTTGAGTATCAATGTAAATCAAGACCTATGATCACCAAATAAACTCATGGCATATGATGTAATGATCATGCTCCCTAGAACTTATGTGCAAGGTAATCTCTATGTCAATTCTTATTATCTTACGCTTCGTGCTTACCCGTTTCACTAAGGGTTATCATGAAGCTCCTTTAATGCCTTTGCATATTTTGTTGAGGAAAAATGTTAAATGCGAGGTTATGTTCTTTATTCCATACTTTTAGAGATTCAACAATTTCCTACCCCTCATTCGGGGATAAATGATCCCAAGGGGAGATAATGTAACACCCCGCACTTTCGGGCTAAAGTTGAACCATCTGTCCTACGTTTATATACCCGAACCCAATGGTTTCTACTTAGATATAAGAGTGAATAACATTTCCGTAGTGTGGGATCATCCTTGGAGATGAATATACCCCATAACAATCTCCTAGCTCAAAAGTTACGTTGAACACTTCCCTATCAATTTTTAGTTGACGATTTTGCTTGGGTCAACTTTCAGCGACTGTTTCTCCTAGGATATAAAGAGTCATGTGGCCTACTATTTATCAAATTAAAGTCCTTCGAGTCTTCTTTCCAATGCCACTGGCCGTTCGTTAATGGTTTGTCCGGAGGCCTTGTCCCGGTCTAGATTGACTAGTAATTCAGTAGAGGCTTCGTAGATGAAAGTTGAGTATTGTGTTGTCATACTATGTTGACATAGTTTATAGTATAAGTTCCCTTGAATTTTATTATAGCTATCGCACTTTGATTATGTATGGATTATGCTAATGATAGTATGCTAAGGGGGTTTCTCGGGCCTTCGTGGTTTGGGATGCCCGTCGCGGTCAGGGTCTCGGGTCGTGACATTATGATACTTTGACAACAACCATCTTACATGGTAAGGACTTTATTGAGCTGAAAGATGTCACATCGCTCTTCTACTCGATGAGAAGATGTGAAAGAAGCCTGAAAATCATGGGCAGACGCTCATCACAGAAAGTAGAAGCAGGAGTCACCAATGGAGTATAAGTAACTATTGTAGTTTCGGAGGTCGTTGAAAGTCCAAAGTCCAGTCTAAATCAAGAGCCAGAACTTGCTACAATTGTGATCAACCAAGTTGCTTCAAAAGAGATTGTCCAAATCTAAAAAGGGGCAAAGGTGAAGGCAGTGGTCAGAAGAAAGACGACAACACAGCTGCCACAGTGCAAAACAATGATAATGTTGTTCTCTTCATAAACGAGGAAGAGGAGTGCATGCAATTGGTAGGTACAAAGTCGGAATGAGTGGTTATGACATCTTACCATGCTACACCGGTAAGGGATTTTTTGTGCAAAAATGTAGCGGGTGATTTCGATGTTGTGAAAATAGGTACAAGTTATTCAAAGATTGCGGGGATCGAAGACATTTGTAATAAGACAAATGCTGGATGCACATTGATTCTAAAACACGTGCGATGTACCTAATTTGCGGTTGAACTTGATCTCGGGATTTGCTTTGGACCGAGATGGATGCGAGAATTATTTTGCAAATAAAAAATGGAGACTCACAAAGGGAGCATTGGTGATTGCAAAAGGAGTTGCTCGTGGCACATTGTACAGGACAAATGCAGAAATATGCCGAGGTGAATTGAATGCGGCTCAAGAAGAGATTCAGATTTGTGGCACAGAAAAATGGGTCATATGAGCTAGCAAGCATTGCAGATTCTCGCCAAGAAATCACTCTTATCTCTTTTGCCAACGGTACGACGGTAAAACCTTGTGACTACTGCTTATTTGGTAAGCAACATAGAGTCTCATTTCAGACATGTCTGGAAAAAAGTTGAATATACTTGATTTAGTATATTTGGATGTTTGTGGTCCAATGGAGGTCGAATCGATGGGCGATAACAAATATTTTGTTACTTTTATTGATCATGTTGCACAGAAATTGTGGGTTTATATATTGAAAAACAAAGAGTTCAAGTATTCCAAAAGTTTCACGCTTTGGTGGAAAGGGAGACGGATTGAAAGCTAAAGCGTCTCCGAACTAACAATGGAGGTGAGTACACTTCAAGAGAATTTGAAAAGTACTATTCACGTCATAGGATCAGACATGAGAAGATAGTTCTTGGAACCCCACAACACAATGGTGTAGCTGAGCGGATGAATAACACCATTATTGAGAAGGTGAGAAGCATGGTCAGAATGGCTAAGTTGCCTAAGTCATTCTGGGGTAAAGCAGTTCAGACTGCCTGTTACTAGATTAATCGTATTCCATTAGTTCCATTGGAATTTGACATTCTAGAAAGAGTTTAGACCAATAAAGAGGTGTTCTACTTACATCTAAAGGTGTTCAGTTGTAGAACCTTTGCACATGTACCGAAGGAGCGGAGAACAAAGTTAGATGATAAATCAGCTCTCTGCATATTTATCGGATATGGAGATGAAGAGTTCGGGTACAGACTCGAGAAAGAGAAGTCAGAACCGTTGATTACCGTTCCTTCTACTTCTAATCATTCCACAAGTGCAGAAAGTACAACCAATGAGGTTGCCCAAACAGGGGAGCAACCTGATGAGATTGTCGAGCAAGGGGAGCAACTTGGTAATCATACTGAGAAAGTGGAGTACACTACTCAGGAAGAAGAACTATCTTAACCTCTAACGAGATCAGAAAGGCAAAGGGTAGAGTCATCCAAGTACTCTTCCTCCGAGTACGTCCTCGTCAATGATAAGCGGAGCCTGAAAGTCTTAAGGAGGTGCTTAATAGAGCCAGTGGGTGAAAGCCCTGCAACAAAGATGGAATCTTTGCAGAAAAATAGTACATACAAGATGGTTGAACTTCCAAAAGGTAAAAGACCACTTAAGTTTAAGTGGATCTTTAAACTCAAGCAAGATGGAAATGACAAGCTGGTTAGATATAAAGCTTGATTGGTGGTAAAAGGTTTCGTACGGAAGAAAGGTATTGATTTTGATGAAATTTTCTCACCTGATGTCAAAATGACTACTATTCGAACCAGTTTGAGCTTAGCAGTTAGCTTGGATCTTGAAGTGGAGCAATTGGACACGAAAATTGCAGTTCTTCCCGCAGATTTGAAAAAGGAGATTTATATTGAGCAACTAGAAGGACTTGAAGTAGCTGAAAAAAAACACATGGTGTGTAAACTGTATAAGAGTCTTTATTGGTTGAAGCAGGCACCAAGATAGTGGTACAAGAAGTTTGACTCATTCATGCAAAGTCAAGCTTACGAAAAAACTTATTTTGATCCGTGTGTATACTTCAAAAGATTTTATGCCAACGACTTTATTATTTTGTTGTTGTATGTGGATGGACATGCTAATTGTAGGATAGGACAAGAAGTTGATTGCCAAGTTGAAGGGAAATTTGTCTAGTCATTTAACATGAAGGACTTGAGCCCAGCACAACAAATTCTTGGGATGAAGATTGTTCGAGAATGAACAAGCAGAAAGTTGTGGTTATCTCAGGAAAAGTATATTGAACGTGAACTTGAACGCTTCAACATGAAGAATGCTAAAGTTGTTCATCTAAAGCTGAGTAAGAAGATGTGTCCTACAACTAAGGAGGAAAAAGAGAATATGGCCAATATTCCATATTCTTCAGTGGTCGGGAGTTTGATATATGCAATGGTATGTACCATACCAGATATTGTTCATGCAGTTGGTGTTGTTAGCAAGTTCGTTGAAAATCCTAGAAAAGAACACTAGGATCAGTCAAGTGGATATTGTTCATGCAGTTGGTGTTGTTAGGAAGTTCGTTGAAAATACTGGAAAAGAAGAACACTGGGGATCAGTCAAGTAGATATTGTTCATGCAGTTGGTGTTGTTAGCAAGTTCCTTGAAATTCCTGGAAAAAAACACCGGGGATCAGTCAGGTGGATACTCAAGTACCTAAGAGGTACCACATGAGGCTATTTGTGTTTTGGAGGATCTGATCCAATCTTAAAGGACTATACGGATGCTGATATGACGTGTAACCTTGATAACCTTGATAATGGAAAATTCACTATTGGATATTTGTTTACATTTTTAGGGGTAGTTATATCATGGTAGTCAAAGTTGCAGAAGTGTGTCGCACTCTCTACAACTGAAGAAGAGGATGTTGCAGCTACTGACGCTGTCAAGGAGGTGGTATGGCTGAAACAATTTCTTCAAGAACTGGGATTGTTAGAAACATATAGTCTATTGCGACAATCAAAGTGCAATAAACTTGAGCAAAAACACCATGTATCATGCAAAGACAAAGCATATCGATGTGAGATATCATTGGATTCGGGAAAAGATAAAGGATGGATCTATGCAGGTCAAGAAGATCCCTACATGTGAAAATCCTTCGAATATGCGGATCAAGGTGGTATCAAGAGACAATTTTGATCTATGCAAAGAACTTGTCGGCATGCAATCAAACTAGAAGTCCGGTGTTATCTCCTTCCGGTAGATGGGTCTGGAGGGGGAGATTGTGGGGTCCATCCCCATGTGGTAAAGCCCACGTGCAAGTTTTACTTGGCTTGGATTAATTTCCTTGGAGCCAAAGTTTGACAAAATACTTGGCAGGGATTAATTTCCTTGGAGCCAAAGTTTGGCAAAATTGTGGAGGGAATCAAAAGTGCTACTATATCATTCTTGGTGGCCGAGTAGTTTCTCCCATAAAAGTAGGACCTCATTCACTTCTTCAATTACACCAAAACAATGAGAGGAGAAAGAAGAGTAAGGCATCACAGAGGGTTTAGTCTGTGAGGAAAAATAGTGTGTGAGTGATATTGTAGTGAGGTGGGAAAATCAAAAGAGGGATATTTCTTTTGAGTGTGTAGGGGTCTTTGTAGTATTTTAGTCAAACTACAAGTGTAAAATTCCTTGCTATAATGATATCAGTTGCTCTTTTTATTCTTGTTGATGAATTATATTACTGTTGTGTTCCGCATTTATTGCTTTTATTATCTCAGATATTATTTCTGTGGCGGGGTTTATCCCCAACAGGTTGGTGGGAGGTGGCAGGTAGCTCGTGGAATTAGTCGAGGTGCATGGAAGCTAGATGGGACCCCACTTCTGTTATAAAAAATAAAAGATTGTGGAAGTCATAAGTTGTGTTTGGACTTGAAATTGACGTGAAAATGTATATTGAAACTTGTAGATTTGAAACCAATAATTTAATTCAGATTATAACCTTAAGGCTAGTCTTTATAAATCTCAGTTGTCATATGAATTTTGAAGTTCAATATGTGCAAATGCTGAAATAAATAGCGTTCATGTCCAAGAGGTCTTGACATGGTCAAATTATTCTAGGTGATAATCAATTCAATCTGATGTATGGTGAAGGATTAATTATCCTGAAATATAAATTCGAATTTTCAAAAATTGCTATTTTACAAGTTTACGAAGAAGGGGACGTGAGTTTTTGAACCTGGCTTACTAGTTTACTAGCCGGACGACTGTTGGCAAAGGCAAGGTTATGACATATTGTCTTGTAATTAGAGCAAAAAATTTGTGGGACCTTTTTGATCATGCTTGCTGTTCAAATGACATCCGTTCTCCTGAAAGAGCAGGTTACTTTTATATATTCGGATCAATATAGGGACAAAATTGGTCATTCAGTGAACTTAAAGCCCAAACTCTCCTTGTTCATATTTTATATGACGGTGTTGACACGCCAAAGCTTTTAAGATGTTCATTGACTTGCTTACTTTATTAGTGTTGGTAGAAGAAAATATTAATATAATGGTTGGAAGTTTGTTCGATAGAGATAACAGCACATCAAAGTTAAAATTTGAATCCTTGAAAGTTGTGTGAAAGTTGAACACTATCAAACATTTTGGGACATCCAAAAACGGAAAATGGAAAGTGTGTCATGTAAATTAGGAAACAGAGTATAATAGCTAATAACATATAGTTTGCAAAACAGGTATAAAGAAATGAGATACTGATCAAAACAATATCTAGCTAAAATATTTGCTGTCAGAAATAAGATGGACACAATTACATGTGACTGAAAAGTTGGAAATTACAAATTTGCGGCAGGGATCCTCTTGAGGTGTTGACTGGAGTGCAAAGGAGAATATTCTTAAGAGTATTGGAGGATCAGAAGGTAGTTTGTCTTGAGAGAAAAGAGGCCATTTGAGGGATCAATTTGGGACTTGGGAACCAAATCATTTGAGGATAATCCTATGAACCAATGGTGTTTGATCTATGCTACTTTTTTTGTATTTTTTGGTGGATGTGTTTGGGGTGGGCGTGGGGGTGGGGGCTGAGTTGGTTTGTGGGAGGTGGTATGTGCTTGTAAGGCTGCTTTTAGCACTAGCACTATCCAATTAAACTAATTATATTTTTTATAACTGTGGTGTACGAGCTAGCTTTCGTGCACCTCAACTAATTCCGCGAGATACCTGCTGCCTCCCACTAGCAACAGGTACTAGGTAAATCTATCCACCAAGGCTAGGATAGATGGGACAAAATCACCTAGTGTGTTTTGTCTCCGTTGAGAATTGAATTTGAGACCTCTTGGTTTCACCCACTTCATTGACCACTAGGCCACACCCTTCGCTGCAACTAATTCTTTTCTAATGGTTTGTCATTTACATTGTTTTCTCCTTCTTCTTTCCATTTGTTTTCTGGATGTTATTTAGTTTACATGTATTCCAAGAGGGGTAAATAATTCACACGCCATGGAAACACATGTTTTAGGACAAACAAATCAACTGTAGGATATCTTAATTTTATTTGTCTGCATATGCTGTAAACATCTATTAAGATATATTTGTTGGTTCTGCATTTATCTGATCCTGATGAACACCAATGCATTTCAGGGATCATGCTGGAGGGAATGATAAAATAAAGCAGCTTGTTCCTGGAATAAAAATTTATGGTGGATCAGTTGATAATGTGAGGGGTTGTACAGATAAAGTTGAAAATGGTGACAGGGTATCCCTTGGTGCTGAAATCAGCATATTGTCTCTTCACACACCAGCGTAAGTGATTTAAAGTTCGTTTGCTTCTTCTTTCGGTTACTAATTTTTAATTTGATGTTCTTACTACTGATTTTTTGCCAAGCACTCAAAACTGTTTTTGCTATTTGAGTACTCATGGTTGAAGTCCTTGCCTCCTGATACTAATGGAAAAAAGGCTATACCCATTTTGGAAAAATCTCTTTGATAGCAGTAGGCTCGATGGATCTTATGGAACATGATGTGCTTCCAATGCCAATAAATCCATCCAATAGCATTTAACATTCAAAAAACTGCCAAATAAATTGCATCATTCCATTGTAATCTCTGATATGTTGGAACATAATAGAGACTCATATAGGGAATAGTTTCTCATGTCGTTCTCCTACACGATTATTTCTCACAAAACTTAATTGTTTTTCCTTTCCTCTCAGCCACACAAAAGGTCATATAAGCTACTATGTAACCGACAAAGAGGGAGAGGATCCTGCTGTTTTTACTGGGGATACATTGGTGAGTGGAAGTTTCTACCTCTAAATCTTCTAGGAGTGTAGAACTTAATTAATAGTTGGTTCCTGTACAGGGTGTGTCTTGCTTTGTGTCGAGTGAAGTTTCTACTTTAAGAGTTTGTTTAGTGGAATTATAATTTTTGTGCAACTAGCACGTACCCCTTTGTTCATTGTTTCCAGATTTTAGGTCATTCACACCTTTCTTCATTTTTACCTATATAATCGCTATCGTCATTCTGTTGCTGCTATTTGTTTATTAGTTTGTCATTTGGGAAGGGTGTGCCTTCCTGATGAAAATCTTTGCAGAAAGAAATGGATAGTGGTCAATTGACAAGAAATTTCTAATCTGCCATCTTCTGTTCTAAGGAAAAAATGAAACGGGCTACGGAGAGAAAGGAACTTGAGATGCTTTGAGCTCATAGGCAGAGCCAATGAGAAAGAATATTTCAGCTGCCTTTGGTTACTCCATTTTGGTGTCAAGAATATATAGAGGATGCCGACAATCTCATACTTAATTAGCTTCCTGCAGGATTAAATGGGAATCTCTATCCGCTTTTGTTGTACACACTGAAGCACCAACTTACTGCACCCGAGTTAATGAAATTTTATATTTTACTAAATATGAAATGAATGAACGAAAATGGTAAACTTTTCTGGTGCATAAACCAGAGAAGAAGCTTCTTGAACACCCTTCATATGCAGAGCTTAAAGGCACTCAGGTATTTTCCATGTTTTCCAAATAAATCAAAATCAAAGGAGTACGCGTTGAATGATAAGATAGAGGTCCTCAATTCCATATGCTGGAGAATTATTTGGGCCACTGAGGAAAACACTTCCGGTTCTCTTATCGATATCCCTACTATAATTCATTTGCAATTTCATTTTCTTGTTTCTGTGTCCTCTTTGTATGCACAGTTCTAAATCTTTTGGCATCACCACCTTGCAATCACAACGCCAAATCTATTTGATTCTTCTCTCTTTTTTCTGGTAAATCTCTCTCAACTTCGAGGTATTGTAGTGTAGATAACACAAGAATATTGAATTCAAACTCCTTAAGTGGGTTCACTATAAATCCAAGATTTGGAAGGATAGTGATGGGTTGAACCCCATCTGGCTTACTGTCTACTTCTTCCAGCTTGCTCTGTTCTATCTTGCAACATAGGTTTATGAATTTGATAAGGTTTTATTTTGGGAGAAGATGATGGGCACTCTAACCACTCCATGCAAGTTTTGCTAAATGTGGAATGCAAAGCAGCAACAACAACAACAGACCTAGTGTATTCCCACAAAGTGGAGTTTGGGAAGGGTAAAATGTATGCAGTCCATACCGCTACCTCAGAGGAAGTAGAGAGGCTGTTTTCGATAGACCCCTGGCTCAAGATAGAGAATAGTATACCAAGGTCGTAGTGAAACATGAAACAGGATGGATAGCATAACAAAAATAAGAGATAAGAAACAATAACAATTTATATCAGAGAAATAGGAAATAATAGGAAATAAGAGAAATACGAACAATACTAAATATGAAAAGAAAAACGGATACCCATTTAGTAGTAACATACTCTCACAGACCTAAGACACCCACCACACCCAATCTCTCCCAACACCTAGCCACAACCCACATACTCACACCAGCCTTCTATCCTAATCCGCGACCTCCACACCTTCCTGTCTAGGGTCATGTCCTCAGTAAGCTGAAGCAACTCCATGTCATGCCTAATCACCTCCCTCCAGTATTTCTTTGGCCTACCTCTACTCCTCCTGAAGCCATCCAAAGCTAGCCTCTCACACCTCCGAACTGGGGCCTCCTTATCACATGCCCAAACCATCTCAACCTTCCTTCTCGCATCTCGTCCTCCACCGAAGCCACTCCCACCTTCTCCCGGATAATCTCATTCCTAACTTTATCCCCTCTAGTAAGGTCGCACATCCAACGCAACATTCTCATTTCCGCCACCTTCAATCTTTGAGTATGGGAGTTCTTGATTGTCCAACACTCCGCTCCATACAGGATGGCCGGATGGACTGCCACACTCTGTAGAATTTGCCTTGAAGATTAAGGGGCACCTTCTTATCGCACTCCTGAGGCGAGTCTCCACTTCATCCAACCTGCATCAATACGTTTAGAGACATCCTCATCAATCTCGCCATTTCCCCGAATCATAGACCCAAGATACTTAAAACTATCCTTCTAAACTTGCATTTCAAATACTCTGTCTTGGACCTACTCAACCAGAACCCCTTAAATTCAAGGGTTTGCCTCCAAACCTCCAGTTTCTCATTCACCCCCCCCCCCCTTACACCCCCGCATCTCATCAATCAGCACTACATCATCCGCAAATAACATACACCATCGCACCTCGCCTTGAATACTCCGCGTTAACACGTCTATCACAGACCTAAGACACCCACCACACCCAATCTCTCCCAACACCTAGCCACAACCCACATACTCACACTAGCCTTCTATCCTAATCCGCGACCTCCACACCTTCCTGTCTAGGGTCATGTCCTCAGTATGCTGAAGCAACTCCATGTCATGCCTAATCACCTCCCTCCAGTATTTCTTTGACCTACCTCTACTCCTCCTGAAGCCATCCAAAGCTAGCCTCTCACACCTCCGAACTGGGGCCTCCTTATCACATGCCCAAACCATCTCAACCTTCCTTCTCGCATCTCGTCCTCCACCGAAGCCACTCCCACCTTCTCCCGGATAATCTCATTCCTAACTTTATCCCCTCTAGTAAGGTCGCACATCCAACGCAACATTCTCATTTCCGCCACCTTCAATCTTTGAGTATGGGAGTTCTTGATTGTCCAACACTCCGCTCCATACAGGATGGCCGGATGGACTGCCACACTCTGTAGAATTTGCCTTGAAGATTAAGGGGCACCTTCTTATCGCACAACACTCCTGAGGCGAGTCTCCACTTCATCCAACCTGCATCAATACGTTTAGAGACATCCTCATCAATCTCGCCATTTCCCCGAATCATAGACCCAAGATACTTAAAACTATCCTTCTAAACTTGCATTTCAAATACTCTGTCTTGGACCTACTCAACCAGAACCCCTTAAATTCAAGGGTTTGCCTCCAAACCTCCAGTTTCTCATTCACCCCCCCCCCCCCTTACACCCCCGCATCTCATCAATCAGCACTACATCATCCGCAAATAACATACACCATCGCACCTCGCCTTGAATACTCCGCGTTAACACGTCTATCACCAACGCAAAAAGGAACGGGCTAAGAGTCGATCCCTGATGCAAACCTGTCTCGACCGGAAAATGCCCCGAGTCTCCTCCCACCATCCTCACCCGAGTCTTTTCTCCATTGTACATGTCCTTAATAGCTCTGATGTACGCCACCGGAACTCCTCTCACCTCTAAGCATCTCCAAAGAACTTCCCTAGGGACTTTGTCATACGCCTTCTCCAGATCGAACACCATGTGCAATTCCCTCTTTCTTTCCCTATACTGTTTCACCAATCTTCTCACCAGGTGGATTGCCTTTGTCGTCGAGCGACCATGCATAAAACCAAACTGATTCTCCGAAATGGACAATGCGAGCAGGAGGAGCTATTCTCTTTAAAAAAAATGTATTATTATACTGATGGATGGTCAAAATAGTTTTCTTTTAACATTTCCATCTCTTTGGCTTGTAGTTTATTGCTGGTTGCGGCAAGTTTTTTGAAGGCACTGCAGAACAAATGTATCAATCACTGTGTGTGACACTAGGTTCTTTGCCAAAGCCAACTCGGGTATATTGTGGTCATGAGGTAATGTATTCATGCTCTTGTAATTTTCTTAAAGAAAAGAATTATCCCGTCTCATCATATAGTGTTCTCAGATCTGATTCTAGATTTTGTGCATCAACAGTTGACTCTCTAATGTGCCACATTTGTACAACTTTCAGTAGGACCACTAGCGAAAGTTTAATACACTTGATAACAGAGTGAAAAAAGTGAGCAGAATATGTGGTTAAATTGCCTTTTCTTTGTCCATTAGTCAAGGACTAGAGTAACTTTAGCCTCCCCAGTTCTAGTTTATCTTTATATCACAGAAACAATTTCTCGTTTTTATTGATCAAAAGAATTTCTCCTTTAATTTTCCTCCTCTTTAGAGTTCATGTCCCAGGTATGAAGGTTTATTTGCATTCAGTATTATGAACACTTTAGTTGAAAGGAACGACAAATAAAAACTTAAATATTTTCCACCTCGCATGTACTTGCTCACATGCAAAAAGCTCTCTCTAAATGTGCATACAGTATATCACATGTATTTGACCTGGGCAAGTATTCTAAGATTTTTCTTGTGAAAAGATGTCATCAACTGTACGACACTGCTGCATTTCAAATGTGCAGTACTTTTGATTCCAATACTGATAAGGTTGCATATGTATGATGCTCCTGGTGTCTGCTCTACATCAGAATTGTTCTCTGTCTTTAGATTTTTGAATCTATTTCTTCCAGTGAGACCAGTTGAACTTCAGGAAGACTTAAACCCCTCCCCTTCCCCCCCCCCCCCCCCCCCCCCCCCCCCCCCCCGAAAAAAAAAAAAGGAAAAAGGAGAAATATTATCTCTTAGCCGCTCCGGCTTATTCTCCATCTCCCATCAGTACAAATTCATTGTGATGTCAGAGGCGAATCTTACAATAAACCCTTGAGGTTCAGCCCTTTCTCGAACCCTGCACATAGCAGGAGCTTTAGTGCACCGGACTGCCTTTTTTTTCTTAGTTAGAGGCGAATCGAGGATTTCAAGATGACAGGTGCACCATCGCTTTTTAACATAAGATATAAACTTATATGATAATGACTTGGTGAACAAACGATAAATTAATTACATTATCACAAAAAATATCATCAGTTTACGTGTTTTTTGGCTATTGTCTGCATATTCTGCTTTAGATTTTTTAAAATGGGAAAGGCTCAAAATTACCCTTGAGCTATTTGATTTGGACCACATATACCCTGTATTTCATTTTGGTAGCAAAATTATCCCTGCGGTTAGCACAAGGGACCACAAATGCCCTCTTATTTAACAATCATTATTTTCTATTGACATGGCATCCCATGTGGCAATCCAACTAGGATATACCACTACACCTTGGCAATAAAAATCCTCTAGGATGTCCAACTAGGATCCATCCTCTACAACCCTAATCCAGAGTCCCAAAGTTGGGGTTTCCATTGCAGACCCTTCTTGTCACCTATATCCTCTAATGCTTCAATTACATCAAAGATATTGCTGTGGGTCCTTCCAGCTAAATTAACATTGCTGCCTTACCTAGGTCACAAATGCAATTAGCTGTAATATCGGTAAGGACCTTATTAGCTGGTTCATTGAAACCTTCAAATCCAATATTTTCACACATCTGTGCCACTGGGATTCTCCATATTTAATCTCTTTAAGTGGTGGTTTCGTAGTTATAAGAATTATGTTGATATTAATAATGTGGAAATTTATCAATGAGACAAAAAAGGAGGTGAATAGAAGTTGAATAAATCAAGTACTACAATATTTTAAACTTGAGTGGTTACTTGTACAAGAACACAGAAAAATGGCATTCTGCAACAGTTGTCACACTTCGTCTTCCAATACCATCAAAGCATCACACTCCCATTTCTGAATTTCAGTTCGCAATGAAAACCCATCTCTCACATTCCCCAAATTTGGTGCTCTGAATTGGGGGTGTAAAGGATGGATCCTAGTTGGACATCCTAGTGGATTTTTATTGCCAAGGTGGAGTGGTATATCCTAGTTGGATTGCCTCATGGGGTGCCATGTCATTAGAAAACAATGGTTGTTAAATAGGGGGCATTTGTGGCTCCTCGTGCTAACGGAAGGGATAGTTTTGCTACCAAAATGAAACAGAGGGTATATATGGTCCAAATCAAGTAGTTCGAGAGTAATTTTGACCTTTTTCCGTTTTTAAAAAAACGAAGGGGGCAGCTTTATAAGGAAGCTTGCTTTAGAAAAACAATTAGAAGATGAACAAATGACAGTAAGTGGAATTTGATCCCTCGACTTGAAGGAGTTAATACGGACTCTCAACCAGTGCACCACTTAATTTCTTTTGATCATGGGTTCCTTCAAATAATATGAAGTATGTTGTTTTTGATAACCCATATGAAATACTCCCTCCGTTTCGGAATAAGTGAATTGTTGGGGTTTTTATTGGTGTTTCAAAATAAGTGAATCATTGATTTTTTTTCCAAATTTATCCTTATGATTTGACAACCAATTAACTTTTGAAAAGGTATTACAAGGTTAGCTTTTTCTTTTTTTGGGGTAAAAATGAAAAGTTATGTTAAATTTATGTCTTTAATGCTTTTTCCTTAATCCGTATGCCAAAATCCAACAATTCATTTATTATGAAATGGAGGGAGTATGTTTTAAGAAGTATACAAATAATATAGAGAGATTAGTCAGGTGACCACAGGTCTCACATGACCCTTCTTTACACCAAAATTTGCCACTGGTGATAGTGGTCTCTCCGTCACATACTTCAACTAAATTCACATACTTCAACTAAATGTAACTCCTAAGAAGGTGATTTGAACATACATACATGAATGTTATCCATCACGGAAACTAAACTTCTTGTGCACAAATAATTTTTGAATGCATTACTGTACGCCTATGTCTCATTAGGCTGATGTGGTTGTAAAGCTTGATACTCGAGCCATCCAGAAGAGAGAGAGTTTCAAGTATCTTGGGTCTATGATTCAAGGTAATAGAGAGAGTGGCGAGGATGTCACTCACCGGATTGGGGTAGGGTGGATGAAATAGAGGCTCGTGTCTGGACTCTTGTGTCACAAGAAGGTGCCTCCTAAAATCTAAGGCAAGTTCTACAAAGTGGTGGTTAGACCGAATATGTTGTATGTGGCGGAGTGTTGGCCAATCAAGAAATCTCACATCCAAAAGATTTAGGTGGTGGAGATTAGAATGCTATGGTGGATATGTGGGTGTATAAGGAAGGATATGATTAGAAATGGGGTTATTTGAGATAAGGTGGGAGTATCGTCGGTTGAAGCCAAGACGTGGGAAGTGAGGTTGAGATGGTTTGGGCATGTGATAAGGAAGGGCACGGATGCCCCAATGTAGAGGTGTGAGAGACTGAGAGGTTGGCTAGGGATGACTTCAGGCAAGGAGGCGGTGGACTGAAGAAATATTAGAGAGAGGTGATTTGACATGACATGGAGCAGCTTTTGATCATCTAGGACATGACCCTAGATAAAAAGGTGTGGAGGAGGCGGATTAGGGTAGAAGGATAGTAGATAGGATGTGTCATTGTTAGTAGCTATGTTGCTCGGACTCTTCAAAAATGTCGACGGGTGCATGTCGGATCCTCCAAAAATAGGATCCAACACGGGTGTGGCACCATTTTTGGAGAGTCCGAGCAACTTAGGTTAGTAGTAGGAGGACTTTGTTTTGTTATCCGTGCTTGTAGCTATAGTATTAGTATTACTTCAAAGTGTGTCATTATTTGTTGTATTACTTGGTGAGGCTTGTTTATGTTATTATTGGGTGTAGTTATTCATATTGCTTCTTGTCCTTTTACTATTTCTTTTCTAGATTGTTGTATCTTGAGCTGGGGGTCTACCGGAAATAGTTTCTCTACCTCACATCTTAGGCAGTGGTATGGACTGCGTACACTTACCCTCCCCAGACCTCACTTGGTGGGAATATACTGGGTATGTTGTTGTTTTACTGTACGCCTCTCATATTAAGTACTCGTTCATGTGGAATGCAGTACACCTCTCATATTGAAGTCCTCGTTCATGTGGTGTTAGCAATTTCTCTAACATGATGTCTCATTCTGGGTTTTAGCAGCAATTCTATCCTCTGTAAGAAAATTCTAATGTTGTTAAATGATTTGCAGTACACGGTAAAAAATTTGCAGTTTGCATTAACAGTTGAACCTGGCAATGCCAAAATTGCACAAAAGTTGGCATGGGCTGAGCATCAGAGAAGAGTAGGCCTTCCAACTATTCCATCAACCATTCAGGAAGAATTTGAGAGTAACCCATTCATGCGGGTTGATCTTCCAGAGGTTCAGGTAAACATTAGTTCTTTAATACCTTTTTATTGCATGGTGGAAGGGAAGAAATACTTCTGATAAATTAGCTTAGAGTTAGGACAACAAAGAGTATGATTTAGTGGTTAATGTAGCGGGACAAACCACAGGAGACTGGGTCTCAAAAGGGAAAAAATTTCCAGGTGCTGCTTTTCTCCATGTGCCACAAAGCCTTTATTAACAGGGATTTTTTGCTTGATAAACAGGAGAAAGTGGGGTGCAAGTCTCCTGTTGAAGCCTTGCGTGAAATCAGGCTGCGAAAGGATAATTGGAAGGGCTGAACGATATCATGAGTCCAAGTATAATGTAATTAATGGTTCATGTTTGTGCATCTAATAAGGTGGAACTGTCAACCGACAAGTTAAATTAAATGTGTTGGAAGTGTGCATTTTCAATGTTATGTCTTCAGCATCATAATTCTGAAATTTACTTGGAATTTCAGCAGGAAAAAAAAGAGATTTAATTGGAATGTATCTGTGTATTGAGAGCATTCATGGCTACTCTTGGCTTAGATTCAAATCCTGGTTAGTTTTAGGTGTAATGGATATATAACATAAGTGGGTCAAACGCTCTCTAGAATTACTCTCGATTCCTCTTTATTTTTTCTTCTTCCTTTTTTCAAAAGAAAAAAAAAATGGGGGAAGGGGAAGGGGAAACGGGGAGAGGGAATTACTAGGTAAGGAATTGATCCCTCACCAAGGTGCCAGTTTCAGTAGCCGCTACTAAGATTCTCCTCTTCAGTTTTCCAATATGTCAACAATAGAAATTAATGGCAAGCCACCAGACCCACCTCTTACCCAACCCACCCAAACATAGGTCGCAACTGCAGCTTCACCAGCAAATCCGACCATTGCAGACCTAGAAAAATTAGAAGCTACTGCTAATGGTGACGACAACACCCATTCTGAACCATTAGCTGAACAAAATCCTATCACAGAGCAACCAAATTCCAATGGAAACATGCATGATAGACAACCTGGAAGAACTATAGATATATCTGAACTTTGCGTAGTTTGGATTTGGGGATGTTTTTTCTGTGGCTTGACTTTGATTATCTTGGTCCATGTAATCACAGCTTCATTGAATTCTGTCCAACTGGTGATATGTGGGTGCTTCCCGTTCGTAGCACCAGAGGCTGGAAAAGAATATCCAAAAGCCTCCGGCGCCAAATCCGATTGACCTTCTATATAGATAGAGCATCCAACTTGTGTGGGTTTGGGTTAGGCATTATCTTAAAGACGCCTTTGGAGGAAGTCCTCGTACATGCTATAAAATTGTGCACGTAACTAACAATGATAAGAAGTCTGACACATTGATTGCAAGTTTGGACTTAGCCGGAAACCTAGGAGTAGAAATCCTCGCAAGATGTGACTCTCCTGTCGTGAACCAAATCAATGAAGCGTGCAAAGTCAAAGGCAAAAGAAATGAAAAAGATACATGGACAAGACATTCATCGTCCTAAATCATTTAAAGCAACGAGCGGTGACCCATATACAATAAATGCAAAACGCAGAAGTAGACGCCTTAGCCAACTTGGTGACTTCGTTGGACACAGGAGAAAATAACTAAGAGAATGTGGTTCAATTAACCAACTCAGCCTTCAACATCAGCCATGACGAGGTAAAATGTAAAGGCCTTACATGGGACTGGATGAACCAGTACACTGAGTACCTAAAAGAAGGGAAGTCGATGGATGACACAAAAGAGTCCACGAGCATTCACACAAAAGTTTGCACGATATTATTTACTCGATGAACAACTTTAGTGAAGATCTTTCACCGGTACCATAGTCAGATGCTTAAGGTCAGGGAGAATAGTTAGATGAAGAAGAAAGTACACGAAAGCCTACTATAATCACACGAAAGTTGAGCTTGTCATCTAGAAACTGGTCAAGATCGGCTACTACTAGTCGAAAATGGAGCAGGATGCGAAAGTGTTCATTTAAAATGTGATAAATACCAATGTCACATGTTTATGACCCATCAATCGGTAGAATCACTGCACCTCGTGGCCTCACTATCACGACCAAATCACAATATCTTATTGACACCTACCCGAACCCCCATGATTTGTTAGCCAAATCTACTAAACAAAAAATGAAATAATAAGCGGAAATGAAGCATTTAAGTACCCATAATTGCAACAGCAACATCCCAGTGTAATTCCAACAAGTGCGGTTTGGGGAGGGTAAAATGTACACGGACCTTACCGCTACCTCGTAGAGGTAGAGATGCTATTTTCGATAGACCTTCAGTTGGTACCTACCAATACTCATAATCACAACTCACAAGTGGAAATAAGTAAGTAACAATAGTCTACCCAAAATATAAAAGTCAATAGTACAAGCTTCTATGAATATTAAATACAAGAGTCAAGTATCTCAACATAAGGAAACAACACAAAGAAGATATTCGATAAGCCATGGAATTCGCCAACAGCTATATCAGAATCTCCTAGTGAAAGTATCGAACAATGCTACTTAATCAATGTTGGGAACACAGGGCTTGGTACTTGCACACAAGGTGCAAGAAATAAGCAAGCATGGGTACTAATATATATGACTCTGAAACATTGTTGACTGATCCTAATTCAATGCGATGGTGAGAACACGCAATTTACATACTTTTCACATACACCTGTCAAATTCAGGAAAGTCACATCTAGTCTAATATTCAATAACAACAAGAAGAACGATGTAACTCAATTCAAACAATTACCATAACTTTCAAATCAGAATAAGTAGCAAACCACTTAATGACTTTTCTTATCAAGTATCAGTACAAGTCAAGAAAATGCTGATGATGCATGTACATGTTCCTGGCCAGAAAATATGTACACAACCGTTGTCTTTTATAACTAGTTGAGACCCATGGGTACTAGCGAGGTTCATATACCTGTCTGGAATATTTTTTTTTATCGAACATTCAAATTGGTATTTACCCTCGATATCATGAATAAGTAAATCATCTGAAACAATATCGCATTAGGTATGCAAGTCTTTTCCTAACATTCATATAAAGATGTCTCGTCCGTAAGTCCACAAAATGCGTATGAATAAGTATGCATGATTACAACAATAAAGAAATCCAGATGTTACAGTTATGTAAAACAATACCATAGTCAACTCATCACCAGCTAGAAGACCCAACATTGATATTTTTTTCTCGATATATCCGAGTCATGTTCATAAGAAGGAGCAAAAATCATTAATTAGCATGTTTGATAGTCATTTCCATTTGACATTTCCAAATAATCAAGTTAGCAACACTGAGAAGACAGTCTAAACAAGTCAATCGATTATTTTTAAATCTTCATAAAGCATTATGCCCACATAGATGCTCGTCATCTCACCTATACAAGATCACCTTCATTTCTCAATTACTTTCTCATACAAGAAATTAGAACATAAACACTATATATCAAACACCACAGAACAACACAAATTGTACACACACTGTCTCTTAAGGGGTGTCTCGGAGTAGTGACATGTGGGGGACAACAATGTTGTCCACACACCTCATGGATGGACTCCACGTGCTACACAGACGAACACCTTGTGCATATCTGTCACGACCTGATGTACGAGTCATGATGGCACCTACCCATTCCCACCTATAGGTAAGCCAATACCATAATCCGGAGCTAACACAATGGGTTAATCTAGTAAGACAAGCCCAACATAGGCAAAATTTAAGAACATCAATTGAAAACATAAAGATTCTAGATAGGATAAACAATCATACAAGATACCAATCCCCAAACCTGGTAGAGCTAAGTACAAGAGCAACTAATAGTTTCAATACAATAAGTCTAGAATAGTCAATACATCTGTCTTGAATACTAAAGACTGAATATAGAGATGGAAGTAAATCAGGTTACTTGAACTCCAAAAGCTCACCCTATCTAGGGGAATCAAACACCGCACAAATCATGATCAACAACGATGACTGATACTCGGATCCGCATCAAAAAGGTACAAAAGTATAGTATGAGTATCAAAACAACGGGCACTCAGTAGACATCATTGATCGACTGAGCTAAATCATGATATAAGAATGAAAAAATGCAAGATAATCATAAATAAGTCAAGGTACAGAATCAAACCTGAATCATCTCCATCATCACTGTATAAAATAAGTAAGCAATTTGGAATAAAGTATAATATAAGGCATTAACACATGCCAATATCGCTATATATAACAAGCATGAAATATTGGAATCAAAATATAACATAAGGCATCAACACATGCCATTATTGCCATACATCACAAGTGTTAATATCGGAATAACCATATAACATGAGGCATCAACACATGCCAATACCGTTGGGCATAAGAAATAAGCATTTCGGAATCATAAAGCAACACAAGTTCAATCACAAGAAAACACAAGTACAAAGTTGGAACCCATACACCTACTAGTACATAAAGTAAAGAACTCATCACGACATCCCGTACCATCGGAGAGAACACCCAAGAGTAATATAAAGGAAACAAATCAACAATATATCCAAACTTTCTTATTATCCATATTTTTCCTCAATATTCATACCATAATCGTAATTGAATAATATATACCAATATACTCATAACCATAACCATACCATCACATAGGCATCTATCTCATCAATACACCTTATTCACTCATTATTAGCTAGCCAACGCTTATTACTAAACCAATTACTCACTAGTTATCATATAACCCCTAATGATTTTTTATTTATTATTCATCGCATAATCACTATTCATGGATCAACAACTAACCATTATTAACTAACTGGCCAATATCAAGCATCTAGTCAAGATTCATCACTAGACCATATTCGACAATTAACCAATATTCATTGCTAGCCATATCATAATCCTACTATTCACCATTCATCATACGACCACTAATCACCACTTCTTCACTATTCCTTTATCAACTAACATCTTTTATTACTTAGCATCATTAATCCACAAATCCTCATTTAGCAACTAATCAATATCATAAACTTAGTCATCAATAGCAACTAATTATCACCATTACTAAGTCCATTATCACTAACCACCATAATAAGTTAATCATCCCTATTAATAGCCATCAATGCCACTAGTCCTCTTTATGACTAAGATTCACGACTCCACTAGTCATTATTAGCCACTTAAGTAATATCCATTACTAAGCATCTTTTATTCTTAAATCACCAACTATACCACTTGATACCTTAACTCATTAGAAGACTATAATCGACATCTCTATTATCAATATTTTACCCAACTACACAAGATCATAAATAACATATAATTGTCATACATAGGGATAGCCAGGTTCAATACGGTAGATGTACATATAGGTACATCAATAATCATCCTCCGGAGTTGCCGGGCATTATCACAACATCATAGTATCCTCCAGCCTTGCCGGGTATTAATGTAACATCACAATATTCACCCGGACACACTGAGTATCATTATATTATCACAACATTATCCTACCGCACTGGGTATCAACATATCATCATAATATCCTCCGGCCTTGCTGGGTATCAATATATCATCATAATATCCTCCGGCTTTGCCGGATATCAACAAATCATCATAACATCTTCCGATCTTGCCAGGTATCAATGAATCATCATAATATCTTTGGCCTTGACGGACATCCTCATGTCTTTAATATATCCTCCGGCCTTGCCAGACATCATCATATCATTAATATATCAATAAAAAAGAACGAGCCCCACAAGGGCTAAATTAAATGACAAGTAAAGTAAATGACAACCCCCATGAGGGCTAAAGTAAATGACAATCCCCACAAGGGCTAAAGTAAATGACAAGCCCTACGAGGGCTAAAGTAAATGACAAGCCCCACGAGGGCTAAAGTAAAATATAAGTAAGGAGAATCATACCTTCATATCTCATCATTTGTCATCAAGAAAAAATTATCCATAAATATATGAATATATATACCATGAATATTACAAAGCATTAACGGAATAAACATCGTTAGTAGCATAACTTCTCATTTAGTCAATAAATATACCTTCTAGAACCCTTTGTATTATGACTTACAATACTAGCAACGAGAGGGCTTTCTATCAAAATCACTAGTTTGATTACTAGACAAAAGCATAAAAAGGGTAATATCATAGTCCAAGTCCCTAAATAGTGGTCTAGTCAATGGTCCACATGATAACATAGTCTTGGGCTTAATTAATAGCATAATTCAATCCACAAATAACATTAACGATAATTTGGTCAACAATCATAGACATCACTTCTAATGCAATCACTATAATTCATAATCTAGGCATTTAGACTATGGGTATAACCATAAACGATATCATGAACAATGGCCCATTAGTAGCGTATTTATTGGACCACTATAAGCCTAAAGATAATTTGTCATTAGGATGAACGATGGCTAAAGCATGACATAATATATAGCTTATTCATAGCATGGTTAATAACATCATTTATGGTATATGCCATATTATAGTTAAGGGCTCATTTAGTAACACGTCCATTAGCCCAAACAATAGTTAATCACAACAACATAATTAATAGCTTGATATAAACTTTAGACAATAAGGCATACAAAGCATAATCCCTTGGGCATTATTCTCAATGTCATTCCGCATAACCAACAAGTACCAAGAATTGTCAATACTGCCACAAAGGGGCACTTTTTAGTCAATTACTAAGCATAAGGTTCAAGGGAACTAATCATAAGTGTTGCCTTAAGGTGGGTCAACAAGCCCACATCTAAATCCCCAAATGCATTCTAAGTTAATTCCTACCCCGGACTAGGCTATGGTATCTAAATCAACTCTTAGATATAAAGTAAGCCATCATAAGACCTAAGGTAGATATTCTACTCAAGCACTTTTACCAAGTCCAATGGAACTAAGGCAACCTTCACTACTATAAGCAACTATGGCCAACTTACTCTAAATATGAGCAACTAGAGCAATTTACCTAATATTGAGTATTCTAAGGCATTCTCATGCTAAACATGAGTAATGAAGTCTATTCTACCTAAGTCAAAGATAAACAAGTCAAGCTTTTCAATTCTAAGATTCACATAGCCTAAATGGTCCAACTAACCCAAGCCTTGCATTTCATCAATTCAATACTTAAAACCCATCCCAATCTAACAAGGTATTATAATTATATCAAAACATAGCTCAATATAACAAGGAGTAAGCCTAGCCTACCTCCAATCCAAAAAATGCTCAATAAACTGCTAAACCTTTATTTTTTCTTTCTCAGAAGCTTCTTCAAGGAGCCAATCTATCAAAAACATATTCTGCACATCATTATGAGAATATCAATACCTATATTACACCATTGTGCTTAGGGTCTAAAAACGACACCAAAACCCCTCCAAATGGGTCCCACATATAGAAAACACATTTTTGAGATCAACCCAATCTCCATAAACCATTAGGGAATCATAACCCTCAAGAAACAAGTGAAAATCAAGCTTTTTGGGGCTAAAATCAAGACCTTGAGCTAATAGGGGTTTTGGTAAAAAAATTAAAGAAATTCAAGCATAAAAATGAAGTATTCATACCTTTAATCCATTGTTAATCATGAAAAATATGTTAAATAAGCTTCTAACTCACACCCAAGACTAAATTTAAAGTTAACATATCATTTTAGGGTTTCTAGGTCTCAAGGATAAGTGAAAATGGCCAAATTTGTAACCAAGGGGCCTATTTATAGCCCCTCCAGTTACGGAGGTACCGAGATCACCACCATAGGTGCCGCAATCGCCATTATGTGGGCTGCGATCTCTATGATCCAGTGCCAACAAAGTCCAAATTTTGTTTTTGACCTCTGGAACTCATTCAAACTGTAATTTTCACAAATGAACTATGTGTCCCCACTAAATTCAATGCTGCAGATATATTTTTGAAGTCAGATTTTCTATTGAAGTTTGTTTAGACCAATTATGTCCCCCATACCCATATCTTTTGATATTTTAACTTTTTGACCAATGGGTCGAAATAGGCTTGGGTGCAATAAGACACAAACCAAGGGTCTACCAAGCCTAAGATCCACATTTTTGAGTCAGAATTCACATCCAAGATCCCTTTACTGACATTTTTGCTCGGTGTCCATTTGGAACCAATGAAGACTTCTAAATAGGAAATTATCTCTAAAAAACAAACAAACCACCCAGTAACCAAACTATCAATTCCAATAAATCATAAATGACTTGGTGCATCTATGGAAAAGCTCTAATGGCAAAAATAAGCAGGAATACAAAAAATGACCTGGAGGGTCATTACAACATTCACTACTAAGGAACTTTCATCCTTGAAAGTTAAGAATGAGTGTATACTTGAAGACTCAAACATGTGAGGATACTGGGACTGCATATCGTTCTTAATCTCCTAAGTAGCCTCCTCTACTGAGCGGTACCTCAACTAAACCTTAACAACTGGAATTCCTCTAGGCGCAATTGTCTCACATTACTAGCCAAAGTGAGCACAGGTTCCTCAACAAAGGTCAAATGCTCATCCAACTGGACTAAGTCCCATCTAATCATATGAGAAGAGCTGGGAATAAATTTCCGCAACATAAAGATATGGAAAACTGGATCAACAGCAGCTAAATCCGGAGGTAAAACTAACTCGTAAGCTGCCTCATCAACTGAGCAGAGAATCTCAAAGGGTCCAACATATCTCGAACTGAGCTTACCCTTCCTCTCAAAACTCATCACACCCTTCATGGTTGAAACATGGAGGAATACATGATCACCAACTCCAAATCTTAAGGCACAAAGCCGACAATCTGCATTGGTGTTTTGCCTTCTCTGAGTAACTCTTAGTCTATCCTGAATCACCCTGACTCTATCCCATAACTCCTGAAGCATATCCGCACCACGGGGGTCTAACCTTGTAAGTCTCAACCCATCTAAATGGAGAACAACCTATACTACCATACAAAACCTTAAATCAATCTGAAAAAATATGGCTACATCCTAAAACTGAGAATTTAGTTCCTTAAGCTCGAAAGGATCCATATAGTAAGGTGCCATAAAAATACATCAAGTGCCAGACTTAAGGTTAATAGCAAAATCAATCTCATAGACAGAGGTAATAACCGGCAGGTCGATAGGGAACACATAAAAAAACTCATAAATAGTAAAGACAGAGTCAAGCGATAGACTCTCAACACTAGCATCACAAACATAAGCGAGACAAAAATTGAACCTCTAGATATAATTTCCTAGCATGAACATACGATATAATCCTTATTGGCTCGTGAGTAAT
The DNA here is from genome assembly GCA_030864225.1 of Capsicum baccatum var. pendulum. Taxonomy (NCBI): domain Eukaryota; kingdom Viridiplantae; phylum Streptophyta; class Magnoliopsida; order Solanales; family Solanaceae; genus Capsicum; species Capsicum baccatum. The sequence continues at coordinate 188,234,668 of CM061555.1, forward strand.
CGCTCTCTACCACACGAATGAGGGGTACGTCGGGCATAACTAAGGTAATGATCTGGGCAAAATAGTCTATGACTGCACGATAATAGGATAATCAGTGCATGCCTAAAATCATAACAGAATCTACCATATCTATAATAATAAGGTCAACATAAGTATCAATATCTCTAATAGTAACAACACATGATCTGAATAATTGATCCACTACTGAGAAATTACTTATGAAAGTAGACACGCATAATGGAATAGATAATAAATCAATAGACAACACAAATTGTGGTGCAAAATAAGCATATATATATATATATAAGAATAAGTGGATCTGAGATCGAATAAACTAAGGGCCAAATGGCGGCACAACAGAATTATACATATAACTACAGCATCCGAAGTCTAAGCCTCGGGTCTAAAAAGTACAACATACAACTAACCACGCCCGCCACCTGGATGAGCACCTAACTGACCTCCTATACTGCCTGTCAGAGGACGTCTTTGAGTACCCTGGAAACCACCCTTACAACTATGAGAACCACCTCTAGCTGAGGGGTAAACTACTCTAATAGGGGGATACTCTAAGTTGAAGCAACAATTGCCCTACGAAGAGCATACTCTCAAGAATAGTGACCATGGCCTCTACAATTATAACACATTCCATAAGAATAACCAGAACCAACAAATTCGAATGACCTAAAATGACCACCTCATCTAGACTGACCAAAAAATAAACCCCTCAAAGATCGAACACTACTTTTACTAGGGCAAATACTGGCACCAGACTGACCTCCATCAGTAGTCTGAAGAGCTTCCTGAAATGGATGACTAAGCTGACTCTAAGGTTGAAAAGATAAACGTGGAGGATACCCAACATAAGAACTACCACTTTTGAATCAAGAACCACTATGGATCCCACTGAATCTGCCCTAAATCTAGGGCATCTCTTCAATTACCCTAGCATGATCCAAAACCTCAGTAAAATTCCTATTCACAATGGCTAAATACTTAGTTAACATGTGGAAGGGAAATCCTACCCCTCTGATAATACAACAAACTCTCTTACACTCAAAATTCATAAGAGAAGTAGCAGGTTAAGAAACCAATGGCTGAAAAGCTACCTACTGAGCAACTAATAGTATAGGAGAATCCTTAACTTTTGGAGCCGCAGCTACAGACCCCGCCCCCATCCCCATACTATTCTAATCTGTAGACTTCTCTATCAAATGACACACCATCAAGCAAACCTAATATCTTAACAAAAGCATCTCCAAGCAATAAAGAGGGAACAAAACTTGGTGGATCCTAGGATAATACCTGGCCCACCAGTTACTGTGGAGGAAGAATCTAGAGCTTATGCGCAGGAATAGGGTTTGGGGAAAGCGGTTGTAACACCTTGTATTTTTGGGCTAGAATTTAAACCATTGTTCCTAGATGTATAAACTCAAATCTCATGATTTGTATATAAATATATATGTCATGATCATTATCCTAGTGTGAAGAGTGATTTTAAGGTGAAAAATGTTCATAGGAAATACTTAGAGCAAAGTTGAGTTAAAAATATTTGATTCGACCAAATTTTCATATTCAATCCTATAAGTGTTAAATTTGATCGTGTATAACTTCAAGAATATATAGAATTTTTGAGCTCAAGTCCCACCAAATTATAGATAAAAATTTTCGTAATTCGATACCTGAGCAAAAAGTTATGAGCATTTTTATAAAGAACCAGTGAGGGTCCGTGATTCAGCGTGGCACAGACCTTATGCTCTGTGATTTTTAGCGTGGCATAGACCTTGTTCAAAAATGCTAAATTCCACTTTTCTCTTCAATTTTGCAAGGCTAAATTTGTTATTTACATCCTAAACTATCCTATAACTAATAGTAACGTGGTTGAAATTCAGTTTAGAGTTTATTAAAGAGATCCACAAATTTAGAACGATAGCTTAAATCTAAAGGGAAGATAATAGAACAAGGAACCAAGTCAGGCTTTTAGATTCTAGTAGTGATGCTAGTGAGTTGTAGATCATCAATTGGGGAGGAAGATATCAACCCATTCTTATCTCAGTGTAAATTTTTGTACTTCAGTTATCATAACATCTACTTATGATTTACAAGTCAGCTCAATGATCATAGCTCATATTCATGCACTTTCTATAAATTTATGTATGCCCCAGTTCCAGTCGAAGGAGTTCCAGTTCACTCAAAAGTACAAATCATATTCCATGAATTTATGAACTCCAAACTCTAGTTATGCAGATCATAACTCATGTAATCATGCTTTACAGAATGCTCAGTTCCCAGAACTCATGGTACACCCTTAATGGCCAGTGAGAATTTGCATTATGTTATGTATGTCCTCAGATTAGATCTCTTTAATGAATCCATGCCATTGATACTCCATTCCTTAGGCCTCAATTAAGTGTCAAAGTTATTTATTATATTCTTTCATGCTTTAGGACCTCATGTTCTAACCTTTCAGTGATGTCTCCTTATGTAAAGATGGTGGTGATGGAAATGTATGAACAATGGTTTAGATGGGGGAGAGTAAGTATTTCTTATTGGGGAAGGATTGTTGTATGCTTTATTTATCTAAGGCTATAAGTATAAAGGAAGATTGAGGCAAAGCTTTGGTATATATCACAGTTATTTGAAAATTCTAGGTGTGTCTTATAGGGGATAGTGGATGAAAATTAATATTGATAGAGGTATTAGAGAATATGGGAAAATTCTTAGGTATGTTGGTTGCCTAGAAGTTCATGTGGGGTTATAATGATAGTCTTGAATGTTTTGTTGGTTTAGAAGTGGATGAATGCATTGTGTATTAACGGATTCCTAGTAGGAAGTTGAAGTTAGTTGCTGAAGTGGTAAAGAGTATTATTCTTAAGATGAGAGTTGTGAAAACAGATAGGATATTGAATCTATGGTATTATGGTGGTGATGTGTATGGTATCTTGTGACTTTGAGTAGGCTTGAACATGGTGAGAGAATTTAGTTCAGCTCATACTTTAGTAGGTGGAGTTATCAATGCCAATGTGAAGATTAGAAGTGGAGTCAAATGAAGGGTAGTATTTAAGAGAAAAAACATAGTTGTGGGAGTATTTGAGAAGTATGGCTAAGATTGAAAGTTTGTAGTTACATTGCCTAAGGCATAATAATTCTATCCTAGCTTATGTTTTATAGGCCTATAGTCTATTTTATAGGTTCTAGCCATGTTGTGATTCCTTATTCAGATAATGCCCTAAATTTTTTTCTCCCTAATATTATTAAAACTTCTTAGAAAGAGTATTGAAGAAATACTCCAGTTGAGTATAAACTTTTAGTATGAGTCAGTTCATATAGCCAACAATTTAGTTTAGCAATCAGACAGATAAGCTTCTATAAATTTCTATATTTCCATCTAGTCTTACTATACAAAGTTTCACGAGTATCCTGCAAACTACAAATTTAGTTTAGTCTATGCATCATGTCTCCGATTCAAATATTTAGTCACGATCCAGTTCATAAATATCCAGTGCATGATCTCAGTTTTCCTAGTATTTTAGCTCAGACATTGTAATACCTCACAAGTTTCTAGATAAGTTTTCAACTATTCGTCATATGTTTAAAGGCCTAAAGCGATTATGTCAAACCATAGATAAGTGTCCTGACCATTTATTGTGACACCCTCAAAATTTCAAGCATTTTTTTGGCCTTCCCGTGTTGAAGAATCACTTTTTGACTTAAAATATGTTTAGGTATGACAATAGGGTGTCTCAGAAGAGTTTCAAAAGTTTTGGATGAGGTTCGGGGCTATTTTTGAATTTTAAGGTAGTAAGCCTCCGAGATATCACCGTGTCACGAAGGCTACTCTCTGCGATAAATGGTGTGGCATTAAGGTTAGCCTTAGCGATAGGCAGCGTACTACACCGAGGTGTAAAATTTTATCCATTTTTGATTTTCTCACATGGGGTAAGGGGTTTTGGATATTTTACCCTTTGTACGACCTTAGTCTCATTATCTCATGATTCGTGCTTACATAATGTACTTGGTGTTTCCATGAAGTCCTTTTCTTTTGATTCATATATGTGTTTTGTTGAGGGAGAGTTCCCAATGGGAAATTACATACTTTATTCCATACTTCTAAAGCTTCAATATGTTTTGACCCATTATTCGAGGACGAATGATTCCACGGGGGAGATAATGTAACACCCCACATTTTTGGGCTAGAATTTGAATCATTGTTCCTCAGTGTATAAACTCAAGTATCATGATTTGTATATAAATATATGTGTCATGATCATTAGACTAGTGTGAAGAGTTCTTTTGAGGTGAAAATGTTCATAGAAAACACTTAGAGCAACGTTGAGTTAAGAGCTTTTGATTCGACCAAATTTTGGTATTCGATCCTACATGGGTCAACTTTTATCATGTACAACTTCTATAATATATGTAATTTTGTAGATTAAGACCCACCAAATTATATATAAATGTTTCCTCATTCCAACGTATCTGATTTTGCCTTAATCTGATACCCGAACAAAAAGTTATGAGCATTTTCGCGAGGAACTAGTGAGGGTCTGCGATTTCAGTGGGGCACGGACCTTGTGCTCCACTATTTTCAACGTGGAATGAACATTTTTGAGAAATGCTAAAATTCACTTTCCTCTTTCAGTTTTTTTAGGGCAAACTGGTCATTTACGTCCCAAACTTACCTATAACTAATAGTAACGTGAATTGATAATCCCATAACCCCAAAGCATACCAATTACACAATCCCTCTTCTTCCAAATTCTCAAAACACCAAGCAAGGGTTTCTTCCAAGAATTGAACTTCCAAGGATCCAAATTTATGCTTTCCTTTAATAAGTCAAGAAATTTAGGTATGTGGGATATTCATCGATGGGTCCCTTTCACCTATTGAGTCCCAAAGTTTTCCCAAAACTCTTAAGTTTAAATCATCCTTTGTGCTTAGGGTTTTATGTGAACTATGAATTTTCTTGAATTTCAGTCAAATCTTAAAATTGAATCATGTGAGCATGTTGTCCTCATAAGTTTAACATTTTCCCATACTCATAACCATGGATTTCATTAGTTTAGTGATATTACTATGTTTTGTATTTTCAAATCATGAATTTCCTTATAGTCTTCTAATGATGTCAGTGTTGGTAGGTTATGAACACCCGATACCTATATATTCATGCATGTTTCAGATTTTTCAAGTCATAAGTCATTAAGACCATATTTGTAACATTATATTCAGATTATAAATGCACTGTTATTTTTAGAATACCATAATTGAGAAAATCAGTTATCAGTTCATGTACTAGTTTATGCTTCTGTGTCTATTAAGTTGGGAGTAATACTTAGCACCGAGTGAACCTAGGGATGAAGGCTCACCTGCCAGTACAGGGATGAGACCTTTAGTAGAAGTCCCTAAGTTTTAGGACTACATCGCCAACGTAGGTTATGAGATGTCACCTGCTAGTTTAGGATTGACACTCTCTTAGGGGTCACCCTCCAGTTTAGGACTGACACCCTAGTCCTTTGGGACATCAACCTTATAGATTCACATCGTTAACAATGTGTTGGTACCCCTAGAAAAGTACCAGAACCCGTCTAACTGGGGTTATAAGTTTGACCCCGATTAGCTCGGATTGGGGCATGTCGTTTGTAGTTAGCTCCCACTGTGTCAATTCAGTATTCAGACCACAGCAGCTCAGGTTTGTATGACCAAATGTTCAGTTATCAGTTATTCATTCCTGCTCAGTATTCACACATGATCCTCAGTACAGTTTTACATCCTATTTAGCTTTAACTTGAGATTTACATATAGTATTCATGTTTCTACCTTTTCTATCTTACAAAATTATTTCTAGCTCATGATATAGAAATTTTAATAAGTCTTACAACTTTTACACATAACTATGATTTAAATGCACATTTCAGCAGATAGATTATGTCTTCAGTTTTAAAGAATGCATTAAGTATTTTCAATGATTTAGTGTATGTTTCACATACTTTGTACATCCCAAAATACTGACCATATTATATGCGTTTGTGGATACATTCCTTCATAATATAGGTACCAAATATAGCCCATACACTAAGGTCAGACAGTTCTTAGCATACAGCCAACAGGTGATGAGTTCTCTTATTTTAGGGACACAAGTCAGTTGCAGTCCCTGTATTTTATTTTCATTATTCTTATGTATTGATTAGACATAGGTGGTGTCATGTTCTTATTACCTATAGACAATATAGTAGAAACTTCATAGATGTCAGTCAAAGTCAGTATTTGTAATTTAAGTTTCTTTCTCCCTCAGATTGCTGTGTTGTAAACTTTGATTAGTTATATATTAAAATAACTTATCTCATGTTGATTATTGCCCACTCAGTTATTTAGCATATATATATATATATATAATTAGTTGCTCAAGTATCATGCCAATACGTGGGTTAGCTTGAGATCACTTGTGGTTCTACGCACCGTGTTATAACTAGGGATAGTCTTAGGTCATGATAATGAGCTATCTTAGCCTCTAACTGGGGACACATCTCTAGGTTATTCTGAAATACCCTGGTTTTTGCACCTTAGGAAATTTCCTAAAATTCTAGTCTCTAGACCTAATCTGACTCATGGGTATGAGCCATATATTGGGGTATGAATGGTATGGTGTAGTCGTATGCTGACTAGTATTGGTTGGTGGGATAAGTTTTGGTCACTGGAATGGGTATGACTTGAATGGTTCGAGTCTTATGGTTGGATACAGATCATTTGGTTTGGGTTTTCCTTAGCTTAATCTTAGACTTGGTCGTTAAGTTGGATCTGAGTATGAGTGGCTTACTGTAAGCCATAATTTGGGGTACGAATCAAACCAGGGACTTGTATCGTGGACAATGTTCAATCCTCTTAGGATTCGATTCTACCAGAGATACGGGTAAGGTTATAGATTATATATTTAGATACGACTTGAGTTGAATGAGTCATACCTTGGACAATTTTAGGTCCAAGGGGGGAGGCCAAGGGTACGTGTGGTGGGTACCACTCGTACTGGGAGAGTATGACTCATAGGAGTTAGTCATATCGGTATGACGAGATTTTTGTGCAATTTAAGTGGGGGTAGTCTGGACATTTCCCTACTTACCCTAATAAGGACCCACGGCTTCTAACTCACTTGGGAGATTATTTATCCTATTATTTTATTCATTAATACTTTGAAACTCTTCCTAGACACTCTATAATTCTCTCAAGAGTTTTTGGGCAAGAAAGCTAGGGTTTAAACTAGAGAACTAATTTGGGGATCTTGTTGGTGGTTTTTCTCTATCTACTTTGTCAAATAAGACATGTTCTCTTCCCTCATTGTTAGTTCCAATTAAAGGCATGGTTTTATACAGTGTTTTTATGATTTTAATGTTGTATGATTTTGGGTTTTCAAATATGATTTAGGGTTTTTTGGTTATAAATGTTTGGTTACGGTTTTCCTATGTTTTAACTATGCTTTTATATGCACTAATGGTGGTTTTAGATAATTGGTTGCATGGGAATGGTTCTTTGGTAATGGACTTTGGTTTTAGAAGTACTATGCCCCCAATGTGTTTGATAAAATGCCTTTAAAAATATTTTCACCATAATATTGGTATTTCAATGGAACTTATGCATGGTTTAAACTTGGTAATGGAACCCTAAATGATATGAACGGTTTAAATAGTTTTAAATGGATTAGAAAGTCCTTTTAGCTATGGATTTGGTTGAATATGATCTATGGGTACATGGAAATCCCCTAAGGATTGGCTAAGGACAATACTTGCTAGTTATAGTCATTATGACGATACTACTATCTAATAGCCTTGGTTAATAAATTGTTAATGGTTTGGTTAGTTACTTGGAAATGGTTTTAATTGGGATTAAAGGAGAGATGTACAATAAAGCTGTAGAAGGTGGAGGTCTCGGGGGATCTAAATTGGAAACTCATATTTGCCGATGTGAGGTTTGGTCGTAGTGGTCGTGTGCGTGATGTCACATTTTATATATTGGGAGATGTACTAGTCATCCTAGGTTTTCTTCCCTGGTTGTGTAGTTTCACGCACTAAAGCCCTTTCTGCAGGGAGAGCTGAACCCATATTTCCCTTAGGTAGTTTAGGATGGCAATGCTACACAACCAGGTAAAGGTTTTAATGGCATGCTAAACCCGGTTCCCTTTTCCTGGCATAGTTCAATATATATGTATGGTCTGTGTGTATATCGATGGTTTTACTTGGTTTTATAAATGGCATTATTTTATCCTTATCCTTATCCTGGGTTCATGCTAGCATTCATCCGCTAACCCATCTTCGGGTGGTTGTATACCCACGTTATATAGGAATCGACTATTCTACTCCTCCAACATATTGATTGACTCGGGGACAATTGTTGGATTGAAGTGGTGAGCTTCCATCTTTACAGAAGGATCGATTTCATTCGATGGATATTTTCAGACATTGTAATTTATTTCTAGATAATGGTTTTGGCTATGGATAGGGGCATGCCCCAACCGGATATTCTTACTCTTTTGGTTAGAGTCTTTGTGGTACTGTTCTGGGTTGGAATGGGAGGGGTCGGTATTGGTGTTGGCCTTAACATTAGTATTGGCATTAGGTCTGATATCGATTGAAGATATTATTAGTTGTTCAATCCAATTTTATTTTAGGATTAATTATATTATGTTTTGGAACTTATTTGGTTATGTCCTGGTTGATGGCATTTGGATCGATATTAGTTTGTCTTGGTGGTATGGTTGGTATGATTTGGTGGAAGAGATGACTTGGTAGGGTTGGTCTATGAATATACCTTTCCCAAAGTCAGTCCTTGTCAAATTATGCTATCTTGTTATATGGTCGAAATTCAGTCGACTCAAGGTATGCTAATTGTGGTTAGGTTGGGTAACAAGGGGTGGTCCCTGGTCTTGGTTGGACTTGGAATGCCCATTATGACAAGGATTCCGGTTGGGTCATGTCAAGTTGGTACCAGAGATTTAGGTTCATGGTCAATTGGGAGTCCACAAAGTCATGTCGAGTAGAGTCTATTTTAGAGGTGTGTAGTGCGACACACTCATAAGAGAGGCTACAAGGCATTTAGGAATATTTCACTTTCTTGGTATTCTATTTCCAAGCTTCGAGTCTAAGTCCTGAAATTTTTCTCTAATCCTTGGTTGTTCACTTTTCAGATCATGCCTCAATGATCTGGAACACAAGGAAACTCTTCAATCCCATCTGAGGATAATATTGATAGGGTACGTCCTATGTTTGGAGTTTGTCTTTAATCTCAAGGTTCTATCCCAATAGTATTGGAGTTTATCCAATTGTTACTAGTCCTCTTAAGGGTGAGGTGACTAATGCAAAATTTTGCTAGTCTATTTATACTATTACTCAAATAGTTGCTGCTCAGGCTGAGCGGGGTGCGCCTGGTGTATTATCTGTTGAGGGCACAAGGGCTAGCCAGTTTATAAAACTGAATCCTCCTACTTTTACTAGTGTAAAGGTGGAGGAGGATCCTCATGGTTTCTTGGATAAAAGAGAGAAGATATTCAAGGTGATATAGGCTACTAATATGGAAGGTGTAAACTTTATAGCTTATTAACTCAAGGATGTTGCGTACCAATGGTATGAAGAGTGGGATAGGGATAGAGGTGATGTGGAGGAGTTATCCTTATGGGATACTTTTCTAGATCATTTCTTTCCTTAAGATTTGAGAGAAGTGAAGATGGAGGAGTTTGTGAATCTTAAGAAAAGGGAGGATGTCGGTTAAGGAATATGCCTTGAAGTTTCGTCAGCTGTCAAGGTATGCTCCTAATTTGCTGGCTGACATGAGAGTAAGGATGAGAAAGTTTGCTTCTAGGTTGAATCAGGATTTAATCTTGGAAAGCAAGACTACTTTACTGATTAAAGATATAGATATTTCCAGGTTGACAGTTTATATGCATCAGGTGGAGGATAAGAAGAAGAAACAGGCAGGGTTCGAAGATCGACAGGGTAAGAGGAGTAGGTTTTCTGACCAAGGAGGTGCTCAGTCTCAGGGTAGTTCAGATGGCGACAGATGACGAAAATAAGTTATGGAGTTCTGGATCCTTCTCTACTGCTAGTGCTCCTTATCCAAAGTAGTTTGGTGACAGGCGTTATTATAGTGGTGAAAATTTTTGGGCACAGGGTGCTCAATCTCAGGTGAGTAGAGGTCAGTTTGTTTCTTCATGCCCTCTTTGTTAGTTCTATGGTTATCTTTATTAGGGTTATTGTGATGAAAGAAGGGACAGGTGTTTTAAATATGGCCAGCCAGGTCATATGCTTAAGAATTGTCCAGTTTGTAAGGGAGCTTTGGGAGCGGTCATAGCTCCAGTAGCTTCATCTTTTGCTCCTATGCCAAGTAGTGCAGCTTCAGTGTCTGCTCCTGCTTCTGGTACCGGCATTATATGGAATAGATTGTATGCTCTTGTATCTCAGTAGGAATCTGAGGCATCACCTGATGTCGTTACTGGTACGTTACAACTCTTTTCTTGTGACGTGTCTTGTCTGCTTGGTCTAGGATCCTCTCATTCTTATGTGACCCCATTTGTGGCTATATGTATTGGTTTTAATCCTGAGGTTATTTTGGATTCTTTTTTTATTTCTACCACAAGAGATGACTTAGTTATTGCTGAGAGAGTCTATAGGGAGTGTGTGGTATCTATTGGTGGTAGGCATACTTTGGTGGATTTGTTTGAACTTGATATGGTGAATTTTGATGTTATTCTGGGGGATGGATTGGTTACACTCTTGTTACACATCCTTGGATTGTCGGACTTATAAGGTTATATTTAGGTTCCTTGGTAAATCGGCTATAGAGTGGGAGTGTGGTTCCCTAGATCCTAGGGGGAGGTTTATTTCTTATATTAGAGCTAGGAGGTTAATCTCTAAAGGTTGTCTTTATCACTTGATCTGGGTCAAAGATTCTAACTTGGAAGGTCTTTCTTTACGGTTAGTTCCGGTGGTAAATGAGTTTCCTTAGGTCTTTTTGAATGATCTTCCTGGTGTTTCTTCGGATAGGGAAATAGAGTTTGGTATTGATTTGGTTACGTACACTCATCCAATTTTTATTTCTCCATATAAAATGGCTCCAGCTGAGTTGAGAAAACTCAAGGAGCAACTTAAAGATCTTCTGGCTAAGGGGTTTATTTGTCCTAATGTATCTTCGCGGGGTGCACTGGTGTTGTTCATGCGCAAGAAGGATGGTTCCCTTCGGATGTCCATTGACTATCGGCAGTTGAATAAGGTAATGGTCAGGAACAAGTATCCTCTTCCAAGGATGGATGACTTATTTGATCAGTTGCAAGGTTCCAAGCTCTTTTATAAGATAGATCTTCGGCCTGGGTATCATCAACCTAAGATTAGGGAGGAGGATATCCCTAAGATAACTTTTTGTACTCGGTATAGGCACTTTGAATTCTTGGTGATGTCATTTGGTTTGACTAATATCGCGGCGACATTTATGGATTTGATGAACAGGATGTTCAGGCAGTTCTTGGATCTCTTTGTCATTGTGTTTATTGATAACTTTATGGTTTATTCCAAAAATAAGGTGGATTATGCTAGTCACATCTGTGTGGTATTACAGACCTTGAAGGAATAATAGTTGTATGCCAAGTTCTGTAAATATGAGTTTTGGTTGAATGTTATGACTTTTCTTGGTCATATTATTTTTAGTGAGGGGATCATGGTGGATTCACAAAAGCTTACTGTGGTTATGAGGTGGCCTAGCCCCATGACTGTATTCTACATTTGGAGGATCTTGGGCTTGGCTGGGTATTATAGGCGGTTTGTGGAAGGCTTTTCATTGATAGCTGTCCCTTTTACTAAGTTGACTCAAAAAATATTAAGTTTTCTTGGTCGGATGCTTGTGAGGAGGGTTTTGAGAAGTTGAAAGATAAGCTAACTTTGGCTCTAATTCTAACTTTTTCATAAGGCAATGATAGGTTCGTGGCCTATTGTGATGCATCTCGGGTAGGTCTTGGTTTATTTTGATGCAACTTGGAAAGATGATTGCCTATGCTTCCTGGTAGTTGAAGGTACATAAGAGGAACTATCCTACTCATAGAGCTATTAGAGGTTGTGTTTTATTCTTAAATATGGTGGCATTATTTGTATGGAGTGCACGTAGATATCTTTTCTGATCATAAGAGTCTATAATAGGTGTTTACTTAGAATGAGCTAAATCTTAGGGAGAGGAGATAGTTGGAGCTTCTCAAAGACTATAATATGAGTCTTTACTATCACCCAGGTAAGGCTAATGTGGTTGTTGAGGGTCTTAGCAGATTATCCATGAGGAGTTTGGCTCATATGAAAGAAGGAAAGCAGGGATTGGTGAAAGATATTCATTGCTTGGCAAATCTTAGAGTTTGCCTTTTGGACTCCAAAGATGGAGGTGTAATGGTACAAGAAGTGTTTGATCATATCTTGGTACAGAGATCAAGGAGAAACAAGTTTTAGATCCTGTCTTGATGAAAATTAATAGTGATATTGGTGGAAAAAAGGTGATGGTGTTTGAGATCAGTGGTGAAGGTACTTTACAGTACTAAGAAAGGTTGTGTGTTCTTGATGTCGACAGTTTGTGACAAAGGATTTTGGCTAAGGCGCATGAGTCGCGCTATATTGTTCATCCTACTTCTACAAAGATGTATCATGATCTCAAGGATATATATTAATGGAACGGTATGAAGAGGGATATGGATGATTTTGTGGCCAAGTGCTTGGTGTGTCAATAAGTTAAAGCTGAACAAATGAGACCTAGAGGGTTATATAAAGAGATTGTTTTTCCCAAATTGAAATGGGAGGTAATCAATATGGATTTTGTTACCGGTCTTTCTCGGTCTCAAAATCAATACAATTCGATTTGGGTTATCAAGGATAGGATAACAAAGTCTGCTCACTTCTTGCCAATAAGGACTACCTTCTCGGTGGAGGATTATGTAAAGTTATATCTTCAAGAGATTGTGAAGCTGTATTGGGTACTTGTTTGATTCTAATCATGGTACGCAGTTTTTATCTTATTTTTGGCGGTCTTTTCAGAAGGGATTGGGTTCTAAGGTAAGTCTGAGTACTATTTTTCATCCTCAGATGGATGGGCAAGTGGAAAGAACTATTCATACATTGGAGGATATGCTTCGGGCATGTGTGGTTAATTATGAAGCCAGTTAGGTTAAGCATCTACCTTTGGTAGATTTTGCTTACAACAATAGTTTTCATTCTAGTCTTGGTATGGCTTCTTGTGAGGCATTGTATGGTAGGAGGTGCAAATCTCCTATTGGTTGGTTTAAGCTTGGGGAGGTGAATATATTTGGTCCTAACTTAGTTTACCAGGCTATGGAGAAGGTGAAAGTGATTTGGGATAGTCTTAAGACTTCCCAAAGTTGCCAAAAGTCATTTACAGATGTAAGGTGTAGAGACTTGGAGTTTGAGGTTGGGGATAAGGTGTTCCTTAAGGTATCTCCCATGAAGGCAGTAATGCGATTTGGCAAATAGGGGAAGCTCAGTCCCCGATATTTTGGTCCTTATGTTGTTTTGCAGAGGGTTGGAAATATTGCTTATAAATTGGAGTTGCTTTCTAGTTTGAACTCCATTCATCTGGTATTTCATGTCTCCATGTTGAGAAAGTGTTATGGTAATCCTTTTTCAATTATTCCTTTAGAGGGGGTGGGTATCTCAGACATTCTGTCTTATAAAGAGGTCTGGGCTGAGATCTTGGATAGGCAGGTTCATCGGTTGCGAACCAAAGATGTGGCTTTGGTTAAGGTTCTATGGTGGAACCATAAGGTGGAAAAAGCTACATGGGGAGTGGTGAAGGACATGAAGTCTAAGTATCCACATCTATTTTTTACTCTTGAGATTCTTGCGAAAATTATGTGTCTTCAACGCATCTTTATTTTATGAGTTTGTTAAAAGAAAGATTAACATCTGTTCCTCTTTGTTTTCAAACTTTTTTAAAGATTGGAAATATATTTGATAATGCAAATGATTTGTGCATGTGGTTACCCCTACCTTATGTATCATTCGGGGATGAATGTTTCTATTGGGGGAAACTGAAACACCCTGGTTTCTGGATCTTAGCAAATTTCCTGGAATTCTAGTCTCTGGACCCAATACGACTCATGGGTATGAGCCGTATGTTGGGGTATGAATGGTATGGTCCATTCGTATGGTGACCAGTGTTGGTTGGTGGGATGGTTTTGGTCACTGGATTGGGTACGACTTGAATAATACGAGTCATATGGTTGGATATAGATTATGTGGTTTGATTTTTTCTTAACTTAATCAAAGACTTGGTCTTTTATGTTAGATCTGAGTACAAGTGGCTCACCATGAGCTCGTAAGTCAGGGTACGAATCGTACCAGGGAGTCGTATGGTGGACAGTGTTCAATCCTCTTAAGATTCAATTCTTCCAGGGATACGGTTGAAGGTTACGGATCATATATTTGGATACCACTTGAGTTGGATGAGTCAAACCTTGGATAGTGTTGGGTCCATAGGGAGAGACCAAGGGTACGAGTGGTGGGTACCACTCGTATAGGGAGGGTACGACTCGTAGGGGTCAGTCATATCCCTGTGACAGGATTTTTGTGCAATTTAAGTGGGGGTATTCTGGATATTTTCCCACTTACCCTAATAAGGCCCCACGACTTCTAACTCACTTAGGAGGTTATTTACCCGATTATTCTATTCATTAACACTTAGGAACTCTTCCTAAACATTCCATAATTCTCTCAAGAGATTTTGGTCGAAGAAACTAGGGTTTCAACTAGAGGACTAATTTAGGGATATTGTTAGTGGTTTCTCTCCATCTAATTTATCAATTAAGGTATGTTCTCTTCCCTTATTGTAAGTTTCAATTAAAGACATGGTTTTATACAATGTTTTTATGATTTGAATATTGTATGATTTTGGGTTTTTAAATATGATTTAGGGGTTTTGGTTATAAATGCTTGGTTATGGTTTTACCATGTTTTAATTATGCTTTTATATGCATTAATGGAAGATTTGGATAATTGGTTGCATGGGAACGGTTCTTTGGTAATAGACTTTGGTTTTGTAGGTACTATGCCCCCAATGTGTTTGATAAAATACCTTTAGCATTATTTTTACTATGATATTGGTTTTTCAATGGAAGTTATGCATGGTTTAAACTTGGTAATGGAACCCTAAATAATATAAACAGTTTAAAGAGTTTTAAATAGATTGGAAAGGCCTTGGTGGCCATGGCTTTGTCTGACTGTGATCTATGGGTACATGAAAATCCCCTAAGGATTTTCTAAGGACAATACTTGCTAGTTATAGTCAGTATGACGATACCACTATCTAATAGCCTTGGTTAACAAATGGTTAATGGTTTTGTTTGTTGCTTGGAAATAGTTTTAATTAGGCTTAAAGGTGGGATGTGTAGCAAAGCCATGGAATGTGGAGGTCCTGGGGGTATCTAAATTGGAAACTCATATTTGCCGATGTGTTTGATAAAATACCTTTAGCATTATTTTTACTATGATATTGGTTTTTCAATGGAAGTTATGCATGGTTTAAACTTGGTAATGGAACCCTAAATAATATAAACAGTTTAAATAGTTTTAAATAGATTGGAAAGGCCTTGGTGGCCATGGCTTTGTCTGACTGTGATCTATGGGTACATGAAAATCCCCTAAGGATTTTCTAAGGACAATACTTGCTAGTTATAGTCAGTATGACGATACCACTATCTAATAGCCTTGGTTAACAAATGGTTAATGGTTTTGTTTGTTGCTTGGAAATAGTTTTAATTAGGCTTAAAGGTGGGATGTGTAGCAAAGCCATGGAATGTGGAGGTCCTGGGGTTATCTAAATTGGAAACTCATATTTGCCGATGTAAGTTTTGGTCCTAGTGGTCGTATGCATGATGTCATACTTTATATTTTCGAGGAGGTACTAGTCATACCAGGTTTTCTATCCTGGTCATGCAGCTTCACGCACTGGGGTCCTTTCAGTAGGGGGAGCTGAACCCATATAGACTGTGGGTGGTTTAGGGCGACAATGCTACACAGGCAAGGTAAAGGTTTTATTGGCATGCTAAACCTGATTCCCTTTTCCTGGCATAGTTTTATTTATATATGTATGGCTTGTGGGCATATAGATTGTTTTACTTGGTTTTATAAATGGCATTATTTTATTCTTATCCTGAGTTCATGCTAGCGTTCACCTGCTAACCTATTTTCGGACAACTATATACCCACGCCATGCAAGAACCAACTGTTCTACTCCTCCCACATATTGATTGACTCGGGGACAACTGTTGGATTGAAGTGGTGAGCTTCCATCTTTTCAAAAGGCTCTATTTCATGTTATTGATATTTTTAGACATTTTAATTTATTTTGAGGTAATGGTTTTACCTATGGTTGGGGGCATTCCCCAACTAGATATTCTTATTCTTTTGGTTAGAGGCTTTATGGTATTGCTATTGGTTGGAATGGGTGGGTTCGGTATCGGTGTCAGCCTTAACATTGGTATTGGTATTGGGGATAATATCGGTTGATGATATTGTTGGTTGTTCCATCATCTTTTATTTTGGGATTAATCATATTATATTTTGGAACTTATTTGGTTATGGCCTAGTTTATGGCCCTCAGATCGGTATTGGTTTAGCTTGGTGGACTGGTTGGTATGGTTTGGTGGACGAGATGACTTGGGTTGGTCTAGGAATATACCTATCCACAAGTCAGGCCTAATCTAATTATGTATCTTGTTATTTATTCAGAATTCAGCCGAGTCAAGATATGCTAATGGTGGTTGGGTTGGGTAATAGGAGGTGGTCCCTGGTCCTGATTAGACTTGGAATGCCCATTACGACAAGGCCCCCAATCGGATCATGTCATGTTCACAACCTTATAGTCATCTATAATCAAGAAAAAGTTCCCTAGGCCCAATATCAGGGCCCCCATCATGTGTAGCTGTCGCATGTGTCCTTGCCATCTGTGAAAGTGTAAAGTCAAAGGAATATTCTACAAACCAACTCAGACTCTTAGAATGATACAGGTGAAAGAAGTGAAGAACTCCTAAGAATATCCCATAGCCTCCCAAAGATAGGAAACAAACGTCAATATTTTGATCTGTACGACTCTATTACACATTTTATCTTATACCAATAATACCAGTGAAAACTAGGCATTGATACCAATTTTTCATGATCCAATTTATGAGTCATTATGGTACCTACTTGACTTCATATGTAAGGACTAGGTGTGTGTGTGATGTCGATTGAGAGAAATATAGTAAAGCACAGTGACAGGGGGGAAGCAAACAAGAGTTTTTGCTACAAATGACAACAAGGGATCAGGTCCCTATGTTGGATGATGGTGGAAGCATGATAATGGGGGAACATTTATCTTCAGAGTGGTAATCACATAGATAAAAAGTGATGAATGTGTATAGATGCTCAGAGCTGTAAGGTTGGTTTGTAATCATCAAAAAGCGAGAAAATTGATATATGTTGCTTTGATTTTGAGCAGCTAACTGCAAGGGACCAGGTCCATAGATATTTATGGTACAGTATAGCTGGCACGCGTGACTGCACAATTTTGTCCTCTTATGTAACAAAATTACAAGTGCTAATATCCCGCACTTTTCTAAGCTAGAAAATGAACCGTTGTTCGTTTATGTGAAAACCCCAATATTGTAAGCCATATTTGGACACCTAAATTACCAAGAGTACCCTAGTTATAAGAGAGCTTATGATTTGTTAAGTGTGGTTATATGAGTCACTTAAGGTAGTACAAGCTATGTGGTATTTCTGCATATTTCTACCCACAAAATTATAGAGAATCGAATTAGCTTTCCAACGATACCAATTTCACCAAAATTCGACACCCGAGCTAGGAGTTATGGCTTTGCGAAGTAGAGTGCGTCGCCTAACCAATCGCACGTGGCCACTGGAAAGCATATGCGATAGCATATGCGACGCCTATGTAAATATAGGCGATATCATGTGTGGCGCCTATGTAAATATAGGCGATATCATATGCAGCGCCTATGTGAATATATGTGATATCATATGTGGCGCATATCTTATGGTTTCAAGTTACTTAAACACTCCATTTTTGGGTTATTTTGAGGGCAATTAAGTCTTTTGGCACTCCTTACACACCCCTAAACTTAACCTTACGAATTTAATAGATTCTAAACACATCATAACCCTATTATCAGTCTAAGTTCATCATCCAAGAGCACTAAAGAAGAAGAAAAACCAGGGTTATACAATCAACATTGAGGGTCCAATATTTCAACAAATCCGTTACCATAAAGGTATGTGGAGTTATGAACAAGAACACCCTTTCGTTCTTGTGCCCAAAGTTTGCATTATTATACAAAGATACATGATTTTTACATGTTTTATCATGAATTTGAAGTGATAAATCTTATCCTATGTTGTTGTTCAAGATACTATGATTATTTTGAATGTTTAGAAAATAAACTCCATGAGTTTGAGATTATTGTTATGATTAAAGGCTGAAATTTTTCAGATTTCCATATAAATTATGCATGCTTGTGATATAAAGCATAAATGTTGAAATGTTTTGATTAAGTATCGCTATAAGGGTCATTAACCCACATTGAGATTATTGTTTTGAGAATTTATGTGCTACATGCACCCATGTTTAGACTATTTTTGATGAAGTATAAAAATATTTGACCTTTTGGTCACAACAGAGTTAAAATCCACTTGATGAAACGAGTTACGGATTTTATCATTTATTTAACTTAAGAAATATGAGATTACCCTTAAAGTGGATTTTTCTTGAGATTTTTTAGCATAGTATTGGGAGTAGTATTTAGCACCTAGTTGGGTATGTTACTACGGTTTCATACCCCAGAACTACAAGCCACCGTAGGTTGAGACATTGACTTCCACTATATATGGAAAATTGAGATAGTAATCACTGAGATGAGATTGTTCTACACCGATGGCAAGGGTAGGACAGCCCTAACCTTATGGGGGCAAGTCGTGGTACATCATGGGTGCTCACATGGTGTACATGTCTGTTAGAAGAACCTCCCAAAGAGTCGTCCCTCATTCTTAGATTGATTTTACTGATTTAAAAGACATTTGAAATGCAGATTTATGATGTATTCAATATTCCAGATTTCTCTAAGATTGCTTGATGAGAGAATAAGAAAAGAATCTTGATATTTGGATTAAGTGTAATGGCTCATAATATCCAGATTGGCATGTTTTACCATTCATTGTGTATGATTTCAGATTTTATATTTCTTTCAAGCTTTATGAGCCATTTACAAATGTCCTGCATGATTTGGAAAGAAAACTTATGACATGATCGTTTAAATATATGTATGTATATATATATATATATGTATGCATATAAATATGTTTATTTCATGCACCCCTATGTACTCGGTACATATTCTATGGTACTGACCCATATGTTCTCATGTGGGCTATATTTTCCCAATAATGTAGGCTCAGGTACTCATTCCCAGGTTTGACCTTGATTATCCGAGCACGTTGATCTACATCCTCTGCAGTGGTGAGTCCTCATGGTCCGAGGACTAGTTATGCTGATTTCCTCATTTACTTTGAGTCGTTCAGATTATTTCCTGAGTTCAGGTCAGTTGGGGTTTGTTCCAATGGCTCATGGATATACAGTTTAGTAGAGGCTTGTCAGACTAGATGGATAGATTGATCAAATTTGTCAGAGATATCATATTTTGTTACTTTCCGTATTTCATTCGTATTGCAGCATGGTATTATGGAGGATGTTTAGATGTTTTGATTACGATGACTTTGATTATAAGTGTTGAATGGTAGAAAAACGGCTAAAAGGGTTATCTTGGGGCTACTTGTAGCCTTAAGCACCGTGTGATGCCTCGGGGCCCCTTTTCGGGGTGTTACAAACTTGGTATCAGAGCCTAAGTTTATTGGAGTCCTAGGGAATCTGACAAGCCGCGTTAAGTAGAGTCTTGATCATTGGTGTATAGCGCGCCACATCTATGAGCAAGAGGCTACGAAACGTTTTAAAAAAAGGGGGTAGTTTCATTCTTTCAGAAGTCTATCGTGCTTACAGTTGTTCCTTTTCAGCTATTAATTCGTTCTCTCTTCTTTCGAAATATGCCTCCTCGCCGAGCTGGAAGAAATAACGTGGGTCAGCAACCTCAGCCTGCTGATCCCCTGAATGAGAATGTATCCAACGCTGAGTTCAGGGCAGCTTTTCAGGCGTTTGCCCAAGCTGTTACCGCTAATATTCAAGCCAACCAGACCCCTGCTCCACAACAACAGGGAAGTGACTTAGCTGCCGTAAAAATTCATGACTTTATGCGGATGAATCCACCAGATTTTTATGGGTCCAAGGTAGGTGAGGATCCGTAGTTGTATCTGGAGGAGATAGAAAAGATCACACAGGTAATACACGTGTCTGAGGAGAAGAGTATTGAGTTATCATCCTACAGATTGAAAGACCTTGCCTATGACTGGGTAGTTACATGGAGAAAGGGTAGAGTAGAGGGTGCTGCTCCTATGACTTGGCAGGAGTTCCAGGCTGCATTCCTGGATAAATTCTTTCCACTAGAGTTGAGAGAGGCTAAAGTAGAGGAGTTCATGAACTTACGGCAAGGCTCTATGACTGTTAAGGAGTATTGCTTGAAGTTCAATCAGTAAGCAAAATATCCCCCAAATCTGATAGCCGATAACCGAGCCAGTATGGGTAAGTTCTTGACAGTTGTGTCAAGCTATATGGTTAAGGAGTGTAGATCAGCTATGCTTAATAGTGAGATAAATCTTTCCAGATTGATGACCCATGCCTAACCGATCGAATCAGATAAGATAAAAGAGAGCGATAGAGTAAGGGAGAATAAGAGAGCCCGATCGGAGCAACCTACTTATGGTCAGAACAGATCGCAAGGAGGGAATCACCCTCAGTTTTAGAGTCACTCATCTATGCCAGCACCATCGTCAACTAGTGCTCCAGCACTTAGAGGTAGGCAAGAATAGAGCAACAGGTTTTCTATGTTCGGATTTCAGAATACTGTGAGTAACCGACCTAACTGTCCACCATACACCAGGTGTGATAGGGATTACGGGGGTAACTGCTTTTGGGGTCAGAAGGGCTACTATTGCTCCAGCTCTTGTAGCTCGTCCAGCTCTTACTCATGGTGCTTCTTCCAGCACTGCTGGCAGTCAGCGCCAGAACAGATTCTATGCCTTGCCTTCCCGTCAGGAGCAGGAGAACTCCCCTGATGTTGTTACTAGTATGCTTTGTATGTTTCAGTTTGATGTTTATACGTTGTTGGACCCTGGTCTAGTTTTTCATATGTGACACCTCTGGTTGCTGTAAATTTTGAAGTGAGTCCCGAGATTGTCTCTAAGCCTATCCTAGTTTCTACCCCTGTGGGTGAGTCCACTATTGCCCAAAAAGTATACAAAAAGTGTCCTATTTATATTCTTCATAGAGTTATGTTTGCTGATCTGATAGAGTTAGACATGGTAGATTTTGATGTTATTCTGGGTATGGATTGGCTTCACTCTTGTTATGCATCTATAGACTATCGTACCCGTGTAGTCAAGTTTCAGTTCCCTGGTGAGTCTGTTAATGAATGGTCTGGTAATTCCGCATCACCCAAAAGTCATTTTATCTCATATCTCAAGGCTAGGAAGCTTACTTCCAAAGGGTGCATTTATCACCTAGTCAGAGTTAAAGACAGTAAGTATGAGACTCCAACTCTCCAGTCAGTTGACGTTGTTAATGAGTTTCCCGGTGTCTTTCCGAAAGATCTTCCAGGGGTACCTCCCGATAGAGAGATAGAATTCAAGATTGATCTTCTTCCTGATACTCAGCCTATTTCCATTCTTCCATATCGTATGGCAACCGCAGAACTTAAGGAGTTGAAAGAGTAACTCAAAGATCTCTTAAATAAAGGTTTTATAAGACCAAGTGTGTCTCCTTGGGGTGCACCTTTCCTATTCGTGCGAAAGAAAGATGGCTCTTTGCGCATGTGTATTGACTATCGCCAGCTTAACAAAGTCACTATAAAAAACAAGTATCCCCTTTCAAGAATAGATAATTTGTTTGATCAATTTCAAGGTGCAAGTTACTTCTCAAAGATAGACCTTTGCTCTGGCTATCATCAACTCAGAGTTAGGGAATGTGATATCCCGAAGACAGCCTTCCGAACACGTTATGGTCATTTTGAGTTTCTTGTCATGTCCTTTGGGCTAACTAATGCCCAGCAGCTTTCATGGACCTCATGAATTGAGTGTTTAGGCCATATCTTGATATGTTTGTCATAGTGTTTAAAGACGACATTCTGGTATACTCCTGTAGTGAGAATGAACATACATATCATCTCCATATCATCTTCTAAACCCTTAAAGATCCTCACTTGTTCGCCAAATTTAGCAAGTGTGAATTTTAGCTAAGGTCAATTGCTTTTTTAGGTCATATTATTTCTTCTGAAGTTGTTAGAGTTGATCCCTAGAAAATAGAAGCTGTTAGAAACTGGCCTAGACCTGTCTCTCCGTCCGTCATTAGAAGTTTCTTGGGTCTAGCTAGCTATTACTGATGTTTTGTTGAAGGTTTCTCCCCTATAGCATCTCTTATGACCAGGTTGACCCAAAAGAAAGTGAAGTTCTTGTGGTCCGATTCTTATAAGAATAGTTTTCGAAAGTTGAAGACTCGACTCACTACAACCCCTTTTTTTACTCTACTTGGTGGCGTTGATGGTTTTGTGGTATATTTTGATGCTTCTAGAGTTAGTTTGGGTTGTGTACTGATGCAGAGAGGTAAGGTTATAGCCTATGCCTCTAGACAGCTGAAACCCCATGAGAAGAATTACCCCACCCATGATCTTGAGTTAGCTGCTGTTGTGTTTGCTCTGAAAATCTGGAGACACTACTTGTATGGTGTTCATGTTGATGTTTTCACTGATCATAAGAGTTTGTAGTATATTTTTACCCAGAGAGAGTTGAATCTTAGGAAGAGAAGGTGGTTAGAGTTATTGAAAGACAATGATATGAGTGTGTTGTATTACCCGAGAAAGGCCAATGTAGTGGCGGATGCCCTTAGCAGGATGTCTATGGGTAGTATTTTGCATATTGGAGAGGGTAAGAAGGAGTTGGCTCATGATGTGCATCGGTTAGCTAGGTTGGGAGTTAGGTTGCTTGACTCCGCTGAAAGGAGTATGTTAGTACAGAGTAGCTCCGAATCCTCCTTGGTTTCATAAGTAAAGGAAAAGCAAAACTTAGATGCTAGTTTGGTCAGACTGAAAGAATCAGTCAAGGACTAAAAGGTGGAGGTTTTCTCCCAAGGGGTGGATGGTGTGTTGAGATTGCAAGGTAGATTATGTAACCGAATGTCGAGGATTTGAGGCAAAGAATTATGGCTGAAGCACACAGTGAGCAATATTCTATTCATCCTGATGCCACCAAGATGTACCACGACTTGCGGGAAATGTATTGGTGGAGTAGTATGAAGAAGGATATAGCAGCATTTGTGGCTAAGTGTGCAACGTGCCAACAGGTTAAGGTAGAACACCAAAGACCTGGTGGTATGATGCAGGAGTTCGGTATTTCCACTTGGAAGTGGGAAGAGATAAACATGGATTTTATGACTGGTTTCCCTCCTTCTCGACGCCATCATAATTCCATTTGGGTTGTTATGGATAGATTGACTAAGTCTGTGCACTTCTTGCCTGTGCATACTTCTTATACTACTGAGGATTACGCTAGATTGTACATCCGGGAATTAGTCAGATTGCATGGAGTTTCTTTGTCTATCATTTCAGATAGGGGTACTCAGTTCACTTCGCAGTTTTGGAAAGCTTCTCAGAAGGGTCTTGGTACCCAAGTGCATTTGAGTTCTGCTTTCTATCCTCAGACAGATGGTCAGGCTGAGAGGATCATCCAGACTTTAGAGGATATGTTGAGAGCGTGTGCTCTTGACTTTAAGAGAAGTTGGGATGAGCATTTACCGTTGATAGAGTTTGCTTACAATAATAGTTTTCACTCTAGCATTGGCATGGCTCCATTTGAGGCTTTTATGGGAGGAAATGTAGGTCACCCATAGGTTGGTTTGAAGTGGGTGAAGTGGCCGTGAGTGGTCCTGATTTGGTCTTTGAAGCTATGGAAAAAGTCAAAGTAATTAGAGCAAGATTAAAAACCGTACAGAGTCGCCAGAAATCGTATGCTGATATGAGGAGAAGAAACCTTAGATTTGAAGTTGGTGACTTGGTGTATTTGAAGATTTCACCCATGAAGGGAGTGAAAAGATTCGGAAAGAAGGGGAAACTTAGTCCCCGTTATGTTGGCCCCTACAGAGTTTTTAGCCTTGTTGGTAAGATAGCATATGAGGTTGAGTTGCCTTCAGAGTTATCTTCCGTTCACTCTGTCTTCTATGTATCCATGCTTAGGAAACACATTGGTGATTGTGTTGTTGTAGATCCTTCAGAAAACCCTGATGTGCAAGATAGTCTTTCTTTTGAAGAAGTTCCTGTTGAGATTTTAGATAACCAAGTCCGAAGACTAACGAACAAAGAAGTTCCCTTGGTCAAGGAATTGTGGCAAAACCAATCCGTTGAGGGAGCAACATGGGAAGCTGAGGCGGACATGCGATCCAAGTACCCGCAACTATTTTTCAT
This sequence comes from Capsicum baccatum var. pendulum, assembly GCA_030864225.1. Classification (NCBI taxonomy): domain Eukaryota; kingdom Viridiplantae; phylum Streptophyta; class Magnoliopsida; order Solanales; family Solanaceae; genus Capsicum; species Capsicum baccatum. The sequence goes on from CM061555.1 coordinate 188,259,305, forward strand.
AAGCTCCGATCAAGCCGAAGGTACCATTCTGCTTTAAATCATTCCTTTTCTATGTAGAATTGCAGTAGTTTAGCAGTTATTTTATACTATTCAGCTGTGATTTCATGAGTGATGCACCCCTTGTTGTGTGCGAAATATAGAATGAAATAGAGGCAAAATTATCAAGTTGCTTCAGCTGTGTACCCTTCATTTTCACTTTACTTTTAGTATACCCAGCGTTATTCGAGGACGAATGTCCCCAGGGGGGAGATATTGTAATGCCCCGCACTTTCCTAAGCTAGAAAATGAACTGTTCTTCGTTTATGTGAAAACCCCAATTTTGTAAGCCATATTTGGGCACCTAAATTTCCAAGAGTACCCAAGTTATAAGAGAGCTTATGATGTGTTAAGTGTGGTTATATGAGTCACTTAAGGTAGTACAAGCTAAGAGTTTCGAAATCCATCAAGTTTTAGTGTTTGAATTTGCAAGGGTCATCTTTGAATGAGCATAACTTGATAAATATATGGTATTTCTCTATATTTCTACCCACAAAATTATAGAGAATCGAATTAGCTTTCCAACGATACCAATTTCACCAAAATCCGACACCCGAGCTAGGAGTTATGGCTTTGCGAAGTAGAGTGCGTCGTCTAACCAATCGCACATGGCCACTGGAAAGCATATGCGGCGCCTATGTAACTATAGGCAATATCATATGCGGCACCTATGTAAATATAGGCGATATAATATGCAGCGCCTATGTGAATATATGCGATATCATGCGGCGTATATCTTATGGTTTCAAGTGACTTAAACACTCCATTTTGGGGTTATTTTGAGGGCAATTAAGTCTTTTGGCACTCCTTACACACCCCTAAACTTAACCTTACGAATTTAATAGATTCTAAACACATCATAACCCTATTATCAGTCTAAGTTCATCATCCAAGAGCACTAAAGAAGAAGAAAAACCAGGGTTATACAATCAACATTGAGGGTCCAATATTTCAACAAATCCGTTACCATAAAGGTATGTGGAGTTATGAACAAGAACACCCTTTCGTTCTTGTGCCCAAAGTTTGCATTATTATACAAAGATACATGATTTTTACATGTTTTATCATGAATTTGAAGTGATAAATCTTATCCTATGTTGTTGTTCAAGATACTATGATTATTTTGAATGTTTAGAAAATAAACTCCATGAGTTTGAGATTATTGTTATGATTAAAGGCTGAAATTTTTCAGATTTCCATATAAATTATGCATGCTTGTGATATAAAGCATAAATGTTGAAATGTTTTGATTAAGTATCGCTATAAGGGTCATTAACCCACATTGAGATTATTGTTTTGAGAATTTATGTGCTACATGCACCCATGTTTAGACTATTTTTGATGAAGTATAGAAAGATTTGACCTTTTGGTCACAACAGAGTTAAAATCCACTTGATGAAACGAGTTACGGATTTTATCATTTATTTAACTTAAGAAATATGAGATTACCCTTAAAGTGGATTTTTCTTGAGATTTTTTAGCATAGTATTGGGAGTAGTATTTAGCACTGAGTTGGGTATGTTACTACGGTTTCATATCCCAGAACTACGTGCCACTGTAGGTTGAGACATTGACCTCCACTAAATGTGAAAAATCGAGATAGTGATCACTGAGATGAGATTGTTCTACACCAATGGCAAGGGTAGGACGGCCCTAACCTTATAGGGGCAAGTCGTGGGACATCATGGGTGCTCAAATGGTGTACATGTCGGTTAGAAGAACCTCTCAAAGAGTCGTCCCTCATTCTTAGATTGATTTTACTGATTTAAAAGACATTTGAAATGCAGATTTATGATGTATTCAATATTCTAAATTTCACTAAGATTGCTTGATGAGAGAATAAGAATAGAATCTTGATATTTGGATTAAGTGTAATGGCTCATGATATCCAGATTGGCATGTTTTACCATTCATTGTGTATGATTTCAGATTTTATATTTCTTTCAAGCTTTATGAGCCATTTACAACTGTCCTGCATGATTTGCAAAGAAAACTTATGACATGATCGTTTAAATATATATATATATATATATATATGCATATAAATATGTTTATTTCATGCACCCCCATGTACTCGATACATATTCCATGGTACTGACCCACATGTTCGCATTTGGGCTACATTTTCCCTATAATGTAGGTCCAGGTGCTCATTCCCAGGTTTGACCGTGATTATCTGAGCACGTTGATCTACATTCTCTGCAGTGGTGAGTCCTCATGGTCCGAGGACTAGTTATTCAAATTTCCTCATTTACTTTGAGTCGTTCAATTTATTTCCTAAGTTCGGGTCAGCTGGGGTTTGTCCCAATGGCTCATGGATATACAGTTTAGTAGATGCTTGTCAGACTAGATGGATAGATTGATCAGATTTGTCAGAGATATCGTATTTTGTTACTTTCCGTATTTCATTCGTATTGCAGTATGATATTATGGAGGATGTTTAGATGTTTTGATTATGGTGACTTTGATTATAAGTGTTGAATGGTAGAAAAATGGCTAAAAGGGTTAGCTTGGGGCTACTTGTAGCCTTAAGCACCGTGTAATGCCTCGGGGCCTGTTTTCGGGGCGTTACACTACTTGTACTGATTAGGACAGCTAGTCTAATGATATTCCATCCCTAATCATCACTCATCTATAAAATGAAAGAGACATTTCTTCATCAAATGGTTTTGTCAAATTACAAAGAGTGAAGAGAGGCAGAAAAAACCCCATTTCAACACTACTCAAGTTCTTTGCTATTTATGTGAGCTTAAATAGAAATTGTTCTTGAGTGAGTATTGATTTGTAATTGAACTACTCATGCTATAGGCGTAGTGCTTTATTTTGTGTAGAGACTGCTTAGGTAGAGTTAACTAAGTTTGATACTAATTAGAGTTAATCAGTGAAGAGAGTCCTTGGAAGAGTTGCCAAGATGAGCTTGTAGTAGAGTTATTACAAGCGAAAGGAACCTAGAGTTAGGTTCATTGAAGGCTGTAATCAAGATTTTAATTATAATGTATTTGGAGTTTCTTATGAGGGCAAGACATTGTTTTTCCCTTCCTTGAGCAAGGGGGTTTCCGCATTTAAAATATTATGTTCTTTACTCTTCCTGCGCTATGTTTTCATTCCTGGATACTTTACTGTGTTTTGCCTGTGATTTACCTTAAGGAACCCGGCCCCTTACTGTGTGGTGATACCTCCAGGGTGCCTACAATTAGTATCAGAGCTAGGTCACTCTAAAAGGTTCACACCTAGAGAGTCTAGGTTAGCATGGCTGCTCTACCTAATCAAGAAGAAGGGCAATCTACCACTAGACCACCCAGATTTAATAGACAATATTATGGGTGGTGGAAAACCAAGATGTTTGACTTTATTATGGCTGAAGATGGTGAATTGATAGACATAATCCTTGATGGACCTCATGTTCCTGTTAAAGAAGTCAAAGAAGGAGAAATGACTAGAATGGTTGTTAAAAGTAGGAGAGATCATGATGATGAAGATAGAAAGAAAATTGAGAAAAATTACAAGGCCAAGAAATTTCTAGTTTGTGGTATAGGGCTTGATAAATATAATAGGATCTCAGCTTATGAAAATGACAAAGAGATCTAGAATTGCCTAAGGACTGCACATGAAGGTACTACTAATGTGAAGGATTCAAAAATAGACATGTTGACTACTCAATCTGAAACCTTCACCCTAAAAGAAAAATAAACTATCTAAGAAATGCATACAAGATCCACTTCAATCACAAATGAGCTTCTTTGCTTAGGAGAGGTGATTTCAGTGTATAAGCAAGTAAGAAAGATTCTTGGTGTTCTTTCTAAGTCTTGGGAAAGAAAAGTGGATGCTATAACTAAAGATAGGAACCTGAAGACCCTCTTTATGGATGAACTCATTGGATATCTAAAGACTCATGAGCTCAAGAAGAAGCAAGGGATGGAAAATAAGAAAGCAAAAAGAGTAAATTCCTCAGCATTGAAGGTTTCTAAATATTTTGCAGTTGATGATGAAGAAACTGATGTTTCCTATTTTGAAAATAGGATTGTTAGAGCCATGAAAAATAGTGGCCAGTTCCAAACGACAGGAATAAATGTTGAAGTGTGTCACAAATGTGGAAGTCTTGAGAATTTCATCAAGGACTATCCTATGAACAAAATGGATCATCATAATTACCTCAAGGTTCCAGGTGACAAAAGAAAAATTAGGGACCAGGTCCCTAATAATTCAAGAAGGAAGGCTGAAGATGATTATGCATCAAAGCAAGCTCTGGTAGCATGGGGAGATTCCTCAAATGAATCAGATGAGGATAAGAAGTCTGAGATATGTCTATGCTAGCAGTGGAAGATAGTCCAGTTATCTATGATTCCCTATTTTCATGGAAAATACAGATGATGAAGAAAAAGATAAGGTAATACTCTATGATAATAAAGAAGATCTAGATAACTATTCAGCTAGAAAGATAAAGAAGTTTACTAGTGTGCTGATTGATTCTGTATGTGAATTAAATGCTGAGAAAATTGCTCTTGAGGAGAAAGTAGAGAATCAAGAATTCAAATTGATTTTCTCAACTCTCCAGATATTAGAACCTGAAGAAATGGTCACTAAATTAAAATATGAAAATCTAAGTTATATGGGAAAACTAGAGAAGGTGGGTGACATATATGGCAAGGGAAAGAAAGAAGATTCAAATTGATCTTTAAATGAAAGTGAAAGATTCTCAAAAACACCTTATGTCTGCACTTCACAAAAATGAAGAGTTAGTTAGGGACCTGGTCCATCTAAGAGAAGAACTTAACAAATCTCTTAAATAGACTGCTTCTTCATAGATCTTTTCTAATCTGATTAGTCAGGGTGTTATTAAAGGTAAAAGACTAGGATACCAAGGAAAATTCCAACCTTTTGGGTGGCAAGGAAAGACTGCCAATGATGCTAGAAACAAGGCTTTCAATCCTATGTATACTCATGGTGAAAATGATGGGCACATTAAGGAAAATTATCAATACTGGATAAGAGCTAGAATAAATGATTTCAGATGTGTTCAGCAAGAAATTATACTGCATAAGAGGTTTAAATCTCTGAGAAAGGTAAGGAAGAATTCTCTACCTAAATGGGACAAGAAATCTTTGATCACACCACTGTCGTCTTATTGGGAACTCAAACTCAAGTGGGTTCCCAAATCTAACTTGTGATCATAGTCCAGGTTTTAAGAAAGGGATAGAAGTTAGGATTTGTTCTGTGATAATGTATGATCAAGGCTCAATTTTTGAAAGTTTGAATGTGTTATATCTCAAGGAACTTCAGGTGAAGGTGTCTTACTATGAGAAATTTCTCTCAGGGACCTGGTACTTGGCTTATCTGAATGAGAAAGCTATAGAATTTTGTAGATTGAAGAAAGAGGGGTGATGTTACTGAAGATAAGAGGCAAAAGGTTGAAGAATTCAGAAGGAATAATGATGATTCAAAGGTACAATCATTAGTGTTAGCTTAAGTAGAAGATCAATAGGAAGGGTGTGCAGAGGAAAAATGTTAAAGCAGGATAGATCTAATCAACCTGACCTATCTTGTGATTCAGTGTTGTCACTCTAAATTGGCTACATTTAGGAGATAGGTATCCTTAGTAAGTACAGGTTGGTCTAACTCAGTATCATGCCCTCGCAGGTATCCACCCATGGGGGAAGCTTTGGGAGAAATCAGTTGAAACAAACATAAGTTGAGAATTCACTCAAGAAAGAGAGGGACCTGGTCCTATCTATCAGGTTAGTACCATTTCAGGATACTTCAACAATCTTAAAATACTATCTAAAAGGCCATGTATTTTCCCATCTCTATGTATAATCCATAAAATCCTATGAAAAATGAATAGTCATAATTATTAAATCAGAAATGTCATTTGATTTGAGGTGGATTTATGCACCTCAGTGTTGTTATCCTTGCTTATTTAGCTTTGTTTTAAGGAAAACGTGAGGGATTAGTGTGTTAATGATGATACAATTGAGAATCTAAGTGTTTAATTATATGATTACAATATTTATGGTGTCTTTCAAACAAGTTTATACTTAAATTGGTCACTTAGAGTTAAAATGAGAAAACTATTGTTACTAGCTTGAGCTAGGTGCTGGTCCAGTTGATATTGATGGATTCTAGTGAATGTAATGAGTTCCTAAGGTTATTAATGTGTAATTATGTGTGTAAAAACTTTGTTTAAGTGTTCACTCTTCAATCAAATCAATCCAAGAGTCAAAACACTAAGCTAAAGATTAATAGGACAAAACTAGTTCTTAGCTTAAGTTTCTAGTTCGCCATTATGGATTGTGTATCATTTTGAGCTCTAATCCGTGGTGTTTTATCTTATAGGATGCTTAGTGAGTTTATTATGATGATATATGTCTTATTAACTATATGGAAATCAAGTGAAAACAACACCACAAGGTTTGCGATAGAAGAAAAAAATGCATAAGACGAGTTTAGGAGTCAAGATGGAGTTTCCAGTGTGTCCTCGCAATTGAGGGGAGGCGCGATCCCCATTCAAGTGGACTAACCATTGTGGAGATACCCCAATTCTAGTGGACTAATAATGGTTGTCTGACACCTACTACCATGGACTGACCATTGCGCCGCACACCCTATTCCCAATACGGCCAAAACCGTTGTTCTATAAATTGGACACTTAAACTTGATGTGAGACACCTTGGACGACTTTGAAACTTAGAGAGGGGATAGAAAACACTTAAATTAGATTTTTTATTATTTTAATTTAGTTTCTTTATGGGTTTTATCTTGTATTCATCTATGATGATTATGGTTATGTCCATGAGTGGCTAAAAGCCCCCTTTCCGGGGTTAGGGCCAAAAACATGATTACTATTACTTTGAATTTATTTGGTTTTGATTGTTTATCATATTTGGTTATTTATTTATCCTTGTTATAACTATTTTGAGGTTATATACCCTTAGAATACATCCATTGTCGTCTTTGTGAGCTCGGGAGGGGGAACCAGGTGATAGAACGTGGGGGTAAATAGAGTAAGGTTCTTATTCTTTTATAAGATTAGGGATTTGAATTGGAGTCTAGGATAAGAATATACCTAGAAGCCTTATTTGGTTCACGTGCAGGATGACATCTTAATACATCTAAATAGATTATTGCATCCCCACTCAATGATGTAGTTGTATTGTCTAGTTAGGTAGAAGATTAGAGGCCGGGAGACCATGATCATACTATAAACCCTGCGAATCAATAACTAAGATAAGTAATCTAACCAATGAAGTTCAATAGCTTAGTATGAATGTTCGTAGTGATTTAATCCCAAATTTTTCTTTATTGATTGTCCAAGCTCTTACTTTTCAGCATTGTTTACTTTAATTTCAATTTACAACTTAAAAACTCTTTTTGTTCCGTTTGCACCGATTAATCTCAATATTTGAACTAGAATTGGATAAGTTGTCAACACAAGTCCCTATGGGATCGATACTTGGCTTCTAAAGGGCCACTTTACTACTTGGTTAGACCACGTACACTTGTGTGTGGGCAATAATTTTGGTGTTGTTGCTGGGGACTTGTAAATTGGAAACTATTTTAGTTTTAGTTTTACTTTTTAGATTTGTTTGGTGTTTTACTCTTGGTATTGGTACTGAATTTGGAGGAAATAAGTTTATAAACTAATAGCTGGCAAAGGATAGAGAATTGGTTGAACTAAGCCTCAAACTCGAGTAATGTTTTCACCAATTAATGAGAGAAACAGTCCTTCTCTACCGCATTCCGCAAATTTAAGAGGAATAGGACAATCCTACTTTCATAGCTGAAGATCTACCAGCCCGCAGGACAATTCACAAAGTGGAAATCTCACTTTCGACGAATTTGACCTCCCCTATTTCAAAAATCGGCTACTGGAGGTAACTTCAAGCTAAAACAGAACAGGGTATTGCTTTTGATCAGCAGTGGATAATTTATAGGGCTTTCACATAAACCTGGTCTCTATCCCTTTTTTTTTCTCTTTTCCTCCTTAAGACCTCTTAACTCTTCATCCACACATTCATCCACGTCACTCCCAATCTCTACACCTCTATCAATAGATTCTACACCTGAATCTACAACAGATTCAACTTTACCAGTCTCTCTCCTAACTTGTGAAAATTCATTAATAACAGGAGAACTAGTAGGAACAACAGTAGAACTAGTAGGAACAACAGTAGAAGGTACAGTAATGGGAGAACTAGTAGGAGCAGTAGTAGAACTAGTAGGAACAGCAGTAGAAGATACAGTAAGAGCAGAATGATGAAGAGAAGGGACAAGGGGAGGAGGAGAACTATGAGCAGTAGGTTAAACAAAAAGAGGGGCATCTTAACTATTTTTAGATGCCTTGTCAACATTCCCAATGTCATTTTCCTTGTCTTTATCAAAAGACACACCACTTTTCCCTTCCACATGCCCTTTTTCATCACTTACATATTCCAATAATGGTAAAGGTGGGACCACCAGAGGGTCGGCAACCATGTGATGCACAAAAGCTTCCAAAATATTTCCATTACACAATTTTTGTGAAATCACAATTATGCCCTTGTCTGATCTAATTTCTTTTAAAGTAGAACACTTATGCAGTCTAACATATAGTAAGTATTGCCCAGGATCATATCCTAAATACTTTACATAATGCTTAAATTCAAAATAAGACAGCCTATCTACATCAACATCTAAAAATTCAGTAACTTGTCCACCATCATATCTTTTTCCTTTTTTTCCCCTTCACTTTCCCCCTATTAAGAACTCCACTATTGTAAATTCTCAAAGTAATCAGTTGAAAACTAATTTTAAAAACCTGAAATCACTGACCACGAAAACACAATAAAGTAAGATCCTTGAACAACATTCCCACAATACACGAACAAAAAATATAGAATTTATGGCACAATTACAAGCGTCACAACCCATTTTATTACATATTGAACCATATACACAAACTACAGAATATTAATTTTGAAGATAAATTAAAAACGACAAAAAAACTAACTCAGAAAACCTAGTTCAAATCAGAACTACAAATTTATAATATGGAACAATTACAAGCCTTACAACTCATTAATTACATATTTAATCATATACACAAACTACAACACATTAATTTTGAAGATAAATTTAAGACGGCAAAAACCCTTAACTTAAAAACCCTAGTTCAAATCACAAATAAAAATTCATACAAATAAAAAATAAATTAACTTAGACAAATTAAAGATGGTAAAAAACCCTAACTCAAAAATCCTAGATCGAATTTAGGAATGAAAACAGAGGTGGGGCTTACCTTTTAATTGAAAATCAGTAGCTCCTAGATTATTAACAATGAAAAATACAAAAAATTAGGTGTTTATCTCTTCTATCGGGTAGAAATTTGGTTAATAAACTTGAAAAGAAAAGAAAAAAATGGTTTTGAAATTTCCCCTTTCTTCATCGATTATTGGTCTTCAAATGCTTTCCTTTTTCCCTTTGCCGATTGATATTCTACCCAATGGATTGAGTAGGATGAAATAATTGGGTTGGGTCGGGTCGAGTTAGGGTAATTTAATTGGGTCGGGTTTAGATTTATTTTAAGAGTCCGTTATTTTAATTAATATGAAAATTAAATTAAATATGTGGCATCACCACAGGGCGAGTGGAGTACACTCCACTCATTAAACTTGGGCATGAGTGTTGCAGGGAGGTATTAAATTCACTTTTATATAGTATATGTGTGTAATAAATCACGTTAATAGTTTAAGTGTGCCTTACACTTTTCGTGTATAGTTTGAGTGAAAACGATGACTTTTCAATAAAATTAAAACAAAATAACATTTGTCATAATCGTCACATCACACTCCGATGCTCCTTGGGCGCAATATTTTACCCACGTAACCAACCCGTCTCAGCACGAAAAAGAGAAATTCTCATTCTCAAAACCCCCACCATAAAAAACCCCTCGCTGTTGAAGTTTGTTTTGAAGAAAGAAAATCCCACATCAGAAATTTACTTTAGTTGGGAGGAGGTTGGGAGTTATAAATAAACTCCACATCTTTCATTGTTTAATACACACAAAAATATTCTTTTCCTTGTTTACTATTAAAGATGTTTAGAGATAATTCTCTTGGAGATCTCTTTGAGAATAGCATTTTAGGAAGTGAGGGTGTGTGAGAAAAATATTGTGTATTTTATGGTGTAATAATTTTTATATAGTGAATATTTTCTAGGAGGCCCGTAGTTTTTCTCCAATTGGGGAGTTTTCCACGTTAAATCTTTGTGTTGTTATTCTCTTTAATTTCTCTGTTATTTTCTGCTTGAAAGCGGTCCGACAAGTGGTATTAGAACCTTCGATGTGGAATAATTCTTTTGAAATTTTAGTATGCTCTGTGGTTGCAACTTTGTATGATCTTCCATATCAGAAAAAAATTCTGAATTAGAATTAGTGTTCTCAAGCAGAAGTTTCGTCCCAGTGGAGAAGCAAGTGGAGTCTGATTCCGGTGGAGTTTGCTATTTTCTGGTGGGGTTACTTTGGGGTACTTGTATATTTGGTAATAGTGGGAATAAGTACAATCTAAAGAGGTTCTGGCTAAGGAAAGACTTGGTACTTAAGTGTATCCCTTGTGATCCACCTCTCTTTCCTAAAAACTAATTTAGTGGGTACTTTATATTACTATTGTCCATTTATTAGTACTGATAAACAAGATGGGGACAAAATTTGAGATTGAGAAATTTGATGGGAGAATTAATTTTGGCTTATGGCAAGTGCAAGTCAAGGATGTGTTAATCCAATCTGGATTACATAAGGCATTGAAAGAGAGACCAACTAGCGAAAAATGTGATAAGGATTCAGAAAAATCTGAAAGTAAGAAAGACTTAGAAAAATCCAGAATTAGTGATGAAGAATGGGAAGAACTAAATATGAAAGCGGTAAGTCAAATTCGCTTGTGTTTAGCTAAAAATATTCTTGCTAATATGATTGAATTGTCTACAACAAAGGAGTTATGGGAGAAACTTGAAGAATTGTACCAAACCAAAAGTATTTCAAATAGGTTATATTTGAAGGAGCAATTTCATAAATTGCAAATGGCTGAAGGTACAACTATTTCTGATCATCTGAGTGTCTTGAATGGGATTGTTTCTGAATTGGAATCTATTGGAGTGAAAATTGATGATGAAGACAAGACACTTCGACTCATCTGGTCTCTTCCATCTTCCTACAAGCACATGCAACCCATTTTAATGTATGGAAAGAAAACTATGATTTTCTCAGAAGTGACAAGTAAATTGATTTCTGAGGAAAAAAGATTAAAGAATGGAGATGAAAAATCTCTAGAAGATTCAGCTCTTGTTAAAGGAAAATAGAAGCAAAGCTCCATGAAGAAGGTCATCTGCTGGAATTGTAAATAACCGGGACATGTTAAGAATAAATTTCCATATAATGACGCTAGTTCGGCTGGAAGCTCCAAAGAAAATGTTGTCAATGTTGTCTCCCTAGAACAGGGGGATGATATTTCTTTGTAAGAAAGATGAAAATTCTTATGGCATGAATACTACCTTTAGAATTGCCATGGAAGAGGATGTTTAATTGGTAGCTGGTCTACAAGTTTGCACATGGGCATTGATTGATAGGTGATGCAAGGTGTGTGGTGGAAAGGATATTGATGGCTAATGAACTCTAAAGAAATTAACAAAAGAGTTGCACCATAAGTTATTAGCAGTTTTTCGACATGTGCCGAAAATGAAATTCTTGAAATTAAGAAGTGATTTCAAGTGAAAATTCTTGGATTGGTTTTTCAATCTGAGTGGATGTACTCTTTATGGTGAGGGTATGATAATTCTTGAATTTACAATTATGATTGTAAGTAGCAGACAATGTGAAAGTTGCAGTCACATATGGTTGGCTGAGTTTAGAGTCAGGTGGAGAACTGATTTTGTTATGTGTAGCTGGACAACTATAAAGGGCCAACAGATTGCATTTTCTTCTCTTCAAAGGTGGAGATTTGTTGAAGTTTGTTTTGAAGAAAGAAAATCCCACATTGGAAATTTACTTTGGCTGGGAGGAGGTTGGGAGTTATGAATAAACTCCCACCTCCTTCATTGTTTAATACATACAAAAATATTATTTTCCTTGTTTTACTATTAAAAAGGTTTAAAGATAATCTATTTGATAATAGTATTTTAGAAAGTGAGAGTGTGTGAGAAAAATATTGTGTATTATATAATGCAATAATTTTCATATATTGAATATTTTTTTGGAAGATCATAATTTTTCTTCAATTGAGGAGTTTTTCATGTTAAATATTTGTGTTGATATTCTCTTTAATTTTTCTATTATTTTCTTCTTGAAAATGATCCGAAAAAAACGAAAAATAGTCCATTTTTCCCAACACTCGCTTCTTTCCCTTTCTAAAATTCCCCCACTTCCCTTTCAAAATCATCCCAATCTCACCAGTTCGTTCAGCTTTTCCAAAAATGAATTCCCCAAAGATGAGTAATTGGCTCAACAAACTTGGTTTCGGACATGCTCGAACTGATCAATCTTCCATTGATTCTTCTTCTTCTGCAATTCCTCAAGGACCCGACGATGATCTCCCTTCCCCGGGTCAACAGTTTGCCCAATTCGGGGCGGGTTGTTTCTGGGGCGTTGAATTGGCGTATCAGAGGGTACCGGGGGTTACAAAGAATGAAGTTGGGTACTCACAGGGTTATGTACATAATCCTAGATATGAACATGTCTGTTCTGGTACTAGTTATCATTCTGAGATTGTTAGAGTCCACTATGATCCTAACGAATGTAGTTATGAGTCCTTGCTTTACGTTTTCTGGGCTCGTCATGACCCTACCACCCTCAATCGACAGGTAGGTTTTCAAATTTCAGTCTTTTTTTTGGGGGTGGGGGTGGGTTTCATGTTTACTCTTTGGTCTGTTATTATATGCGTAAGTTTATCTTTAAAATTCTCACTGCTTAACTTTCAGTTTGCCTTTGACCATCAAATGAAATCTGAATAACCGGTCCACCGCTTCCGGTTCAGTTAGTGCTTAAAACAATGTTGTCTTCTCCATATATTTTATATGACGAACTACTGCTTAAGTTTCAATTTGCCTTTGACGATCAAATGAAATCTAAAATAACCGGTCCTCCGCTTCCGGTTCAGTCAGTGCTTGAAACAATTTTGTCTTCTCCATATATTTTATATGCCGAACTGCTTAACTCAAATCACTTGCTACTGTGGTGGTGGAACCAACCAAGATATTTGTCGTCCGACCCGGCCTCAGACTCTTTCTTCCCAACCTCTTTGACTCTGTGGCCATATTCAGTTAAGTGGTAGAGCTGAAAACAGAGAAGAAGATAAAGCTGAAAACAGAGATATGAGTATGAACTCAGAGCTAAAGGAAAATATCTCGTATTGATTCGAGCTGAATGAATGATTACACTCCTTCCACTACATTATATAGTATTACACCGACTCTACTCAGCTAATGATTAAAATGTTAACTACCTCTAACAGTGCAACTAATTACTGCAACCAACACCTAAGCTATCTGTTAGTATTCTTTACATAATGTGTCCACTCTTTTCACACTTAGCCACTGTTTGCATCATTTAGCCATGATCAATTCTCTCAACACTCTCCCTCAAGCTAGTTGTAGTGAAAATGTTGAACACTCCTAGCTTGGACATAATCAATCATGTTGTGGCCTTCCTAGTCCCTTGGTCATGATATCTGCTTGTTGGTCTTTAGTTCCCAGAAATTGGGTCTTGATCAATCCATTTTGAATATTCTCTCTGCTAAAATGACAGTGTATTTATATATGTTTTGTCCTCTCATGGTATACTGGATTAGCAGCTATATACAGTGCTGCTTTGCTGTCACAGATGAGATCTACCGGTAAATTAACTTGTTCTTCTAGTTCATTGAACAAAATTGTTATCCACACAATTACTGAAACTGTAGAGGTCATACTTCTATATTCTGCTTCTGCTGAACTTCTTGACATAGTTGATTGTTTCTTTCATTTCCAAGATATCAAGCCGTGTCCATGTTTTACTGAAAAAACCAGTTGCTGACCTTCTTGTATTTGGACAGGCTTTCCAATATGCATCACAATGAGCTTGCAAGTTATTGGATTGCTTGCTACTCATAAGAATTCCAGCCCTGGTTGGTTCTTGATATAGTTCACAATCCTCAAACCTGCTTCCGTATGTGATTTCTTTGGCTGCTGCATGAATTGTCTTAGTGTTTGCACACCATAATATATGTCTGGCATGGTAAGTGTTAAGTATGGAAAGTTTCCCTACAAGTTTCTGATAACTTTCTCTGTCTGCCAGATCTTCATCACCGCTTATCCCACTGATTTTATCATGCTCCAATAAGGTCAGTTTTAGGTTCAAATTTAGTGAAGTCCCTGCAGGCTTTGCTCCACTCAACCCCATCTCACTAATCAACCCCAGGATATGCTTCCTCTGATTTACAAGAATTCCTTTATCTGGCCTGTTGGGCTCCTAGCCTAAAAAGAATTTCAATGTTCCCAGATCCTTGACCTTAAAAGCTTGTTGAAGTTTATTCTTGGTATCCTATATAAGAGGTAAATCATTTTCAGCTATCAACATGTCTGTCATCCACATATATCAAAATTACCACAATGCTTGTGTGTTCTCTTCTGATGAACAAGAAATGGTCAAAACCACTGAACAAAACTAGAATGAAGCAAAGCTTCTGATAACTTCACATTCCACTGTCTGCTTACCTGCTTTAATGCATTCAAGGATTTGAGAAGCCTACACGCTGACCTGTCTCCCCCGGATTGAAAATCCCTCAGGATGAGTCATTTATACCTCATCATTTAGATCACCTTGTAGGAGGGCATTGTATACATCCATCTAATGGATATGTCGACCTGCCTGAGTAGCAACAGACAAAACAAACCTGATAGTCACTATCTTCACCACAGGAGAAAAGGTCTCTTGATAATCTAGGCCTTCTTGTTGATTGTAACTTTTAGCATCAAGCCTAACCTTGAACCTTTCTACATTACATTGGATTTAAACTTTACTTTAAACATCCAGCCTATAGTTGTCTTCCCAGTTGGTAAAGGAACTAACTTCCAAGTTCCATTGTCCTGCAGAGCTTGAATTTCATCTTGCATTATAGCAACCCACCTTAGATCCTGTATGGTTTCATGATAAGTAGTAGGTTCTTTGGTACCGGAAGAAGTTAGAAGACAAGATTTGTATGATGGAGACCTACGTTGCGCGGACTCTTTACTCGGACTCTTTACTTTTAATGCCGCACCCGAGTCGGATTCTCCAAAAATACACTACTTTGGAGAATCTGACACGCATCCGCTAAAATTTTTGGAGAGTCCGAGCAACATAGATGGAGACAAATTATGATATGAGATGTAGTTATCCATGGGATAAGCACACCGAGTATGTGAGGGGCTGGTGATGAAGTCAGTCATCCAAGAAGGATTGTTTCTTGGTCTGATTGATCTTCTAGTAGGAACAAATGAGGGAGTTGGCTCTGTAGTTACAATAGGATCTGTGTTCACTACATGTGGCTCTGTCAGAAACATTGTCAAGTGCCAAAGTTGGTGTTGGTGCAGAGCTAGTATAGTCAACCAATTCATGATCAAGATCAAAACCGAAGTCATAGTGTGACACTTTAGCAGGTGTAGCAAGAGAAGAATGATTGAGTGGGAAGATAACTTCCCTAAAAATAACATCTCTAGAAATGTAGAAGGTCTTGTTCTGCAGGTCATAAAGAATGTATCCCTTGGTGACTTCAGAAAATCCCACGTGAATGGCCTCAATAGACCTGGGATCAAGTTTGTGAGCAGGAGCCAACCTTTTTGCAAAACCTAAGCACCCCAATGTCCTAATATGAGCAAGTGAACTTGGTTTACCATGAAAGACTTCATAAGGTGTTTTCCCAGCTAATACAGTAGAGGGAAGTTTGTTGATTAAATAAACAGCTCCCCATACATCCTTGAAACCTTATGTCCCTAACTAGTTCAAGTATGTGTCTATATTTTCTCTCAGCCAGCCACCCATTCTGCTGGGGTGTATACACACGGGTTCTTTGATGTATGATACCATGAGTTTGGAAAAAATCTAAAACATGTATCATTGACAAACTCATATACCAGCGTTTAAGAATGCACTTCCATCATCGCATTATGCGATGATGCGAAGCGATGCGAGCCTCTCTCGCTGCGCATCGTTGATGCGAGCCAACCTTATAGAAGCTGGCGCATCATAGGGTTATGCAACATGTGAGCCTATGCGAGAAGCGATCCGATGTGAACACATCATGTTAATTTTACTTTTAGGGTCAATTTTAAACAAAAAGAATCGCTTCATGTTGTTTTATATTTAGGGTCAATTTTAAATTAAAAAAAGAGTCCACTGCTGCGACTACTACTATAGAATTTTCTAGGATTAACTTTGAATCCGCTTTGGCTACTTTTTCTTCACTGCTACGACTACCACTGTTGCGACTTCTTCTTTAGAAGAACAAGGATTAGATGTTGAAATATTATTAATTTAGACTCGATTTTTCTTCTTTTTTCTTGTTTGTTTTGCTATTTTGTTGAATTGTTTTGCTATTGTGGTCTGTGTCGTTTTTCTGGTCAGTTATGCAACAGGTGTTTTGGTGATCAAAATGTGATTTTGGCGTTTAATTTAGGACCCGTTTGGTCATAAGAATTTTTTATTTTTTTTCGAAAAATTATTTCACTTTAGTGAAAAATTAAGGTGTTTGGCCATGAATACCAAATCCTATTCCAAATTGTTTATGGAAAAGTGAAAACAAGTTTCACTTTTTTCACTTTTTTTCAACTTCAATTTCAACTTTATTTATTGTTACAAATGGCCCTATTTTTTTTATTTTTACAAAAACATCCTATTAATTTCATCCAACAACTGGAGTTAAATATCTAACTACCACATTGCCCACTTCTTCCTACTTCCATCGATAAAAGTCCTCAAAATTGAAGACAACTTCAATTTTTTTCTTTTTCCTCAAAATCTCCGGAGTTAAATATCTAACTACCACATTGCCCACTTCTTCCTACTTCCATCGATAAAAGTCCTCAAAATTGAAGACAACTTCAATTTTTTTCTTCTTCCTCAAAATCTCCTCATGATACAACGGAACCTTAATCCGTCCATTCTTGCGACTCTTTATGCAACACCAACAACAAAGGCAACATTATTGTCTTCTCGCACATTTGGTTGTATCTTGTAGGTAAGTTAGTTAAGTTGGGTGATTTTGATAGTTATTAAAAATTGGGGATATAAAATTATATTTAAAAAAGTCTTTCCAAAAGTTTTTAAAAAAAAATTCCAAAAGACATGGCCAAACAAAACTCAATCTCCAACTTCAACTCCAATTTTTATTCCAACTCCAAAAAAATTGTAGTTTTCATGGCCAAACGCCTACTTAAACTTCTTCTTATATACATTGTCTTTAGTGTTGATTATATAGTTGTTGTGGCCTTTTCAACCCTGTCTTGTTGATTGGAATTTGGATGCTCTATTTAGTCTTTTTTCTTTCACTTTAATGATGCGTTTGCCTCGCTTCACGATTCGCGTAATGCGTGATGCGGAGCCTTGTCGCTTTTTCACGCATCACGCTTCCCTGAACACTGCATCTAACTGTGTTCACTGTTTTATTGAATAGAGTTTGCACCATTACAAAAAAATATTGTAAAACAACTACAACATCAGTTTTGATTTTTAACAAAAACACCCAAGTCATCCTATAGAAATAATCAACCACAGTGAGAAAGAATCTATATCCTTCCACAATAGTTACTTTGAAAGGACCCCATACATCTAGGTTCAGTAACTGAAATACATGTGATCTTCTATTATTGCTGGAAGGAAAAGAGGACCTGACTTGTCTGGCCAGTGGACCAACCCTACATTTTTCAGTAACTACTTTGCATTCTTCATTTTAAGATTGAAGCGGTTGTTTCAAGATCCCAATTGCATGTCCCATTCTTCTATGCTACAATTTTGCTTCTTCATTTGTCTTTCCTGCATAACAACCTGCCATGTGTGCTGCTCTCTCTACTGCATTTTCTTTATTTAATGACTTCATGATTTGGTTAAACTGATCCAGTGTGAATCTAGGAGCAGGAGTGAAAGATGGAATAACACCTGCTCCTTGTGCCATGAATGCGTGAGAATCATCCATTATTCCACTTTCTCCTTTCTCTCCCTTGTCACAACTCCTTGTATAAGCATTTACATTTCTACTGTCTCCTGAATTCTGTTGCTCAGGGTAGTTGAGCTGATATGAAAATCCTTGAGCAGTGTAATGTTGATTTCTGTTGTCTTCTACAGTGGCATTATGAGCATTATATTCTGTCTTATTTCCAAACTGAAAAGCTGATGGATATCCATTCACTCTATGACAATCCTCTTTAATGTGTCCCTGCAAATGACAATAATCACAAATCTGATCCCACTTCTTCTTTCTCTGATAATTTCCTTGAAAATTTCATCTTCCATGAAAATTTCTTCTTCTTGATAATTGCCTCTTCCTTGAAAATTTCCTCTTCCATGGAAACTGACTCTACCTTGAAAATTTCCCCTTCTTCTATATTGTCCTCGTCTAGCTCCCATCATAGCTGAGAATTCGTTTGTTACCATGTTCAGTGGGGAATCAGACACTATCTTCTGGCTCTCCCTATCTATTACTAGTGAATAAGCTTGATTTAGGGCTGGAATTGGATGCATCAACAGAATTTGACCCCTAGTTTGTTCGTATGTTTCATTCAGTCCCATTAGAAATTGCATCATCCTCAAAATGCTGAAGTGTTCAACAAACTCTTTAGTTTTTGCACAAGTACAACCAGGTGATGGAATTAGGCAATGAAATTCATCCCAATAACTTCTCAAATTCGAGTAATATTCAGATATAGTCTTTGTACCTTGCGACATTGTACCAATTCCTTTATGCAATTGATAAACTCACGATTCATTGACATCTGCTGCTGTTGTTGCATAAACAATTTCACTATAATTTTTTTTTGATACTGATCCCATTATTCAATTCAGAACCACTGCATTGCATCTCTCCCATAAATTTTCATTCGTTGGTTAATCCTCCTTCTTGCATGTTCCGTCAATGAACCCTAGCTTGTTCTTCTCCAGAATTACTAGCTTGATGGATTGACTCCACATTATTGCATAATTCTCCGAGCCAGTGAACTCAATCGAGATAATTGGAACTCCTGATGTGTCCGATGAAGAATGAAAAATGGATGAGTTTGATCCGTTTTGTTCGTCACCATTGTTGCTTCCTAGATCTAGAAATCTCTCTATCAAGGTCGCTCAGACCTGCTCTGATACGATGTTGAAACTAGAGAAGAAGATAAAGCTGAAAATAGAGATATGAGTTTGAACTCTGAGTTAAAGGAAAATATTTGAGATTGATTCTAACTGGATGAATGATTACACACCTTCCACTACATTATATAGTACTACCACTGACTTTATTCAGCTAATTATTAAAATGTTAACTACCTCTAACTGTGTAACTAATTACTTACTGTACCCAATTCCTAAGTTATCTGGTAATATTGTCTGCATAATGTGTCCTCTTTTTTCACACTTAGCCACTGTTCCTAAGTTACTTGGACTCTTTACTTTTAGTGTCGCACCCGTGTCGACATGACATGGGTGTGGGATCCGTACCCGATCTGGTCAATCGATTTTGGGTACTTTGACCAAAATCGACTGGGAAAGTCCCCACAGATTTAAGAAATTCTGTAATCAAACCAAAAGCTAAGGTGAAATTGAAATGGAATACCTTGTATATAAAAATTTCTATGTTATTGCTTTTCTTTTTATCTCCTTTCAAGATTTTCTTCTTGAACAATATTTTTTCCTCAAGTTTTCCATATAATATCTCAGTTTATGTTTTATAACTTTCTTTTTAGATATTTAAAGTATTTTTTTGCCGAATCCCCGCACCTATATCTATACGTATTCCTAGATCCATATCCGTAAATCTTTAAATTGAGACCGTGAAGGACCTCTAGATCCGTACACGTATCGAACACCCGAACTCGAGTCCGAGCAACTTAGACTGTTTGCATCATTTATCCACGATCAATACTCTCAACAGTATCTGAGATAGAATTCCTCCAGGAATACATGAAACAAAGATATGAACTAAATGAAAATGGTAAAGAAATGTTTCTATTTCATGTAATTTATAAGCTTTTTCTACATCCATATGATCTCACACCTTTCCAACTGCGTCCAAGGCGAGGACCCTTTAATTGATGTTGTATTCCGTCATCAGCAAGTGGTTGGTGGACACGGCCCTTTCTCTAAATACCTTGGGAAGTGAAGAGGATAAGTTGAAACTCATTGAATAATCTTCTCTTGAAGGTAGGTGTCACGGCCCACATTCGGGACCGTGATGACACCTATTCCATCCTCCGTGATAGGTAAGCCAAATACTCGATTCCAAGAACAACATCCAAACTCACATAAGCGAAAGACAATAAGAACATAACCAACCCCGAATAATCTCATAAGTGGATTAATAGACTAGAACAAAAAAACAAATCACAGATAATCCCAGGTCTGGAAGTCACTAATACAAGCCACTAAATACAGAACCAAAAGAAAGTTTGAGTTTTTCAAAATGTGGAAAATGCATAAGAACAAGGCTGAAGGAGATTTCCAGTAGTCTCTAAAGTCAGTAGCAGCTACCTCGAATCTCCAATGATGTTAGCAAAAAAGAAACCACGGAGTCAATATCCGAAGGTTGTCGGATCGGTACCTGCATGTAGGGTGCAGAAAAGGCAAGGGTGAGTACGGAACCACGTGTACTCAGCCAGCATCGTCGACCGACCCTAATTCAAAGTGGTGACGAGTGACACCACGTAAATCATCTAAAAACAAACATATAACCTGCACTCAGGAAAAACCATCCTAATCTAACTGAATAGTCAAGTTTAACAGTCATAAGGATATCATACACAATCCAAGAAATTCTCAATCCAGTGAAATAAATAACATATATACAGTAAGTACCAGATCAACAAACACACTTTAACCAATCAGAACCAAATGAATCAATGCAATACGCTGCAATGCAATGCAAATGCATATATTGTGTAGGCGTGCACTCCGCTCCCAATAAATATACTGTGCAGGCATGCACTCCGATCCCAATAAATATACTGTGCAGGCATGCACTCCGATCCCAATAAATATACTTTGCAGGCGTGCACTCCGATCCTAATAAATATATATAATATTGTGCAGGCGTGCACTCCGATCCCAATAAATAAACTGTGCAGGCGTGCACTTCGATCCCAATGAATATACTGTGCAGGCGTGAACTCCGATCCCGATAAATATATATAATATTGTGCAGGCGTGCATTCCGATCCCAATAAATATATATATATAATATTGTGCAGGCGTGCACCCCGATCCCATATGAAATGCAATGCATGATGTGCAGGCGTGCAACTCCGACCCTAAATCATCAATAAAGTCAAGCAAAGCACTCTGTGTCTTAAACCAGATCAGACAACAATTTCAAAGTCAACTCAACTTATCAAATAAGAATATTCTCAAAACGGTTCAAACATACAATTAACTTATTTTATCCCCTCAAACAACACCGGTACCCGCATAGATGCTCGTCACACTCACTCTATACGGGACCTCCAATTCCCATTACTCCTATTACACATAACTAACAAATATTCAAATAAGCACTTTGAAAAAGAGTCTAGGAAAAGTCTCAACTTGCCTGAACTCGAAGCCAAACGTCAATTTATAAACTTGCCCTTTTGTAAGGTTTCCAAATAATCAAAGTCTGTTCAAATACGTAATTCCCATAAGAGTAGGAATTTAATAACGCCCATATTGTTATAATAATCTCATTCTAAGTTGTAGTCCAAAATATAAAAATTAAAAATACGGAATGGAACTTGAATTCACGGACAATTCATAGAAATTATACGAACAGTAGTTGCAGGCCAAAAGTTGCGACAACTAAATGTAATGCTCCTTAATGGTAATTACTTTGCCATCATTATAAGGCAATGATTAAGTAATCAATGTACCTTTATATGAAAAGCAACAAAATTAAAAATTATATTACCTAAAATATACTATTTTTCCACTAACTAAATGAATCCAAGGAACATTGGCAGCAACCTTACTCCACCTACGGACAATCCTATTGGCAACATTATGGTAGTAACAAAAAAAAAAGACTGACCAATTCCTTTATTATTAATTTGTTTCAATATATGTCGCCAGTTTCCCATTTTTAATTAGAAAAACAACATTCTTCTCTCACTGCTCACTCCCTCACGGCCTAAGCCCCTATAAAACATGGTAGAGAATTGCTCAAAGTTTCTAACCTGAGATGTCGCGAAACCTTTTTCCACAACCACGAATGGAAAAATATGGTACTGTTAATTGTTGTGCCCTCTTCTGAAACTTTCTCTGATTTTATTATTGATTATTAATATATATAATAAACCCTTCCACTTAAAATTTATTGTATACATAGGTCTCAAGACTTATGAAAATATCAGTTTGACCCATAATTATAAAATAGTGACAAAGTTACGAGATGGGTTAAAATGGGACAAATTTATTAAATAAATTAGTAGGGTCGTTACATCATCCACCACTAAAACAAACGTTCGTCCTCGAACGTAAAGAGAAAGAAGGTACCTGGACTATCAAAGAGATGCGGATATCTACTCTGTATGTCAGACTCAACCTCCCAAGTAAATTCAGCGATCTCAACTTCCTAACCTGCCTATCCAAGATAGCTATAGGCTCCTCCTCAAATGTCAGATTCTGATCCAGACTCATTGAGTTCCATTGAATCACATGCGAATCAGCTGGATGGTACCTCTTCAACATAGAAACATGAAAAATAGGATGTACGGCTGGAAGACCCGGTGGCAAAGCCAACTCATAAGCAACTGGACCAACACGCTGAAGAATCTCAAAAGGGCTAATAAACCTCGGACTAAGCTTTTCTTTCTTCTGAAACCTCATCACAAGCTTTTCTTTCTTCCGAAACCTCATCACACCCTTCATGGGCGATACCTTCAACAAAACCCGCTCGCCCTGCATGAACTCCAATTCACGGACTCTCCTATTACTAGCATAACTCTTCTGTCTACCCTGAACCGCTGAGAGCCGATCCTAGATCAATCTCACTTGGTCCATGGAATCTCTCAACAAATCAGTACCCCAAGGTCTAACCTCAAAAGAATCAAACCATCCAACTGGGACCTACACTTCCTACCATACAAGGCCTCAAATGGAGCCATCTGAATACTAGAGTGGTAGCTATTATTATAAGAAAACTCAACTAAGGGCAAAAACTGATCCCAATGACCCCCAAAATCCATCACACAAGCTCGCAACATGTCCTCCAACACCTGAATAGTCCGCTATGACTGGCCATCTATTTGGGGATGAAATGTTGTACTCATATCCAACTGAGTACCCAACTCCCGCTATAAAGTACGCCAAAATTTTGAAGTGAACTTAGTACCTCTATCTGAAATAATGGAAACAAGCACGCCATGCAATCGAACTATCTCACGAATGTAAATCTTAGCCAAATTCTCTACATTATAACTCATTTTCACAGGCACAAAATGGACTGATTTGGTCAATCTGTCCACAATCACCCAAACCGAATCAAACTTCCCCAAGGTCTGAGGCAACCCAACTACAAAATCCATAGTGATACGCTCCCCTGTACTTCCACTCGGGAATGGGCATCCTCTGAAGCAAATCACCCAGTTTCCTGTGCTTATATTTCACCTGTTGGCAATTCAAACACTTAGCCACAAACTCCGCAATATCTCTCTTCATCCCACACCACCAGTAATGCCGTTTAAGGTCATGATACATCTTCACCGCACCTGGATGAATGGAATAACGCAAACAATGGGCCTCCTCCATAATAGGTCTAGTCAAATCACCCACTCAAGGAACACAAATCTGCCCCTTAATCTTCAAAACACCCTCCTGGTCCAAAATCGCCTCCTTAGCCTCACCTCGCATCACTTTATCCCTAATAATACACAACTTTTCATCCTGACAAATCTCGAATATGCTCTATAACAAGGACCTCGCCTCCACATATGCCAAAACTGTACCTGACTCAGAAATATCAAGACGCACAAAACTGTTAGCCAACCGTTGAACTTCCCTGTCTAATGGTCGCTCCTCCACACTTAACAATGCGAGACTACCCATACTAACTGCCTTCCTACTCAAGGCATCCGCCACTACATAGGCCTTGCCCGGATGATACAGGATAGTTATATCATAATCTTTCAACAACTCCTTCCATCTACGTTGCCTCAAATTCAATTCCTTCTATTTGAAGATATACTAAAGGCTACGACGATCAGTGTACACCTCACAATAAACTCCATACAAATAGTGCCGCCACAATTTCAATACAAACACTACCGCTAGTAACTCTAAATCATGAGTAGGATAATTTCTCTCATGTGGCTTCAACTGCCTCGAAGCATATGCTATCACCTTATTTCTCTACATCAACACACCACCCTAGCCAATGCCAGAGGCATCACAAACACAGTAAAACCCTCACCTTCAATAGGTAAGGTCAAGATAGAAGCTAATGTCAATAAAGCCTTGAGCTTTTGAAAGCTCTCCTCACACTTATCTGACCACTGAAAAGCCAAATTCTTCTGAGTCAATTGAGTCATGGACCTGCAATAGAAGAGAAACCCTGCACAAATCGCCTGTAATAGCCCGCCAACCCAATAAAACTCCGAATATCTGAAGGTGAAGTAGGCCGTGACCAATTCCTAACTGCCTCAACCTTGGCCTTATCGACCATTATTCCATCCTTGGAAACGTGTCCCAAGAATGCCACAAAACTGAGCCAAAATTCACACTTTGAAAACTTGGCATATAACTTCTCATCCCTCAACCTCTGGAGTACGATTCTCAAATGTTTTGCATGACATGCCTCGCTCTTAGAATACACCAAAATGTCATCGATGACCACAATCACAAAAGAATGAAGATAAGGCCGAAACACCTTGTTCATCAACTCCATAAACACTGCACGCTGCTGGGGCATTAGTCAACCTAATGGACATAACTAAGAACTCATAGTGGCCATATCTAGTTCGAAAAAGTCTTAGGAATGTCCGAAGCTCGAATCTTCAACTGATGATACCCCGATCTAAGTCAATCTTCGAAAACACAGTAGCACCCTGAAGCTGATCAAACAAGTCATCAAGACACGGTAGAGGATACTTTTCCTTGATTGTCACTTTGTTCAACTGTCGATAATCAATGCACATTCTCATAGACCTAGCCGTCTTCTTCACAAATAACATCGGAGCACCCCAAGGTGATACACTTGGTTGAATAAACCCCTTTCTTAACAAGTCCTGAAGCTGATCTTTCAATTCTTTCAGCTTAGGTGGCGCCATCCTATAAGGAGGAACAGAAATGGGCTTAGTGCCCGACTCTAGATCAATATCGAAATCAATATCTCTACCAGGAGGAACACCTGGAAGTTCAGTAGGAAATACATCTATGAACTCTGTAACCACCTCTACTGACTCTAAAGAAGGTGCTTCGGTACCAGTATCACGAACATAAGCCAAATATGATAGACAACCCTTCTCAACTAACCACTGAGCCTGAATGAATGAAATCACCTTCTTAGGATATGAACTCCGAACACCGCTCCACTCTAATCTAAGGAGATCAAGCATAGCTAAAGTAACTGTCTTGGCATGGCAATCCAAGATAGTATGATAAGGAGAAAGCCAATCCATGCCTAAAATTACATCAAAGTCAACCATATCCACTCTAGGGAGATCAGGCAGGGCTAATGTAACTGTCTTGGCATGACAATCCAAGATAGCATGATAAGGAGAAAGCCAATCCATGCCTAAAATTACATCAAAGTCAACCATATTCAGGATAATCAAATCTACCCAGGTATCATGCCCCAAAATAGAAACAATGCAGGATCGGTATACCCGATCCACCACTAAGGAATCATCTGCTGGAGTAGAAACACGAATAGGCACAGCCATAGACTCACAACTCATTTAAAAGCTGGAAGCGAAGTATGCAGACACATAAGAGAAAGTAGAACCAGGATCAAATAATACCGAAGCAGGTCGATGACAAACAAAGACGATACCTGTAATGACTGCATCAGAAGACTGCCTCGGGCTTCCCTGATAAGTCACTCCTCTACCACCACCCTTACCCGCTAAGATTTGCCTCTACCCCTAACTGGGAGTGCTGCTGCTCTAATAGGAGCCTGATAACTCTACTGTGGACACCACACCTCTGCTGGACAATCTCTCCGAAGATGATCCTGACTACCATACTCATAACAAGACTTAGGAGCCACCAACTGTCGAGAAGGACCTAAATATCCGGTATGGCCACCACGGCCTAAAAACTGCTGATATAAACCCTGTGAAGCCTGTCCCGACCCATAAGAACTCCGACCTGAATATCCACCCTTTGCTGTCTGCATCGCTGCCTGAACTGGCCTATTATGCTGAGGGCGAAAATCTCTTTTGAAAGAACCCTTACCTCTAGATGAGGTGCCACTGAATCGGCCTGCAGCGCGGGATCTCTTGTCCCTCAGATCCCCATACGCCTCACTATGCATCAACTCAAACTCCTTTGCCGATTCTACCACCTTCTGAAGAGAAGCTCCAGATTGGGCTACAGTAAACACGACCTCACGACCTCTCTGATCCTAAGTGTCAAACCCCTCATAAACCTCCTAATCATCTCGGCCTCGTATAGTAAGATCACCATAGTATAATGGGCTAAGGCATAAAATTATCTCTCATACTCAACCACAGAAATGCCCTCCTGCGTCAAATTCTCAACCTGATGCCTACGCTCCTCCCTCGAGCTACGTGGAACGAACCTATCAAGGAAGGCCTGTGCAAATATAGCCAAGTCATCGGTAGAGAACCAGCTGGCCTGGTGTCAACATAAGAGCGCCACCACTGCTTGGCAGGACCACGCATCTGTAAAGCAGTATAAGTAACCCCGTGAGAGTCAACCAATCCCATACTCTGAAGTCTCTCGTGACAACTGACCAGAAACTCGTAATCATCCTCATGCAGATCACCCTGAAACTGTGGTGGGTCTATCTTCCTAAATCTCTCAAACCGCTGCTGCTCCTCATCAGACATAACTACCATACCTCCACCGGTAGCTCCAACCCCTGGTAATGGCTTACCATCATACCTCGGTGCTAGCTGAACCACTGGGCCCTGATAGATCGGAATAGGCTGCTAATCTGGGCTCTGCGCCCCCACCCTAACACGTGAACCCTACGGAGTACCAAGTGATCCGCCTCCCTGAACTATAGTCTCCAAAACACCCAACATCTTATCCAAGGTATTTTGAAGATGCTATGCAGCAACAAACCCTGGTGGTGCCTAACTTAGGCCCACATCATCAGCTGGAACCTGCACACCTTCATCACCTACCTCGAACTCACCCTCGAGGGACCCTGCCCTACTAGGAACCTGAGCAGCTCCTCGAACTCCCTCTCTACCACGACCTCTGCCCCTACCACGTCTTCTACCCCATCCAGGTATCCCCCTCGAGCAATCGGCTCAAGGGCTAGTGAGGGCTCCTGACCGCGATTCCGAGGTGCACGAGTCCTCACCATCTGTGAGAGAATAGGAGAAGAATTTCAGTATTTAAAGTTAAAGGATCAATAGTGCATGATAAGAGAGAATAAAATGAATGCTTCCTAAAGTCCTATAGCCTCTCGAAGATAAGTAACGAACGTCTTCGCACCGATCTGCACCTATTCCATCCTCCGTGATAGGTAAGCCAAATACCCGATTCCAAGAACAACATCCAAACTCACATAAGCGGAAGATAATAAGAATATAACCAACCCCGAATAATCTCATAAGTAGATTAATAGACTAGAACAAAAAAACAAATCACAGATAATCCCAGAGGTCTGGAAGTCACTAATACAAGCCACTAAATACAGAACCAAAAAAAAGTTTGAGTTTTTCAAAATGCGGAAAATGCATAAGAACAAGGCTGAAGGAGATTTTCAGTAGTCTCTAAAGTCAGTAGCAGCTACCTCGAATCTCCAATGATACTAGCAAATAAGAAACCACGGGAGTCAATATTCGAAGGTCGTCGAATCGGTACCTGCACGTAGGGTGCAGAAAAGGCAAGGGTGAGTATGGAACCACGTGTACTCAGCCAGCATCGTCGACCGACCCTAATTCAAAGTGCTGACGAGTGACACCACGTAAATCATCTAAATACATACTACCTGCACTCAGGAAAAACCATCCTAATCTAACTGAATAGTCAAGTTTAACGGTCATAAGGATATCATACACAATTCAAGAAATTCTCAATCCAGTGAAATTAACAAATATACAGTAAGTACCAGATCTGCAAATACACTTTAACCAATCAGAACCAAATGAATCAATGCAATGCGATGCAATGCAAATGCATATATTGTGCAGGCGTGTACTCCGATCCCAATATGTATATTGTGCAGGCATGCACTCCGCTCCCAATAAATATACTGTGCAGGCATGCATTCCGATCCCAACCCAATAAATATACTGTGCAGGCGTGCACTCCGATCCCAATAAATTTATATAATATTGTGCAGGCATGCTCTTCGATCCCAATAAATAAACTGTGCAGGCGTGCACTCTGATCCCAATAAATATACTGTGCAGGCGTGCACTCCGATCCTAATAAATTTATATAATATTGTGCAGGCATGCTCTTCGATCCCAATAAATAAACTGTGCAGGCGTGCACTCTGATTCCAATGAATATACTGTGCAGGCATGCACTCCAATCTCAATAAATATATATAATATTGTGCAGGCGTGCACTCCGATCCCATATGAAATGCTATGCATGATGTGCAGGCGTGCAACTCCGACCCCAAATCATCAGATCAGACATCAATTTCAAAGTCAACCCAACTTATCAAGTAAGAATATTCTCAAAACGGTTCAAACATACAATTGACTTATTTTATCCCCTCAAACAACACCGGTACCCGCATAGATGCTCGTCACAATCACTCTATACGGGACCCCCAATTCCCATTACTCCCATTACACATAACTAACAAATATTCAAATAAGCACTTTGAAAAAGAGTCTAGGAAAAGTCTCAACTTGCCTAATCTCGAAGCCAAGCGTCAATTTATAAACTTGCCCTTTTGTAAGGTCTCCAAATAATCAAAGTCTGTTCAAATACGTAATTCCCATAAGAGTAGGAATTTAATAACGCCCATATTGTTATAATAATCTCACTCTAAGTTGTAGTCCAAAATATAAAAATTAAAAATACGGAATGGAACTCGAATTCACGGACAATTCATAGAAATTATACGAACAGTAGTTGCAGGCCAAAAGTTACTGACAACTAGATGTAATGCTCCTTAATGGTAATTACTTTGCCATCATTATAAGGCAATGATTAAGTAATCAATGTACCTTTATATGAAAAGCAACAAAATTAAAAATTATATTACCTAAAATATACTATTTTTCCACTAACTAAATGAATCCAAGGAACATTGGCAGCAACCTTACTCCACCTACGGACAATCCTATTGGCAGCATTATGGTAGTAGCAAAAAAAAAAAAAGACTTTGACCAATTCCTTTATTGTTAATCTGTTTCAATATATGTCGCCAGTTTCCCATTTTTAATTAGAGAAACAACATTCTTCTCTCACTGCTCACTCCCTCACGGCCTAAGCCCCTATAAAACATTGTAGAGAATCGCTCAAAGTTTCTAACCTGAGATGTCGCGAAACCCTTTTCCACAGCCATGAATGGAAAAATATGGTACTGTTAACTGCTGTGCCCTCTTCTGAAACTTTCTCTGATTTTATTATTGATTATTAATATGTATAATAAACCCTTCCCACTTAAAATTTATTGTATACATAGGTCTCAAGACTTACGAAAATATCAGTTTGACCCATGATTATAAAATAATGTCTAAAAATTATTAGATGGGTTAAAATGGGACAAATTTATTAAATAAATTAGTAGGGTCGTTACAGTAGGCATGTCCCCAAGGCTCTGATATGACGACTCTCCCAATTACATGTGTTTTAGGGGGTTGAACGCCTTATTCTTATGAGTGACCTGTGTAGTAATTAGGAAAATTTTGATGGATGAACTATCAATTTATTATTAAGTTTTTGGATGAATTGATGTTAGAATGATGTGCTTACCTGGGTCTTTTACTTTGATTGATTTATAGAGTTGAAGGTCAATAGTGAAGTTGGATTCTTTATTTAGTCAGTTACTCCTTAGTTTCGTGGCTTTCGTCAGTGAGTTTTTCTTACAGTTACAGTCTGTTTTTAAGTTTTTTTGATACTAATTCATAAATCTATTTGCCTAACAATTACCTTCTAGGACATCGTGCAAGTTGTATGGAATATTCTGGCGAAAGTTTTTTCTGAGCAAGTGTTTTATAATAAAAATTATGCATAAGAAGTTGTGTTTGACTAGTTGTGAATTTTTTCGGACTTTTGAGTATTTTGTGAGTAGAATAAAAAGTTTTCATTTGAAAGACCTATCGGACCTGTTTCCGAAATATAGAATTTTTATTTGAGAACATCCTCAAACCCCTTCTTAAGAAACAGCCTTTCAAAATGTTTCCCTAAAGAAGTGGAAAAACAAGTTTTTGCAACAGTTGGAAAAATGTTCCGTAAAAGAAGGCCACCTAATATTCGGAAGGCACTGTTTTGGTGATACGATAGTGAAGGTCAGGTCTCCATTTAATGGTAACAGCCTCATACCCAATGGCGCATTCATCAGAAACTGTTACCATGACGATCTGGGCTGCAAAATGTTTAATTAAATTTGATGTATTATATAGATGAGATTGGTCATGTGCCCAATTTGATTATTACCCATTATCGTAATTTTATGTAAATATCACCAAAAATCTCTGGTTGCTTCTGCCTTATGTTGATCTTTAAATATGAATCTTGCTTGTGATGGTTATACATGTAGTTCATTTGTTCCAATTAGGAGGGGACAGTTGCTGAGTAAGCCAGAGTTGTAATTATGCAGGACCAAATGGCTTGCCAAAATTTTTGCATGTTATTTAAGTGGTTGTGGAGATACTCTCAGGATGTGGAGAAGTATTGTAAATGCTAAATATGAGTGGAACATTGAAGTAAAAGAGGGGTCTACACACATGAATGGGGTTTATGGAAACATATCAGGGATTTGTTGCCAAAATTCTGGAGTTATACTCTATTATAGTTGGTGATGAGAAAAAAAAAGGTGGATTTATGTACCAACAAAAAAGTGGATGGATTCATGGATTGGACATTCCCTCTAAAAAGATATATCCAGTTCTATAAGATCTCCATATGTTCAGATTGCACCGGTAACAGAGTGTTGAGAAAAGAACAACTGGAACGTTGTGTTAGGTAGATGCTTTCTGGACTTTGAGTTTAAAAGTTAGATGTTACTGTTTTATAGACTAGCAGAGATGGAATGGATTAATTGGGGAACAGATTCAATGTGGCTTATTTTGATAGAATAGCTCTAAATGTAGCACGTTTTACATAAGACAACCTAGCGAAAGTGGTTTTCCTATATGTACATATGTTAGTCGTGTGGAGGAGAAGCAGAATCTGTAATTCACCTTTTTCTCCATCGTCCTGTTGCTGGCAGGTATGTTCCTTTTCTTAAACCTTTTTAAAACCAGTCAGGGATTCCCCTGAAAAATTTGGAGCAGGTATTTGTAGCTGGAAAGGGAAGAGAACACAGACGATCGTCAGGAACTTGCCGATTCTGCTTCCTCTATGAACTTGTTGGGTGTTATGGAGGGAATTATCAGAAACAGGACTAGAATATGCTTGTCTATATCATTTGTCTTTTTTTTTTCCAAGTAGGATACACGTTATCACCTTCCTTCATAGTTATATGGAGAAGCTTTTGCTCACTTGTAAATAGATTTTGTAACTCAGCATCCTCATGGTGAGAATCATCTCAATAAAATCACATTAACTTCTTCTTGAGAAAAGGAAAAAGTACTTAATTGACATGTTCAAGGCATAAAATCTAATCGTAAATCCCACTTTATCTTATCTGACCTGTGACCTTTAATACTTCATAGTTAAAATACTTGGTAAACTCTGATAAATTTTAAGATTTTATTATCATTGACACATGGGTTTTTGCTGTTTTTACCCTTTGTTGTGCTTTTGTTGAGTAGTGGTTGGGGTGACACATGGTGGAATGGGGTCATGTCCTAGGGTGCTGGGTGTGGGGTCGAGGGCGGGTGTTGGGCTAGGTTTGTCATGTGGAGGGCGAGGTAGTAAGGGAGGGGATAAAAATGTCGATAGATTGATAGGGACCCTGTAGGGGAAGTCGATAGAACTGGTTAAGATTCTTAGGAAGAGAAGGATTAATATTGCGTGTGTTCAGGAGACCAAGTGGATAGGTTCTAAGGCTAGGGATGTAGATGGGTACAAGTTGTGGTACTCAGGTTGTGATAGGCGCAGGAATGACGTAGGTATCTTAGTGGACGAGGAGCTTGGGGGCAGGTAGTGGAGGTTAATAGGGTTAGTGATAGGGTGATGGCTATCAAGTTGGTCTTTGGGGGGTTTAATTTGAACATCTGTAGTGCATATGCGCCACAGGTGGGTCTGGACGAGGAGGAGGAGATTTTTTGGGAGGTGGTTAGAGGCGTGCCTAGTTCGGAGAAGATTTTCTTAGGAGGGGATTTTAATGGGCACATCGGTTCTTTGCCGTTAGGGTGTGATGATGTGCATGGAGGTTTTGGGTTCGGGGTTAGGAATGATGAGGGAGCTGCTCTTTTGGAGTTTGCCAGGGCCTTTGGGTTGATGGTAGTGAATTCCAGTTTTCCGAAGAAGGAGGAGCATCTTGTTACTTTTCGTAGTAGGTTAGCCAAGACTCAGATTGACTTTTTGCTGCTTAGGAAGGGGAATAGAGCTTTGTGTAAGGATTGTAAGGTGATCCCGAGTGAGAATCTTATGACCCAGCATAGACTGCTGGTGATGGACTTGGCTATCAAGAAGGGCAAGAAGAGGCGGGGTGGGAAGGGTCCGCCTAGAATTAGGTGGGGTGGCCCGACTCCGGTTAGTGCGTTAGAGATAGGGGCGAAGTTAGAGAGGATGGGGTGTGGGAGTGTAGAGGGGACGTGGATAATATGTCGGATAAGGTTGCCAGGTGCAGGTGCATCAAGGGGTCTGCTAGAGAGGTGTTGGGCATTTTGAGGGGCTGGTCTGGCCGGTATCGAGGGGATTGATTGTGGAATGAAGATGTCAAGAAAAAGGTGGAGACGAAGAAAGTGGCTTATGCTAAGTTGGTGGAGAGCAAGGATGAAGAGGAGAAGCGGGTGAGTAGGGAAGAGTACAAGTTAACAAAGAAGGAGGCTAAGTTAGCAGTTACGGCTGCTAAGTCAGCAGCTTTTGAGAGTTTATATAAGGGGTTAGAGGAGAAAGACGGGGAAAAGAGGTTGTTTAGGCTTGCGAAGGTTAGGGAGCGGAAGGGGCGGGATCTGAATCAGGTGAAGTGTATTAAGGGGAGGATGACAGAGTATTGGTTGACAGCGCCCACATTAAGGAAAGATGACAGTCGTATTTTCATAGGTTTTTTAATGAGAGGGGGACAGAGAAGTTGTGTTAGGGGAATTGGAGCACTCCGGAGAGTCGCGATTTTGGCTATTGTTGGTGTTTTAAGGTAGAGGAGGTCAGTGACGCCATTCGCAAGATGCGAAGAGGCAGGGTGACGGGGCCCGACGAGATCCCG
Source organism: Capsicum baccatum var. pendulum (assembly GCA_030864225.1). Classification (NCBI taxonomy): domain Eukaryota; kingdom Viridiplantae; phylum Streptophyta; class Magnoliopsida; order Solanales; family Solanaceae; genus Capsicum; species Capsicum baccatum. Next base: position 188,293,180 of record CM061555.1, read on the forward strand.
ATGGATTTTTGTAAGTTTTCTAGCGGGGCAGGGTTGAGGTGGCTGACCAACTTATTTAACAACATTTTTAAGTCTGCTAGGATGCCCGAGGAGTGGAGATGGAGCACGATGATTCCTTTGTATAAGAACAAGGGGGACATTCAGAGCTGCAATAACTACCGGGGTATTAAGTTGTTGAGTCACACGATGAAGATTTGGGAGAGAGTGGTGGAGCGGAGGTTGAGGAAGATTGTGTCTATTTTGGAGAATCAATTTGGATTTCGCTCCACGACTGAGGCAATTCACCTAGTGCGGAGACTGATAGAGCAGTATAAAGAGAGGAAGAGGGATCTGCACATGGTATTTATTGACTTGGAAAAGGCGTATGACAAGGTCCCTAGGGAGGTTCTGTGGAGATGCCTGGAGGCGAGGGGTCCCTGTGGCGTACAACAAAGTGACTAAGGACATGTATGAGGAGGCAAAGACTCGGGCAAGGACAACGGGAGGGGATTCTGAGCATTTTTCGATCTTGACAGGATTGCACCAGGGATCAACTCTTAGGTCGTTTTTATTCGCCTTGGTGATGGATGTGTTGACGTGGAATATACAAGGCGAGGTGCCTTGGTGTATGCCTTGGTGTATGCTTTTTGCGGATGATATAGTTTTGATTGAGTAGGACCAAGACGGAGTACTTGGAGTGCAAGTTTAGTGACTCAGGCAAGAGGAGGAGGTGGTAGTGAAGTTGGAGTCCCAAGCAGTTTGTAAGAAGGATAGTTTTAAGTATCTTGGGTCTATGATCCAGGGGAATGGAGAGATAGATGAGGCTGTTTCTCATTGTATTGGGGCAGGTTGGATAAAATGGAGGCTCGCTTCGGAAATTTTATGCGATAAGAAGGTGCCCCTAAGCTAAAAGGCAAATTCTATAGAGTCGCAGTTTGACCGGCTATGTTATATGGAGCGGAGTGTTGGCCGGTTAAGAACTCTCATATCCAAAAGTTAGGTGGCGGAAATGAGAATATTGCGTTGGATGTGTGGATTTTCAAAGGCTGATAGGGTTAGGAATGAGATTATTCGGGAGAAGGTGGGTGTGGCGTCGGTGGAGGATAAAATGCGGGAAGTGAAGTTGAGATGGTTTGGTCATGTGATGAGGAGGGGCACGGATGCCCCAGTTCGTAGGTGTGAGAGGTTGACCTTGGATGGCTTCAAGCGGGGTAGAGGTAGACAGAAGAAATACTGGAGGGAAGTGATTAAACGTGATATGGAGCAGTTACAGCTGACTGAGGACATGACCCTAGATAGGAAGATACGGAGGTAAAACATTAGGATAGAGGGCTAAGCCGTGTGGGCGAGTAGGCAGTAGTTAGGAGGGCTTTGGTTCTGGTAATGTTCAATATTTTTTGGGATGTCGTGCATATGTTATTTTATTATGTTCCATGCCTTGAATTTTTTTTTTTTTTTTGTATATTGTCCTTTTCCTGTGCCGGGGGTCTATCAGAAACAACCTCTCTACTTCTTTGGAGGTAGTGGTATGGACTGCGTACATTCTACCCTCCCCAGACCCCACGATGTGGGAATATACTGGGTTTGTTGTTGTTATCATTGATAATAAGAAATTCCGCGTCTCAGGTACTTTGTTTGGACTTATCCTCTTAGGTCCTTTAATAGAGATCAATACAGCAACATTGTTGGGAATATTTCTTCATCAAAAAGAAAACAACTTTATTTGAACCTCCCTTCTAATTTCTTTTACCTGATTGGTAACATGCAACATTTCTCTATTTACTGTTCCCCTCATCCCCGCTTTCTTTCTGGTACTAGTGTATTCCTGCAGTTTGAGGCTTTTGTATATGTATTCGAACCCCATGCATATTTATTCACAGTTGTTAAGGCAGATATAGATATACTTTCTGCTCTCAGTTGCCAGGTCCAATTAGGGTAGGGAAGTCCTTTTTTGTGGATTGAGAACGTTCGCATAATTTCATCCAAAGATACTGAATTTTTATGCATCCAAACACTATGAATAAGCCCCCCTCACCATCTCTCTGGTTCTCTCACTACTATTCAGTTGCTATTGCACCCTATCTTTATGTCAAGTTTTATTATTTGAATTTGTTTATAATGATGAGCTTTTCATTCTTCAGTAGATTTAGTTTCTTGACAGATCAGTGTTTTATCCTCCTTGTTATGCATTAACAGGATGCTTCTGTTATTTGTAGGGGAATGATGTGGGCACCCAGTACAGGTCTGGAATTTACTTCTACACACCTGAGCAAGAGAAGGCAGCACTTGAATCCCGGGACAGACGACAAAAGATTTTGAACAGGAAGATTGTTACTGAGATTTTGCCTGCCAAGAAATTTTACAGAGCTGAGGAATATCATCAGCAGTACCTTGCAAAGGGGGGTCGGTTTGGCTCAAAGCAGTCTGCTGAGAAAGGCTGCAATGATCCCATCCGATGCTATGGTTGAGACCTTTTCATTTGCAGCATAAGAATAATGTTGGTTGTGTCTATTCTTCTAAGGTATGGTTGTTATAGGCTTTAAATGTGCTTCTGCAGTAGTGTATTTAGTCTAGCACTTACACCTGCTTCAGGAAAATCCGATGTAGCTTCACCTCAGATTTGTGATGTATATATGGTTGCAGATTCGTGCCGTTTCATGTTCAGATATGTTTATTTGATGCCCGTGCCATATATTTGAGTTATGAAATCCAATGGCGGGCCTCATTGTTTAGGAGTTAGTATCAACTAAGTGATGTTGCTATTGATAATCTTTAAAGAAATATTCCTGCAATATCATTTCTGCCATATTAGAATACAACCTGTGATGCCCCAACAAAAGGGAAATATAATTACTGTTCTCTATATTTTGAAGTGTATTACACGCAAGTCTTTAAACTCCAGATCTGTTAGATCTAAGGATTTCTTCGCAGATTGGACTTGAGATTTTGTGGGTTGACCACGTGATCCCTGCAAGATTATTTCTGCATTACTACGTGTGGACAAACGGTCCCTAGAACAAAAGCAAAGCACATCATGTGATAAACAGAAAAGGGGCTAGTCATTTAAACGATGTAAGATGGAATTGTTTTAAGACATCAACAAGATGCCAACATTCATTTGAAAAGACAGACAATAGTTGCACTTACTATATGGTGTAAGCACAATCGGAGCATAGTACTAAAAGTGAGGCCCTTAAATTGTAGTACAAGTTTTCAAGTACTTGTTCCAACTGCCGATAAATTGTGTGTTATCCGATTAGTAAAGTTTAGGGTCTGGACAAAGTACTTAATCCACCATCATTGGTGATAATAGGAGCTTCCTCGTGCATAGAATATTCATGACTCGTGGTAGGAATCTGTACAATATTTACCAAATCAATTTTGAGTCGTATTGGAAGCCTCTTGAGTAATGCCACTGTAACGTTGGGCTGTGGCTGTAGCAACACACAGGAGGACGAAAAACATAGCTACTGTGAAATTTTTACCCATCTTGGAGACTTTTCGGTTTATTAAATAGATATTTTGTAAATTTGTGTTTGTGACGGAATGTTTCCAAGTGCACATTATATATGAATCTTGAGAGAAAATCCATTGCAGAATTGGTCTTACGTGTCTTTTACGATGCAAAATCCATTCACTTTTCGACAATTTTTGCATCCTTGAGCAACAATAGTTAACCTAAGCAATTTTGAAGGAATGAAGGGTCCAAATGATGCAGAATTGTTTGTATATGCGTTCTCTACAGCAAGATTCCAATCACTACTAGACAATCTTAATTGAATCATTGATAATCATTAGTAAACCTAACAATGTAAAATCATTTAGGCAAATTATCTTCTCATGTGATAAGGGCTCGAATTGAAGGTGTAACATGTGTCTATAAAGATGTAATGTTACAAAGAATGTATCGCTATAATCAACGTCATTGTTGTTATAGGTAAAATGTCATTATAACAACAACAACAACAACAACAAACCCAGTGTATTCCCACCTGGTGGGGTCTGGGGGGTAAGATGTACGCAGTCCATACCTCTACCTCTAAAGAAGTAGAAAGGCTGTTTCCGATAGACCCCCGGCTCAAGACACAAAACACCAGATACCACACAAATACAAAGTAAAGCACCGAAACAAGGTTACAAGATTACACAACATAACATCCATAACATAAATACAGCAGCCATAAGTAAAAGAAATAAAAACAGAAAGAAAACAGAGGGAAAACAGAGGAAAGCACCCAGATTCGTACTGAAACAAGGGATAAGGAACACGAAAAATCATAATCAGAATACTACCCCCAACAAGTAATTCCCTACACTAGCGACCCCCAACTGGCCTAGTCCTCTGCCCTAATTCGCGTCCTCCAGACTTTCCTATCTAGGGTCATGTCCTCGGTGAGCTGTAACTGCTCCATGTCCCGCCTAATCACCTCACCCCAGTACTTCTTCGGCCTTCCCCTACCCCGCCTAAAACCATCCAACGCTAGCCGCTCACACCTACGAACCGGGGCATCCATGCCCCTCCTCTTCACGTGTCCGAACCAGCTCAATCTAACTTCCCGCATCTTGCACTCCACTGGTGTCACACCAACCTTCTCCCTGATAATCTCATTCCGAACTCTATCCCCCCTAGTCAGCCCGCACATCCAGCGCAACATCCGCATCTCTGCCACCTTCATTTTTTGGATGTGGGAATTCTTAACTGGCCAACATTCCGCTCCATACAACATGGCCGGACGGACTACCACCCTGTAGAATTTGCCTTAGAAAAAAATCATATTGCTAATACCGTTACAACAAGGTGACGTTATAGAGAGGTCTTACTGTATAAGGTAGAAATAGGATAGCCCGACAATTATACATTTAAGACAGAAAATACGACTATTTCCACATGATTGTGACAATTGATCTTCTATACTATATCATGGATGCTCCAAACTATGCTCCCTGCACTGACTAATCAATATATATATATATATATATATATATATATATATATATATATATATATATATATATATATTGGAATAGTTTGGAAAAAGTTGATTTTATCGTTAGTTATGTTTTTTGTTCAAAAATCCCCTTTTCGTTAGTCAACTAACTCAAAAATGCCTTTTAGCTAGCCAAATTTTATCATCCGTCAATTTTTTTGGCTTAAAAATGCCTTTATCTTTAGCCAACTTACTCAACAATACCTCCTAAAAAACTTTAAAATACCCTTAGATTGCTCCAAGAAAAAAGAGGCTAATTTTGTCCTAGAATTATGGATAAATTACACAAATTCCATATTAAAAGACTATATTACCTAATATCCCTTACTTTTTTAAAATTTATATAAAATCTCGTTTTTCAACTTTATTCTTGATACATATCAAGAAAACCTCACATCCTATTTTTACTCCAGCTTTAACTCATTCAAGATTTCCTTCCCTAAAACATCTCCCTAATTATCAATGATTAAATCATCTTCCTTCTTGATTTTTTCTCTTCCATTAATGTTTAAATCATCTTCCTTCCTGATTTTTTCTCCTCCATTAATGCATGCAACTTTTTTTCCCTCTCCTAAAATCTCTCCCATTTTTTTTTTAAAAATCTATTGATACTTATATAAATTTATTTAGTTATTCATACATATATATATTTTTTTATGGTGATTTATATGAATGATAATTATGATATCATTCTATGTGTATTATGGTGATTCATACGATAGATACATTTTATATGATCTTAACGGGTGATATATATGATATTAATGGATGATATTTATTATATTATGGTGATTCATATGGTAGATACAATTATTGGGTGATTCATATGATATTAATGGGTGATATATAGGGTATTATGATGATTCATATGGTAGATACAATTATTTATTTTAATTATTAGGTGATTCATATATATGGTATTATGGTGATTCATATGGTAGATACAAATATTTATTTCAATTATTGTGTGATTCATAGGATATTAATGGGTGATATATATGGTATTATGGTGATTCATATGGTAGATACAATTATTTATTTCAATTATTGGGTGATTCATACGTTATTAATGAAAGGTAATGGTGTAGTCAGTGTAGGAAATAAAAGTAATAATATTTTAAAAAAAAGACTAAAAGCAGAATTGAAACATAATTAAAATTAAATCTAAAAAAAGTAGACTAAAATTAAAGACGAAAAAAAAGGAAAAAATAAAAAAAAATATATCTTTCATAATTAAAGACGAAAAAGAGAAACATAATTAAAATACCTAAATTAAATCTAAAAAAGGAGAAAAATTAGATATCTTTCCTTGAATAAAAGAATACAATGAATAAAAGAGAATCTATTATTTCCTTAAATAAATATCTTGTTAGTTTCAAATGTATCACTTTTTTATATGTATCACCATTTTAAAAAAATGGAATAAAATGTAATTAACAAAATAATCGAAATTTTATATAATATTACTTAAAAATTCAGGAATTTATGTAAGTTATCCTTAATTATTCATAATGAGGCAACTTTTAAGATACTACAGACAAAACAAATTAGAGGAGAAATGATACACATAGCAAATGTGGGGTTTTGTGTTAGGTTTTGCCGTATTTCAGCTAATTAAATCGCGGCTACAAGCTGTTTCATTTTTTTTTTTTTTGTAGTAGAATCATATTGTGTTTGATCACTTATTTAAAGATAAAACAAAGTACATCATTTCACTATTACCCATACTTCTACAACACTGCCCTGTGACAGTGGGAGCATTTATTCAATAAATACGTGAGATACATTATATAAGAATCTTAGGGGTAGTTTGGTAGAGTATTAGAAAATTAATGCATGTTTTAGTTTAATTTGTATCACTAATACTTTGTTTAGTATACCTTTGCACCCTATGTATAACTAATGCTTGCATTAGTTATACACTATTATGTATTGAGGTGTGTATTACTAATATCTCAAAATTCATGGTATTAGCAATACAATTGATCTAATACATGTATTAACATGATTAAAAGCACTATTATCGCTCAAAAAAAATTTCACATCCTTTCCAACATATATATGGAGGATATTTTTGTATTTTTTTTATTTAGAAATTATTTAATTCATGTTATTTTTAATACATCAAACCAAACATTGCATAAGAAAAATACAAGCATAGCTAACACAAACATTACTAATACAAGCATTACTAACACATCATATTTTGTATTATTCCTACACACTCTATCAAACGGCCCCTTAGAGTCTGTTTGGATAGGATTAAAAAGAATAACTTTTTATTTTATGTGCTTAAAAATTGAAAATAAATGTTTATAAATTGGGCAGATAAATGTTAGAATAGAAGTTATGAAACTGAAAAAAAGTTATTGATGTTTTTGGTAAAAAAGTGTTTTTACTTTAAGTGCTTTTTATTTTTACCGAACATCTAAAAAAGCTAAAAAAGAGATTAAAAGATGATTTGATCAGTTTTTAATTCTATCCAAACGGGCTTGTTAGGCAATAAAGTTTGAGACTGAGAAAATAATTAATCGGGACAAGAAAACTATCGTAACAATCATTTTATTAATTTCAATATGTGAGTGTTACAATCTCTATGAATCCTCTGATTCACTTTTTTAAATATAAATTCAAAGGCTTCAAGCTTGATCTTGAATTTGAACTTGATTTGTGATTTGATAGATTCAATCTTAACTTATACTTGAATTCAAGGACTTTCGTCTTGATCTTGAATCTTGTGGTCTTGATCTTGAATCTTGTTGAACTTGAATGGATGATTTGTGGCTTGTAGAGAAATCTGGTGTGTTTGATCCATGAGCTCTCTCTTGCTTCTTGTTAGAGTTATTCGTCTTTCTGAATTATAAGACCCCTATTTATAGTTGTGAAAAAGGACGAGTCATGATGAGTACAAACACTTTCAGGCCAAAAAGATTGAAGTGACATGGCCATATTTGATTGGTTGAAACATGTTATCTTGTACACATGGCATGATCCTATTGACTCATTCACTTGACTTGACATGCCATGTCATTCAACACGTGGCACCAAATTGAACCTCTAGAATAAGATGGCATCTTGGGCTTAGCAAAATGGACTCATCATTTATGGTCAAATTAATGGACTGATCTAATAGAAATTGGACTTTAATAATTCATATTTATTTGAATTTAAATAATTAATTTAATCATATTAATTCATATTTACTTACACTAATATATTTAAAATTTATGTGATCACAAATGTCCCCACTTCAAGACTTGTCGAAGTATTTAAATCTTCGTAGACTAGACTTGAAGTATCAACTTGATGATTTAATTGAGCTCAATAATAATTCATATGTGTAATCGAACTGCCTAAAACTTAGGAACATTACCCAATGCTATTAATATTGAGTTCCATAATAATAATAATAATAATAATAATTATAATAGTTTTTATTAAAATTATTACGTGAATTCTTAAAAGATTGTATCCATTTGATTGGAGGGAATCCGTACGTCTAAGTGAATCCTACTTCAGTATGGACTTGACAGCAACCTTGAAGGATTTATCAAACTCATTCAGAGTCCAATTATTGTAATTCCACCTCGATTAGAAACAATAATTGTTGCCTTTGGACTTCTTCTAATGGAATTAGGGTCAATCACCTTTTTTCTTCTAGAATTGTAACATAAAAGTAACCTCAACTTGGGAGTGTACCACCCTCATTACCTCTTTATAAATAGGGATATGTTTTCAAATATTTTTTCATCAATTAGAGTGTCGCGATCCACATCAAGGAAGCATAGTGCTAAGTAATTATTTTCTTCTTCTTTTATTTTCATCACTTTTTTTAGCCCAACATGTTAGGGTAGAAAATTCATATTAAATTGTAGGAATGTCGAAATCATGAACGGTTTGATATTACAAAAACTAGACTTCGAGATCTACATCATATCCAAATTTAGACTTAAAATCCTTCTATATATTATAGAAACTTCTTTGAAATTAGCCCTAAATTTTATCATGCTGAAAATTTCAGATATGTGTGTCTTTACTAAAACTTTCATAGCGTGAAGCAGGAATGACGAAATCACAAGCCGCTTGATTCTTGAAAAACTAGACACAAAGATATATAACATATCCATAATTTATAATTTAATACCTTTTAAATTTTTCAGATGTTATCCCAAAATTAACATTGGGTTTTGATGCACCAATAGTTTCAGATTTGCGCGATGACACCAAGTAAATTATATCTCAATGTGGCAGTATTGGAATCATGATCCACTTGATTCTATGGATAACAAAAAATACATATATCTTAGATTTGGAATTTAAAACCTCTTGGATTGTTCTAGATAAATATTTGAAGTTAATCCTAAATTTTGTTTGGCAGAGAATTTCAAATTTGCGTCGCTTGACTAAATAATTTTTATGTTGATGTGGGATCATTACCATCAAAGGGTGTTTTGACTACTTTAAACCAAATTTTAAGGGCGTCATTCTCACCCAAATATTTTATCTCAATCCAAGTTGGTCATATATGACTTTCAAGTTCGAAACATTCTGACAGGTAACAACATTTCTTCTATTTGTATTTTCTTTGTATTGTCTTTTCCTTTTTTTTTGTAGGATTGAAACAAATGGCCTTCACGATGGGTTAGCTTGATGGGTAAGAGTTTAACTTCGCCTCCTTCACCTTGAGGCCAGACATGTTCGACTTCAAGTATGATCCTTTTTAATTGATGTACTTATGTAATGATTAACTTAATCTGTGAGAGTTTAACTTTACCTCCATCACCTTGAGACTTGACAAGTTCGGCTTCAAGTATGGTCCCTTTTCAATGATCAGCTTAAGATACGAGAGTTTAACTTTGACTTTGTCACCATGAGACCTGACAAGTTCGGTTTCAAGTATGGTCCCTTTTTAATGGTCAACTTAAGGTACGAGATTTTAACTTCGCTTCTGTCACCTTGATACCTAACAAGTTCAGCTTCAAGTATGGTTACTTTTCAATGGTTAGCTTAAGGTGTGAGAGTTTACTTTCGCCTCTGTCACCTTAAGACCTGACAAGTTTGGCTTCAAGTATAGTTTTTTTCACCGATATACTTATGCAACAGTTAGCTTAAGGTTTGAGAGTTTTACCTTCACCTCCGTCACCTTGAGACCTAAGAAGTTCGGCTTTAAGTATGGCCCCTTTTCAATGGTTAGCTTAAGGTGCGAGAGTTTAACTTGGCCTCTGCTACCTTGAGACCTGACAAGTTCGACTGCTTTACACAATAAATCCGTCAAAATGCTAGCTTAAGGTGCAAAGACGAAAATACTGTCCACCTTAAGGCATGAAAATTTTGAGATTCTTTTAAGGATAAATTTGCAAAAGAGACCAACTTAAGGCACAAAGGAATAAATCATGTCCACTTTAAGACATTGAAATTTTAAGATCCTTTTAAGGATAAACCAGTGAGAGACCAACTTAAGGTGCAAAGGGACAAATCTTATCCACCTTAAGGCATTGAAATTTTGAGATCTTTTAAAGGATAAACCCGTGAGAGGCCATCTTAAGGTGCAAAGGGACAAATCTTGTCCACCTTAAGTCATGGAAGTTTTGAGATCCACTTAGGGATAAATCCGCGAAGATACCAACTTAAGGTACAAAGTGACAAATCTTGTCCACCTTAAGGCATGGAAATTTCTAGATTCTTTTAAGGATAAACCCGTGAGACTCTAGCTAAGGTGCAAAGGGGTATATTTTGTCAATCTTAAGGCCTGAAAATATAAAAGCCTTTAACTTGAAGACTTAGGAATTTTAACAACTTCGACTTGCAAATTTAGCGGTTTTAAAGGTTCAACTTTCAAATTTGGTTGATTTGGAGACTTTAATTTGAAGACTTGGAAAATTTGATGACATCAACTTATAGATTTTGCAAATTTAAAGACTTCAACTTACAAGAAGATTTGGAGACTTCAGCTTGCAGACTTGATATAGTTTTTTGACTTCAAACTACAGGCTTGGTAGATTTGAGTCCTTAGTTGTAGGCTTGGAGAACTTTAACATTCTTTTTTTTGAAGGGTTGCCCTCATTGAACCAAGAATATTTGGTGAAAGTAAAAAATTTGAGAAAAATACTTGTAGTCTTAACTTTTATGTGACAAGTCAAGAGGGAAAAAGTCTCTTTTTTGACAGTTATGCAACTGAACTCAGAGTGAAATTTCAAGCACCTACGTCCCTCAATGAAGAGGATCAAGTCACAACATAGTTTTAGGTGAGTGATTTTTATTTTAATTTTTTTTTAAAATAATTTTTTTATGTCCTAACTTTTGCCTAGGTTGCCTCTTTTAAGGTTCAACCTAGCAGACTCCTTTTTTAGGAGCCATACACAGTTTATACTTTTGCGGGCTAGGAGTGTACATGCAGTTTATACTCATGTCTTAAGGAGTATCATCTTTTCTTAAGGGTAGTATTTATTTAAGAACTTGGCATTAATAGGACCAATTTTCTGGCCATCCACATCAACAAGTTTATAAGCACCATTTGAATATACTTCTTGTATGACATATGGTCCATCCCACTTTGAGGTGAATTTGACCGACATATGGTCCATCCCACTTTGAGATGAATTTGACCCCAAACTTATGAGAAGTAATAATGGATTTTTTTATTGCAAGGACTTGGTCTCCAATTTGAAAGCACATCAAGAAAAATCTTTTGTTAAAAGAATGAGATAGACGGGCTTGATAACATTCAAAATTTTGCTAAGCCTTCAACCTCTTCTCATCAAGAGCTTTTAACTCCGTAAGATGCCATTTAACATTTTCTTCCTCGGTGAGCTCTCCTTGGATATCCAATCTTAAAGATGTTATTTGATGCTCAAGTGGTAGGACTACTTCAACTCCAAAAAGTAAGTGAGGATGGGGTTACTTGCATCGGTGTCCGGTAAGTCATCCTATATGCCCATAAGGCTTCTTCCATTTGTTCATGCCAATCTCGTTTGGACTTGGAGATGACTTTCTTCAATAGGTTACATAGTGTCCTATTGAATGCTTTAACTAGATCGTTGGCGGCAACATGATAAATAAAGATTTTCACTCCTTGGAATCCAAGAGATCACAAATTTTAGTCATCATATTGTTATCAAATGGATTGCTATTGTCATTTATTATGTACTGAGGAATTCCAAAGCGGTAGATGATATTCACTCAGCTGAAGCTTGCAACGTTCTCCTTTGTCACTTCTTTGAGAGCAACAACTTAAGCCTATTTTGAGAAGTAATCTATCTCGACCAAGATGTACAAGTGTCCACCAAAAAAATTTAATAGTGGTCCAACACATCCAATCGCCAAGCGTTGAATGGCCAAGATACTATAGTTGGGTGTAATACTTCAAGATACTGATGTATGAAATTCGCATGAAATTGATAAGTTTTGCATCTTCTAGCATAGTCCAAGCAATTATTCATCATTGTTGGCCGATAATACCCCATCATTTTAATGTGAAAATGGAGCTTCGGTCCAGACAAATGAAATCCACAAACTCCCAAGTGCATTTTTTCAATGCTTGAATTGCTTTTTCCTCTCCTAAACATCGCAGGAGTACTCCTTCAAATGACCTTCTGTATAGCGTGTCTTTATAGTAAAGGAAATGAGGTGCATGGCAACATATGTCAGTCTTTCTTCTTGGATCCTCTGGAAGTATCCCATAATACAAGTAGTCAATGATATGTTATCGCCAATTTTTCTTTACGACTTCAGATACAATAACGAGGTTCTCAAACTTTGTCACAACCTGAACCAAGGCCTGGCCATATGGATATCTCAAGTCTGTCGAGGACCGAAGACCACCCCCTTTGCCTATCCAAATAGAGCATAACACACCTAACAGCAACTAAATTCTAACCATATAACAAGATAGAAAGTAATAAGTACAAAGATATCTAAGAGTGTCAACATTAATATCTAATCCATAGTAATATCGAAAAAGCCTCTAAACCAGAAAACAACCTATATCGGGGTGTGCCCCTGATCCTAACAATGACAATGTAAATGTGAAGTCTTCAATTCTAATTTATAAAAGGAAAAATCGATGGAATGATTAAGTCTTCTGGAGAATGAAAGCTCACCATTTCATCGCAACAACTAACTCTGAGATTACCTATCACTGTGCAGGAAAAGTAGAAGTGCCTTTGGACCCTGCATCACACATGATACACATTCGAAGACGTTTAGTGAAGTAAGCACTAGCATGTAACTCAGGATTAGGGTAAAACAATGTCAGTCAAAAGTTCAATTTCAAATCACTTACATGTCACATACATATATGCATATACCTAATAGATGCTGGGGTAGGGAACAAGGTTTATCATGATAGTAAGACATCATACTGGACTATGTAGCTCAACCGTCATAAACAGGCACCCACGGGCTATATGGGTTTAGCTTCCCTTGCTAAAAAGGCCCCAGTGTATATTAGCCACACGAATCGGAGGTATCAAGAAATACCAGGGAGTAACCCAACCCCATATCAATACTAGATAAATATATCAATAATGTGAACCATGCACGCAGTCATTAAGACTAACCCTCGCGTCGACAAACGTGAGTTTCCAGTATAAGTCATTCGAAACCCACACCTTCACGGACTAGTTGCAGAACCCTCATTAAGATCAATTAAAATAGGTTTCACATAACCCATTCATTGACCAAGGAATTATACATTAAGTCACACTAAGGTATCGTCATACCATTTAGCTTGCAAGCGCATAATTATGCCATTACAATTCCACTAACTTGGGGGAATGCCTCAACCCCCTTTGTTTATTAATTAAAACATAGACAATAAAACTTTTAAAATCCATGTTCATTGTTTACCATTATGTAATGAAATAAAATAGGTAAGTCAAACCAAGTGACAATTTCACAATTCAGGCCATTTACACAAGTGAGTTAGGGAATACAATTGTTCAAAATCAATTTTCAAGTTCAAAATATCAAATTGGGGGATTACCTCGACCCCCATCCAATTCCCACACCCTTGCACCCTATTAGGTCAAAAACATTCAATTCAAAGCATGAACAACTCATGAAAACCATGGAAAAATAATTCAAAGATCAACCATTCAAAAACTCTCAAACCATATCAAAACCCACATTCAAATCCATATAATTAAACCATTTAAAACACATGATTTTCATAAAATAAGATTTGAGGAAGAGTAACATGCCTGAAAGTATCACAACTGTGGAGAGAAATCACCCTTGAGAGCCCTAATTGACCAACTTCTTAGAAACCCTAACTGTTTTTGTCCTTGGGGATTTGAGAGAGGTTGTGAAGTTATTTTGATTTATTTTAGAGTAATAATGATACCATAAAGGGGTTTTAAGTCGTGGGTCACGATTGGGGAAAAGGGAAAATATCCAAAGAGCCCTTAGTGAAATATTGAAAAATTATCGCCCAGTAGCTACGGGCAACCTTACGACTCGTGACCTCCAGTCGTAGTCTGGACAACATCTATGGGCACCCGCACTGGTTTGGATACAAGTCGTACCATACAACTCATACTCAAACATTATGACTAGTTAGGTCAAATTGTTGACAAGACAGAATATTTGGGCATCACACTAGTTTGGCTATGGATGGGACTATATAATTCGTATAGAGTCTTTACGACTCGTTAGGAGCCAACCGTAATCATTATAGAAACTTGGCCAATCCACACTGGTCAGGCTATGATTAGGATCCTATGACCTTTAATAAAACTCTACGACTCATAGGGAGAGTCATAATCTGGGCAGTAAGCTCAAAGGTCAAGAATATTCTTAGGGACCAAAAATCTGTAGTGTTACATTCTCCCCCCGGGATCATTCATCCCGAATTGTAAATCAAGGAATCCCTTAGCATGATTTAACACAAAACATAACCACACTTACATTTAACGAAGATAGAAAGCAAATATATTAAGGAATACACATATCTCAAGAAAAGTATCCGAAGCAAAAAAAGGAATGGATATTTGGACTTAATGTCCTCTTCGGCTTCCTAAGTAGCTTCTTCGACCTTATGATTCCTCCATAGAACTTTCACCAAATCCACATCCTTAGTCCTCAAATGACGGACTTGCTTGTCCAAAATCTTAATCAGGACTTCCTCATAAGACAACAAATCTAAAACTCCATCACTTTCCAAAGGAACAACCAAGGAAGGATCATCCAAGCACTTCTTCAAGATTGAAACATGAAACACCGAATGAATGAAATTCAAACTAGAAGGAAAATCCAATTCATAAGCCACATGGCCCGCTCGCCTAGAAAAATAATACAGACCCATATAACGGGGACTGAGCTTCCACTTTTTCCAAACCACACCACTTCCTTCATGGGAACACCTTTAAGAACACCAAATCATCTATATCGAACCCCAACTCCCTACGCTTTACATCTGCATAGGGCTTTTAGCGACTTTGGGCAGCCTTAAGTCTATCCTGAATCACCTTTACCTTTTCCATGACTTGGTGGACCAAGTCAGGACCAATTAACCTATTATTATCAATCTCAAACCACTCAATATGAGACCCACACCTCCTACCATAAAGGGCCTCAAAAGGAGACATCCAAATATAAGAGTGGAAACTATTATTATACGCAAACTCTATGAGAGGAAAATGATCAACCCATCTACCACCAAAACAAGTACACAATACCTTAGCATATTTTTCAATTTTTGAATCATTCTCTCTTCTTGAACATTTATTTGAGGATGAAAAGAAATAATAGGGTTTACCTTAGTCCCCAAACTTCTCTAAAAAGAATGCCAAAAATAAGACAAGAACTGCATACCGTGATCAGATATGATAAAGATAGGCATATCATGCAACTTGATGATTGATAATGCTCAACTTATATGTCAATTTAAGTGCAAGTCCGTCGGCATTGATATATTTACCCAATTTTGAGTCAGGGTTGAATCCACAATGAACAATGTGAGTGATGATCAAATTAGCTCAAAATAATGGATACTCATTATAATTCAAACCTAGAGTACAACAATGTAAAAATAGGGGGTTTGAAAGGTGTCACAACTAATATTTCTTTTTGGATTTTTCAAGTACTAATTCGGGGCTACGAATAACTACAGTATAATCAATTAGGAACGGATCTTGGGGTTATGTCTTACTAAGGGAAGCTAACATAAGGGTGTTAACAATCAACTTCACTTTTAGTAGATTAAATGTGGGTAGATTCGGTTAGGGGTTTTGGTGCTAGCCTTTCAACAAAGCACCAAACTATCACCCATTGATTCTTTCGAATACCAAATGGGTGTGTTCAAAAATTGGTAACCAAACCTCAATTTATGCATCCCTATTTCTAGGATGATGCCTAAGTCACAACCATTCCACAATTTATCCTTATTTCTAAGATAACAAAAAGGGAACAACTACAATCTAAGTAACTGTTCACAAATACTCATGTCACCTTCAACCCCTTTTCAAAGATGGTTGAAGGATCTAGGTTACCCCTATCCCTTTGTCAAGGATGATGCAGGGATTAGAAAATTTGAGGCTTTCACTAACAAATTTCATGTTATCATCAAGCATTTGCAAAACCTATCTACATGAACTACTAATTGAAGCTAAAAATAACAACCCACACATACTTTAAACCTATTCATACATAATCCCAAGAGGAAAAAACTAGCTACTTATAAGATAAATAAGTAAAGATATACCCAAAATTTCCATTAATTTAATTTATAGGAGAGTAAGTGAATGTTACTTCAAACTTTGGACTCAAACAAATCTTCAATGGGAGTTTACTAATTCTCCACTTAGAAGCTACTCCAATGTATTCTTCACCCAAAATTAAGACAATATTTTTTTCTCCAAGTATGGAGGCTAAGAACTAGACAAAGATACAATATCTGGGAATAATGGAATTTTTCTGAAAAGGATAGTGTTTGAGTCTCTAAAGAGGAAATTTGGGAATATCTGTGTGCATTTACATCTTTTACCTTTGCTGCTTTTTTTCTGCTAAGATGCGATCACGGGAGCTTGTCCGCAGATGTGGCTACCACAATCATATGTAGTGTCACGCGATCGCGGTTGCTAACCTTCTTGACTGGCCGCGGTCGCGACCCTCAGACCGCGATCACGGTAATTGAGGCCTATTTTTACTCCAGGTCTTCTAGCTACACTTCTTTTCTTCTTTTGATCTTTTTCAGCTTGCATCCACATATTTTCACCTCATTACCTTTGTGCCTATAAAATGTGGTTATTAGTGTATCTAATCACAAATTTTGTCTCAATTATTCACTCAAAACATAGTAATCTGTAAGAATGATGAGGGCAGATGAGTGGTAAATTCACCACTCATCAACGATCTCCTAAAGAAAGAGATTGGCATAATCCTCTACAAAATAAGTAGTCTTCACTGGCAAAAAGTAAGCGGACTTAGTCATTCTATCGACGATGATCCAAATTGAATCAAACTGATTCTGAGATCGTGGAAGACCAGTAATGAAATCCTTATTAATCACTTCCCACTTCCACACAGGTAACTCAATCTTTTGAGACAAACCACCAGGCCTCAAGTGTTCCACCTTCACTTGCTGACACACCATACACCTAGCAACAAAATTTGCCACATCCCACTTCATGTGATTCCACCAATGAATCTCTTACAAATCATGATACATCTTTATCGAACCTGGATAAAAAGTGTACCTCAACTCATGAGCCTCCATCAAGATCTTCCCTTGATTTCCATCAACATCGGGAACACACAATCTACCTTGGTATCTCAAGCTATCGTCACCACCAATCTCAAAAGCCATCATCTTCTGGTGACCCACATCATTCTTGATTCTTATTAGAATGGGATTTGAAACCTGCTTTTCGTTCATGTCGACACCTAGAGAGGACTTCACCAACTCTTGAAAAATCACACACCATTCTTAGAGTCCAAAAGACGAACTCCAAGATTAGCCAAGCAGTGAATATACTTCACCAACCCTCATTTATGCTCATTAACGTAAGACAAGATCCCCATATATAATCTGCTAAGAGCATCAACAACCACGTTATCTTTACTAGGATAATAATGGAGACTCATATCATAATCCTTAAGCAACTCAAGCCATATTCTTTGCTTGAGATTCAAATCCTTCTGGGTGAATACGTATTACAACATCTTGTGGTCTGAGAAGATGTCAATACGAACCCCATACAACTAATGGCACTAAATATTCAAAGCAAAGACTACCACCACCAACTTTAAGTCTTGAGTTGAATAGTTCTTCTTATGCAACTTCAGCTGCCTAGAAACATATGCCACAACCTTGCCTTGCTGCATCAACACACAACCTAGTCCCACATAGGATGCATTACAATAAACAACAAACCCATCAGTACCCTCGAGTGGGCTTAAAACAGGAGCAGAAGTCAACTTATCCTTTAACTTCTCAAAACTACCCTTACAAATGTCAAACCATAGAAACTTTACCTTTTTATGAGTCAATCTAGTCAATGGAGCAACAATCAAAGAGAAACTCTCCATAAACCTCCTATAATATCTGGCCAAGCCCAAGAAGCTCCGAATGTAGATTGGAGTCGTTGGTCTAGGCCATTTCTTAACCATCGCAACTTTCTATAGATCCACCATAATCCCTTCACTAGAAACAACATGACCCAAAAAAGTAAAAACATTTAACCAGAACTCGCACTTCAAAAACTTAACATACAAACACTGATCATTAAGGGTCTGCAACACTACACGAAGGTTATCAGCAAGATCCCCTCACTCTTAGAATAAACTAGGATGTTATCAATAAACATAGAAACTGACGGAATACCCAATTCATAAAATCAATTAACACCGTCGGTTATTGGTCAAACCAAAGAACATCACCAAAAACTTGAAATGACCATACCAAATTTGGAAATTAGTCTTAGGGATATTCACCTCCCTATTCTTCAACAAATGATAACCTGATCGAAGGTCAATCATAGAAAAGTACTTTTCACCCTTCAACTGGTCAAACAGGTTATCAATCCTTGAAAGAGGATACTTATTCTTATTGTCACCTTATTCAATTGGTATTAATCTATAAACATTCAAAAGGACCCATCCTTCTTATGTACAAAGAGTATCGGAGCACCCCACGGGGGTACACTAGGGAAAATAAAACCCTTATAAAAAATATCTTTCAACTTAGTAGGAGCATTCTAAAGGGAGGGCTAGAGATATGACGAGTGTCTGAAAGAAGATCGATCCCAATATCTATTTCCCTATTGGGTGGGACACCAAGAAGATCATCGGGAAACACTTCAGGAATCTTATTAACTATAGGGATAGATGGGAAGAAAGGACTCTTGGAATTAGAATCTTTAATCCAAACCAAGTGACAAAGATACCCCTTGGAAATTAACTCACGAGCTCTAAGATAAGAGATGAACCTTCCCTTAGGCACTAGGGAACTTCCTTCCACCTCAAACACTAGTTCATTCGAGAATTAAAAACTGACCCTTTGGGTCCTACAATTAAGAGATGCATAACACGAATGGAATCAATCCATCCCCAAGATAACATCAAAATCTAACATCTTCAACTTTATCAAATCCAACAAAGTCTCCCTATCACAGATAGGTACCACACAACCCTTATAGACTCTTCTATCCACAATAGAGTCATCCACTGGGGTAGACACATAAAAAGGATCAGGAATATACTCAGGACCAAAACCAAAGTGAATAGCCACTTAAGGGGTCATATAAGAAAGAGTAGACCTAGATTTAGCAGACAATACACATCTTGAGGAAAAGGTTTTAGCGTACCAGTAACAACATCAGGAGATTCCTTAGAGTCTTGATGGTTAGAAAGAGCATAAAGACAGTTTCAACCATTGCCAGAGCCAGAAGTAGCACCCTTTGGTGCAGGAGCTGAAAAAGCAACATTCGGGACCTTATAAGCCCAGTAGTAACATTGATGAAGGGACAATTCCTCTAAATATAGTCTGGCTGGCCGCATCTAAAACACTTATTTCTTTCCTCATCACAAGAACCACAATACAACTAACCACAAAATCTGTAAGGAGGATACGCCAGAGTTGACTGGGCCCAATTAGCCTGAGATTAGGCACCTTGTGCCTTAAACCTATGTTGACACCCAATTTTGACCGCCCGATGCTCCTTTTAGGCTGCTATTTTAGAAAAATTATTAATTATAAATGTTAGTATTTTTACACATTTTTTCTTGAATCAAACAAATTTTTTAACGTGTCACATTCATGATTTAAAAATGTACAAATTATTTTATTAATGTTTGGTATAATTTTTAATTTAAATATAATATTTTGCATGATTTTATTAATATTTATTAAATTATTTTTTGTAAGTGTGCACACTCAGCTTTTGCAAATACATTGTCTAATTTTTGAAATTTTAGCCTGGTTTTATTTAATTTATTACAATTATAGCCAATTTGTGATCAATTTAAAATTTTATTCAAATTTTGATCAATTGCTCAATCTTTAAATCTCAGCCATCGATCAAAACCAATCTAACGGCTGAGATTAAAAGGGCCTTTCTTTCCTTTTAAACTAAACCCTAGATCCTATTTTCCACCCAACAGCCACACCCCCTCTCTCTCTACTTTCTCTCTTCTCTCCATTCTCTCTCTCTCTATCCTCTCTCTAAACCCAACCACTGACCACCACTGCTCCACTGATCGCTGATGAAGACCGACACCAGTCTGTCCAGTCGTCCCTACTGTCAGAAATCTACTCGCTCCCTCCGACGCCATCAACAACAGCAAAGTCAGCCGGCCGGTGAACCATCTCCAGCAATAATAAATGCCATCCACTATTTTTCAAATCTAGCCACCTCTCCCTTCTCTCTTATTTCCGACAAAACAACCATCATGTCGCCACCGCTGCCCTTTCTTTTCTTTTTCTCCTCTGGAAACCACTGCACCAGCTGCGTCAGCCCGCCTCATTTTTTATCCATCCGCCATCCATTGGCACCGATGAGCCATACCAACCAACACTCGGCGCCGTCAGTCGCCAAATAGCCACAGTCGCCCGCAAATTGCCATTAGCAGCCCACGAATTTTTGTCAAAACATATTTCAATCTACGATGGATTCATAGGAATCTATCTCAGGTTTGCTCTCTTGTTAAATGCTTGCCCAAAATTAAAGTTACAATATTTTTTACCTTTTTTCTTCTCTTATGACAAATTTTTCTCTTAATTTATGATGTTTGTGATGTAATTTTGATTCAATTGTTTCAATTTCATGTTTATCTACATCTTTGGATTAACATATATGAAAAATTCTAACTTTGTATAAGAGTGTTTTAACCTTAGTCTTTGATTTGAATACCATAGCTTTGCAATCTTTGATTGTTGCTATTGTGATTGAGGTTATGACTACCAAATTGGAATTGCATTTTCCCCTATTTTATTTAGTCGACTGATTATGTAAATATGACTGATTATGTAAATGTGAGTCTGACTTTGCATCTTCTAAATAGATTAGAAAATATTCTACCCAATTAGTTGCTTTAATTCTTCGAATTAATTTTGCTATAAAAGTTGACACATATCTTCATTTTTTTTATTCTATTTAACTTATTTATGGCAAACTTGTTTCTATTTGATTTATTCTATTTGATTAAGAAAAGTGATATTATTTATTGATTCTTTCAATTATTTGTTTTCCTTTTATTTCTTTGGCTGATTTTACATAATCGGTTGCATTACTCATTTATGGGAAACAGTCCCTTTAATTGATTTATTAAATATTATTTAACCTTTATTATTGGGATTCTTGACAACCCTCCCCACTATATAAACATCCCATTCTTCAATTAACAAGACAACTTCTTAACTTCAATTACTCTAAAAAATAAGAGAAAAGCTAGAAGGAAAATACATATTCCTCTCACCCTTTGGTATTTCTTTATGGGTTTAAGGAGACATTCTTATTTTCTTATTGTCTATTTCTTTTTACTTGGGAGTATCCTGCATATCTCACTGTGGGGAGTGTCTGTCTCCAACAATCTTCTTATTATCTTATTTTATTTGCTGCTTACCGGTAAGTTTCAAAAAATGATGTAATTTTTTTTCTTTGTATGCGTTGACTACATTATGTTGTGAAAACCATTAAAAAGCATGCCTATAGTTATGTTTGTTACCATATACTTGCTATTACATCTGTCTCGCGAGTTTAAATAGACGATTTAAAATTAAAATCAACTTTTCGACTGTGACATTTTATTTTTGGACATAGTAAATAATAATTTTGATACTCTAGGAGTGACTAGTTTTGGTAACATAAAATCAGTCTAGATATTAAAACAATACTTCTTGGCAATCTATTTCATTTTGTTTTACAAATTTCCAACACACTTGTTAATTTTCTGCACTTTAACACTATTTTTTCAGCAAATAAAAAAAAATCAGTTTTTAGCACTTTAAAACAACTTTTCAGCAAATAACAATCAGTTTTTCAGTCTTTAAAATCAGTTGCCAACAAATGGAAGACAATCTCCGGCATTAAAGACCATTTCAACAATTAAACAAATTTTTAACATATTAATTCTTTATCATCTTATACTTGTTTTCAGCAATTAATTAAATCCAGCAATGTGTCTGTTTTAATTACAACGTAAAAGATTATATCAAGCATTCAATTTTTTTACTTCTTGAATCTTTTGCATTCAGAATTGTTTTAATACCTTTCGACCATCTAAGAATATTTTTTTTTTGGCATATTAAAATGATATTTACTCACTAATTATTTAGCATGTTAAATAATTTTTACTTTCAGACATGACAAGATGACTTATTTCTTTCCAGTTAGACATCATGTTTAATTATCTTTTACACAATAAATTAACGTTCTTATCCTTTCACACTTGTTTAACTTTGACATGTCTTCTCATGAATTTTTGCTACATTGTTATAAATGTTTTGACAGTTACTTTTTCAATAAATTATTGTTGAACACTTAGCTATCATGTCTATAGGTTAATGACACAAAAAATAATAATCATTTGTCTTTCCATATTAATCATATTAATCAACTTTAATTAATCAAGAGGCTAACTTGGGACAATTATGTGCTATGTGACATCCTACTTGTTACGCTTGTTGAGTCCTAGGCAACATAGCTTTACCTCGTCTAGACGACAACACTAAAATAGCAAAGTTCAATTCCTCTTGGACGATAGGACGGATGATAGGAATTACTAAAACGCTAGTTTTATCCTTATCTTAGAATGCCTTTAGAGTTAACAACCAACATAGGTGGGGTGGGACGGGTAGTCATTCAGAAGTGATGATCTCCAACAGACATTAAAGGTAAGACATATGACTTGTCTAAGAGTTCGGCCAGTGGATCAGATGATGATTAAATATGTTGGGGTTCTGATCCGAATGAGACCAAAAAACTTTTCTTTGTTTGATTTGACGAATTCTTTTTATTCTTTAATTTACTTTACATGTTCATTTATTTGGGGTAGTTAGTTTATTACATAAGCAGTCCTCTTTTATTATAAATTATGTCATTTCTTTCTCCTCGCTTATCTTATTATATATTTTTATCACTTAGATAATTAACAATTAGAAATGATAAAACAACACGTGTTTGTTTATTAATCACTTTATCACTTAGTTAACAATTAAGTTAGAAATAAGAGACCTTTATTTGATCACATAGAATCCCCACATAAAAATATGAATTCGACCAGGAACCACCTTTGTGGACCTTAAAAGGTGCCTAATACCTTCCTTTTGAGGTAAATTGATACCTTACCCAAATCTCTGGTGAACAAAGACAAAATAACAAGATAGGTTCGTAGTAGCCCAGACTGGTGCCCTAACACACCTTAATTCGTTAGGTGGCAAATCTTCACACTCTCTCCTCAAATAATCCTGGAAAGAATGGTCACGTTGAATCCCGCATTTCACGAGAAAAATAGGGTACAACAAGCCACTATTACTCTGAAAGTGGCAATCAACAAATGGATTAAGATATGGAGCACTAA
Source organism: Capsicum baccatum var. pendulum (assembly GCA_030864225.1). Classification (NCBI taxonomy): domain Eukaryota; kingdom Viridiplantae; phylum Streptophyta; class Magnoliopsida; order Solanales; family Solanaceae; genus Capsicum; species Capsicum baccatum. Next base: position 188,317,164 of record CM061555.1, read on the forward strand.
TCGTATAATATGAACCAAAATTTCCTCACTTATTATTAGACCATTGCCTTCAATCTCTACCACTATTCTGTTGGCCTCCACCCTGCTCAGAATATCTGGAACTCTTACTTTGCCTTTCCCCTATTCACTTATTTCTTCTTGTCATCTTCCACCTATTGCATATACACCAAGCCTAGAGATATCCATATCACTATTCACTAAGGCAGCCTTGCCCTCTAGCACCAAGTACCGAGACAAACCTAAAGCTAACTTCCTTATCTTAGCCCTGATATTTGACACTAGATCAGGAGCATAACAGGACAACTGATGAAATTTCAGGGCATACTTTTTCATGGACATCCTACCCAATTTCAGATTCACAAATTCCTTAGCTTTAGCCTCTCTCAACTCCTGAGGAAATAAATGATACAGAAAGGTACCCCAAACTCATCCTATGGTTCTAACTCCATATCATCAGCCCTAGATTGATCCTACACCTCATACCACTGATATGACACATAATTTAATTGATATACGGCAAATTCCAGGACCTCTAAGTTAGAAACATTCATAACTTGAAAGATCTCCTCCATCTCATCTATGAATCCTTGAGGATCCTCTTCAACCCCAGAGCCAGTAAAGGTTGGAGGATTGATTCTCATAAACTAGACAACTTGGGTAACCTTAAAAGAACTCACAGTAGTACCAGCAAAACCCAACTGACGTGACTGCATCATGTGGGGATACAACATCCACGGATGGTTAGTAGGGTGAACACTAGCATGTAACTCAATTTGTTTGAGGGCCCTTAATTGGTGCGTGGATCTATCCCATTTCTTAGGAGTTTGCTTGGCCCCTTTGTTAATGTTCTTCTTTGGCGCCATTGTACCCATGGTGGATTTTTTAGTAGTTAAACCATATAACATACTGTAGTGGAATTTTAAATTAGACACTACTATGAGTTAGGTATGTTTCTAGAAGGTTATGAGTCATTGTCATGATCGTAGGGTAAGGAAGTTCCCTTCCAATATCTTCTGTTCATGCGATGACTTCACACTGTGAGTCATTGGGATAAGTGATGGCTCATAAGGTGAGCTAACATAGGAGTACCTGCTAGCAGATATACTCACTATGGGTCTGCCCAGTGACTCGTTGAGTGCTATTATGATTTGTTAGGTAATTTGTGGAGAAAACAATAAGAACTTCTTGGACTATTCCATATTTCCAGTTGATCTGTCATGGTTTCATGGCAATTTCAATGCTTAAAATAAAAAAATATTTAAGTACTTAGGTTTGTTTTGTTAGATATAATGTGTTTTTGAGTTTGTTTTGCTGGAAATTAGTTTCTTAAAGATGAAGAGAAGAAAGGATGATAAAAAAGTGCAAGAGACCATATATGGACCATAACTGGTACCTACAATGGTGATAGGTCCCTTCATAGGTATTAAAAGAAAAAAAATTTTAGAATATGATGTTTGAAGCCCTTTTCTGATAGTTATGAAGAGGCATTCACGTGGCGTAAGAAGAACTTACATCATCGTAATTTCCATAGTGAGTGGCTTCTATAGCTCTAAAGATTTTTCTGAAACTTATGACCCACTTAGGGGGTCGTTAGTAGTCACCAACTGAGTTTTTCTTATTCATTTTTATTAGGAGTTTTAGGGTTTTGATGTATTCTATAAATATCCTTTTGATGTTTTTATATTAATTTAAGCACTTTTATGCACTCTTATACACTTTCTACATTCATAACACTATATTGATTCTACGATTTCAATTTCGACCATCGAATCAATTGTTCTTATCTTTTTGGTTGATTTTTAATTTGAGATTCTGAGTTTTGTTCTAAATTATTGTAAGATTATTCCTATTCTTTCCTTATTTAATTCAATGGATGTTCTTTTCAACATAAGTAGCTAAACCATTTAACTAGTGTTGCGAGAATCTTGATGAACTAACGAAGTAGAGAAAGTGCAAAGTGGTTCTTGATCAATATTCTTATAGGTATTTGTGATTATCTTCAATTTGGTTATTTTCTTAACGCCGACCAATAATGAGAACCTTTATGTATTTGATACTTTCTTCAAAAGAGAGGTAGAGGTTTGGAAAAGAAAACTATGATAGTAATTTGAGGCTACTAACCCCCATCTAATTAACTTGACACTCAAAAAGTAATAGTTAATTTGTGATCTAGGATAAGGGTTAGTATGGCTACACTTTGAGACTCAAAAGTAAAGGGTGTAATTCACAAAAGACGTTCACAAGATGGTTGGTGATATATATTTTATTAGATTGTGCATACAAGAAATTAGGATAGTTCGATGGAGTACGATAAATCTATAGAGTTCGGAAGTCAGGGGGAACACAATCCTAGTATTCATCTCGTATTGATTTCTACCAAGGCAACTAAGATTTGTTACTTTTGATACTTTTCTCACAAAATCCCCCATTTACTTTACTATATTTTTCTTGCTACTTTAGAAAGTTCGTGAGAGATATTCAGCCTATTCCCTGCCGGTTTGACCCCTATCTCTGTTGCGTTACTATATTTGATAGCAAATGCGTGGTGCTTTATTTGGAGGTATAACTTGGGCGACATTAAATTTTGGCGCTGTTACTAGGGAATATGATTATAGATTGATTGATTAAAGTTGTTGAAGTTGTTGGTTTTTACTTTTCTATTGTTCTTGGAGCATACATTGGTGTATGCCCAGTACTCAAAGTCAAGGAAATCACTTGATCCTACCTGACCTGAGCTTGAAAGAACCTTACAAAAGAATTATAGGATATTGAAAAATGATTGTGAAGCCCATCATGAGATGATACACTGGATTTGAATCTGTCCACCACCTGGCGCTCATGAGATATCCGAGCTAACCACAACTCGATTATTAGCTGAGGGATAGAAGGAGCTATTGTCCATTGTATAACTCATAAAGCTAGAGTTAGATAGGAGGAAGAGCATCAAGTAGAACTTGATAGAGCTCAAGTACTCCCAACTTTTAATTACTTGCCAACATATGCTAATTAGAAAGAGGACATAGAGTATGTTGAGCTTATAGAAAATAGAGCTATCATCCCTTCCGATTTACCTCAAGGGGTGAGGTTTGTTATCAAAAGTGCTATAATCTAGCTGCTTAATCAAAAGGGTGTGTTTGTTGGTTTGCTGAATGATGACGCGAACATGCACATCATGAATTTTGTGGGAATTTACACTTCATATAATATATAATATACCTGGGGCGAGTCAGGAACATTATGTATAGGGGAATTACCTCATGAGTCCATCACTAATTAGAATGATTTGTGAAAATAGTTTTTGGATTGATTCTTCTCGTCTTCTAGGATGCTATAATTAAAAGATGATATTTATTATTTCAGTCAATTGCACTCAAAACTATTGTACAAGGCATGGTTAAGGTTCAAGAAGAAGTTGATGATGGTGCCCAATCACAGGATTCAGGAAGAATTTGCTTGAAATATTCTATAGACCTGAATATGAACACCAAATCTATTGCAGACACTATTATGGATGGAGATTTCATGAGCCTTCATTAGGAGCTAGCTTTAGAAATCTTAGATTGGGTCCTTAATACCAACCAATGCTGGCGTACTCGGGAGAAAGAAAGAGGAGCAGACACTTATGCTATTAGTACTTCCAGTGAGCAGAGAATTATAGATGATATAGTGGCTTAAGAGGTTGCACAACTGAGGAAAAAATTTGGGATACTAATAAAATAATTTCCAATGATGAATTCAGAAAAGGCAAATTAGTGGGCGCCCAAAGTAAGGCTCCGAGGTTATATGTTTCTGATGTTGATAAAAAGGCTAAGTACTTGGATAAAGAGTTGATGGGGTTCTAAGCCAAGAGATGAGGGTCTAATCAAGATGCTTGGAACTTAAGGCAAGGGAATTAAGGTCAAAACTACAATGGGACATATATAGGGATTGGGGTAGAGAGAGATGGTGTCTGTAGGTGAACATATGATCTCAAGGTGATGAGTGGTGCTTACGTCCTACCAGGGAACCATGATTCTAATTTGACAATGGAAGTATTGTTTGCTAAGTTGGTCAAGGGTTTAAAAAATTAAGAGAATTACCTTAAGGAGATTAAGAAAGATATTTTTTGACTGTTCCAAAAAGTTGAATCGGATGCTATCGTGATTATGTAGCTTGAGCAGCAGTTTGGTGATATGTTGGCTACTATGAATTAGCATCAACCGGGAACTCTTTCGAGTAACACTATGCAGAATTCGAGAAATGATAATCACTACTAGCCATCACCACTCAGAGTGGAAAGGCTACTATTGATCCCCCTAGGCATGTACTTAATGAGGTTTAAGATGATGTTGTTAATGTAGATGATGAACTTGAAGTAAATTTGAAAAGTTGGTGACCAGTGGTGAGACATCACAAAAATGAACGTGTGTTGATAATCGAGTTGAGAAGGATAAAGGTAAGAAGAAGGAAGTTAAGCCTTTCTTAAAGCCTATTCCATGAACTATCTTACCTTATCCTCAAAGGTTGAAATAAATAAAAGAAGAAGAGAAGTATAGAAAGTTCATTGCTATGCTAAAAGAGTTGAATTTAAACATCCCTCTTCTTAAAGCTCTTGAGCATATGCCTGGTTACATGAAATTTATGAAGGATTTGGTAACAACGAAAAGAAATACTAGTTATGAGGATATTAGTGGTTTGCATCATTGTAGTGCAATTACATCTCGATCACTTGTGTAAAAAAAATGACCGCAGTGCCTTCATAATTCTGTATACAATTGGGTCATCTAGATTTTCCAGACCTTTGTGTGACTTGGGTGTAAGCATTTACTTATTTCCACTGGCAGTGTTCAAACAACTGGGCTTGAGACTTTTTGAGCCAACAATGATGAAGTTATTGATTGCTGATCGTATGGTGAAAAAAGTCGTGGGCATATCATTTGATGTTTTAGTCAAAGTGGACAACTTTTATATTTTTGATTGACTTTGTTATCTTGGATTATGAGGTTGATTTTGATATGCCCATAATTTTAGGGAGACTATTTTTTGCCACGGGTAGAGCATTGGTGGATATGGAAAGAGGTAAGCTTAAGTCCAGGCTGATTAATAAGGAAGTCATATTCAATGTTCGTTGAACTATGAAGTAGCTGACTAACATGAGGGTGGTTTCGGTAAAAACTATGTTGGTGACCCTGGAGGTCAACCTTTTTGCTACCTTGATAAAGTCTAAGTAATTAGGGTATGCTGCTTGGGAGCCAACCCAAGATATCTTGTTATTTTTGTATTTGTGATAATTCATGGTGTGATTGATGTCAGATCTATGCACCTAAGGTTCCACAAGTATGTCCCTAACCCTCGTGCTTTGTAGCTTCCTAATTCATTGGGGACAATGTACGTCCATTTGATACGGGTGGGGCTACTTATGGGTCTAGATATCCTCTTAGGATTTTTATTACCGTGTCTCTTTTCCCTGGAGTCTATTCTTAGTATATCCTATATGTTTAGGTCATTTTGTATTTGTGTTGTATGTGTTATGCTTTGTTTATGTTTAATTATGAGAAAAATAAGGAATCTACGGGCAGTTGATGTATTCTATTGTTTTTAACTATTTTGAAAAAAAATTATACCCCTCCAAAAAGATTTTGTGACCTGTGTGATGCGAATATATCTATGACTATTGTGAATCTTATTATCTCATTTGGATTAGGGAGAAAATAATCATAGCTTAGCATTTGCATGTACTGGATAGTTAGTAGTTGGTTATATAACCTTGTACCATGTGTGTGTGAGATGCTTACCTAGTTCCCTTTATGTATTTAATCTAGAAATTGCCCGATTAGTCTTGCCTAGGTTGTAGGATAATTAGTTAGTATGTGATCATAGGCCGTTTTTGAATGTAGTCCACTCCTAGCCTAAATGACCATCCAAATGTGAATAAGTATTCCTTGATTTTTGAATTTGAGCGTATATTTGGCCTATTCTTGTTTTCACCTTTCACCTTCCTAAATTCGATTATAATGAACCTATTTTGGCCTTGGTCTCTCCTTGGAAATTGTGTACCTCAACTCATGAAAATTGCCTAAGTTGAGGCTAGCTATGATAGGGGTGCATAATTAGAATTCGGTGTGAAGAAGGGTTGAATATGAAAAAAGAAAGTAGGGTTGGGTATGGTAAAAAAATGGAAAAAGAGAAAAGCAAAAACAAATAAAAGTGAAAAAGAAAAGAAATTGAAATAGAAAAAAAAGAAAAAAAGTAAAAAAATAAATCACACCCAACCTGAATAAGCAATAAAAGAGACAAGGGTGAAATAAAAGGAAGTTGGTTGAGAAGTGGACCATAAATGTAATTGTAGTGTCCAGGAGGGTAAGTCACGAGTTTCCAAAGGTACCATACTATCCCCCAAGCCTACGTTACAAGCCGAATAAAGTCCTATAGTGATTCTAGTCCAACTATCCAAAAACCTAAGGTTAAAGAAAATTAGGGAAAGCCTATGGTATTCTATGCACATTGATTGGAACTTCTTTTGCGAGTGTGAGTGCCTTGATATGCATTGACATGCATGATTATACTTTGAGAGTGGGACTTATTTGTTGTGACGGTATATGGGTTGTGTTGCTGGTCGCTTATCTGTTCGGGTAGTGTAACTTGTGAACTTGCTTGGTTGTTTATTGCTAACGTAATATCGTAGCTTGATTCCTTTGTGTCACATTATTGTGCTACATAGATCCACACTGTAGTTTTGAAAAGATGGAAATAGGAGGGGGTAATGTTTTAAGTTGAAATTGAGTTGACTGCCCTAGGTACCTTAGGTTTCTCTTGGTTAAGCACCTTTGTATTTTTTTCTGCGTTTGTTACCTGAGGACATGCAAACATTCTAAGTTGAGGGTGTTGATGTGCCATGGTTTCATGGAACTTTCGATACTTAAAACCAAAAAATATGCAAGTACTTAGGTCCATTTTGTTGGATATAATGTGTTTTGTGTTTGTTTTGCAGAAAATTAGGTTTTTAGAGATAAAGATAAGAAAAGATGATGAAAATGCAGGAGGATCACTTATGAGGCCACTTACTGCCCGTAAGTGGTACCTCCAATGGTCGTAGGTTGCTTCGTAGGTATCAGATGAAAAACATTTGAGAATATGAAGTTTGAAGCCCTTTTTTGATTGTTATGAAGAGGCACTTATGCCGTCACAAGTGGTATCGTGGGTGGCTTATACAGCCCTAAAGATTTTTTGACACTTACGACCTACCTAGGGGCCCATAAATACCACTTACGACCCGTAAGTAGGTCCGGAGGTGGTCATTGACCCAGTTTTCCTAATTCATTTTGGTTAGAAATTTTAGGGTTTTGATGTATTCTATAAATACCCTTTTGATATTTTTGTTTTAGTTTAAGCACTTCTATGCATTATTTACATTCACAACACTATTTATTATAAGATTTGAATTTTGATCTTGGAATCCATTGTTTTTGGTTTTACGATTAATGATTAATTTGAGATTTCAAGTTTTGTTCTTAAATTATTTTAAGATTATTCCTATGCTTTATTTTTTGAATTTAATGGATGTTCTTGCAAACATGAGTTGCTAAACCACATAACTAGGGTTGTGGGACCCTGATGGAATAACGAAGTAGAAAAAGTGCAAAGTAGTTTTTGATCAATATTTGTGCATGTATTTTGATCATATTCATTTTGATTGTTTTCTTAACGACATCCTACATTGAGAACACCTTCCTATATTTGATACTTACTTTAAAAAATCGGTAGAGATTAGAAAAAGATCACAACAGTAATTTGATGCTACCAAACCTCATCTAATTAACTTGAAACTCCAAAGGTAATAGTTAATCAGGGATCTAGGATAACGGTTAGTAAGGCTACACTCTGAGACTCAAAAGGTAAAAGGTAAAATTCACCAAAGGGATTCACATGATGGTTAGTGATATATATGTTATCAGACTTTGCATTTAAGATTTTGGGATAGTTTGACGTAGCATAATAAATCTACGGAGTTAGGAAGTCAGGGGGAATACAGTCCTAGTATTTATCTCGTATTGATTTCTACCACGGCAACCAAGATTTGTTACTCTTGATATTGTCCTCACAAAACCCCTCCATTTAATTTCTCATATTTTTTTGGCTACTTAAGCAAGTTCGTGAGAGATATTTAGTCTATTCCTTGTGGGTTCGAGCTCAATCACTGTAGGGTTACTATATTTGACAGCGACAATACTGGGCTTTATTTGGAGGTATAACTTGGGCGACAACACCAGTCCCGAGGAGTCATCAAATGACTTGTATATAACTTGGGCGACAACACCAGTCCCGAGGAGTCATCAAATGACTTGTATCATTTGACAATGACTTGTTAGGTAACTCATAGGGCGAACAATGAAATAATTCTAAGGTACTAACTATATTGTCAACTAGTACGAGTCATAAGATGACTCGTAACGTTTGGCCATGAATTATTTAGTGCCACATAGTGACAGGCAATATAGGTCATCAAATCTTTGTTCTTTACTACTTCTCGAACAACAACGACCCAATTAAACATTACCCAGGGCTACTCAGACTCCCCCTTGGGTAAGTAGCAAACTAAAATAAAATACTAAATTAACCCAGAATTAGTGACTAATACTCTTAGTTTTTTTTTGGTGTTTTTAACATTCTAACCCAAGCTCCATTTATGTTCATACAATCATAAAAAACCAGATCTTACCAACATAGTAAAAGAATTAGAATATTTGAAAGAAACCAAAGTCACTTCAAATCAAAGAGTTACGGTTGGGATTTTTGTTTAACCTAGTTGAGTTGTTGAGGGAGTAGTTGATTTAGGGGAAGTTCTGATTTTAGATGGGGGAATTAAGTGTGAGAAAAGTGTATTTTAAGTTGAAAAGATAGTTATGGAAGATGGAGAAAGTTATGGAAGTTTAAAATAAAAGGAAATCGAATTGGATCGATTCCCTTTTAATCACTAAAATCGAATTGGGTCGGGTATTTTATATTAAAAATTTGAATGACTTTTTACTTTCGACCACGACCCCTAGTGATGACTAGTTGTCTCTGACTATGAGTCTTACACTCCCTATATCTTATTAGGGACATAGAAAACTTACCTGAATCCCCCAGTCCTTACGACTCATGGTGATGAGTCATAATGAGTGACTGCGACTCATTTTTAGAGTCGTAGGGACTCCAGAGACTTGTTCTTGTTTTATGCTTCTTTGGTTGTTTCCAACGAGTATGTTGATAAGTCCCTATGGCTCGTAGGGATACTCATTTGTCTTGGACACCAGAAAAGAATGTCTTTTCTTGTTTATCCATGCCCTGCATACTTTATAACACATATTACCCTATAACTATATAAGTACAAAACATAGGTTACCTCCCAAGAAGTTCTTAATTTAACATTATTCCATAATGTAGCTAGGTTGGGTACTCAGACTTCAGCAACTAGACCATGAGTGTCCTCCCATAAAATTCCTGATTTAATGTCTTGGAATGACCCAACTCCCTTGACTACTCAGACTTCATCAAGGCCCAAATCCTCACACAACTTTATCTCTTCTGTGTTTCCCAAAAAGTGTTTGACCAACTGTCTATTCTCCTTGAATGGGACATCACCACTTCTTTGTATATCGATTGCACCATTTGGAAATACCCTTACGATAGTGAAAGATTCATAACATCTAGACATTATTTTTCCAAGAAACAATCAAAGTCTCAAATTACTTTTCAATGACCAGAGTGCCTTATGTTCAAGTTCGACAGGCAAGTGGCATGGTTTTCCATAAGGAAGTTGATATGGAGATTCTCGAATAAGAGTCTTTTATGTAGTTTGGCAGGTCGATAATGCATTGTCTACCTTTCTAGCCTAATAAGTCCTATTGGCATTCACAGTCTTCGCCAAAACGGACTTTATCTCTGATTTGGAGACCACAAATTGCCCACTTGTTTGAGGATGGTAAGGTGTGCCACCTTATGCCTAACACCAAATATATCAAGTAAGGTTTTGAAAATACGATTGTAGAATTGTGAGCCTCCATCACTAATGATTACTCAAAGTGTACAAAATCTAGAGAAAATATTTTTATTTAAAAGGTTGTGATGTTTTTACCTTCATTGTTTGGAAGCACAATTTCCTCCACCCATTTCAAAACATAGTCAATAGCCACCAAGATATATTTCACCTCTTGTGGGCTCACAAATGGGCCCATGAAGTCTATGCCCCAAATGTCAATCAATTCAAGCTCAAGGATAGGCGTCATAAGAAGCTCATATTTGCATGAAATATTCCCTTGCCTTTGACATTGCTCACAAGCCCTAGTATAATCATGTGTATCCTTATAAATAGTCAGCCAATAGTAACCACATTACAAGATTTTATGCGCAGTAAGTGTACCTCCATGATGACCCTCAACTAGAGATGAATGACATGTCTCTAAAATATCAGCACTTTAACCTAGGGAATACATCCCCTAATCATACCATCAGAGCATATCCAAAACAAGTATGGCCTATCCCAAAAGAACTTTCTCACCTAATGCATGAATCGCTTGTGCTATTAAAATGGCATGTCTTCCAAGATGAAGTCATTTGCCAAATTGTTTGCAAAATCTTCAAACCAAGGGATTAAGTCTTGTTCCAAGACTTGATAATCTAGAAAAGTATCATCAATTTCAAGATCATACCCTAGTTTTAGGATTGATTCCTTCTCTAGGCATGACAAATGGTCAACAATTTGAGTTTTGGTGCCCTTCTGATCCTTAACCTCAAAATCAAACTCTTGCAGTAGAAGAACCCATAAAATCAACCTCGACTTTGAGTTCTTCTTTGACATATGATATATAAGAGCTGCATGGTCTGTGTGCACAATGACTTTAGTGCCAATCAAGTGAGGCCAAAATTTCTCAAAGGCGAACACCACCACAAGAAACACTTGTCTAGTAACAATATAATTTTTCTATATAGGAATAAGTGTTTTGCTAGCATAGTAGATACGATGTAAGGTATTCTCTTGTCATTGGCCTAGGACCACTCCTAGTGCCACACCACTGGCATCATATATCATCTCAAATGGTAATGTCTAATCCAGAGACAAAGTAATACGAGTTGAAATTAACTTCTCTTTCAAACACTCAAATGCCTTAAGGTACACATCATAAAATGCAAACTTCACATCTTATCTAACAATTTGCACAACAGATTAGCAATTTTAGAGAAGTCCTTAATAAAATTCTTATAGAAACCTGCATGACCCAAGAAACTAGAATGTCCTTCACAAAAATTGGTAGAAGTAATTTTTCAATCACCTTAATTTTATCCTTGTCAACTTCAATCCCCTTTTTAGAAATTTTATGCCCAAGCACTATCCCTTCCTTGACCATAATATGACACTTTTACCAATTAAGCCTTAAGTTGAAATCTTTACATCTTTGCAAAGCATTGGATAAATGAGCCAAGCAATCATCGAATGAATCATGCACAACTGAAAAATCATCCATGAAAACATCAATAGTGTCCTCCACCATGTGTAAAAAATGGACATCATACAATACTGAAAAGTTGCGGGAGAATTACATAGATCAAAAGGCATCTTTTTAATTGCAAACATCCCATATGGACAAGTGAAAATGGTCTTCTCTTGATCCACAAGAGCAATATAAATATGATTATACCCCGAATGACCATCAAGAAAATAATTCTATCCTTTATCGACAAGGCGGTCATATATCTGATCGATAAATAACATAGGGAAGTGATCCTTTTGGGTTCATGAATTCAACTTTCTATAGTCCATGAAAACTCACACTCTGGTGACTGGTCTCATAGGAACTAGATCATTCTTCTCATTGTAAATCACAGTGATTCCACCCTTCTTTTACATACATTGGACTGGGCTCACTCATTTGCTATCGACAATCAAGTAAACCATATTTTCATCCAACCACTCGATGATTTATTTCTTTATAACCTCTTACATAGATGGATTTAATTATGATAATGCTTAATTCTAGGTATGCAATCCAACTTAAGTTGGATTTTGTGAGTCCAAATCCCAGGTGGAATTCTAATGATGTCAACAATGGTTTATTGTCATGACCCAAAATTAAGGGACATGATGTAACTTGTAGTGGCGTACCTTAAAAGGTAAGCCTATAACCTAAACTAATTCACACAATGGGGAAAAACAGGAATAACCTATATGTAAGGCTTCTAGAATGAAGTCGAACCATATAAGATAATAGATGCGAAAAGTAAAGAAATACATAAGATGTCCAAATACAAGAGCAACTCTATCTCTAAAATAAAAGTAAAGACACTATCTATAAGAAAGTTAGTAGACTACATTCAGACACCTAGAAGTCAACCACTACCTCGAAAGCACCAAATCTTGAATCAACCAAGCTGGGGCGTACTCATACAATGACCTGCATCGAAAGGGCACAATAGGCTTGAGTATGATCCACTTATACCTAGTAGGTATCATAAGTCAATCAAGAAAAGTAGATAATAAGACATACAAAATACACATAAAGGGCACGTTACCTGTGATAAAAAAATGTCCTACAATGGTATCCCACACTTCTTGCACTATTAGTTCTAATATATCACATATATTTGCAACAATGATAACCTAATAGAATAGAAGTATACATCATATCTCGTAAAAGTAAAAAAAAGGGAGAACATGTATATACAAGATCGCCAAGTGAAAATAACTGAAGATAGAACAAAAAGATGTATGACAAGTCAATATGGAAATTCGATCACAATATAAATACAATAAAGCAAAAGCAATATGTAAGATGATGATGATGTTGGTGATGATAAACCATGAGGTCGTTGTACACCTTCCGTATACACCCATAGAGGAAAGCCTCTCAATGTGGGACCCATAGAGAGTTCGTCAATCTATATACAGTCCATATATATCCATATCCATATCTCCTCCCCAACACATACCTCTGGGAGGGTTTTATAAAATGTCATATTTTTTGTCATAAGAAGTTGTTGCCAGTGTTTATCAGATGTTGCCACAGTGGTACCATTTGTTTCATGAATGAGTATGACATAAGGATGTAATGCTCACAACCAATCACAATGAATATTTTCATAATAAACCACATGGTACTTCCACAACTGACCACAACGATATATTCCACAAATATATGAGCCAATATCCCCTCATTATTTCCACCATCTATGAAATTCCACATAATTCGTATGCAAATAAAGTATGAATATAACACAATAAACCAATGGTACCTCAATAGGCATTTCAACAACCCAATACAAGTATTTTCGTGTATTTTAGGCTATCAACATCACATAGGACCCCATATAGTCACACATATCACATATTATCTCAAAACTAATAGTTATATCAAATATAGCCCCCCAACAGGCATACACATTAATATATCTAATTTCATGATTAGTTCCCATCTCCTTAACCTATTTTTTGTATATAAAAAATTAACTACCCAACCCTGTCTGAAGAATTAAGCCATAACCTACCCCGAAGGTCAAAACTAGTCGGCAACACTTCAACCACAAAGCCCTACTCTCACAAACGGTCCTGAAATCAACTAAACCCAACAAATATAGAATCTATGCATAAAGAAAAGGCTAACGATACCCATATTGCTACTTTTGGTTTGGGGTCAAAATGGACCCCTAAAATAGGTTTTCAAAAAAGTAGGGAAAAAATGTAACTTTACTTCAAAAACATGTTCGCCATACCTTTAGGAATCTATAGCTAAAAACTGAAGTCAAATCGAGTAAAAACTGAGGTTCAAATTGAAGAAAAATCATTTTTGAGCTTTATCGGGTAAAGCCGTTGAAATCCATTTTAAAATCAAGAATCAAAGTTGTTTTGGAGCTGAATTCAGGGAAAAACTAGTAATTATAGGATTAAGAACATTATTTAAGTGAAAAGGTTTAGAGTTTGGGGCTATATCAAGTACTAAGGTTTTGACATTTTCTTGAACAATTAATCAAGAAATTAGATAAAGAAAAAGGTGAATTCTCACCTTAAATCCGTAAGACAATAAAGAAATAGATATTAATCTAGCTTCTCAAGCACCCACAAGCATTATTTTTATGCTCTCACACTATTTTAGGGTTTATCTCTCAAGAGGCAACATGAAAAATGAGGAAAAATCGGGCAAAATGGGGCTATTTATACTCATACCACTAGTTACAGAAGGCATAAAATGCATTCCTCAAATGAGGTTTACCCTTTGTGATCCAGGTTGCACCATTAACCTAGTGCACCAGATTTTCTAAGTCCAAAATGATCTTTGACGGGGTGCCCGAGTTTGTTTGGAATCCGATATACGCACATGAACTATGTAACCACACTAAAGTCGACGCTCCAGGCTCAATGACTATATTAGAATTTTGAAAAAAACATCATTTTCACAAAGTCAACCCCTGAAATCCAAAATAACAATTTTCTAAACCGAGGCTTGAAATGAGATTTAAAAGCCATAAAACCTCACAAAATATGTTACCACCCTAAAATCGACGTTCTAGATCTATTGGCGCAGTCCATTCAGCCATCCGTTCATGAATCAAAAGATAACCACCGAAGTCCAAAATAAGGCTCTCGAAGCCTCTAAAAACCCTAATATGTACCAGAATACTTTGGAAACTATGTTAGTTACCTCCACACCCCAAAAATGCCACAATGCAACTACGGGAAGGGGTAACACAACCAAATCACAAAATATCACAAAATTCACATATTTCATCAAATTTCAGGTCGTCACATCATCCACCACTAAAATTGTAGTTCATCCTTAAACTAAAGGCAAAAGAAATACCTGAATCCACAAGGGGCTGGAGATAAGAACTACACATATCAAACTTGACCTCTGAAGTAGCCTCATGTACAGGTCGATGTCGCCACTAAACCTTAACAACACGGATAACTCTAGAACATAATCATCTAACATTCTTAGATAAAATGGAGACCGGATCTTCAACAAAATACAACTGCTCATGTAACTAAATTAACTCCCAATGAAAGATATAAGAATCATCCAGAATATAACAATGAAGTATAGAATAGAAAAATTGGATGAATAACTAATAAATATGGGGCCAAAGCCAACTCATAAGCCCTATCACCAACAGTACGAAGAATCTCAAATAGGCTAATATACCTGGGGCTAAGCTTGCCCCTCTTCCCAAACCTCATCACCTTTTTCATGGGTGAAACTTGAAGAAAAATACGATCACCAACACCAAATCTCAAGGTACAAAGACTCTGATCTGCATAACACTTCTTCTTACTTTGAGCCGCTCTAAGTCTATCCTGAATGATTTGGACTCCGTCCAAATACTCATGAAGAAAGTTTGTACCTTGAGGTCTCACCTCTGAAACATCAAACCAACCCATAGGACAGCAATAACGCCTGCTATATAATGCCTCAAAATGAGCCATATCGATGCTGGAATATTATCTTTTATTATATGCAAACTCTGCTAAGGCCAAATACTACTCCCACAGGCCACCAAAATCCATCACATAAGCATAGAGCATATCCCTTAAAACTTGGATAGTCTGCTCTGACTGACCATTAGTTTGGGGGTGAAATGCTGTGCAAAGATCAATATAAGTGCCCAAATCATCCTGAGAAGTCTTCCAAAAGTGAGACGTGAATACTGAACCTCGATCCAAAATGATAGACACTAGAACACCATGTAAATGCATAATCTCATGAAAGTTGATACATGCCAACCTCTCAGCACTAAATGAGACTTAAACTAGAATGAAATACGCCAACTTGGTCAATTGATCTATGATGTCCCAAACACTATTAGAACAATGGGAAATGCGAGGTAATCTGGTCACAAAATCCATAGTAATCCACTCCTATGTCCACTCAAGAATGGGTAATCTTTGAAGCAATCTACCAGGTCTCAAATGCTTGGCCTTCAGCTACTGACAACAAAGGCAACGAGCTACAAAACAGTCTTCCTTATACCACCCCACCAGTAATGTTGCCTCAAATCATGATACATATTTGTCACTCTCAGGTGCATAGAATACCTAGAAAAATGAGCCTCCTCCAAATCAAACTGATCCAATCACCCACTCTCGGCACATAAACTTGCCTTCAATTCTCTCCATAAAACATTATCTTAATCAAGTGAGTCTTACTTAGCCTCACCACTTAATACCTTATCTTGAATTGATCTCAATCCCACATTATCACACTAATGAGCTTGAATCTGTTTCATCAAAGAAGACCTAGCCTCCACAAATACCAAAATGCACCCAGGTGTCGAAATATCACGCCTAACTATCTAGTTAGCTAAACACTAAACCTCTAAGGCTAAAGGCCTCTCCTAGGTCAAAATATATGCCATACTACCCATGGTAGTCGACTTTTGGTTCAAGGCATCCGTAACCACGTTAGACTTGCCAAGATGATAAAGAATAATTAAGGCATAATCCTTGAGTAACTCAAGCCAACGATGCTGTCTCATATTAAGATCTTGCTAGGTTAAGAAGTATTGAAGGCTATGATGATCTGAGAAAATCTTACAATAGACTCCATACAAATACCTCCACAACTTCAAAGAAAAAACAACCGCGTACAACTCCAAATCATGGGCAGGGTAATTTCTCTCATAGGGCTTTAACTGATGAGAAACATACGTAATCACCTTACCCTCCTACATCAACACATTATCTAACCCAACACTTGAAGCATCACAAAACATGGTGAAACCCACGCTTTCCTTGGGCAAAGTCAAGATAGGAGCTGAAGTTAATAAATCCTTGAGCTTTTGAAAGCTCACCTCACACGCATTAGACCACTAAAAAGAAATCTTTTTCTAAGCTAACTTAGTCAAAGGATCTATAATGGATGAAAAGCCGTCAATAAAATGCCGATAATAACCTATCAAAATAATAAAGCTCTAAATCTTGATAGGCGTAGTAGGTCTAGCCCAATCACGAACTGCTATAATCTTGGCTGGATCAACCATAATACCCTCTTTAGTCACTACATGACCCAAGAAAGAAATAGCCTCCAACCAGAACTCACACTTGGAGAACTTGGCATACAACTACTCATTTCTTAATATCTAAAGGACGATCTGCAAATACTCCTCATGCTCAGCCTCACTCTTGGAATAAACTAAGATATTATCTATAAATACAATAACAAAGGAGTTGAGATACGGTCAAAAAACCTGGTTCATCAACTCTATGAATGCGGCTGGGGCATTCGTCAACCTAGAAAACATGACCAAGGAACTCATAATGACCATATCAAGTCCAAAAAGCTATCTTCAGAATATTTAAAGCTCTAATTCTTAACTAGAGATAACCAAACCTCAAATCTATCTTCTATAACACTGCAACACCCTAAAACTAGTCAAAAAGATTATCAATATGAGAAAGATAATACTTATTTTTAATTATCATCTTGTTCAACTGCGGATAGACCTATCATTCTTCTTCACATACAAAATAGGCGCACCCCAAGGTGATACACTAGGTCAAATATATCCCTAATTTAAGAACTCCCATAATCGATCCTTTAATTCTTTTAACTCGGCTATGGCCATTCTATACGGAGGAATAGAAATAGGCTTGGTGCCCAGCTCAACATCAATAGCAAAATAAATATCATGATTTGGAGGCATACTAGGAAAATTCATAGGAACACATCCATAAACTCACGAACAACTCAAACAGAATCATAGGAAAGAGGTGAACCCACACCAGTATCAAGAAATGAACCAAATAAGATAAATATTCCATCTCAACCAACCTATGAGCCTAAACATAAGATATGATCCTCTTAGAACCTGAATGAAATGCACCCTTCTAAGCTATCCTTGGAACACCTGACGTAGCTAAGGTTATGGTCTTAGCAAAATAATCTAGGACATCATGATAAGAAGCCAACCAATCCATACCCAAAATAACATTAAAATCAACCATATCTAACATAAGAAAATCTACCAAGGTCTCGTGTCAGAAAAAAGTCACAACACAAAATCGATACAGATAATCCACATCTAAAGAATCACCTACTAGGGTAGATACACAAATAGGCATGGCAAGAGGCTTAGTAATACAATCAAAACCCAAAGAAAAATACATAGACATATAGAAGAAATTCAAACTGAGATCAAATAGCATAGATACAAGTCTGAAACAAATGGGGATGATACCTGTGATGACAATATCTGATGCCTCTGCCTCAGGTCTGGTTGGTATAGCATAACACTACCCATGACTACTAACTACTTGAGTGGCCCTATGATCACCATCGTGAGCTCCACTATCTCTGTCCCCTTGCACTTCTAATAGCACCCCTACCTCTCATAGCAAAAATAAGAGTGGCTCTACTCATATGGAGAGGGGCATTCCTTGGCCACATGGCTAATCTTATCACATACGAAGCAACCTTTATGCCCCAACTTAATAGGAAAAGGTATAACTAGGCCCGAACAAACACCATATACTATTGAACCAGAATATCCACCACCCAAACTCTACTAAGCCACCTGCACTGGCCTACCCTGATATCCATAAGAACCTCTGAAATCTTTATCTTAAAAACCTAACCTCTCAACTCACCAAAATAGCATACCTTCTTAGAGCCTTCCTGAAATTCCTAAAGAATACCCTCAGTCATCTTAGCATGATCCACTATACTCTAAAAAGATTCCCCAAATACAACCATCTATGATGTATCCAATTAAAAAGAGACATCCAAACCCTTCACAAACTTTCGAATCTTCTCAAATCTGATGGAAATACTAGTATAAGAATATTTGGACAAGGCATGGAAGCATGACTCATACTCTACAATAGTTATGGAGCCTTGATCTAGGTGGTCAAACTCATCACCCATTCAATTCTTTAAATTATAAGGCATAAGACTCTCTAGAAATTTATCAACAAACTGATACCAAGCCATATTATGAGAATCAAGATGTATGGAACTAAACGGTGACCTCTACCAATAGATAGAAGCACCTCTCAAGTGCTAGGTAGTATAAGCAATACTATGCGACTCAAACAATCCAAAATTATGCAATTTATCTCAACAATCAATCAAGAACTCACAGGTATCCTCGTCCAAAACCATTGAATCTAGAAGGAAATAAATGAGTAAACCTCTCAAACCTCTTTTGATCTTTAAAAGATACAACAATACTCACAATAAGGGGAAATATAGTGAATTTAGCAGGCGGAGACCCCATCTGAGGAGGTAACATAGACAAAGGCTGAACTCCTAATCTTAGAATACCATGCTCAGATATCGGTGCTAAAACAAAAATAGGACTCGAGGTATGAGGAGTACCTAATACAAAAGCAGGTGCAACAAAAGGATCCACACTCTAAACTGAAGGAACATCTAGCATAACCAAAGGATAACCCTCTAACTGGGTTAGTAAACGCACCAACAACCCCTCCAAAAACTAGGGTAGACTAACTCTGAGGAACTAGAGTAGAACCGACACCTCTAGCCTACTCAAAAAGAGGCTCAAGAGAAGTACCCTAACTCTACTCCTAGATGGGGATCATCTACGAGTGCGTCTATAACTCAAGTCTCGTCCTCTTGACTAAACTCTCTCTCTCAAAATAGGCTCCACATCTTTGATCTCATGAGACCTAGTCAACACCATCTGTGTAGAAAGAGGTATGAAAGAACTTTGCACGATAAGGAATAAAATAAGGAAAGTTTCCTAAAGACATCCTATAGCCTCTCAAAGATAGATACAAACATCTATGTACCAATCCGCTAGACTCTATTAGATATTCCATTCTTACACCATTGATACTAATGAAACTTTGCTACTCTGATACTAATTTTTCATGATAAAAAATTAAGGGTCATGATGGAACTTGTCGCAGCGTACCTTGAAAAGTAAGCCTATTACCCCAATTGATACACAAAAAAGAAAAATACAAAAATAGCCCCAACATAAGTTTTTTAGAATAAAACCAGGCCATATAAGATAATATGTGCAGAAATAATGTAATCAGAAATACAACCAAAACTCCAAATACCTGATGTCAACAGTATAAGAATGTATCTAGTATAACTGGAATCCAAAAGAAATACATATGATAACCAAATACAAGAGAAACTCTATCTTTGAAATGAAAGTAAAGACATATTCTATACAAAATGTAGTAAATACATTCGGATGCCTGAAAGTCAACCACTACCTCGAAAGCACCAAATATCACAAGAATCAACAAAACTAGGGCACACTCGCACTAGGACCTGCACCGAAAAGGTATAGTAGGCGTGAGTACAATCCATGTGTACTCAATAGGTATCATAGGCTAATCGAGAAAAGTAGATAGTTAAATATACATTAAGGGCACGTCACCTGCAATAAAAAAATATCCTATAATGGTATCCCATAACGCTTGCACTAACAATTCTAATATATCACATATATTTATATTAAGGTGAATTCTCACCTTAAATCCATAAGAGAATTAAGAATTCGATGTTAATCTAGCTTCCCAATCACCCAGAAGCTTCACTTTTATGCTCTCACACTATTTTAGGGTTTAGCTCTCAAGAGGCAAGATGAAAAGTAAGGAAAGATAGGGAAAACATGGGTTGTTTAAACTCATATAAGGTTACTAGGTACAGAAGGCATAAAAAACATTCCTTAAATGAGTTTTACCCTTTGTGATCCAGGTTCTACCAGCAACCTGATGCACAAGATTCTTAAGTCCAAAGCAAACTTCGACGGGTTCCAAAAAATCATTCAAAATCTGATATACACAAATGAACTATGTAACCACACTAAATTTGATGCTCCAGACTCAATTTCGATATTAGAATTTTGAAAAAAATATCATATTCATAAAGTTAACCCTCAAAACCCAAAATAATAATTTTTCAAATCGAGGGTCAAAATAGAATTTAAGTGCCATAAAACTACACCAACTATGTTACCACCCTAAAATTGATGTTTTGGATCTAGTGGTATATTTTCTTTGGCCATCTATTTCATGGATCAAAATATAACCACAGAAGTCTAAAATAAGGCTCTCAAAGCCTAAAAAAACCACGATATCATACAAATGGTACCAAATTGCATCGAGAATCATGACAATCACCCACACATCAAAGAAATATCACAATTCTACTAAGGGGAGGGGTAAAATATTTAAATCACATAGAATGACAAATTTCACATATTTTATCAAATTTTAGGTCGTTATATCCATCTAATGGCCCTCTTAAACCTCTGTAACACAGACACTAAGGCTTCAACCTATTATTCCATGAAATACCTTGGCTTTTAACCCTTTTAAATTTCTTGAGTTTGAGCTTTCTTATCATCATATGACTCATGCTTACTTATCGTATGATGGTGGTACGGTTTAGGGGTCTTAGTCATATGTAACTCAGTGTAGTTTTAGTTTTTTCTTTCCAAGGTACGAATGGAGATTATAAGGATCATATTTTTATGGTATGAGATAAGATATCCACTTGTATATTGCTCAGTGTTTCAATCCCTTGGTAGGTTTCCTAGGGTACGGTTCTAAGGTACTAATTGTATGTTGTGGATACTAGTTGGTCTATGAAGTCATATATTGGATTGGATTGGAGTCCAACTTTTTGTCTAGGGTACGAGTGGTGGGTACCACTCGTATGTTGTGTGTACGAGTCAGGGGGACAAGTTGTACCCTCCTGCACATATTTTTTAGCTTTTAAGCTGAGGGTATTCTGAATATTTCCCACCCTAAAACTCTTAATACCCTATGTCTTATAACACTTTGTGGCCTCTCATAACACACTCTGAAGGATCAAAATACTCTTAAAACTCTCTCTAAAGGCTCTTAAGAAGATTGGGATAGGGTTTCTTCAAGTTGTTTATTTAGAGGCTTAAAGACCAAATTTTCTCTATGAATCTTTTATTTATAAGGCATGTGACTCTTCTCTCTTTGTTAGTTCATAAAAACTTTGTGTATGAATCATTAATGGTGGTTATGAAAACCAATGTTGAGGGTTTTGTTGCATATTGTTGAGTATTGTTTACTCTTGGTTTAAATTATGAATATACATATTTTAATGATGGTTTTGCACATGGGAGTGCTTGGTAATTATGGTTTAACAATTGGGTCATGGTTAACCCTAAACTTGATGATTTTTACTTTAGTTTGGGTCTTGGTAATGATATACCCACAATGTGTTTGTGAAAAAGTCTAAGAGAACAAACTAGACATATGTTGAATTGTGTTTTGAGTGAAGGAATTGATCTACAGATTACAAATCATTGGTAATTGGTTTTGTGAAGGCCTTGTTACCTATACATTGATTTGAATTGTAACTTTGGTGGTTTAATTGGTTAAACAAGTTTTAGTCCTAACATATTGAATTGAATTTATGTCTTTATTAGACTATGGGTTTGAGTCCCAAATGAAATTGACTAATAATGATAATGGTATGTGATACACTTGCAAGTGGTATTGGTACGACAATACCAATAGGGTGCCTCGATAAGTATTTGATTTAATGGATGTGCATGTGAAATAAATATTTTTATTAGGCTTTAAAGTGAGATATGTAGTCGGGCCGTAAAAGAGGAATTCAAAAGGACTAACACTAGAAAATGCACTAGCCGATGTGGGTGTCTTTGTGGCTGGGTCATTTGACTCCCTCAAATGAATATTTGAATGAGTGGTTTGAGTCCCCCATAATGCATGTATTTGTTCTTAAGTTACCTGGATTATGCCAGGAGATTTGAGTCCCCCATATAGGCATATACAGTTATGGATATTCTCTGGTTTATGCGGCTACATACACTAAGGCCCTTCCAGCTAGGGGAGAGTTGGACCCATATAGCCCATAGGTGCCTTGATATATGACGGTTATGCTACACAACCTAGGTTAATGTTTTCAAAGTTCATATAATCTTATTCCCTATCCCGGCATGGTAAATATATATGTATATATATGTATTGCATTGTCTATATGCATTGGTGGATTGGTTTTGAACTGTTGGCATTATATTATCTTTATCCTTGAGTTACATGATAGTGCTCTAATCGCTAACTATGTTTAGATGTTGTATCCCACATAATGCAGGGACTGGTCATACAATAACACCTCCTGCTCAGTGACTTAGATTTGGGTACAACTTATGTTGACTTGAAATGGTGAGCTTCCATACTTTGGAAGGCTTCATTTTTTTCTTTGAGTTTTCATATGCATTTATTGGTTTAGACATGGATATTGGTTTTTTGCTATAGTTGGGGCCATATCCTGAATGATACTCTTGGATTGTTTTAGAGGATTTGTATGGGTAAACTGTGGACTTAGGTATGTTATGAAATGAAGATAGATTTGGTTAATTGTTTTGGCATTCGTTCGTTTGGTTTGGATATGACATGGTTGGGTTGGTCTTGGTTATAGGCGTATCCCAAAGTCATTACATTTTAAATGATCTCTATCTTATTATATGTTTTGAATTCATTTGACTCAGGGTATATGTTGGTTAGTTGAATTGGGTATTGGGGTTGGTCTTCGATCCTTGTTAGACTTGAGATGCCCATTATGACAAGGCCCTAGTTTGGGTTATGTTATATTGGTATCAGAGCCAGGTTTATGGTCAATATAGAATCCATAAAAATGTGTAGAGTAGAGTCTTTTTTAAGGGTATGTAGCGCACCACACTCATAAGAAAGAGGCTGTAAGGCATTTAAAAATATTTCTTTTTTTTGTGATGGTTTTTAAAGCTGTGGAGTCTTGAAATCCTCTCTAATTCCTGTTTGTTCGCTTTTCAAATCATGCCTCGACGATTAGAAGTTCACAGAAACTCCTCTATCCCAACTGGGACAATATTGATGGGACACGCTCTATTTGTAGAGTTCAGACCCAGTCTAGGTGTTAAGTTCCTGATTATCCTAGAGTTCCACTAGTTCCCTCTACTTTTTCTCAAATACCTTAGGCTAAAGTGACAAATATTGGGTTTTATCAATCAATTCATATATTGGAATAGTTGGTAGCTACTCATTTTAAGCGTTATGTTCCTATTACTCTATCTTTTGAGTCCATAAGGGTTGACTAGTTCAAAAGGTTGAACCCTCTGACTTTTACTGGTATTAAGGTTGAGGAGGATCCTCAAGGTTTTCTAGATGATATGTAAAAGATCTTTTGTGTTATGCATGATATGTGGCGTACTAATGGTATGAGGAATGGGATCAAACAAGGGGTGATGGTGCTAAGTCATCTCTGTAGGAGGATTTCTCTAGTATTTTTTGGACCGATTCTTTCCTCAGGAGTTGAAAGAGGTAAAAATGGAAGAGTTTGTGAATTTGAGGCAAGGTAGGATGTCTGTCAAGGAGTATGCCTTGAAATTTCACCAGTTATCGCGATATGATCTAGAGTTGGTTTCTAACATGAGAGGTAGGATGAGGAATTTTGCCTCAGGATTATCTCGTGAGTTGATCCTTAAAACAAAGGCTACCTTATTAAACAAGGTCACGGATATATCTAAGTTGGTTGTGTATATACAGTAGGTAGATAAAAAAAGAGAAAGCAGGATGAGTTAGTAAGAGACAAAGAAAGAAATTTTAGCCTTTCGAGAAAAGTGGTAGAGATGGTGGTAAGTGGCTAAAGAAAAAGTGGGATAGTTTCAGTTCTTTCTCCATGGCTAGTGCTCCTAACCCGAAGCCTCGGCTGATCATCAGCCTCAATATGATGGTGGGTTCTCAGCATAGAGTGCCCAATCTCAGGCTAGTGGGGCTCAATTGACTCTATCCTACCCCTCTTGTAGATTTTATAGGTGGTCGCACCATGGGTTTTGTGAGGAAGGGAAGAATAGATGTTTTTATTTTGGTCAGATTGGTCGTATACAATGCGAATGTCATTCTAGAATGGCTTTTAGGAATAACAAGATCCCTGTTGCCTCTTCATCTATTCCTGCACCAAAGGGTGGTATTTCTGCATCTACTTATTCTTTTGGTACCGACACTAGCTGAAATCTCTTATATGCTCTTGCATCTCACTAAGATTCTAAGGTATCTTATCATATTGTTATTAGTATATTGAAACTCTTTTCCCATTATATGTATTGTTTACTCAATCTATTTCTTATGTGACCTCATTTGTGGTTGTGCAATTTGGTTTTGGTCCTGAGTTTATTTCTGTTCTTTTTTTCTATTTCTACACTGATTGGTGACTTTGTGATTGCTAAAAGAGTTTTATGGTGTGTGTGGTATTTGGTAGTATTAGATAAACTCTTATGTATTTGATAGAGTTAGATATGGTTGACTTTGATATTATATTAGGGATGGACTTTGATATCATATTAGGGATGGACTTTGATATCATATTAGGGATGTATTGGTTGTATTTATGCTATGCTTGTTTATATTGTCGGACCCGTAAGGTCATGTTTAAATTCCCTAATGAGCCGACCATTGTATAGGAAGGGGGTTCTCTAGTGCCTAAGGGAAGGTTCATCTTGTACTTAGAGCCCAAAAGTTGATTTCCAAAGGGTGTTTGTATCATTTAGGTCTGGGTTAAATATTCTAACTCGAAAGCTCCTTCTCTAGAATCCATTCCTGTGGTTAATAAGTTTTCTGAGGTTTTCCTCGATGATCTTCCTGGTGTTCCTCCTGATAGGAAAATTGATTTTGTTATTTATCTTTTTTCGGAGACTCTTCCTGTCTTTATCCCTCCTTATAAAATGGCTTCGGCTAAATTGAAGGAGTTTAAGGAGAAATTAAAGGATATCTTAGATAAAGGTTTTATCCATCCTAATGTGTCTCCTTGGGGTGCTCCTATTTTGTTCATGCATAAGAAGGATGGTTCCCCTCGGATGTGCATTGACTATCATTAGCTAAATAAGGTGACTATCCCCTTCCTAGGATCAACGACTTGTTTAATCAACTTTAAGGTGTAAAGTTTTTCTCTAAGATGGATCTTAGGTCGGGTTATTATCAGCTAAATATTAGGGAAGTGGATATCCTAGGACTGCCTTCAGAACCCAATATGGTCATTATGAGTTCCTAGTAATGTCTTTTGGGTTGACCAATGCTCTGACAATGTTTTTGGATTTTATGAATAGGGTATTCCATCAGTTTCTAGATTTGTTCACCATTTTCTTCATAGATGATATTCTGGTGTACTCCAAAAGTGAGGTAGATCATGTCAATCACCTTTGTGCTTTACAAACCTTGGAGGATCAGTGTTTGTATGCCAAGTCCTCAAAGTGTGAGTTTTTGTTGAAGGCTGTGACTTTTCTTGGTCATGTTATCTCGAGTAAAGGGATCATGGTGGATCCACAAAAGGTTGTAAAAGTTAAGAAGTGGCCTAAACCCGCGACTACAATTGAGATTCAGAGCTTCTTGGGTTTAGCCGACTATTATAGGAGATTTGTGGAAAGTTTTTTGACTATAGCTACCCCATTGACTAAGTTGACCCAGAAGAAGGTAAATTTCTTATAGTCCGATGCTTATGAGGAAAGAATTAATAAGTTGATTTCTTCTCTGATTTTAACGCTGCCCAAGGGTAATGTTGGCTTTGTAGTGTATTGTGATGCTTCTTGTGTTAGTCTTAGTTGTGTGTTGATGCAACATAGTTGGGTGGTGGCCTATGCTTTTAGGTAGTTTAAATTTCATGAGAAGAACTACCCTACTCATGATTTGGAGTTGTTGGCAGTGGTATTTTTGTTGAAGATTTGGCATCACTATCTCTATAGGGTTCATGTTGATATCTATTCTGATCATAAGAGCCTACAATATGTATTTACATAGAAAGAGTTAAATCTCAGGCAAATAAGGTTGTTTGAATTACTAAAGGACTATGATATGAGTCTCTATTACTATCCAGGTAAAGCTCAAGTAGTTACTGATGCTCTTAGCAGGTCATCCATGGGGAGTCTAGTTCATGTGGATATGGATAAGCAGAAGTTGGTGAAGGATATTTACCATTTGGCTAACCTTAGGGTTTGTCTTACGAACTTTGAGGATGGTGGTGTATTTATGCATCAGGTATCACAGTCGTCTCTTGTTATTGAGATAAAGAAAAAATAGATATTAGATTCTGACTTGATAAAGATTAATAAAAAGGTGGGTCAATGAAGGTTGGTGACTTCTCAATTAGTGATGATGGTATCTTGAGTTACCAAGGAAGGTTATGTATCCCTGATATCAATGGATTATGGGAAAGAATTTTTGCTAAAAGTCATAGATCACATTATGCTATTCATCCTGGTTCTATAAAGATGTATCATGATCTTAATGAATTCTATTAGTGGAATAATATGAAGCGAGATGTGGCTAACTATGTGGCTAAGTGCATGGTGTGTAAACAAGGAAGTTAAGCACGCGAGACCTGGAGGTTTAAAGCAAGAGATTTATGGATTTTGTTATCGGTATTCCTCGGTCTCAAAATCAGTGTAATTCAATTTGGGTTATCATGGATAGGATTACCAAGTATGCTCACTTCTTATCTCTGAGGATAAGTTATTCGGCTGAGGATTATACCAAGTTTTATCTTGCAGAGATCGTGAGGTTTCATGGTGCTTCAATTTCTATCATCTCAAATTTTGGTACTCCATTCTCATCTTATTTTTTGCAATTATTTCAAAAAAGTTTAGGAACTAAGGTGTGCCTTAGTACCACTTTCCCTCCGTATTCGGATGAACAAGTGGAGAGGACCATTCAGATATTGGAAGATATGTTTCATGCTTACGTGATCAACTATGGTGGTAGTTGGTTGACCATTTACCTCTTGTAGAGTTTGCTTATAACAATAGTTATTACTCTAGAATTGGTCTGACTCCTTTTGAGGTATTGTATGGTAGGAGATATCGTTCTCTTATTGGGTGGTATGAGGTTGGTGAGGCTAAGTTGTTTGGACCTGATTTGGTTAACCAATCCTTGGAAAAGGTTAAGGTAATTCAAAATAGGTTGAAAGCCGCTCAAAGTCAATGAAAGTCCTATGCAGATGTGAGGCACAGGGAGTTAGAGTTTAAGGTTGGCGATTAGGTGTTCTTGAAGGTGTCTCCCATGAAGGGAGTGATGCGGTTTGGTAAGAAGGGGAAGCTCATCCCCCGATATATTGGTCCGTATTTGGTTTTAAAGAGGGCCGGTAATGTTGTGTATGAGTTGGAGTTTCCTTCTAGGTTGAGCTTCATTCATTTAGTTTTCCATGTCTCTATGTTAAGAAAATATATGGAGATCCTTCATCGGTTATTCCTTTTGAAGGGTTTGTTATTTTGGATTCCTTATTTTATGAGGTAGTCCCGGTTAAGATCTTGGATCGTTAAGTTTGTCAATTGCGGACAAAGGATGTGGCTTTGGTATAGGTTCTTTGGGGGAACCATAAGGTTGAAGAAGCTACTTGGGAGGTGGAAAAGGACATGAATTCCAAGTATCCACATTTGTTCCCCGTTCCGGATATTTGTTCTCGAGGCATGTGTTGATCTTAGCATCCTTGTTTTCTGATTTTGTTAAAAGAATAGCGATTCCTTGCCATCTTTGTTTTCTAATTTTGTTAAAGGGAAGTTTGATGGGCAATACTGTGTGGAATTCGTGCTTGTGCATGTCTTTACCCGTCATTCGAGGATGAATGATCCTAGTGCAGGAGAATTGAAACACCTTGGCTTTTGACCCTTAGAAATTTCCTGAGTTTGAGCTTTTTGATCATTATACGGCTCATGCTTACTTGTCGTATGATGTTGATATGGTTTAGGGGTATTGATTTTATGTTACTTAGTGTGGTTTTGGTTATTTCTATCCAAGGTATGAATGGACATCATAAGGGTCGTATGTTGATGGTACGAGATAAGAGAGCCACTCGTATATTGCTTAGTGTGTCAAGCCCTTAGTAGGTTGTCTATGGTATGGTTCTAGGGAACTAATCATATGTTGTGGATACTAGTTGGTCGATGAAGTCCTATGTTGTGTAGGATTAGAGTCCAACTTTCTATCCAGGTTTCGAGTGATGGGTACCACTCGAATGCTGTGTATGAGTTAGGGGGACAAGTCATACCCTTATGCCCACATTTTTCAGCTTTTAAGCTGAGGGTATTCCAGACATTTCCCACCCAAATCCCTTAAGGATCCATGTCTTATAACACTTTGTGGCATCTCATAACACACTTTAAAGGATAAAAACACTCTCAAAACTCTCTCTAAATTCTCTTAAGAAGATTAGGCTAGGGTTTCTTCAAGGTGTTCATCTAGAGGATTAAAAACCAAAATCTCCGTGAATTTTTGTGAATAAGGCATGTGACTCTTCCCTCATTGTTAGTTCATGAAAATTATTTGTTTAAATCTTTGTTTATGAATCATTAAAGGTAGTTTTAAAAACCAATGTTGAGGGTTTTGTTGCATATAGTTGAGTATTGTTTACTTTTGGTTTAAATTATGAATATACATGTTTTAATGATGGTTATGCACATGTGAGTTCTTGGTAATTGTTGTTTAATAATTGGGTCATTGTTAACCCAAAACTTGATGATTTTTACTTTAGTTTTGGTCTTGGTAATGATATGCCCTCAGTGTGTTTGTGACAAATCTCTAAGAGAACAAACTAGTCCCATGTTGAAGTGTTTTGAACTAAGGCATTGGTCTAAAGATTGAGAATCATTGGTAATTGGTTTTGTGAAGGCCTTATTGGCTATACATTGATTTGAATTGTAACCTTGGTGGTTTAATTGGCTAAACGGGTTTGATTCCCAACACATTGAATTAAATTTATGTCTTTGTTAGACTATGAGTTTGAATCCCAAATGAAATTGACTAATAATGGTAATGGCGTGTGATACACTTGCAAGTGGTGTTAGTATTACCCTAGCAACGGGGTGCCTTGGTAAGTTATTGATTTAATGGATGTGCATGTGTAATGAATGTTTTAATTGGGATTTAAAGCGGGATGTGTAGTCGGGCCATGAAGTGGATGTCCAAAGAACTAACATTGGAAATCGCGCTAGCTGGTACGAGTTCTTTGGCTGGTTCGAGTCCCCCGAATAAATATATAAATTGGAGGTTTGAGTCCCCTATAATACATATATTGGTGCTTAAGTCACCTTGATTATGTCGGCTGGTTCGAGTCCCCCTTATAGTCTTATACAGTAATGGATATTCTCTAGTTCGAGTGGCTACACGAACTGGGGCCCTTCCAGCTATGGGAGAGCTGGGACCATATATCCCGTGGGTGCCTTGATATATGACGGTTATGCTACACAACCCAGGTTAATATTTCAAAGTTCATTTTGATCTAGTTCCCTACCTCGGCATGGTATATATATTAATATGTATGTATTACATTGGCTATGTGCATTGGTTGATTGGTTTTAAACTATTGGCATTATATTAGCCTTATCCTTGAGCTACATGCTAGTGCTCCAATCGCTAACCGTCTTTGGATGCTGTATCCCCATGCAATGTAGGGACTGGTCATACTATCACACCTCCTACTTAGTGACTTGGATTCAGGGACAACTTATGTTGACTTGAAGTGGTGAGCTTCCATACTTTTGAAGTCTCCATTTCTTGCTTTGAGTTTTCTTATGTCTTTATTGGTTTAGACTTGGACATTGGTTTTGGCTATGCTCGAGGGCATGTCTCGAATTGATATTCTTGGATTGTTTTAGAGGCTTTGTATGTATAAACTGTGGACTTAGGTATGTTATGGAATGGAGATGGATTTGGTAAATTGTTTTGGGGTTTGTTGGTTTAGTTTGGGTGGTTGGCATGGTTGGGTTGGTCTTGGTTATAGGCCTATCCCAAAGTCATTACATTTTATATTATCTCTATCTTGTTATATGTTTGTAATTCATCCAACTCAGGGTATATGTTGGTTGGTTGGATTAGGTATCATGGGTGGTCACCGGTCCTTGTTTGACTTGTGATGCCTATTATGAAAAGGCCCTGGTTTGGGTCGTGTCACTCTAATAAATCGACTGTAATAATATCTTGCAAGGTATTGTTTGACCCTAAAAATGCCCTATGTAGATAAGAAGGTAGGGCTTTTAATTCCAAAATTGAAGGCTCCTCAATAGATGGTTTGGTCGGTAGGGTTGCTTTGTTCTTTAGATCAAGATATAGTGATGATAGGCGTATTTACACGCCTAAAGTGCTTTAATTTACCCATATTTTAGCTAAGTTTTGAGGACAAAATATATAACTCATGCACTTTTAGTCCTTTTTCCTTTAAGTGAGCTAAAAAACGTGATTAGCAAGTTTTCAGGTATAAATGATGCAGATTTCAGCATTTTATGGATAACTTGACGCCAAAGGAAGCTTCACGAAAGAAGGGAAGGAGAGCTTGGACGCCTAGGACCAAAAGTGACGCATGGGAAACCTGTCCCGGGCAAAAACAGTATTTTCCAAGACTTTGGGGATCAACAGTAACTTATTAGGATTAGGATAATGATGCAGTAATTTATTAGGATTAGGATAAGTACGCAGTAGCCTAGTAGGAATAGGATATGGGTATTATAAATACCCTATTTTGCTGAAGCTTTTATTCATTCTGATACACATCATTATTCTCATCATTCACATTCTAATTCATTCCTCTACAACTCTAAACAATTTGCTTTCAATTAATTCTTGTTTACTTTCTCTTCATCTATTCAATTCTTGATTTCCACAACGAGAGAAAAGCTATTCTAAAAGGAATTCACGCCTAAAGCCATACCACACCATACTACACGTGAGATCCTTATTATGGTATAATGATAATGTCTATTGTGATTTCCATCGCATTCATGAGTAGCTAAACTTCTCTGGTGGGGTTATGGAAGCCGTATGAGATACTATCTATTGCTATGAGTTTGTGAATTCACGACACGTATGCTGCTTATATCATTATTCTCTTCATCTTAATGCAAATTCTTGTGGTTGCAAACACATAGAATACACCAGTATAGCATTAACTTGTTCGAAAGAAAAGTTATATGTCTGGAAAAGAGATAATGTCAAAGTAATAGGGCACCAACCCCTATTAAAAAGTTAGTGCCGTAACTGGATTAACCTCTTGGAGAATTTGTACCATTAGATACACTTTAAGCTCGAAAGAGTTAAAGTGAAATAGTCCTTGTTAGGTCGAAAGACGCTTGGATTTACCATAGAATACAATTCTCTATAAGCACATGCATGTCTGAATTCCACATAACTCATAGCCAATAGAGACGTATAACTCATAAGGTGGACATAACCCCAACTCTCAATTCTCATTGGTTAAACATCTTACTAAACACTCTTTCTGTTTACTTTGCTATTTCTGTTTTTATTTTACTATTTTGTTTACATTATTTGCACATTAAAATCCCCCCTTTTACGAGACTTGCACCAAAAGTCTAATAATCTTTGCTTACTTATTGACCAGCTATTCCCTGTGGTATCGATACCCAACCCAGTTGGGTTCTATATTTGACAGCGACCGCTTACACTCTTACGAGAGCTGTAGTTTAAGCGTTATCATATAGCTTTGTTGGTGCATAAGTGTAAGAACCCCTACCGATAAAATTTCATTCACTATCTCATCATACACATCAATACCATCACTGTCAAAATTTAATATCACAACTTCAAGTGACTCAACACTAAGTCTCTCTCAATAGGTGTCACCAACTCAACTACGTCTATAGTGTCTATCACAGAAACCACATGTATATCTATTGGCTACTTCATTGGTTAACATGCATTAAATGTGACTTGCTTGTCATTAAGTCAAAACTTCATTTGTCTAGTTTCTATATCAACGAATTCCCTCTTCGTAGCTAAGAAAGGACTTTCCAATATGATCAGAACCTCGAAGTCAACTTCACACTCAAGGATCACAAAATTTGACAGAAATATAAAAGATGCTACCTTTACCAACAAAACACATAAGATACTGATGGGCTTCTTCATATTGTGATTCTCCATTAAAAGTCTCATAGAGGTCAGTTTAGGTAACCCCAACCCCAACTTCTTGTAGGTGACTAGTGAAATCAGGTTAATATTAGCACCCAAATCACATATGGCTGATGCAAAATTTGAAGACCCAATTGTACAAGGAATCATAAAAGTTCTTAGGTTTTTATTTTTTTCAACTAAAGAGATAGAGGCAATGATTCTACAATGGTGCATATTATCAGTAGGCTCAAAACTCATTGTTCTATTCTTTGTCACCAAATCATTCATGAACTTTGCATAACCTAACATTTTCTCTAGAGATTCCACAAGAGTTATGTTCACCGATAACTTCTTTTGCATAGAAATAAACTTTGATGTTTTCCCTCTTTGGCCTTTTCAGTCTTTAGGGAATAAAGCAAAGAAGGTCAGCGAATTGGCTTCAATATTAATGTGACCTCTTTTCCCTTTACTTTGTTTGTGTTAGCTTCTTTCTCAGGAACTAGAAGCTTGATACAGTACATTCATCAACTGAACATTTAACCTCATTGCCTTTGTCCCAGATTTCAGAAACACTTACAAGACTATACTTGAGCCCATTCACATAGTACACATCTTCTATTGCTTGATTAGATAATTTTCCAATCTTTCCCACACCATGAATATAGCCCTTTTTACCATTTCCAGAAGAGACACATCTACATTAAAGTTTCTCAAGAGAAAGAAAGCAGTCAGTCCTTCCTGTCATACAATTTGAACATCAACTATCCATGGACTAGTTCAAACTACATTCCCCTTCTCCTACCTACAAACATAGTAATTTGTTAGATTTGGGAACCCACTTGAGTTTGAGTTCCTAATAGGATGACAAGGGTGTGATTAAATCTTTCTTGACCTATCTAGGTAGAGAATTAGTCTTCACATTTTCATGGACATGAAACCCTTAGGATGATAATTTTCCTGCTGAACGTAATTAGCACTACTCATTTTAGCTTTAACCAAATACTGATAGTTTTCCTCCAAGAGTTCATCTCTTCAATAATAAGTACATAGAGGTTTGTGGACCCTATTTTTAATACAATGAACAACTTTCCCATGAGACCCAGGTGAAGGGGTCTTATACTAATATCCAAGCCCTTTACCATTATTTACACTTTAACCAGTTAGATTAGAAAGGATTTATGAGAAAGTGGTCCATTTTAGTGATCTGTTAAGTTCTTTCTTTAGATGGACCAGGTTCCTTTCCAACTCTTCATTCTTATGGAGGGTAGTCATTAGGTGCTTTTGAGAATCCCTCAATTTATCTTCAAGCTCAATCTGAAGCTTTAAAGCATTTTTCTTCCCTTTATCATCAGAGTCATTTACTTTCTCCAGTTGACTCAATAAACATAAATTATCAGATTTCATCTTAGCGAACTATTCTTTTATTATAGAAATCTGGAGATTTAAAGCAATTAATTCAAGCTTCTGATTGTGTACTTTCTCTTCCAACACATTTTTATCAATAGTCAGTTCACACACAGAATCAATCAACATATTTGATAGCTTCTTTACCTTTCTAGCAGTGTATTTACCTAAATTTTTCTTAATGTCAAAGATATTTACCTCATTTTATTCTTTATTTTTAGTGTTTTCCATGAGAGAAAACAAGGAACAATATGTAACTTCACACTCCTCTACAACCAGCATGGACACATCTTCAGCCTTTGTAACTTCATCAGATTTACTAGAGGAATCTCCCCACACTACTAGGGCCTGCCATACTGCATAATCAGCTGTATCCTTTATGCTTTATTTTCCAGGTATCTGCTCCCTGTTCTTTCCTCTGTCACCTTTAATTTTAAGATATTCCTGATAATCTATTTTATGCATTGGATATTCCTTGATAAAATGCTCAGAACTTCCACAATTATGGCAAACTTCAATATTGCCACCCTTTTACTGCTACTTCCTTTTCTTTGAAACTGAGCACTTTTATTTATAGCTCTAATAATTCTTTTTGCCAAATAGGCAATAATAGTGTCTTCTACACTTGAACAAGATTTTACAGCCTTCAGTGCCAGTGATTTTTCCATTTTTGCTTCCTTCTTCTCTTGTTATTGCTGCTTTTTGAACTCATGAATCTTTAGATTACCAATGAGCTCATCCTTAGTGAGAGTCTTAAGGTTTCTTTCCTCGGTTATAGCATACACTTTGATTTCCCAAGACTTAGGAAGAAAACCTAGAGTTTTTATCACCTGTTTATACAAAGGAATCCCTTTTCCTAAGCAGTGTAGCTCATTTGTGATGGAAGTGAATCTTGTATGCATTTCTTGAATTGTATTTTCCTCTATCATGATGTTGGTTTCATACTGAGTAGTCATCATGTCAACTTTAGAATCCTTCACATTAGTTGTTCCCTCATGAGCTATCTTCAATCAATCCAATATTTCTTTAGCATTTTCACAAGATGAAATTCTATTATACTCATCAGTTCCTATTCCACAAACAAGCAATTTCTTTGCCTTGTAATTCTTTTCAACTTTCTTTTGATCTTCATCATCAAACTCTCTCCTATTTTTGACAGCCATTTTCGTTATGTTTTATTCTTTGACCTCTTTAACTAGAATATGAGGATCATCAAGTATTATATTCATCAACTCACTGTTCTCAGCCATAATAAAATCAAACATCCTGGTTTTTCACCACCCATAGTGGTAGATTGCCCTTTTTCCATATTAGGTAGAGCAGCTAGGATTAATAAATCACTCTAGGTATGAACCTTTTAAGTCTTCTTGCTCTGATACCAATTGATAAAATGTGAGAGTTGTACCACACCTTGAGGGACTAGGTCCCTTAAATCCAATCACAGACAATAATATAGTAAAGCTGTAAGCAAGATAAAACTTTGCAAAAATTTAAAAACACAAAGATTTAAAATGGAAAACTCTTTTCTCAAGGGAGGAAAAACCATGACTTGCCCTCATAAGCACTTCAATAATCCATTATAATCAACTTCTTAATTATAGATTTGATTTGAACCTAACTCTAGGATCCACTTGCTTGTAATAACTCTACAACAATCCTACTTTGATAACTCTACCAATAACACACCTCAATATTGATCAACTCTAACCAATATTGAACTCAGGTAACTTTAGCTAAGATCTCTCAAGAAAAAAAATATTACTCTTATAACATGAGTAATTTAATTACAAACCAAGTCTCGACTCAAGAACACACATTCTCTCAGCATACAAAAAATGGAACTTGAGAAATGTTGCAAAATTGAGTTTTTGCCTCTTTGACTCTTTGAATTATCAAAATTATGAAAAATACTCATTTGAAAAGCATTCTGTTTCTTGTATAGTGGAATAATGTTTATGGTAGAAATTTGATTGGGTCAAGTGTCCTGACTGGTACACATCTCACCTGCACAGTTTGTCATACTAGGCGACAAAACTATGTAGGCCATGTTACAACTATATATTTCCACAAAGACCCAAGGACCTGGTCCCTTGTTGTTAGATGATCATCATCAAAACAAGATATAACAATAATACCATCCTCTAATAGCAAGATGATCTAACATCTGATCCATGAAAGGAATAATAAAGTTATCCTTCTCGATCCATGAATTTAACCTTTTGTAATCCATACAAACTCTCCAGCCAATGACTGGCCTTATAGGAATTAGCTCATTCTTTTCTTTGGGAACCACAGTGATTCCCCCTTATTTATCTCACATTGGACTAGGCTTAGTAAATTGCAATCAATAATCAGTAAACCACACTCGTATCTAACCACCTAATAATTTTTTTCTTCATAATCTCTTGCCTAGGTGGATTCAATCTATATTTGGTGCTGAATAGTAGGTATACAATCCAGCTCAAGATGGATTTTGTGGATATAAATCCCAAGTGAAATCCTAATAAAGACAGGAATGAACCAACTGATGGCTTGTTTAAACCTCTAAAAAATAGAACCAAGGCCTCAACTTGCTATTCTAACCAATTAACTGCAATGATAATCGACAAAGTGTTTTTGGTTTACAAAAATACATAACATAATGAGAAGGAGGATCTTTGAGCTCCGAAATTGGAGGCTCCTCAATAGAAGGTTTGGATGATGCGGACACTCAATTTTGTAAATCAAGATCTAGATTTTTTTGTGCATAAGTGTACGAACCCCAAGCAACAAATGCACCGCCATCTCATCATACTCATAAAAGTCATCGCTGTCAAAATTCATAATTTTTTCCATGAGTGCCTCAATACCAAGTATCTCCTTGATAGAGCTACCAACTCATCCTCTTTGACTATATCTCTAATATAAATGACACACATATCCTTTGGATGCTTCATCTATTGGCATATATTAAAAGTTACTTCCTTACTATTCAACCTAAACTTTATTTGCTTGGTCTCTGTATCAAGTAATGCACCTCAAGTCACTATGAAGGACTTTCCTATGATAATGGGAACCTCAAATTCAACCTCATATTTAAGGATAGAGAAATCAACATGATAGATAAAGTATGCAACCCTTACAGAAAAATCACATAAGATACCTACCGAAGTTTTCACAGTGCAATTCGCCATGAGGAGTCTCATCAAAGTAAGCTTGGGTGACCCAACCCCAACTATTTGTAAATGGCTAGTGGCATCAAGTTAATGATAGCACCTAAATGATGAAATGCCTTCAAAAAAATTAAAACATCCAATAGTGTATAGGATCATGAAAGAAGCAAGGTCTTCCTTTTTCTCAGCCAATAATCTAGAGACTATCGCATTATAGTGATGCATATTATCCATGGGATCAAAACTTACAACCCTCTTCTTTTTCACCAATTCTTTTATAAATTTTACATAGCTCAGCATCTATTTTGAGGCCTTTACTAGAGGGATGTTTACCGACAACTCCTGTAACATTGAGATAAATTTTTGATATTTTCCCTCCCCGACTTTATTTTTCAATCTTTTGAAAAAAGGAGGATGAGGTCATGGAATGGCTTCAATACTAGTGAAACCTCCTTAAGCTTTCCTTTGTCAGACTTAGCCTCTTTTCAGCAACTCGAGGCCTTTGAGATGCATCCTCATTCACCACCAAGTTATCTACTTCACCCTTATCTTACACTATCAATGATCACAGGGTCATCTCTCTTATTATCATTTACATACATATGTGGATCAACAGTATACTTACCACTCTGAGTAGTAATGGTAAAGCAATGGCCATTATGTTTTTTGGGATTCTAGATAGTTTTGTCGAGGGTGTTCCCAGTTGACATTGGTTTAATGTGGTGGAGATGTACATAAATTATTGCTCAAGATATTCTATGGTGGTGCTGTAAAGCTTTGATTTCTGATTCATACCTAAAATGTCTACTCTAATCTCCTTAAGGTAATTTTCTTGGCTCTTCAACCATGTAACAAGTTCTACAAGCAAAGCTTTATTTTTTGAATTTGTAGACTCAACATCATATGTTCTGGTGAAATGCACAATCCCCTTTTGTCTGTATAATCTTCCTTCTACTTCCAGTCACTATCTCTGTCCCTACTCTTATATCTATATCCCAACCTATTGGGGTATTCTCTATAGTGGTTCTGACCTTGGTTCTCTTGCCTAGAGTTCTAAATGTATTGATTATACCCTTGACACTTGTCTTGAAAACCCGCCACCTTTTTGTCAAGATTTTTATCCTCTTTGTTAAAATCAAAGTCTTCATATCTAGACACCTTACCTCATGTATCCACTATAGTTACTTTTTCTATATCAGCTTCTGCAAATTGCTTGGTAAGCAACCCAATCTCAGTGCTTTGATGTACTACCTCTTGATCTTCTGTATCATCTAGTTCTCTCTACTCTGTGAAGGCTCCAATTACATAAAGGATAATTGGTTTATCTGCCTCCCAAGTATGCCAACTTTAGTTGGTCTTCATGATCTGATCCAAGATCTCAAAAGTATACTCCCATCATAGAATCATGAAATCCCCACCTATGATAGTGTCAACCACAACCTTGGTATTAGTATTCACGGCCTTATAAAATATATTAATCAAGTTTCTACCAAGAATTCTATGGTTTGTAATATTTTATAGATTTTTCTTAAACCTTAACAAAGTGTTATAGAACGTCTCTGAATGCAACTATTCAAATATATATATATCTCATCTTTTAATACAATATTTTGGACAATAGAAAGAATTGGTCTAAGAACTGAGTCCTCAACTCATTCAAAGTAGTGATAGATTCATGAGGTAATTTACCTAGCCAAAGAGTTGCTCTTCCATCAGAGAATGAAAATAACCTCAGTTGAATAGTCTCTTGACTTACTCAGGTAAATTATATAAAGTGAAAATTTCCACAAAGTTCATAATATACATATTTACATCATTAGTAGGTAGGACAACATATATCCCCCTTCAAATTCAGTAGTTGGATCATTGCACTTATGATGTTGAACTTAGTACCTTGTGTCAAGTGGAATGACTGAACCCATCTCAATTGGTTCCACATAACCCAAATCTATGTTTGGATCTTTATAAAAAGATAGATATTGTGTAGAGGTTGTTGGCACCTATTTCTTCTCTATTTGTCCTTACATCAAGCATGACTTGATGATTTGCATTATCTTATCTATCCCCTCTTCCCTTGCTTCCCATCTGACAGCTACCTAGCATTTTCCTCAACCATAAACCGAGTAGTAACTTATTCTATAGTTTTTTGGCTATTATGTTGATGTAGTGGCTAGTTTAAAATTGTTGGGTCATCATGAGCACCCTTGAGTATGGATCCTTAATCATGAAATACTTAGTTAACCATCCTTTGATTTTGTCATAGAGTAATCTAAAGCTCCATATGAAGTGGAATTAGTGGATTGCCTTGACTCTAAGTACTGGGCATACATCGGTGTGTGCCCTAGAAATAATAAAAAAGTAAAATCAGTAAACATAACCAACAATTCAACAATCATAATCAATCAACTTTGTAAGAGTATTCCTCGATAAGAGAGACAAAACTGATGTCATCTAAATTATACCTCCCAAAAAGTATAAAGCAATTGTTGATAAAATATAGAACCCAACAAGGTCAGAGTCAATCCCACATGGAATAGGACAATATTGTATCAAGTGTTTGTCTAAGTAACCAGTAAATAAGTAAAAGAGAGCGATTTTATAAAATAAAATAGTAATACTAACAGTTGGCTATTGGATTTATGATCAATATGAGAAGAGCACTAGGATTGTAATCCCCATGATTTCATAACTGCACAAGTTTCTCATGCTAGCAAACTATTTTGATGCGTTGCATGCAATATCTAAAAAGATCAGTTCAGCTAATTATATCTCAATACTGATTAGATGAATGTCACTCTTCTCCTTTGAGTCTCTAAGTGTTTCACAACTAACTCTTTTTTTATCTCAGATTAAATATTCAAGTTATGGATCAAGTTATTTGATGAAGGTTGATAGCTTTAAATCTCTATTGTTACTTTGTTTTACTAATCTCTCTCTCTCTCTCTCTCTCTCTAGTAATTTCAAAATATAAACAAGTTCCCAACCTGTTCAATTGTTAGAAAAACAATCATAATGAAGGAAATACCAATACATTTAAGCACACTAATGTAAAATTGCTTCATGCTTACTCTATTTTATTAACTACTCATGGTACCCATAACCCTAACTGAGGTGTTTAGCTACTCATAATTATAATCATACAAGAAGAATTCATAGATGAAAACATGATTATGAATTTACAATTAGAATTAAACTCCAAATTCTCAACTTGATAAAAACCCTAAAAATGATGTTCGTAAAATTCCTAGAGTATGTCTTAGGGTATCACAATATAATGTTGTAAAATATGAAAGAGTGTGTAAAGCTTACAATAAGCGCCAAGGTAGTATTTATAGACAAAATAAATCCTATCCTAAATAAAACAAAAAATAGTATCGGTTACCTCGGACAAGTGGAAGGTATGATCATGGTTGAATCCCATGATTGTTATTTGGTGCTCGTGGTTTAATTACGGACTTTATCATATTTAGGTATTGAATGTTATGACTCTCAGTACGACTTTATTGTATCAATATATAACTGTATAATATTATCATACAATTATGACATCAAGCCACAATCGTGTTAACCTATTGTCTGATTGACTTTTGAGAACCTATTCTTTTATTCATGCCATGACCATCTTGGTTCGACCATAGTTAGATCCCATAGTCTTGTCTTTACTCATTTACTCACCTTTCACTATTTTCATCACCTTTCTTTTCTAGGTCTATTTATCCTACAAACACCAGAAAACCCATTATATCCATAGATAAAATACCCTTGTACTTACAAATATTCATTATTTTAAGCATCTTAAGTATCGTAAGCTCACAACATATTAATTCCGTATTGCAGGGATTAGGTGGTAGACCTACTGGTTTTGTAGTTTTTAGTTGCCAATTTCAAGTCATGTGGGTGAAGGTTTGAAGATTGTTTTTTTAGGCCAGGGTGGTCGTTCTAGTTTATCCATACTTTCTTAGATTGAGTCAAGAAATAGAGTATGTTTTGTCTATGATGAGTTTGGCCATATGGCTAAGGATTTCCTTTGATATGTGTTTGGACCTACTCAGTAGGGTTCTCAGCATTACATTTGCTCTACTCTAATTTCTATAGTAAGATATGGTTCATTGAGTGGTAGGGGTGGTTCAAGAAGTGCTAGAGGTGCTAGAGGTAGAGGTAGGGGAGCTTGTAGAAGTGGTCATAGGGTTACTCAGTCTGAGAGAAGACATGGTCAGTGTTATGCCATACCTGGAAAACTTGAGGCAGAGGCTTCTAATACAGTTATTACAGGTATTATCCCAGTTTGCTACAAATCTACTTTGTGTTATTTGATCCTAGGTCTACATTCTTCTATACGTCTACATTTTTGCTTCTAGTTTTGGTATTTCATGGAGCCTCTTACTTGGCCTTTTCATGTTTTTATCCAAATAAGAGATTCTTTAGTGGTGGATCGAGTGTACCAATCTTGTGTGGTTACCTTTGTGGGTCGTGAGACTTGTATGGATTTGATTAGCTTAGATATGGTTGATTTGTATTTTAATTTGAGTATACCTTGGTTAGCTTTTTATTATGCTATTCTGGACTATTATGCCAAGATTATGACATTAGCTATGTCGGGTGTGCTAAGGTTATCTTGGAAGGGTTAGCATAATTCAAGTCCAAAGGGTGTTATATCTTTTCTACGTGCTCGATATATGGTAGACAAAGGGTGTTTGTCTTGTTTGGCTCATGTTTATGGTATTAGTGTTGCCTTACTGCCTTCTATGGATTTTATTCGGGTTGTATATAAGTTCATGGATTTGTTTCTTACGAATTTGCCTGGTATGCCTCCAGATCATGATATTGATTTTGCTATCAATTTCAAGCTAGGAACCAAGCCTATTTCTATTTATCCATGTAGGTGTTGTGGTCTATCACACACACAAGTGCACGTGATCGTACAAGTAATATAGTGACTCAAAGAATCAAATATTTTACCCACGAGGACTGCTTAATTAGTAATTACTTAACTTCAATTTTGACAATAATGTCTTCAAGTGTTCCAGAGTATCAAAATGGGTTAAAAAATTTAATGAATAATTTAATAACTAAATCACTAATAAAGTATGACAATCACAACGTAAGTTAGGTTGTAAACAATACAAGAGAAAATTCTAGGGTTGCGGTACTCTTAATAATCATATAAATCTCTATCCTTATCGTGATCGTGTTGATTATGAGGTTATTAATTTGCAAGGTTTAGATTATGATATCCTCTAATATTCTACCTAAAAGGATATTACAAGTACATCGTAGAGCGGGGATGCAATAATCCACTTAGATTCTTTAAATTATCTTCCTACAATTGAACCAAACAAGGCTTAGGTATATTCCTATCCCAACCACTACTTCCCATTCTTCGTTCTGTAGAAGAATATGAACTTGCTCCTTAAGCTCTTTGATCTATCCCTATGATTCTCTGTTCGAGTTCACAAAGGGATTATAGATGTATTCTAATGGTGGCCATTCATTAAAATGGTAGAAATAAGAGAATAAGAATAACCCATACGATAAATCAACGTTAACCACTCTAAGAATATCAAAATATAATCATGTTCTCAGCCTCAACCCCAGAACAAAGGTTTTTAGCCATTCATGTTCGAAATCAACATCAAAGAAATGTAATTAATCATAACAAAGTCAATGTTAAAAGATGAAAATTCAAAGAACCTTAAAAGAACTCTCATAATTATTTTTGCCTTTGCTATGCATATGCCAAGATATTTCAAATTATGTTTTAAACATTCATTTTATAGTGAGGCAAACTTGATTAAAAGTTACTCTTCACCGCGTCACAAAGATCATCATAGATACTAGGGTCCGCGGCGCGGGGCCATTGCAGACCCTCACTAAAAATTAACTTGCTGAATAAATCAGCCTCTGTGTTGTGGAGGTCATCTCGGATACTAGGGTTTGCGGGGCAGGGATATCGGGGACCATCACTAGAAATTTCCATTTTATTCCTATTCTTCACCATTCCATGGAGCCTAACACGGAGGCTAAGGTCCATATCGCAAAAACTTGTCATTTTCTTTCCTTTCTGCTCCTTGTATATTATGTTGATTCCAAGCTTTGTGCTATGATTTTCGAACCTTGTTCCAATTCATGCACTGCATGTTTCTCCAACTGCCTCCATAATCCAAAATCTCCTTATTAATGCAATCAAAGCATGCTAATTATATCACAATCGATCTCTATAACACCAACCATATCCATTAGCTTGAGATTATGATTTTAGCTTAAACAAAATGCAATTAACAAGTTTTATCTGCTAGAATAAGTATAAATATAGACAAATATTGGCAGTTGGACATATAAATATGCCCAAGATCAATAGCATAGCCCTGACTAAGTTGAAAAAATTTGAGGAGCAATTTTATGATTTGTTGAGTAGGTGGTTCATTAGACCTAGTATATCTTCTTAGTGTGCTCCGATCTTTTTTGTGAAGAAAAAGAATGGTTTTCTGTGTATGTGCATTGATTATAGGTAGTTGAAGTAAGTGACGATCAAGAACAAACATCTTCTTCCTTACATTTTTTATCTTTTTGACTAGTTTTAGGGTTCTTCACTATTTTATGAGATTGATTTGAGATTCATACATTACTATTTGAAGATTAGAGCTTTAGATGTACCAAAGATAACTTTTTAGACTCGATACAATATTATGAGTTCTTGGTCATGTCTTTTGGATTGACTAATGACCCTGTAAATTTCTTAGAGTTGATGCACTGATTATTTTGATTGTATCTTGACTCTTTTGTGATTTTATTTATAGATGATATTTTGTTTTATTCCAAGAATAAGGCCGACTATGTGAATCAATTGAGGATGTACTTCAGAGGTTATGTGATGATAAGTTGTATGGTAAGTTTTTAAAGTATGAGTTTAAGTTAGATTCTATTTATTTATTGAGTCATGTAGTGAGACAGGATGGTATTATAGTTGTTGATCCAGCCAAGGTAGTTGTGATTTATGATTGGGATAGACCTACTTCTCCTATTGAGATTTAGAGTATCATTAGTGCTATGGGTTATTATCAGTGTTTTATAGAGTGTTTCTCGTCTATTATAGCTCTTTTGACCAAGTTGACTCAGATAAAAGTGGTGTTTCTGTGGCTAGATGCATGTGAGAAAAGATTCTAAAAGCTCAAAGAGTTTTGACTTCAACTCCTATTTTGACCTTGCCTAATGAGGGTGTGGGTTTTTGTATGGTTTATGATGCTTTTGGTATTGGTTTGGGAGCAGTGTTAATGTAGAAGGGTAAGGTGATTTCTTATGCTTCTCGTCAGTTGAAGCCTCATGACATAAATTACCCTACCCATGACTTTGAGTTGGAAACCATAGTTTTTGTTTTGAAGTTGTGGCAACAGTATTTGTATGGTGTTCCTTGTAAGATTTCTCAAACCATCGTATCCTTTAGTACCTTTTTATTCAGTGATATCTTAATATGAGGCAGTGATGTTGGCTTAAGGCTTAAGGCTTATGACCTCACTATTCTTTATCATCCGAGCAAGGTTAATATTATTGCT
The DNA here is from genome assembly GCA_030864225.1 of Capsicum baccatum var. pendulum. NCBI lineage: Eukaryota > Viridiplantae > Streptophyta > Magnoliopsida > Solanales > Solanaceae > Capsicum > Capsicum baccatum. The sequence continues at coordinate 188,362,124 of CM061555.1, forward strand.
AATGCCTTAAGTTGGAAGCCTACTAGTATGGAGATTTTAGCTCAGTTTTTGACCCAAGGTGGCCTTTAGCCTTGAAGGTCCAGTCTTTAGCTAACCAAATGGTTAGGCTTGATATTTTGATACCTAAATGTATTTTAGATATTATTGATGCTAGATATTTCTTGATGGAATAGATTTGAGCTCACCAATTTGATATGACAGTTTGATGGTGATTCGAGATAAGGTGTTAAGTAGTGAGGCTAAGGCGACATCTCTTGATTCTTAAGTTATTTGATTATTGGGGGCCGAGTTTGTGTACCGAGAGTTGGTGGATGAGTGAGATTGATTTTAGATGAGTCACATTATTCCAAATATTTTATCCATACAAAGTGACTAAGATGTACCATGATTTGAAGCAACTATACTGGTGGGGTGGTATGAAGAAGGATGTGGCTGACTTTATAGCCTGTTACTTGTTTTGTCAGCAGGTAAAGGCCAGACATCAAAGATCGAGTGGTTTCCTTTAGAAATCACCCATTTCTAAGTTAAAGTGGGAGAGCATCACTATAGACTTTGTGAGCCTCGTACATCTCCTGGGCCTAACAATGTTTGGGTCATTGTGGATAGATTGACCAAATTAACCCATTTTATACCTATTCAGATTTCCTTCAGTGTCTAGAGGTTAGCACGTATCTCTTTATGTGAGATAGTTCGTATTTTGGGGTACCCATATCTATTCTTTCAGACAGAGGCTCAATGTTCACTTTTAGCTTTTGGCGGACTTTTCAGGAGAAGTTGGGTACTGAGGTTGACCTTATCACAACTTTTCACCCCCAGGCCCATGGTCAATAAAAGCAGACTATTCAAGTTTTAGAAGATATGCTCTATGCATGTGATAAAGACTTTAGAAGCTAGTGGGAGCAGTATTTGGCCTTAGCAGAGTTTGGTTATAATAATAGTTACCATTTGAGTATTGAGTTTACACCTTTTGAGGTGGTAGGCATGTCGATCACCTATTGGATGGTTTGATACGTTATAGGTTAGACCTCGTAGTGCTTATTTGCTTTGTGAGTCTTTAGATAGGGTTCAGATGATTCAGGATAAGCTTCGGACAACCTAGAGTAGGCAAAAGAGTTACGCAGACCATAGGCTTCGTGCCTTGAAGTTTGGGATTAGTGATCGAGTGTTACTTTGTGTGTCGCCCATGAAGGGCATAATGGGTTTTGGGAAAAGGGACAAGCTTATCCTGAAGTACATTAGAACATTTGAGTTTCTTCAGACATTTGGAGAGGTTGCTTATGAGTTTGCCTTACCTCCAGACTTTTTATCCATTTATATAGTTTTTCATGTATCTATTCTTTGGTGCTATATCTTGAATGATTCTTATGTGCTTTGTTGGGAGCCAATTTAGCTGAATGAGAAGTTGACCTTTGTAGAGGAGCCTGTGTCTATTTTAGACAGAGATATTAGACGGTTGTGTTCTAGAGATATTCTTGTGGCTAAGGTTCGTTGAGTTACTATTATGTTGAGAAGGCTACTTTGGAGGTTGAGTTTAACATGCATAGTAGTTACCCTCAGCTTTTTGCTAATTTAGTTATTTCTTTACCTTTTAGTTTGAGGACAAACTAGAGTCTTACTAGATGCTGTAATGACCTAATCTGTGAAACTTTTCTTTTTATGTATTTTGACCATTTTTCCCTTCCTTGTAGTTGCTACATATTGATTTTGGTGTATGGGGATGGTTGGAATGGTTCCCAATGTGACTGGGAGTGATTTTGATGAGTTTATGGTTTTTAGAGGGTTAAAAAACCATATAGTTGACTTTGGTCAATGTTTATTGTTCAGAGTGTCGGATGATGATATAGACAGTTCCATTAGGTTTGGAATATTGAAATCGGGTTAGTCGCATGGTTGGTTTGGTTTGAGATCTTTATTTTAAACTTTGACCCTTCATTTGGAAAATAGTAAAAAAGGAATCCCGAGGGTTAATTTATTTAAAATAGTCTTTTCTTGTAAATCCAATAGTGCCATTATGTCCGAAACATTGAAAATAGCCTGGTAGAATATATGGCTTGTTTTTATCAGGTCCTAAATGAATTCGAGGGTCTATTCGGAGAATTCGAAGGCATGCAAAATCAACAAAGCTATTGATATCTGGTGCATCCCAGGTCTTTCTTTATGAATGCAGGCCTCTGACCGCAAAAGCATAGAAGAAATTTCTCTTTCATCGCGATTGCGAGGTGGTGGTCGCATACGTAAACGGATGATGAGTCCTTATCCATGAACACGAAGGGTTGAATAATCAACCTGTGAAAACACTAGGCGTTGGCCACGTACATAAAGGATAATTTAGTGTCATGGTTAGTATTGACTCTCGCAAACGTGAAGGGTTGACTGCCTTCGCAAGACATTATTCATTAAATAGTATAAAAGCCTCAGTTTTGCAATTTTACTCCATTTTTAGAGCTCTGAGCTTCAGAAAAGATAATTTTTGAGAGTTTCTCCATTGTGACCTAAGGATAACCTCCAAACTTATATTTCCATTATTTTCCATTGATTACACCTTCAAAAACATCTTTTTTATCATGATAGTTTTTGTTAAATGAGGTCAGTTGGGTCTTTTTATTTAAATGAAAAAATAGAAATCAAAACAAAGGCCTAGTCCGACCCAGCCCAATCAAAAGCAAAAACCCCAAACCAACTAAAAGCTAGATATTTACAAATCAGACATAAGAGTGGCTAGAAACTCTAAGGGGTCATTTGGTAGAGTGAATTGAAATGTTAATGCATGCATTAGTTTAATGTGTATTAGTAGTACCTTGTTTGGTATATCTTTTTACCATATGTATAACTACTGCAAATATTAGTTATACATTATATTGTGTATTACTAATACCTCAATATCCACGACATTAGTAATACAATGGATCTAATGCATGCATTAACATGCGTAAAGACCCTATTACCCCTCAAAAAAATTTCCGCATCCTTTCCAACATATATATTGAGGGTATTATGTAAAAACTTTTTTTTTTTGAAATTATGTAATTCATGTTTTTTTTAATACATCGAATCAAACACTACATAAAAAAATACAAGCATAACTAATGCAAGGATAACTAACACAAGCATTACTAATATAAGCATTACTAATACACAATATTTTGCATTATTCTTATACACTCTACCAAACGACCTCTAAAAGGAAAGTTGACCCTTTAACTTCATTTTCATCCTCTCACTCGATTGTAGCTTCATCAAAACCTACATGCCTTCTAATAATGAAAATCCTCTAAGGAAGGTAATAATCATTTTATCGATAATTAGACCGTTACCTCATCTAGTAAATGTAGCTTTCACTTGGAGGTTCTAATTCTCATGAACACCATAAAATCTGTCACTTTGAGGACTTCTTTGACTTGATTTAGGTGGACCTATTAATGAATGAGATATGGCTGTCTACATCGTTACCTTCTTTAAAAGTGCCAGGATATCTCCATCGACTCTTTGTTTAATCTTTAATCTAGCTCATTGTTAACTAGAACCTGAAGGTAAGCCCAACTTTTAAATGCATTTACATTTTTCTGTTTATACTTCTTACTGACTGTATGCTACAAGACTTGATAAGCCCCTATCCTCCCCACCTTCCTACAAGTTGAGCTAAAATTGAGCTAATACCAGTGCAAAAAATCAAGGACAATAGGTATTTACCTTTCCACCTCTATGTTTACTTTCTTTCTTTATTATCATCTCCAAAATTGACCCCTTATCATGATTTCGTTATTGCATCTTTTGATTGTAATTTTTGTGTAGTAAGTTGTGGCCTGAGAAGTACTCTTCATCCTTACAATCCAATAGATTAAGATCAAATATGAGTTGATACCACTATCTAAATGACAAAGATAACAAGTACATATTTCACCCACAAAATCCTTTAAGATAATATTAGTAATTGTTCCTGTTGTGTCTTCTTCAATCATCTCTTGTTTGTGTTTGTGTTGCCTACTTGAAACTAGTTTTGTGCTCTTTTTCTGCATGTTCATGATTCTCAGTGATTCCCCCGTAAGTTGTAGTTAGGATTCTGCATTTTTCTAAATCTCAAGTTTGGTATCTATGCTCTATCCATGTTAATTATGCCTTTTGCTTCTTATGGTATGTTCTGCATAGATGAATAGTAAAATCTTTCCATTCCAAAAAAAGAGAAAACATAGCTATTGAAAATATCCATCAACTTGTTTCCTTCCCTTAGAGTATGAACCACCTTCACAACCCTATTCTTCATAAGCATCCTTATTCTCTTGATTTCAGTGGAAATACTCCATGGAACCTCCCAAATCCCATCAATTACTTTCTTGACAGTGAGTGAGTCAGTCTCTAGAGTCAAAAGATTTAAATTCTTATTCATCCAGTACTTTAGCCTATCTCTTAAAGCTATTACTTCATCCCTTACATTTGTACCATCCTCCAATATCCATGCCTCTACATAAACAAGTTTGCCAATCTATCTCTAAAAAAAAAATCTCTAGAACTTGGTCCTAGGTTCCTTTTTGAAGCCCTATTTAAATTGCACTTGTACGTGCCAACATCAAGGGGCTTCCCACTAATCACCTTGCAACTTACTAAAGTAGTATATGATTCCTGGAATTTAACTATCAGAGGCCATTCACCTGGTAAATTCTTCAACCATGGAAAGTTGTGCTTAGAAAACAGAAATATATTTCTGTTTATTTCCAAGTCCATCCCCACAAATGACATCCTTCCTCCATGTACCTTCTCTTCTATATCCATAAAATAATAAACATGGGACAACTTTGTATAATAAATTCAATTTTAGATAGATGTCTAAGTTTCACCACTTTTATGCAACGTCCTTTAGTTGTAGAAAGGGCCCCTCTACACCAGCTGTAGCTGCAAATTTTCTCCAAATTTGTTTAGTAACAAGACATTTAATAAACAAATATTTCATATTTTCTTGTCCATTATTTCCATAACATTTACAAATCATCTCATCACACACTGTGATCTTAACAAGAACTTCACCAATAGGATCTTTTTCTTCTACAAACTCCACAAAAAGAATAAAACTTTAAAAGACATCCCTTTCATCAATAATTTTTTAAATTCATCATGTACCTATCTTCTTTGTCTCATCACTTCCCAGGCAAATTTAACATTGAATTTACCTAGGGCATTGAGCATCCACCATGGTCTATCCCATTCTTTTGAATTTTCTTCACCAACTAGCTTTTTTATGATATGTTCTCAAACCACTTCTAGAAACAATGACTCCAGCATATAAGAATTCTATTCACCTTAGTAAATAAATGACTTACATCCTCAACTAGATAAATATCACTGTCTGTGATGGGTAAATAATAATGCAAATATCCTAGTTGTGTCCAATTATCATACTAGATATTTACATGGACACATTTAATCTTCCACCATATCTCTTGGACGATAAAGTTTCTGGCTTCTAAAATATGCTTCCATATTTGAGACCCACCCTTCCACTCTACCACTTGAGCTCCAAATATCTTACAATGTTTGTTCCACATAAAGATGGTCCATTTCAATTTTTGGGTTCTTAATACCCATAACAACTTAGAAAATAAAGCTTTAAAGATATTAAAAAGGGATCTAAATCCTAAACCCTCTTCTTGTTTTGGAGTACTAATATCCAACCATGTAACCCAATTCTAACCTTTTCCCATTTCATTACAATTTCACAAGAATCTGGAAAAAATTCTATGCAGACCATGTGTCACGACTCGAGACTACCATAGTCATAACACGGTGCTTAGAACCACAAGTGATCCCAAGCTAACCCATGAACTAGCATACTGCTTGAGCAATTGATTTAAATATATTAAATAGCTAGATTGTTGTGTAGAAATATAATCATGACATAATCTGTAGAAAAATAAAATATTGATATAATTTAAAATCTGATAAAACTGAAGAGAGAACTGATATTACATGACTAACTCTGACCGACATCTATGAAGCCTCTTCTATACTATCTATAGGTAGCTGGTACATGACTCCAGCTACTACTAATCAATACATATAAGTAATAAAGTAAATTACATGAACAACATCTGATTGAAGTCCCTGAAATAGGAGAACTCCTCACCTGCTGGCTAGAACTGCAACTGTCTGATCATGATGTGTGGACTACAAATGGAACCTACTATAGGAAATAACGTATCGACACAAACGTATATACAGATCAGTACTTCTCGAAAGTGCTGAGTAAATGGGGATGAATGCGATAAGTAGAACTGATTTTTATATGAAATCTTAAAGCATGCATGCTAAGTGTAAGTGGACTCACCAAGGGACTGAAATAAATTGAAAGCTGAAGTATCTCAATGAATAAGTAACAAATACAAGATGATAAGCTGGTGAATCCTTACACTTAGTTTCTTAAAAACACTGCTTTTGTAATATAAGTAGATCTGAAGCTGGAAGACAATAAAATATGGATACTGTATGAATACTGGGTCTGAAACTATAGGGTGGAAGCAGACATAACTCAAGGATCTAAATACATAAATATACTGAAAATGAGTGTATGAAAACTATGATATCTAAGAATGCAAGACCAAACATATACATATTTCTGAAATAATTTGTAAACTGAAATACTAAAAGTTGACAATTGGATAACTGTCAATTTGTATGCTTTGGTCAAGCAAATCTAAACTGAATCGATACTGAATACTGCACTGAGACTATGGGAGGTATCATCTAACCGATATGCCCCAATTTGAGCTAATTAGGGTCTAACCTATGACCCTAGTTAGAAGGATTCTAGTATCATGCCACGTGTACTAACACTGCCTATGTGGATCCACTAAACAGATATCCCGAAGGATCAGGGTGTCAAGCCTAACTGAACGGTGACCCTTGAGAGAAAGTCAAGCCAAACTAACAGGTGACTACTCATAACCTACGTCGGCTACGTATTTCTAGAATACAAGGACTGCTACTAACAATTCTGCTTAACTGACGGAGAATCTGCCATCCCTACATTTGCTCGGTGCTAAATCCTACTCCCAACTGAACTGACACTGATTATTAGACAGAACTAAGCTTAACTAAACAAACAACTATTTATAATAACTGACTGAATGACAATTCTCATGGTTTATTTGAAATCATTCTGAGGATATAGAAATTATGTAAACAACTAGGTATCGGGTGTTCATAACCCACCAACACTGAATGGAAATAACAATGATGACATATCAAGCTTTAAAAACCATAGTAGGGGATTATTACTAAAAACCCAACATTTGGACATTTTGTCAAACACATAATAGTCATGAACTTGAACATGGGAATATGGCATACATATGAAATCATCATGCGTTCATGACTAAATTAATAATTTGGGGATTTAACATCAAATCAATGGAGTAGAACATGGAAACTTGCAACTCAAAGAATAGATGGATTAAATAACTTGGAAACCCTTGTAGACATAGCACGGTTCATAATTCGACATTGTAACATGAATTCAATTGGATATGTCTTGGGAATCAAAACTTAAAGCATGAGATAACCTAAATTTTCATGAAAACATCCTTGGAAATGAATTTAGTCAAATAACTAGGGAAATCATGATTTAAATTCATCTTGAACATATGATACTTTATAAGAAAAACGGAAAGTTCATATCTTTAATTAAAGAAAAATGTTTTGGGCTCCATAGGTGAAAGGGGACCCATGGATGAACTCCCACATACCTTAAACCCTTAATCATGAAAGAGAATCACCAATTTTGATGCTTTATTGAAGATTCTGGGATTTGGGAACTTGAATTCTTGGTTTCCATGGAGAGAAAGTAATTGACTTGATGATCTTTGGGGTTGGGTAGGGTTTTCTTGAGAGGAAAATTGGAAATGATGGGCAAATAATGCCATAACTGGTGCCCAAATTATGTTATGAACGATTGGTTTGAGGTGGGAAAATACCCTATTTTCCCTCAATTATTTAAACCAAAAATTTTGGATGCAACTATGTCACCACTACGCGGTCTTATCGCGGTGGCTTACTGGTTCTGATAAAAATGATTATAACTTTTTGCTCGAGTATTGGATTAAGGAGAAATTAGTATCGTTGGGAAGCTAATTCAATTTTCTACAATTTGGTGGGTTTTGTGATGAAAAATTCCACATATCTCAAAAGTTATACACGTTCAAAGTTGACTCTTGTAGAATCAAATACCAAACTTTAGACGAATCAAAGGCTCTTAGCTCAACTTTGTTCTAAGTGATTTCTATGAATATTTTTCTCCTCACAAGCACTTCACACACTAGGATAAAGATTATGACACATGCATTCAAATTATAAATCAAGAACTGGACACAACACCCCCACCGCGATGCGATAAGAGTGCCATCGCTATTAGAACTGTAACGCGGCACTATCGCGATGAGCTGCTGGAATTGTGATCCAACCATGACCAAATCCTTCTCTGAAAAATCCAAAATTTCCCCGAACATGCTCCTTATATCCTTGAACATGAACTAACTAAAAAATTAACATCTTGGGGTCAGGAAGACCAATTTAAAAATCCTCATATTTATAGGCCTTAAAATGACTTAATCCCTCAACACTTAGCAAAATTTTCAGGCTTTAAGCCCCTTAAGCATTCAACTAAAAGATGAATTGAGCTAAGAATAGTATGGAGTATTACAATATCTCCCTCTTAGGAATATTCATTCTCAAATGAGACTGGTTAGACTGAGAGTACTGTACTAAGGATAAGATCATGTACTGAACATACATGACTTGAAACATGATTGCATAAATGATTCTAAAATATGATACATGAATTGAATATCATGAACTGAACTAATTTGTTGAATACATGCAATGACGTCAGAATGGTTATAAGGCTGAGATAGAAACGAGAGAGTCAACTTATGAGTAACTATTACCTCCAGATGGATCTAATTTTATGAAGAAAATATAAGAGGTTTAAGACGTGAAAACTTGGGGTATCACCACATCTCCCCCTTGGGATACTTTGTCTCCCGAATGATACTGCCTTGGATAAAATATTAAGGAAAGACTGAGATGATGCATGGGACACTTAAGAACTGATTCATGACCGAATATCTGAATCTGAAACATGATGCATGAATTGAACTAGATTCATAATTTACATAGATACGAATAAACTATCTCTTGGAATGGCCATATTCATGAAACTTCAGATAGTAAGACTAGATCGGAAGCTGGAAAACCATAGGAACTTGTCTGTCTGACTACTAAACTGAACTACTGTCTAAACAAACTGAATTATACTGAAAGCCTATACTCAACTATACATTCTACTTTAAAACTGCACTTTACTTGAGGCTACTTAAAATCTTCACATAGGCACTGATAACTCTATCTATGGAAGTCTGAGCTAAATTGAATTCTCTCTCTATGTTTAAGCCTACTCTAATCTACAAAGTACTACGCATCATACCATAATACTAGTCTGAATCATGAATTCAATACCCCCTATGCTTTCACAACTTCTCATCTCATGAATAATTCCTATTATCACTTCAACAACTATATTCAACCCTTATTAGACATTCACTGATGCATAATGTATTCATCCACACACATACACACACACACACACACACACACATATATATATATATATGAACATGACATTCAAGCCTATCATCATAACCACAGTGAAATAGAAAGTCTAAAGAAAGTGATAGAAATCACCTTGAGGAGCGGTATAGACTTGATTGATAAACCTCCAAATAAAAATCACGAGGCGCAGGCAGTTGGTTCCACAATAAGATAATGAGAAGCAAGTGGCAACCAAACAAGCTAAAAATATGGAGAATTTTGAGTACCTAGAAGCAAAGGCAGTAAAGCAAACACCAGAGAGACTACCATTGTTATTTTCTTAGAAGCTAAAAAGGATAAAGAGGATGCTTATTTTAATAAGTACTTTGACACGTTCAGATAACTTCACATTAACCTTTCTTTGTTAGATGTTTTACAGGGAATGCCTAAGTACACCAAGTACTTCAAGGATGTGGTGACCAATAAGACAAATTTGGGTGACATTAAGATGATAGAACTTACTAAGGAGTACCATTCTGTGGTGATGTACAAGTTTCTCAAAAAGCTCAAGGACCCTAGAAGTTTCATTTTCCCCATCTAAATTGGTAAAAGTTATGTAGTTCATAATTTACGTGATTTTAGGGAAAACATCAACTTGATTCCACTTTCAGTGTTTAATACTCTTGGTTTGTGAAACCCAAATCCATATTCAGTTGTGCTCTAAATGGAGGACAAAACTAAAGTGGTCCATGAAAATATCATAGAAGATGTTCTCATCAAGGTTAGTAAGTTTATTATTCCTACTGATTTTATTGCTCTTGATTATGATTCATTTGATAGGGTGCCAATCATATTGGGACATCCTTTATGGGCTATGGGAGGAGCATTGAGATTAAATAATAAAGACGCAATCTTTAGAGTGTATAAAACACTCAATACACCCTTACACTACAAGATTTATGCATGATCATAGTTATGAAAGTAGATAAGTGTGGGATGGAGTAGTGTAAATCTTTATTTACCTCTTAAAACTCTCTCATAGAGTTTCCCAAATTAAAATAAAGCTTGAAATTGAGAAACTCAAAGAGGAACCTAAAAGGTATGTGTAGAAAGAGTTGTAGACCTTGAAGTAAGCACTAAAAAGGTTTGAAAAGAATAAGAAGATGGGTCCCGAGTAGGAGAAAAAATATTAAAGACTATGGTTAAAAATTATAATGTGAGTCGTGTCGTGAAAATAAATTAGGAGGTTCTTGGAAGGCAACCCAAGTTAAGATAGTTATTTTTATTTTTTTATTTTTGATTTAGTATCACCTTTTGTTTTGTTTTTGTTTTGTATTAACAGGTTAAAGAAAATTCTGAGTAACAGTGTTCTAAGCTAAGGAGCATGACAAAAATTGAGTGTGGAGTCCACCCGACCCTTTTTGATGATCATGATGCTACTAGCTAGGCCTAGAGGCCTCAGGGAGCATTTCTATCCTTACTTTTAATTTATACTTTGGGGACAAAGTATGATTCTATGTACCGGGTAAGGAATCTTCTGATTGTTTAGGGTGGAGTATTGCTATAGGATTTCAATTTTTAGTTATTTTCTAGTTTTTGACTAAAATAAAAAAATTGCAAAAAGATTTTTGTTTTATTTATTTTCAATTTTTGCTGGCATATCTCTAGTAGATGCACACTTCACCCACCCCTTGTTTTTTCTTTTTAGTTCTTTTTTTAGGGGTAGCCTTTTGAACCCAGTATCCCTTTTTTATTTTTAGGAGTTATTTTAAATTTTGGTTATTAGGAATAAATAAGATGTTCTTTCTAAGTGTTATGTATGATTAGATGATTAAAGTTGGTTTGAACATGAAAGTGTGTGTAGTTAGTTGAATGACTATTTTTTTAGACACCTAGGCTCATTTTATGACTTTGTGTAATGTTGGTTTAATTTTGAATTTGTGTTATTTCTTGGTTGAGAGTCAATAGAGATTCTTGATTTGAGCATGTGTCATGTGTGAGTAGGGTTTTATTATATTGCATGTATACATATTGATGTATATAACTTTCCTAGTGTGCTTGTAAAGAATAATAAAGAATGTTGGGTTTATGAGATTATATAGGCATTTCTTTGAGAGCCATATTTATACCTGCTTTATCTACCCACTTTACATGACCTAGTTAGCCTCGTTGAGCCTTTAGCCTATTCTTTGGTAGCCTCATGTGTAGATTATTCACTTTTTTTGATTGACCGTACTTTGATTAAAAAATTCCTCAGCATGTTAGTTAAAAGATTGAGATGTTAAGGAGTGTAGAATGGAAGAAGAAAGAAGTGAAAGTGAATCCCCCAAAAATATCTATTGGTGTGTTGTAAGAGTTTATGCGTTGTGGTTAGGAGTAATGTAATGCAAATAAAACTTGATCAAAAGTGAATCAAGTGTTGATAGCAAAAACTAGCTACTTAAGATTTGTGAACTGCTTAAAGAGATAAGGGCATAACAAAAGAGAGCTAAGAAGATAAAAGTGGTGGAGAAATTTGGTTGGTTAGGGAGGAGTCTAATGGAAAGTGTGATGTAGAAAACTACTTAGGGAAGATAGTCACTATTACTATCTAGAGTAGTTCCTACCCATCCCTTAACCTACATTACAACTCTTAAAGTCTTACTTGATCTTGAGTGTTGATATTCTGATATTAGCGGAGTACTACACTAAGGTAAAGATTGTGGTTCACCTTATCTGACATGTGAATTCTTTGTAAGAGTGTGCAAAATTTTATTTGTACATGCATTCTTATGATAAATTATGTATTAGTGAGTGAATAATTCTCTTGTGGTTAGGGAACATGTTTAATGATGGATAGGTGACTTATATGATATCTTGATTGAGTAATACGCATGATTTTTCCAACTTTGTAGAGTCAGTTCTTGAGGATAGGAAATTTTGATGCAGTGTTCATGAATTTACAATTGTAATACAATTTTCTTGATGTAGAACTTTCTATTCATGAAGTTGTTGTAGTAATAGCTTGATTTTTCTAGTATAATAGGTGATGTTAGAGTATTCTTTAATGGTTATTAATGTAAATATTTGTTCAAAGAGGATCAAAGGTTTAAGTAGGGAGTGATTATATTAGGTGCATTTATACACCTAAGTGTCATTATCTATACGTGTTTAGCTTAGTTTTGAGGACTTCTTGATGTGCTTAATGAGTTATTAAGGATTTAATTGTGTATTTATGTGTTGAATTACATGTTTAGTGTTTTTAAGGTGAATTTCAAACAAGTTAAGAGTCAAAATGATAAAATAGAGTTTAACCGAGAAAACTAGTGGTGTTAGCTTAAGCTATGATTGTTCTAATCTACTTTGATGAGTTCTATTGTGTTGTATGAACTAATTATTATTATATTATGTCATATGAGACCATTATATATGGTATAGAATCTAATTAAAGCGTACAAAGAAGCCATAAGAAGTGAGGAAATGAGGATCAAATATACGACAAGATAGGAGCAAAACGGGAGTGGAGTCTCACCCTTGAGAAGGGGCCTTGCGCTGCACCCCTAAAGCATGGTATGGGACTTATCTATTCCCCCTAGAATAATTTCACACTTAATCACTCATTCTATGGGTGTACGTTTCACTCCCTAGGCCATGCTATTGGCCTTGCAGCACAATCCACAGGACGTTCAAAAGTTGATTTTTTATGTCATTAAGTTACGAGCAATGTTGTAAATGCATATGCTTCATACATCCTATGGACTACCTAAAACACTATAAAATTAGAACTTATTCACAGTTGCATCTCACTTTTGGAACAACACAATATTGGAGAGAAAAAAAGGCATCAAAGGGGATCTACACTAGGGTTTTGCTTCTTTACTTTAATTCTCTTATGGTTTTAACTTATGAAATCAATTATTATGATTAATTGTAAGAATATGAGTGGATAAACACCCTATTTTAATGGTTGAGTCTAATAAATGATTGTGTAGTTATAGTTTAATAGTTTTTGTATACGGTTATCAAGTTATGTGATTGTTCTTGCATTCTTGTTTTACTATTCTGAAGTATCATGAATTTTAGAAGCTCAAGCAGAATTAAGTTTGCAGCTAAGAAGGGAAGAAGATTTCTATAAATAGAAAGAAGGCTTTGAATGGTTCAAAAATAGAGAAAGAAATGCTAGATTCTTTCATGCAGTAGTGAAAGGTAGAAGGTAAAGATTGAAGATTAGAAGAATTCAAAATGAAGAAGGGATTTCATTTGAAGATCAAGATGACATTACAAACTCAGCTACAAAATTCTTCCAGCAATAATTTAAAAAGCAGGATGATATAGATGAGTTCTTAATATTGGAGGTACTATCTACAATAGTATCAGAAGTATAGAATAGTGAGCTAAAGAAAGTCCCAACTATGGAAGAAGTGAAAATAGTAGTAATGGGTTTGAACAGAAATAGTGCTGGAGGTTCTGATGGTATGACTGGTGCTTTTAATTAGGATGCATGGAATATTATTCCTAAGGACCTTTATCAAATTATAATAGCCTTTTTTTGTAGGTACGAGTTTCCAAGGTTCATTACACATACTAATTTGGTTTTATTACCGAAAAAGTTAGCAGTGAATACCTTTTCAAATATGAGACCTATTTCACTTTGTAATTTTGTGAATAAAAACTTTTCTAAAATTATTCATGAAAAAATTAAGGGACTTCTACCTTATATTATTTCTAAAGAATAAGCTAGATTTTTTAGGGAAGAAGTATGGCTAAAAATATATTGGTAGTTCAGGTAATTGTTGCATAAATTAGAAAAAGAGGAAAACCTCCTAACATGGTGATGAATTTGGACATGATGAAAGCTTATGATAGGGTAGAGTGGATGTTTCTCACTAAAGTTATGAGAAAGATAGGTTTCTGTGAAGAAATAATTAATATGGTGTTCAGACTGTTAGGAAATAACTAGTACTCTATATTGTTGAATGGACAGTCTAAAGGATTTTTAAAATCCTCAAGGGGACTAAAGTAATGGGATACTCTTTCTCCTACATTATTCATCATAGAAGCAGAGGTGTTATTAAGGAGTTTGAAAGCTTACTAGTCAAAAAAGAATTCAAACTATTTGGTATGACTAGAGGAAGTCCAAAAATTAATCATCTGTCATTTGCAGATGATATGATTATACTTTCTAAGGCTAAGTTAGGTACTTTGTAGTTGGTCACAGCAACATTGGAGAAATATGAAGTAGTTTCAGGACAGAAGATCAATAAAGAGAAAGTTCTTTGTAACTATATAAAAGTATGTCTAATGGTACAGTAGTAATCGCAGAGGTAGCAACTAGGATATTGAGATAAGACTTCCCTTTTAACTATTTAGGATGTCCCATTTTTTACATGAGGAATACGAAGGACTACTAACAGTTGATAATGAATAAAATAAGCAATAAACTGCAATCTTGGAAAGGTAAACTACTTTCTGTTGGAGATAGACCAATTTTAATCAAGCATGTTTTGCAAAGTATTCCTATTCATTGTCTATCAGTTATGAACCCTCCCAAGAATATGTTGAATACTATCTAGAAAATTTTTGCTCAATTTTTCTGGAGTAGTACTATAGGAGGAAAAGGAAGGCATTGGGTGAAAAGGAAGAATATGTGTTTGTCAGAAGTGGAAGAGGGTTTTGGGGTTCAGATTGTTGCAGGATGCTTCCACAACTCTCTTCTGTAAACTTTGGTGCAATTTTAGGACCAAGAAGTCTATTTGGAGTGACTTTATGTATAATAAATACTATAAAAAACATCATTGTAAGGAGTCAATGTGGAAGTCATGGGGAGGAGGATCTCAAGTCTGGAAAATTTTTTTACAAGCAAGAGATCTTACTGAGCGTCTTATCTTATGGCAGATAAGAAAAGGGGATTCACATATATGGTTTGACAATTGGATTGGAGTGGGAGATATGTATTCCATTATGAAGGATATTAAGGATTAGGATGAGAGATATCAATATGTCAAGGACTTGGTATTGGATGAAAAATGAAATAAAGAGTTGCTAAAGAATTTGTTTTCAGAAGATTTGATGGATCATATACTTTATAAAGTAAGACCACCAGAGGAGTTATTAGAAAATAATAAAGCCATATGGATTGTATATGCAAGAGGAAAGTTTACAGTTAAGCCAGCATGGCAGTATATGAGACAGGGGGAGATAGTTAATGATTTCTATAAGCAATTATAGATAAAAGAGTTGCATTTTAAAATTGTATTCTTTATATGAAGAATGTGGAAAGAAAAGATCCCAGTGAATGATATTGTAAGAAGATGGGTAGTGGAGGGTCCTTCTAAATGTTAGTGCTATCAAAATCTAGCACAAGAGACAATCTCTCATGTGTTACTGAGATCCTATACTACTAATAGGACTTGGTCCTATTTTTCTTATTTTGTAGGTATTAACATTGAAGGATTGATCTTAAGAGATAAAATCTTTGCTTGATGGGATGCTAATGTGAAGCAGAGAGAAAATATATATTACAGAGCATTACCAAGCATTATTATCTAGGAATTGTGGAAAACAAGGAATTCAATGAAGCATGAAGGAAAATGAGTGAATGCACAAAGGCTGATTTCAAATATCACAAGGAATTTAAGGATGTTATTGAAAGTAAGGAAGCCAAAACTGGATTTCTCATATGAATGGCCAGGAATTTTATAGGATTTTGAGCAACTAAAGCCTAGAATTAAAGTTACTAGTGTTATGAGAGTTTCCAAGGGAAGGATAGGTTAAGTACAATACCGGTGGAGTATCAAAGAGTAATCTAGGGAATAGTTTATTTGTCTTTTTTGAGAGATATGTAGGGTGATCTACTATATACAGAGGTAGAAATCATATAAGACACTAATAACATGGAAAAAGAAGCAATAGCAATACTACAGGGAGCTAAGCATTACAATCAATCAAATCATGACAAAGTAATCATTCAAACAAACTCTCTATCAATGGAAAAAATCTTAAACAAAGAGTGGGAGTGTCTGTAGAGTATAGAAGATAACATAAAGTAAATATGCCAATTAATTTCAATTAAGCAAGTGTAGATTCAGCATATTCTAAGGGAAGGCAATCAATTAGCAGATTACTTTTCCAAAATCTACAAGCTGGAATGATCTTCAAGCAAGACCGACCAAGGTATAGAGTTAATCACCCACAGCTGAAGAAGAAGGAATTGATGATTCACAAAGGGAAATCTAATGAGAGGAGGCAGAGAATAGTAAAGCTCAACACTGAGCTTATTGTAGAAACCCTACTAAGTATATATGCTATTTTTCTTTTTTATTTTGGGTCGGGTCATGTAATAGTCTAGTTAATTATTGTGTTTTTTGATGGACTATTTTGGATAGGTTGGTCCATCTTTGTTAGGATTTTATTCTGATTTATGAATAAAGTTCAAAATTAAACAAAAAAAATTAATCATAGAAATAGAGATATGGAATGAGGAATGCAGGGATTGTGGATTATATATTTAATTTTAGATACTAATTGTTAAAGGATGATTTGCGGTTAGGATAGGGATATACCTAAACACCTTACTTGGTTAATGAAAGAGGAAGATATCTTAACATCTGAATGAAAGTCTCACATCTTCGCTCAATGATGTAGTTGTGAGATTGATTTGGGTAGATGACTTAGAAGATGACCATTCTTAAGTTATATTATCAACCCAATAAATTATCAATCATGATAAATACTAACAACGACTAGAAACTATAGTTATGAATGAGTATGAAGTAAATGCCTCAATTCTAGAATTCTCCATTGATTATTTACAATCCAAGTTTTATATCATTGTTATTTGATTATTTAGATTATAAATTCAACACTCAAAACTCTTATTGGTTACAAATTGCAATATTAAACTTTAATAGTAACATTTATATTGGATCTATAGGATCTATAACCAGCTCACAAGAGTCAATTTACTACTTGGTTGACCATGTGTACTTATGTGTGAACTTGGTCACAATAGTCATCTTCATATTGTCTTGGAAATTTAAAGGAGAGGCAGAGTTATCTAAAGTTCTTAAAATATGAGTTTTGGTTGTCTCCAGTTGCTTTCTTCGGTCATGTAGTCTTAGTAAAGAGGGTGATGATACATCCGCACAATATTGAGACGGTTAAGAATTGGGTTCAGCCTAGTTTTGTGACTGAGGTTAGGAGCTTTATGGATTTTGCTAGTTATTATCAATGGTATATCAAGAATTTTTCTTCTATTTCTACTCACTTAACAAGGTTGACTTAGAGGGAGGTGTCATTCGTATGGTTGGATAAGTGTGAGAAGAGCTTACAAAATCTAAGGACACTTTTGACTAGAACTCTTATTCTTTCATTGCCAGGTGAAGGTAAAGACTTTGTTATATTTAGTGGTGCTTCACTCTTGATTTGGGTATTGGTTTAATGCTGGACAGGAATGACATTGCTTATGCTTTGAGGCAGTTGAAGCCTCATGAAAAGAATTACTCAACTCACTACTTGTAGTTGGTAATGGTGGTTTTTGCGCTCAAGATTTAGAGACACCACCCTTATGGTGTTAAGTGTGGGGCATTCATAGACAATCATAGCCTGTAATATGTGTTCACCAAAGGGGATTTGAATTTAAGATAGTAATGATGGATAGAATTATTGAAGGATTATGATGTAACTATCCAATATCATCTGGGTAAGGCTAATATGGTGGCAGATACATCGAGCAAAAAAGTGGGTAATGTAGCCTATTGAGGGTATCAAGGTGACCCTTGTATAGGGAGTTTCAAGCTCTATCATCATGTCTCATGACATTTAGATTTTCATAAAAGAGTGGAATATTGGCTAGTGTTGAGGTAAAGTCAACATTCAATGATAAAAGTAAGGCCAAATAGTTTGAGGATGGAAAATTAAACAAACTCAGAAATAAGGTGGCATATGGCGAGTCTCTGAACACCATACATAATAGATGTAGAGTATTATAGTTTAGAGGGCAGATATGTGCTCCTCGGGTTGATGATTTAATTTAGAATGTTTTTGCAGAAGCTTATAGACTGCAATATTCTATTCATCCAGGTGCAACCAAGATGTATTGTGACTTGAGTCATCTTTATTGGTTTCCTAGAATAAGGAGGGACATAGTATAGTATGTATCTAAATGCTATAATTGTTAGTAATTGAAGTATGATCATCAAAGGCCTACGAGATTTATCCAAAGATTACTCATTCTCAAGTTCAAGCGAAAGAAGATAGATATGAATTTTATGGTAGGTATTACTAAGAACTTGGGTAAGTATGAATTGATTTGGATCATAATGGATAACCTAACAAAATTAGCCTATTTTATTCTGGCTAGAGTGGATTTTAGATCTAAGTAGTTGGCCAAGATCTATGTGAAGAAGATAGTAAGGTTCCATTGGGTGCTTTTTCCATCATTTCAAATAGAGCAAGCATCCATGTCTAAATTTTGGGAAACTTTGCATGAAGAGTTGGGCACGCAACTCACTTTTAGCATAATTTTTTCATTCTCAGGCTGATGACCAGTCGGGGAGGATGATTCATGTGCTTGAAGACATATTGAGGGTATATGTGATTGACTTTGGTGACTATTAATAATAGTTCTTGTCGTTGTGTGAGTTTTCATACAACAACAACTTTTACTCTAGAATTAACATGACCTCATTTAAGATATTCTATGGGAGGAGATGTAAATCTCCCATAGGATGGTTTGAGACTGGTGATGTGAATCTTTTGGGGACTAATTTAGTGAAGGAAACACAAGAAAGGTTGAGTTCATCCAAACCAAGTTGTTGGTAGTCCATAGTAGGCAAAATGAGTGTAAGAGCATAAGGTTAGGGACATGTCATTAATGGTTGGTGAGAAAGTTTTCCTAAAGTTAACTGTTATAGAAGGAGTTATAAGGTTTGGTAAGAAGGGAAAGCTTAGGCCTCGATATATCGGTCTATTTGAGGTTCTTGACGATGTAGGTTTGGTTGTTAATAGGTTGGCATACTTTCAAGTTTGTAGGGGGGGCCATCCATGTTCCATGTTTCCATGCTTAAGAGATACTATGAGAATGGGGACTACATTATCAAGTGGGATTCAATTTTTTCTATAATGATTCTACTTAAAAGGAGGAGTCAGTTTCCATTCTTGACTATGATGTCCAAAATTTGAGGGCAAAGAAAATTCAGTCGGTGAAAGTCCAATGAAAGTATCTTCTGGTTAATAAGCTACTTTGGAAATTGAGAAGGACATGCGGGATAACTACCCTCGCTTATTTTAATATACATGTATTCTTCTTTCCTTAACTTGGCTTATTTTTTGCTTTAATTTTTTTAGGACGAATGATGGATAAACTGGTATCTATTGTAAACACCCTTTTCATTGTTATGGGTGAGTTAATCATGCAAAATTTGGGTTAAGTTTATCCCCAAAATGAAATTTAAAAGTTTTAGGCTAGGGCTAGATTTGAACAAAATTGGAATGAGGTAAGGCCTAGAGAAATATGAAAATGAATTGGATAAATTTAATAAAGTTTATCTTGATTTTATGTTATTTAAATTAATAAGAAATTCATAGGACTCTTTGGAAATAAATTCGATGAGTAGAACTCTTGATATTGAACTTGGAGCAAAAGAGTTAGTCCAAAATGAAATGGTTTTGGGGTGTATTCAAAATAGGCAAAATGTGAAGAATTCTCGAGTTCTACCTCGCCACTTCTTCTATAAGGGGGTGGCATGTTTCTATAGCGACTCTTGGCTATAGTAGAAAAATTCACGGTATAAAAAAAAGTCAATGTCAGCCAATTCTGCTATAGCAGGAGATGCCGTTATAGCAAGATCAAACTGCTATAGCGAGGTAAAATCATTGTAATTGTAGAATCTCTCCCAAAATAGTTTAAAAAGTAATTACAAATACCTCAAATTAATTACACAATATCCCATCCTTTTATAGTTTCTCTCTATTGAGTTCACATACATACCAAAATATACGATTTTCCTTCCATTAGTGCTCCTTATTCTTCGCCTAAAATCAAGCAAATGTGATATGGGGGTTTCAAAATTTTCAAATTTCAAACATGAAATGAACAAAGTGATTAACTTCATCATCTTCTTCAATAAATTTTGAGGTTTGTTTATTTTTTTTTTCAACTTTATCAAATAAAAAATTTCTCCGATTTTTTCATTGTTGGATGTATGCAGTTCTCAAAGTTTTAGCTTTGTAATGTCATACTAGTGTGAGAATATGCTTTGTTTCATAATTTTTCAATCTATTTCAATTCAGATCTTTGGGCTTTTGCTCTATATTGCAAGTTTTCAATCTGTAAAATTATAAGCATGGTAATGGAGTCAGGTT
Organism: Capsicum baccatum var. pendulum; assembly: GCA_030864225.1. NCBI lineage: Eukaryota > Viridiplantae > Streptophyta > Magnoliopsida > Solanales > Solanaceae > Capsicum > Capsicum baccatum. The sequence goes on from CM061555.1 coordinate 188,383,040, forward strand.
CGAGCTTTAGTTTAGGACTTAGTCAGTTAGATGGTAAAGAACAAATAATTTTTTGGTGTTGGTTTTATTCCTAGAATGTTTGATTATGAGGATCCCAATTTTGCAGAGAACAAATCAAATCATCAAAACGACCCAGTGAAAATGAGCAATTGAGGGAAGTATGCCCGTACAAGTTCAATGAAGATAGTTGCAAAATAGCCAAGTAAGAAAAAATGATGATGAATCAGGACGACAACATCTTTCAAAGATATAGTGATTTGAATTTTTTATTTTATTCACTTAATGGTTTCTCATACGTCGGTATAACATAATGTTACCTCATACATTATAATGGTAACATTATATAGTAGAATGACAATATTACTTATCTTAATGGTTGTAAAACTCATACATTAGAATAGTTACATTGTGCACTAGATTGGTTACATTATACTTTAGAATTGTAACCTCATACAAAAGAATGATAAAATCACTTATTTTGAACGTGTTAACCTCATACACTGCTGGGTAACATTATACATTAAAATAGATGCATAACTTACCTTTACTGTGTGATCTTTATACATTTACTGGATAACATTATACATAGGCATAGTGTTCATTACATTAAAATGATAACATTATACATTTAGATAGTTTTCATTATACATTAGAATGGCAAAATCATTTAACTTTGATTGTGTTACCATCATACATTATAATGATAAAAATGACTTAATATTGAATGTCTTAACCTCATACATTAGAAATGGTACATTATATATTAAAACATGGTGGAGATAACTTACCTTGACTTGGATAACATTATATATCCTTTTAACCTCTTACATTTGCTGGATAACATTATACATAAGGTTAACATTTAACATGATAATATTATACAATGTATATTATGTATAAGGTTTTTTTTTCTTGTTTGGCAGTCTGTAGGTATGTTTTTTCAATTTATATACATTACTGGATATGTATGGTATTGTCAAATTTTCCTTTTTGTGTTTGTATTTTATTCTTTTTTGTTGTAACCTGAGTTTTTGTGACTATTGTGATAACTTTGCAAATAGATATTAATGTCTCAGGGGATGAAATATCGTATTGATAAAGTTCTAGCTCATTTGTTGCATAATGGTAGTTCATGTAATCGAGAATTTGGAGAAGATATAAAGAATTATTTTGGAGAAGAAATTGTTGGGTTATTTAGGAACACAATCTTTGGTGTATTTCTTGACATGCCTTAGTGCAATTGGATAAGCCAAATAGCCGATTGGGGGGGTCTTCTGATGCTCGAAATCCAACAAGTCAATATAACGAGATTCATGTTTTTGTAGAGGCATATATCCTGAAATTTACTATGCTTGAGGTTTCCTGTAGTTACTGGTCTTAAATGTACCAAAAATATTGATGAATATATGTATACTTCATTTCCCACATAAACTTTGTTGTCGAAGTATTTTACCAATGGTAAAGATAGAATATTAACAATTGATTTAACATGTGAAGATAGGAAACTTATAACTCTTAGGATGCGCTGAAATTGTCATACTATACCTTGTTCATACATTATTGTTTTCTCAACATCGTGATTCACCAGTTAGTTTATCCACTTCCATATTGGTTAAGGATGTGCTTTATTACAGACATTTTTCATAGGAAAAAAATTTCCTTTGAGTAGAATTATTGCAAACAATTATACTCTTTGGGCGGAATGCCATATGTACTTAATGTTTGGATGTTTGAGTACTTCTCTGATGTTGATAAAAACATTGTGGTTCATTAGAGAAACAACATTCCAAGGATATTTAAACTGATCTATAGTGGGTGTGAAGCCTAAATACGAGTCTTTTATGGCTGTAATGTTTAGTAAGGTTAACATATAATGATTTCTTTATTTTTCAATTCATTTTTTGTAGGGTTTAATACTCTTATATGTCTTACACTTTAACAGTTTGTTTACAAGAACTTACAACCCACATGTGAAGAAGTTAAGAGGTTCAATTTTGTCTTTTATGGAGGATTTTAAAATCTGTGATCAAGTTTCAACATCTACTGATTGCAAGTTGAAAAGGGTAGCCAATGAAAATCAATGTAACATCCCGAATCTGTACCGGAACTCTACACGGTGCTCATGACCCCGAAGGACCACAAGCTAACCCATGACTGATATCTGTACATGTATACTGCGTAATATACTAAATAATGCAGAAAACAATGAACCAAAAGTCCATAAAGTTCACATAACTGAAGTAAAACATAACATCTAAACAGGGTATGAAATACCCAAAACAACTAAAATAATTGTTTGAACATAATAGTCTAGAAAGTCTTTAACTGATGGAACTGTCTGAGTAAGGAGGTTGATGGGACATGTCCCCAACTAACTCCAACTAATAAACTAATTTAACGGCTAATAAAATATAGATCGTGTCCTCGAAAGATGAGGACTCACTTCTAACTCTGACTGTTGAGACTGGAATCTACTGATGCTTTAGAACTCGTGTCTCTGAACCTATGGTATAAGACACCATAGCGCAAATGCATCGGTACATTGAATGTACTTGTATGCATGTGAGGTAAGCTGAATGCATGGGGTTCATATGCATGAACAAATCTAATAACAGACTGACTATCATGAGCGTGAGAATACATGCATGAGACATAAAAACTGACATTGATACCGTGATAACATGATTACTGAATCTGATTACTGATAACATGACATATTGATACTAATATAATTGATAACATGAGTGACTGTATCTGACAATCTTGAATCTGATGGAACTACCTGAGTTCCATACTGTATCAAAATTGATTGTATCTTATAGTCCTGAAATCTGAAGAATTATCTGAGTTCTTGACTGATACTGATACTGAAACTATGGGAGGTAGTTATCTAACCAACATTCCCCAAATAATGCATTATAGCTGAATTAGGGTCCAATCTGTGCCCTGATTGGAAGGGTGTCAATATCGCACCACTGTTAAGGACAACATGTGAGTGACCCTAATATAACAAGTCACTCTAGTGAGAACAGTGGGAACCCTCATATAGCAGGTTAAGACACCTCATCTACCCTCATATAGCAGGCTATGATGTCTCATCTATATTGGCTATATAGTTCTGGAACACAAGGATTGCTTCTAAGAATCACACCCCTCATATAATAGGTGAGTTCCCACCCTTGAGTTCTTTCGATGCTAATTTATACTCCCTTCTGAATAGACACTTGAACATGATTTTCTGAAACTGAACATGGGCTGAGTCACTAACTTCCATTGACCTGACCAAAATACTACTGATATCTAACAACTGACTGAGTTCATGAGATCATGGAGATTTTCTGAGTCATACGATTGTCTGAAGTCTAAGGATCTTATCTTGACTGAGAGTATCATGAAAACATGACATGGCTCTAGGAACACAACTAATATTTTGGGTACAAGTACCCCTAGGACTCGATAGAAGGAAACTGACAAAGCATGACTTGCTTGAATACATAATAATCACCATAATGCATTTACTGAAGCATTTCATCAAACATGTGATAGGCATAAGCTTGTACATACATGGGGATTTCATGACAACATGCTAGTTAGGCACTTTTCCTTCATTTAGGCAATAAATAAAACATATTGTAGGCATGGGTACATGTAAACATCATTGTATAAAAATTAAACATCATGGTCACATTATAATTTCATCATTCAAGGGTTTAGTCATAGGTTTGCATGAATCTATATCTATAATAATTAAACCCACATAGAAAATTATCACCCAATATGGAGAAAATTTTAATTTCTCATTTATCAACGTGAACAAGAATAGTCGAATCATGAAATCATAAAGAAAATCCATAACTTGAAGATGGAAAAGGGGATTCTTGGACTTCATGGACTAAAGGAGTCCATGAATGAACACTATGCATACCTGGGTTAAGATGCTTAATGTTCTTGAACAATGAAGAATTGGAAATCCCTTAGTTCTTGAAGAAGATTGGATTTTGTTCTTGGAGATTAATGTTAGAGAGAAACCCTAATATTAGTTGTGAAGTATAATGAACCAAATGGCTGAAATCGAATATAATTGGGTATATCTATAGGTGGGGTGGTAAATTACCAAAATACCCCTTTTTAAAATGACTTAAAAGAATTGAACGGGACCTACAACAGTAGGTGCGACGGTCCCATTGCTGAGTTGACGGTCCATCGACCCTGACCATCACTTCTAGGCAGAATAAGGTCTCACTGTTTTGGCTATGACGGTTTGAGCGATGGTCCATCGCAGGTTTGACGGTCCGTCAACCTGACCGTTTCACCTTATCCAGAAGGTGGCCTCACTATATCCCTTGCGACGGTCGTGGGTGATTGGTCCATCACTAGTCCGATGGTCCATCAGCCTCACCGTCGCACCTGGGTGGTTTTACTGCCTTCTGTATTTTGGCCATAACTTTCTCCCTCTGATGTCGGATTTTGATAAAATTGGTATCGTTGGAAATCTAATGCAATTTTCCATATGACAAAAAGTGAAAATCTTATAAATTCCACCAGTACAAAAAGTGGATTCATCTTTAAAGTAAGATTCTAATATTCATGAGATGATTTCAAGCTAAGAAAAGTACAAGGTATTACAATATCTCCCATTGAGAACATTCTTCCCTCAAATGAGTTTGAGTGAGGGGAAAGAATAACCAACGTACATACTGAACATGAATAATAAAATATGATCTCATGACTGACCTGACTGATAACTGAACATATCATACTGAACATGCATATTCTGATGCATGTGTAACAGATTCATGAATGTATGACTGGGTGTTCTGTTGAACTAAGTTTCTCACAATAAGAATGCATGTTTGATACATAATTATATAACTAAATCGGATACATGAATGCGTGATTGAATATGCAATGGTACTTGATACAAGTCTGTGATGAACACTGAACATGAAACTGAGTGAGCTTAAGGAGAACTGTTACCTTGAGCTTGATCTGAGTTGGTGGAGAAGAGGTGAGGGATACTAGGTACGCATGTCTACTTCTGCTTCCCAAGTATCTCCCTCGACGGACTGATTTCGCCAAAGAACCTTAACTAGAGGGACTTCTTTATTCCTCAAGTCTATGAGTCTGATAGTCTAGGATTTTAACTGGAATCTCTTCATAGGAGAGGCTATTCTGAACATTGATGCTCTGAATAGGGAATACAACTGTTGGGTCACCTATACATTTCTTGAGCAAAGAGACATGGAAGATTGGATGAACTGAGGTCTAGATTTAAAGGTAATTTGAGCTCATAAGCTACCTTGCCGAATCGACTGAGATTTTGAAGGGACCGATATATAGGGGGACTGAGTTTCCCTTTGTTGTCGAACTGCTTCACTCCATTCAGTGGAGAGATCTTTAGATAGACATAGTCACCAATCTCAAACTTGAGATCTTTTTTATGAACATCTGCATAAGACTTCTATCAGCTCTGAGCAACCCAGAGTCTTTCTCTAATCAACTGAACTTTTTCTAAGGAATCAAATACTAAGTCATGCCCTATGATTGAGGCCTCACTAACTTTGAACCAACCAATTGGAGATCTACATCTCCTTCCATAGGGAGCTTCGAATGGATCCATCTGAATACTGGAATGATAGCTGTTGTTATATGCAAACTAAATCAAAGGAAAGTGGTTGTCCCAAATACCCTTAAAATCAATTGCACAAGTCCTTAGAATATCTTCTAAAGTCTGAATGGTCCTTTCTGTTTGAACATCTGTTGGAGGATGAAAGGTTGTACTAAGATGAACTTGGGTACCAAGACCCTTTTGAACACTTTCTAGAAATAAGAGGTGAACTGGGTACCTCTTTCTGAGTATAATAGATAGCGAAACACCGTGAAATCTGACCCAACTCCCTAATGTAGAGTTTGGCGTAATACTTGACCTGAATAAGAGGTATGAACCTGGAAGAAAATGAGCTGATTTTGGTCATCCTATCTACAATGACCCAAACTGAATCATGCTGATGATGAGTTCGAGGCAAACCCGTCACGAAGTCCATGTTCACTTTTTCCCACTTCCAAGTAAGAATATATGAACTTCTTGCAAGGGACCACTAGGGCTTTTGATGCTCTATCTTAACCTACTGATATGTATAGCACTTAGCCATAAACTCTCCAATATCTCTCTCCATCCTACTCCACCAATATATCTCCCACAAATTGGTGGACGTCTTTGTGGGCCCCTGGATGAATATAGTAGTATGCACCATGCGTTTTCCTGCAAGAATTCACTACCTTAAGTCATCTACAGCTGGAACACACAGACGACCCTGATAACGCAGAACACCATCTCCCCCTTAGGAGAAAATCTCTACCTTCTGATCCTTGACTGACTCTTTTAACTTGACAAGGCTAGGATCCCTATCTTGTTTTTTATTTCACCTCGGAACTAGAGATGGTTCTGAACTACTCTGAACCCATAAACTAGAGACGACCCTAATGAACACCTAGTCTTGCAAGCTGATGTACTTCCTGAGCTAAATTCTTTTTACTGTCATCCACGATGAGAAACACTACTCTTAGACAGTCTACTAAGAGTTTTCAGCCACTACAAATGCCTTGCCCAGATGATAAAGGACACTCATGTCATAATCTTTTCAACAGCTCCTAACCACCTTCTATGATGAAGATTGAGATCTTTCTGAGAAAATACATACTGAAGACTCTTATGATCTACGAAGACATCTAAATGTACTCCGTAGAGGTAATGCCTCCAAATTTTCAAGGCAAAGACTATGGCGGCTAACCCAAGATCATGAGTAGGATAATTCTTCTCATGGGGGTTTAATTTGGTATGGAGCATAGGCTATGACCTTACCATGCTGCATGAGGACACAATCCAAACCTACTCTGGAGGCATCACAATACACTACGAATACATCTGCGCCATCTGGAAGAGCTAGAGCTAAAGCTGAGGTGAGTCGAGTCTTCAACTCCTGAAAACTCTTCTCTCAAGGATAAGACCACTATACTTGACTTTCTTCTGAGTCAATCTGGACATAGGGAGATGCAATCGAAGAAAATCCCTTAATAAATCATCTGTAATTGCTAGCCAAACTTAAGAAATTCCCAGTATCTGATGGACAGACAGGGGGCGAGGCCAGGTTTCTTACTGCTTTGATATTTTGAAGATATACTCTAATTTCATCATCGAAAATGATATGACCAAGGAATGCTACTGGACATTAGCCAAAACTCACACTTACTGAATTTTGGTGGAATACCTAGTGATCTCTGAGAGTCTGAAAGTACTGTTCTGAGATGGTTTGCATGATCTCGCTCACTGCGGGAGGTATACCAGAATATCATCTATAAAGATTGTGACAAACATGTCCAAGTACTTCTTTAACACATGGTTCATCAAGTCCATGAATTGGCTAGGTCATTGGTAAGACCAAATAACATAACTAAGAATTCAAAGTGACCATACTGAGTACGGAAAAGCTATTTTCAAAATGTCACATTCTCTGAATCTGAGCTTGATGATAGCCGAATTTGAGGTATATCTGATGTGTGGGCGTATTTATACGTCTAAGCACCATAACTTACCCCATGTTTTAGCTAAGTTTTGAGGAATAAAATACATAAGTCTTGCACTTTTAGTCTATTTTCAGTTAAGTGAGCTGACCTATGTGATTAGCATGCTTTTCAGGTACTAATGAAGAATATTACAGCACTTTAGGGACCTGTTGACAACAAAGGAAAACTTCACCATAAAAGGAAAGCAACTTTTGGACTGAATGTGATGTATGGGAATCTTTTCCGGGCAAACTCAACATTTTTAAATAGTTAAGGATGCAGTAGAAAATTTATTAGAGGAGATGTTATTAAAAGCATTATGCTGAATTTTTAGGAATAACTTACATTCTGAATTATTTGGAGAAACAAGAATAGCAGTGGGGGTATCTTTGAGGACAGAGAGAGAGAAACATGTTTCTCTCTTAATTTCGCTAGTCATCTTCATCGCTAAGATCATTCTAAGTTTTGGTATGACGAATATTTCTATGTTGATTTCTGTTTTATTCATGAGTAGCTAAGCTTATTGTTAGGGTTTATGGAAACCTTGTAGTATACTCTCTATTGCCATGGGTTTTTGAATTTATGATATGTCACGGCCACTTATATCATTACTCTCTTCATTTGATTGAATTCTTATGGTTGTAAACATAGGGAATGCACCATTATAGAAATAACTTGTTCGATAGAAAAGTTACTGTTTAGAAAAGAGAGTGGGACACGAAAATAGGGTTTCCAACCTATATTTTACACATTAATGCCTTAGCAGGATGAACTTCTTGGAGAGTTCGTACAATTGGTTGTACACTTTGGATTCGAGAGAACTAATGTGAATAAATCCTTGATGGTTGAAAAACACTTGGATTTAGAATTAGAATACGTCTCTCTATAAGTGCATGCATGTATAAAATCCATATTATCTCATAGTTAATAGAGAAGTAGAAGCTACAAGGTGGACATAACCCTAACTTGTCATTCTCTGTGATCAAATATAATTACACATATCATCTCATCATTACACTGATAATAATATTGTTCACTTAAACCAAACCCCCCTTTCCTTGGAACCTATCGATCACAGTCTCATAATAATCGCAATACTTAGTGATCATAGTATTCCCTGTGGGATTCGACACCCAACCCAGTTGGGTTCTATATTTGACAACCGACCGCTTGCACTCTCTAACGAGAATTATAATTTGGGCATATCAAATTTTGGCACCGTTGCCGGGG